>CAMTDV010001634.1:56443399-57669232 GCA_947069175.1 Scalesia atractyloides
AATGTAAACTATTAATTAAATCTTAAGTAGGTGGTATTATCATACATAGGATTATTTTATAAAAATGAGCTCCATGTTTAGAATGTGACTAGCTTGATGAATAAAAAAAGTTTGCCGTTGATATATTAATTGTTTAAAAACCGGTTCAAACCGGCTGGTATTATCCGTACGGTTAAACTGCCCGATACATCCGATTAACCTCTCAATACACACAGTTAAAACTTTTCTGAGTCTAATCCGGTAATATTCTGTAATTACATAAAAACGTGTGTTATATTAATTAGTGGATACACTCTTGTAAACATAAAGTATATTTATCGGCGAATACATTTTTGAAATTGTAGCGTTTGAATATATTATTAGATTTCGCCATATATATATATATATATATATATATATATATATATATATAAAAGAGAATCATGAGAAAATTATTTATTTATGAGAAAATTAAAAAACTTTTAGAAAAGCATAAAAAACACACTAAATTTTTAAATATTCTTTTTGCTGTAAATTAAATATTTTAATAAATGAAACCAAATTTTTAATAAATTTAGCCTTATGATATAGGTTTTGGCTTTAGTTTAGCATTTAGACATAGATTTTTTATGGGGGGGGGGGGGGGGGGGGGGTAAGTTTAGAGTTTAGTTTTAAGATGGGGAGTGGGGTTAGGTTTTTGTAGGGTTTAGGTTTTGTTTTTTATTTTGTTGCGGATGTGTAATACTGATTTTTTTATATTTTAAAAATGCTAAATTTACAGGGAAAGGTTCCCTGTATATACATATATATTGGGGAAGGTTCAATTCAGAACACAAAATATTGCGAGAACACGCAGAACACAATAAATCGCCCATTTTTTAATCATGAAAACCTAAAAAGTAAATGAGAATGTTATAAATGTAAGATTTATTGTTCTCACACTAGAATTAAAAACAAAATATGAAAAAATTTCGGTTTTTATATAAAACCTAGGTTAAATTGCCTACATTTATATAGGCTATGTGTAGCCAAAATTATATGGTTTATTATGTATATATATAATACACATATTAATATAAGAAACATAAAATTTAAAAAATATGAACATTAAATCTCAAAATTTAGTAATTTAGAGTGGTTTTTTTTTCTCGCAATAATTAGTGTTCTATAATGATGTCATCCTATATATATATATATATATATATAGGGGAAGGATATAATGAAAACCCACTTGAGTTGAGAAAACTCAAGAAAACCCTATGTAACATTTTATTTTTTTCTAAAAAAATAGGGAATGTAAGTTACATGTTAATGAACGTTTTGTAACAAAAAAAGCGCCGAGTGGATTTTTTTATAAAAAATTACAAAAATTCAGTTTTTTATCATTTTTTTGTAAACACTGAAATTTAAAAAAAAATATATTTATAGAAATAACCATTCAGCGGTTTTTATTTTTTTCGTTACAAAACGTTTATTAACATGTAACTTACATTCCCTAATTTTTTTTGAAAAAAATAAAAATGTTACATAGGGTTTTCTTAAGTTTTCTCAACTCAAGTGGGTTTTCTCTCTATACTTCACATATATATATATATATATATATATATATATATATATATATATTATATATATATATTCAATTTGTTTATGATTGAATATTATAATGTTGTGTTATTTAAAAGTGTCTTTTACCATGGTTTTTATTTTATATTCGATGTATTTGTTTAATGGTTTTTTCTATTAGTGTTTTTTTTCTTTCTGAAAAGTTATTATTATAAAAACTATAGTTGACCAAAATATTAATCCATTTTACCTACCTATTGCCCAGAAGTGCCTGGAGATGAATAATCATTCTATCTTCTTGTTGGGTAAAATTGCCACGCTTGATCCCAGGTCGAAGATAATTTATCCATCTTAGCCTGCAGCTCTTACCACTTCTCGACAAGCCTAAACATAAATACAACAAATGAACATTGCGTTAGTATATGTATATATCTAACTCACACCAAGAAACAAATAGTTTCCCGTCTGTGAATAAAATTTTACTGGTTGTTGATTTAAAAGAAGAACCCTAGTAAAGAAGATTATCAATACCAGCGTTGGTAGGAACAGATTTCCAATCACCAGGACCATGTTCTTGAATATAAGAGACCAAACTTACATCTTCTTCAGGAGTCCAAGGTCCTTTCTTCTCTACCATATTACCTAAAAAACTTTTACAAACAACAGATATATATAGATATAGATTTTCTCTCTTTCTCTATGTGTTTATGTATGTTCTTTCAACTGGAAAGGAGGAAGAAGAGAAGAACCTTTAGGGGTAAGATATGATAAACATTGCATCAAATCTATATATAGACATATATAAATAAATATATGAAAAGAGAGATGGATATATATAGTCGTGGTGACTATGATTATAGAGGTTGACCAAAAATGAAAAAGAAGACAAGAAAGAGCATTTATTGTCCCCTTGACTCATATTAAAAGTCAAATATATGATTCATGCGGGTTAACGTTTTCTACCTCAGTTGACTTGATTAATTCATAACCTTTATCTCAATTCTCTTTTCTTTAATTTTTAAATTAATAGTAAAACTAGTTACACGATATAAGGATGAGAAATGAAGAGTGAGAGAGGGGGAGGAGTTCCATGGGAGACGAAGAGGGACAGGAGACGGAAGAGAGAGTAAGCCTTAGATTTTGATTTTTTTTTTTTGTTAGATTTGAGAGGGTGTTATGTTTGTGTTTTTTTAATAGAATAGATTGAGTGGATATAAAATTTTTAGTAAAACTGATAATATCAAAACATCAAGACAATTGGATTTGAGAATAATTGTTAAATAATTTTATATTTAATTCATCAAATGTAATAAAATCACAAGGTACAAAGTACTTTTCTTTGCCAGGTGCACTCTCTCTTACTAAATTCTTATGTACAAAGGCTCTTAGTGTTAACTATTATATTGAATGCAAAGAACTATATATATGAGGAGAGAACTATTGGTGACGTCACCAAGAAAGCGACCCTAACAACTCATTAAATGATGTAACTGCCAGTAGTTGTTAAAACTGTTGGATAGTTAATTTGTTACATTAAACTACTGCTTCTTTTGTGTAATAGAGCAAACAATTGGATTCCTTAGAACTGGTGGAGAAAACCATCTTTTATAAGAATCCAGAACTTTGGTATATGACTTATTTAGCTTGATCTTCTAGTCTTCAGTCTTGACTATTGTTGACTTGATTATTGACTTGTTGACCAACTCTTTTACAATCTAGCACTTGATCTTTTGTTCTCTAATCTTGAAGGCATCAGTAGTGTATCAGTGATATTAGCAGTTGTTTTAGGAAGCCTTCAAGGGGGAAACTTCTAGACCAGGGATTATTGTATCTTAACTTATTTCATCAGGAAGGGAAGATGGTTCCTTTAGGTTTTAGCTTTCATCAGCAGATCTTACATAATCCAACAATCTCTTCCCCAATCTACTGATTTATTGAAATCTGTTTTTTATTCTTCAATTTTATGAAGGGTACTTGATAAGATTTGTTCCAATTTATATCCTAAACAATTCCTTTGTCTTCATCAAAGTCATCCATATTGACTTTAGAGAAGGGTTCTCTGTCCTCACATCATTTAATCCGTATATAGCTTGTTATCTCTAATTCTCTGGGTTAAGGAAGATCAAAGGCTACCATTTAGAACTCTGAAGAAGGAATAAAATTTCTATGCTTCAGAGAGATGTGGTAAACTTTTGTTTTCAAAGCCTTCTATCAAGAAATAATAAGTTTTAGATGGTTTTAGAGTATCTCGATAAGGAAAAAACCTTTGGAAGCTTATGAAGGATTTTCTCTCTGAGCAACTTCAATCTTGTTGAGAAGTACTGGAATTTTGAAAATTGTTGAATGTTCTGAATTTAAGCTTCTAGTTGTTTATATGGCAGCAATTTTTGGATCTGGTTGAAAGTTCCCAACTTCTTGATCAGTTATGACACAAAGTTTTAAGGAATCATCATTTTAATACTTATTTGGCTATCATCTTGATTCTTCTCTGCTACTCTAGTGATTGGTAAGAAGATTTAAGAATATACAGTTGAATTTATGGGGTAGGAAGACTACTTGCTTTTCTTGAAAGTTTTCTAGATTCTTAAATTTTCGAAGGTGAAGGTGGGAAATAGAGACAACGCATAGTGTGATTGTTGTATTTAATATCTCCCCCTTTTTGGTATTAGCAGTTTGTTTTGCTAGTGTAAATAGCACCCCTACTGGTTAATGATGATGTGGTATTTCCTCACCAGTAGTTTGGTTTTCTGTGGCTGGAGGTATTTGATATGTGACTAATCATTTTTTTGTAGTTTTGAGCTCCTATGTAGGAGGCCAACTGTTGGGTGTAAACATGGGTCACCTGGACTTAGCTTGAGGCATGTTGGTGACCATCTTGTTAAGATTGGAGACCTCAACTCTCAGCTTGTTTCATCAAATCCAGAAGTTTCAGATGTTGGCATAACTCAACTCGCAACTTGTTTCACTAGTAACTGTGATGCCTCTTTTTCGTGGTACTGAAGACTTTAGCTGTTGTGACTTTCTAAGAAGACAAAGTGTTGTTGCCCGTAAGGTAGTCTTACGTATGTTTCCACTGTCAATTTGTGGCCAAGTGAGGTTAATCAAAAGAGTGGAAGCCACACTTGATATCTCATCATCAAGATATACTTGAAATGGATTTCACATCTTTTCATGTGGGTTAGGAAATAAACTCTGAAACATCTAAGCATTGATCTAAAGGATTATCTCTTGGTTGTGGCAGTGATATTTTGCTCATTTGAGATATTTAGATGTTCATCCATCATAAACTTGAAACTACTACTTTTAAAAAGAACTAATAGCATTTTTATCAAAAGGCAGTGGTTTGAAGTGAATCATCAAGATTAGATATGAAGAAGTAACATCTATTTTATGTGTGAGTGAATATGCGTGTCACTCTTTTTAAAGATAGGCAGGGTTATGAAATATGATATAACCTGACAACATATTTTATGTGAAATGTGTATATCAAAGAGATAACAGACAAGAGAGATCACACTTGTTCTTACCTTTGTTCCTTTGCTTGAAATTTGGAAGTTGTAGAGATAAAAGTGACATTTTGAAAACTACTGGTAGAAAAAAAAACCAGTCTTTTGAGAAACTTCTGGTATACAACCAGAAGTTTATTCTCTTTTTAATGAAGTGTCAAGACCAGGTGAAGTGTGGCAAAAACGAGCTAGGTGTCAAGCAAGGAGGTTATGCTTGATGAACAAGCATTTCAGGTCTGCCAGCTATGCATACGGACCGTAAGGGTCCACCTATACGGTCCGTAAGGACCCAGCTCAGCCACCAACTTTCATTTGTTGTCAAGTTTAGCCCCTGGACTTTGTTCTGTCGCGTTTCGTCACCCGTAACCCCTTTTAACCTGATTTCTAAGATGTATAAGGGCGTTAAAGTATATGTGACTTGGATTATGTCCGGATATATCCCGGGTGTCAGTTTGTTCGGTTGTACGGTCGCGCGTTTCGCTGAAATGCGTAAAACGCTTAAACGAACACAAAAACGATCGAAATTTCGCAACGATGGACATCCTTGTATTCTCATTAATAAAACACAATATTTTATTGTATACAACATATTTAGATTTATATACGGAGTCTATATTCGAAAATACGATAATCAGCAAGTTTCTGTAGTTTGTCAAGAATAGTCCCTGACCTTCCAAACTTGCGTATAATACTATAATTAGCGTATAAAGCGTTCTTTGGCATATATTAGGAACACACAAGAGTATGAATAATATTATAAGACTCTCGGTTCGTTAAAAAGGTCACTCAGAGGCTTAGTTTGAGCATGTTGATACTTTTAGTCCCTTAATTTATAATTTGTCATTCAGAGGTTATAAAATAACATAACGACGCATTTGGTCCCTTTCGTTTAACATGTGGCATACGAGGATCAGCGGGACACGTGTCGGAATTTTATAGGACAGGTTTTTACGATGTGTTACAGCAACTTAGAGCGATTTCATCATATGTGCAACAAAACATTTTCAAATATATTTTAAAAACAAACAAACTTGTGAAACTCGCCAACTTAATGTTGACCTTTTCTTTTAAAAACGACTTTTCAGGTAATTAGGACACTGCGTGACGACTCACTGTACTAGCTGCCTGTGAAGTTGGTGTGTGATATTATGTGGATAGAAGCATGTCGCGTAGCTAAATAAGACGGATCACGGAAATCAACATCGTACTTGTTTAATGTTTGTAATAATGACATGTGATATTTGTGTGTAAAACAACAATGTATAATATCGTTTAATTCAGGTTTAATAGGGTATCTTTATAACAATGAGCTCAAACCAGAAGAGTCTGTTGCATCCATTTTTATTGCTTCCGTTGCTAGCGGGGTGTGACATAAAAGTTATATATTTGAAAGATTTTATCTACGTGATGACATATATTTTATCTACGTTCGTTATGTAAAACCGAGCCGAACTCACGACGTCTTTTTTATCTTAGTTTTGTTATGTGAAAAGTTATGTATTCTAAAAGATTTTATCTATGTCATGACGTATTTTGTATCTAAGTTTTATTATGTAAAACCGACCCGAACTAACGACGTATTTTTGATCTACGTTTGTTGAGTGAAATCAAGCTAAACTTACTATTTTAAAAGTTATTTAATTAAATAATTAAGAAGACTGTAGTTAAATAATAAAAGAACGATAAAAATTGTGTTTTAACTGATAAGAAGTTAATTATGAGTAACACGATGGGGTACTAAGATGTGAAATGACGAAATTCATCTCAGTTCTCGATTAAAATTTAACTAATATTAGTCTTAATACCTCAGGATGTTACAAAACTAAAAGTTAACATCTTAGATTTTTACTTTAATCTCTTAATAACAAACCTTATTACTTTTCACAAACCACGTCGACTTACCATGCAATTAACTCAATAAATAATTATTTTATTCTCTTATAGTTTCTCATGAACATTATATATATATATATATATATATATATATATATATATATATATAGTTGAGGGTTCAAATGAGAAGAAATTCTTTGTAAGAATAAAAAAGAAGAAATTTCAACCAATAAGAATGCTTCATTAGAATTCATTTAATATTTGTACTTAATATAACTATAAGGGTATATTGGTAAACTTAAATACATCATTAATTGGTAGTTTCAATTTTAATAACTAACTATTTTAAATTTGTAACTTATTTCTAAGATATATAGATTTTTCTCAAAAAAAAAAAAACTAATTTATAGTGTAGGATAAATACGAGGTGTGTAGAATAAATTGCGGGTTGTCTAGGATGAATTTCAATATGTGTAGGATAAATTTCGAAATGTGTAGTATAAATTTCGAAATGCGTAGGATAACTTTTGATGTGTGTAGGTAAAAAAAATTAATGTGGAGGATGCTAGTCATTATGACTAATTAATTAGTAAAACATAATAATAAATGAGATGAGAAAAAAAACTATTTAATGTTTTAAAATTATACCTTTTTGTGCTTTTACTTTTTAATAAAATTTTCTTTTCAAATGAACATTCCCCTATATATATAAATTAATGCAAAAACTTTAAAAAGAATCTTTAACTAGTTAATTATTTTAAATATAAAAGAATTGTACACGTCATATGCCTGTTAATACTATAGGAAAGTATTCAGAAACAACATCGCCATATATAATGGTCGTAGACATAAAGGGTTTATCGTTTGAATGGGTAATGCATAGAGCAATAGGTATAGATTTAACATGGAATGATTAGAGAATATCCATGTTACGTATCTAGATGATATGGTATAGTTTTTGTGTTATGTAAGTTATATGGTTTGATGTAATATGTTCAAAGTAGCACCTTGCTATGTAGACTTTTTTGGTTAGTAACAATAGTTCAGTTGTCGTTATACAACTGCTATTTAAAAGGCTATGTTGGCACCGACTATAGCACATTTGGTAGCGACATGCCTTTTACTTTTAGAGCTTTATATTTCCTTTTGTGTTTCGAGTTCTTTTACTTTTAGAGCTTTATATTTCCTTTTATTTTTCGAGTTCTTGCCTCAGCCGTCTCCTTTTTCCTTCCCGGTTTTCTTTTTTGTTTTTTCTTTACCCATAACAAACTGATATCCTACAAGTCCAATTGAAACCTATCCAATCCTTATGAAGCATACGAGCCAATTGGAACTTACCTTGACATAAAGAATGCATTATCATTTTATCATAAAAACACAATGTTGTTGCATTAACTCTTGTATTTTTTTTAACTGAATTTACCATTTTAGTAAGTTAATTAATAATTTTTAACGAACTTAAGGTATTCTTAACATGAAAACACGTATTGATGACATGTTGACATATTTTTTTGTTTTAACATGTTGACATAATTTTTTGATTTTCTCTTTAGTTTGTTATATGTAACGAATCAAATTGATACCTGTCAAATTCCGGTTGCAAAGCGCGAGGATATTTAATTATAAAGTGGTGAGAGGCACTCTCCCGCCTAGCTGCTTTACCTGCCATGTTCCTACATCCAGTACGAAAACCCAAATGAAAGCACTCGTCGATCTGAAAACATCATTCTGTGCAATAAGATTCATTTCATCGCTTGTTTCTTTACAAACCCCATCAAAAATCTCCGCAAATTTCTATACCACTTTTGACCCTTATGAGTTCCTCAATGAATCTGCCAAATCACAAAACTACACGCTTCAAGAAACCAAAATCATACATACACATCTCCTCAAAACCAATTTCCTGTACTCCAATCTCGAGTTTTCAAACCTTTTGTTGCGAAATTATTGTAAAACTTGTGGCTTTGATTATGCACTCAAGGTGTTCGACGAAATTCCCCAACCAGATATTATTTCTTGGAACCTTGTTATCACGTGTCAGAATCAAAGCTCCAAGTATGCGGATTCTTGGGGAACCTTTTGTAGGTTGCATTCTTCGTGTTTAGTTCTGAATGAGTTTACATATGGGCATGCTCTTTCTGCTTGTGTAACTTTGAATTTTGTTAATGGTGGGAAACCACTTTACTCACTCGCGTTGAAACATGGGTTTTCGTTGGATGGTTATGTCCGAAGCGGGATGATCGATTTGTTTTTAAAGAGTTGCAATTTCGATAACGCTTTGAGGGTCTTTAACGATGAACCTTGTGGCAATGTGGTGTGTTGGAATGCTATAATTTCAGGTGCGATCAAACATAACGAGGATCGTGTCGGTTTAAATCTCTTTCGACAAATGTGTCGCGGGTTTCCTTCACCGAATAGGTTTACATTTCCTAGTGTTTTCGGTTCTTGTGCAAAACTTCAAGAATTTGAGTTAGGTCGGGTTGTTCATGGGTTAGCGGTCAAATACGGCGAGCAAGAAGATGTAGTTGTCGGGACAGCGATAGTTGACTTTTACGCGAAATGCGGTCATGTAACCGAAGCTATAACGAAGTTTTTACGAATGCCTACTCGAAATGTGGTTTCGTGGACTGCGATTATCACTGGGTTTGTTAAAAAAGGCGACTTTCAGTCAGCCCTACGGTTGTTTAAAGAAATGATGACCCTGAATCAAGAAATCAACACTTACACTGTTACAAGCGTGCTTTCGGCTTGTGCTGACCCGTTGTTGTGGAAAGAAGCCTTCCAAATTCATTGTTGGGTTTATAAAACCGGGTTGTATTCAGATCCAACGGTCAAGAATTCGTTGATAAACTTGTACTCGAAGATTGGAGCAATAAAATTATCCGAGCAAGTATTCGAAGACATGAACAATTTGATGAATCCGAGTACCTATGCAACGATGATAACTGCTTTTTGTCAAGATAGCGGCGCGTTAGAGAAAGCTTTTAGTTTACTAAAAAAATTGTTTCTAAAAGGTTTGACGCCCGACGTTTCTTGCATACCAAGTCTCTTGAGTGCTATAGATCTTCTAGAATTAGGGGAACAGATTCACTGCTATACGCTCAAAACGGGCCTATTATCCAATCATTTAGTGAGTTGTTCTGTGTTTACCATGTACTCGAAATGCGGTTGTTTAAACGAGTCGTACGAGATTTTCAACCAAATCCCAGATAAAGATAATGTCTCTTGGGCATCAATAATATCTGGATTTACAGAACATGGGTACGCATATCGAGCGATCGAGTTAATCAGAGAAATGCTTTTAGTAAAAAACATTGTTTTAGATGAAACAACTTTAACAGCTTTCCTAACAGCGTGTTCTTCTCTTCGTTTTTTGAAAACCGGAAAAGAAATTCATGGCTTTTTCATCAGGCAACAAGATAATAAGTCGGTTTATGGTGGTAGCTCAATGGTTAACATGTATTCAAGATGCGGTGATTGAAATCAGCGAGAAAAGTGTTTAATTTGATGCCGTTTAAAGATCAAACATCATGTTCTTCATTAGTTTCGGGGTATGCGCAAAATGGGTACGTTAAAGAAGCTCTTGATCTGTTTCATGAGTTGATATCATCGGGTTTAGAGGTCGATTCGTTCACAATGTCGTCTGTTTTAGGAGCTGTAGGAGATCTCAACCGGTCAGATGTCGGAATAGGAGTCAAGATCGGGATTCAGTTGCACGCGCGTATCGTAAAACTCGGATTTGAATCGGTGGCTTCTGTCGGAAGCTCATTGGTCATGATGTATTCAAAATACGGAGATCTTGACGATTGTTTAAAAGGGTTTAATCAGATTAATGAACCCGACGTGATCAGCTGGACAACGATGATTAACAGCTATGCTCAACACGGAAAAGGATTAGAAGCGTTACGAGTGTTCGAACTCATGAAGAAATCAGGAACCGAACCCGATTCGGTTACGTTTGTTGGTGTGTTGACCGCGTGTAGTCATAGCGGTCTAGTCAAAGAAGGGTATTCTTATCTGAAGTCAATGGTCAATGATTATGGAATTGAGCCGGGTCAAAGACATTACGCGTGTATGGTGGACATTCTTGGGCTGTCGGGTCGGTTACAAGAATCCGAACGGTTCATTAGAAACATGCCTATTGAACCGGGTTCGTTAGTGTGGGGAACACTTCTTGCTGCTTGTAAAGTCCATGTTGACGTGGAAATTGAAATATAGCGGCTGAGAAGTTTATTGAGCTGGAACCATCTTCGGATGGAGGTTATGTAGCTTTGTCAAACATTTGTGCTGACATGGGCCAATGGGAACAAGTTGTGAAGATTAGAAATGAAATGAAAGGTACTGGGATTAAAAAACAGCCAGGATGGAGTTATATATAAGGCTTAAACCGGGATTATATTAGTTTTTATTAATTAATTATTTCTGAACTTACTCATTTGCACATTAGTAATCTTTTCAAAGCGTTAGTGAGATTGGTGGTATTTTATAAGATTCTTTTATTTCGTTAAAGAATGAAGTAATTCAGTGGCGGATTCAGGAATTTTTGTTTATTTTGCTAACGAATGTAGTCATCCAGTGCGCAGCCATGGTCCGCATTTCATCAAACAGGGTGTTTGTGATATCCATCTTTTGCTTCTCACAAAAACCTTTGATCATGACGTTGAAAGTGGGAGTTGTGTGAGAAATGTTATGTCAGCTCTGTTCTCGAAACACCTTGTAAGCTCGTTCAAGATCTCCATTCTCGCAAAATCCGTTGATCAATGTTCCATAGCTAACTTCATCTGGAGTTACGCCGCTTTTCTCCATTGCCCTAATGATTTCAATCTTGTTATACATGAACGTAGTGGGCTGCTCACCTAACCATCTCTAAAAGCACCCATGGCCCTATCTATATCACCTGCTTGGCAAGATCTGTAGATCAGCTAGCAATAAGTTAACTTATACGGCTTAAACCCCTTGAAAACCGCATCGTTTAGAATCTTGCAGGCGCTTTCCATCATACCAAGTTTGCAAAAACCGTCAGTGATGGTGTTACATGTAAAATAATCGGTCTTGAAGCCCATGAGTGATCATGTTTTTCAACCACCGTTCGGCCTCCACGGCCTTGGAGTTCTTGCATTACCCAAGTACAAGGGTGTTAAACTTCACCACATCAGGCGTTAACTTATCTCTATCCGCACAGTCCAACATCCGTGCAGCCCCATCAGTGCGTTTCGTCCTTGAATCAAGATATTAAACTCCTGTTCGACAGCTTCTCGCTTTCTTCCATATCCCCCTTCTTGCAGAGTGTCTTCTTTTCTAATTTATGAAAGTTGTAAGAAATATACAATTGGTAGCCTTTTTTCTTCTTTACCTGCAACTTCGGAGCACAGGCCCACCGTCCCAACCGCCCAAAATGGCCCAAGTGCAATATGGCTTTTGTTTTATGAGAAGCATGTTGACTTTCATTTGGTAATTTTGATATAGAAGGCACCACGACAATATCAAATTTATAAATGATAACATTATTTTAATGATCACTTGAGAGATTGTGACCCATGAATTGACTGATATGTTATTGTTTTTACTTCATCAACAAATTTAGTTAATCCAGAATATTAATTGAATCCTATTCGATAAATAAGTGTTATATTCTATGAATAATTTAAATGTAGACTAAAAGATCAAATACAAATAAACTTAACATACAAAACGTAAAAACTGAAGAAAAACAAAAAAAACGCGGTGGCATTTTCGTAAATATTTGGTCTTCAAAATTACTCTACAGGATCATTTGTAGAGTGATTTTGGTCTTGTAGAGTAATTTTGTAAAATGTTCTTATAGAGTAATTTTGATCTTTTGTAGAGTAATTTTGTAAAATATTCTTGTAGAGTAATTTTGTAAAATGATCATATAGAGTAATTTTTTAGCATTTAGTTATGGGGTTTATCTTTATGGTTTAGTTTTAGCTTTTAGTTTTTTTTTTTTTTTTTTTTTTTGGGGGGGGGGGGGGGTTAGGTTTTTTTTAGGTTTTTTGGGTGTTGGGGGTAGGTTTTTTTAATCAAAATTACTCTACAAGAATATTTTACAAAATTACTCTACAATATCAAAATTACTCTACAAGAGCATTTTACAAAATTACTCTATAAGACCAAAATCACTCTACAAATGATCATGTAGAGTAATTTTGATAATTACCCTATGACAAAATATTTACGAAAATGCCATCGCGTTTTTTTGCATTTTCCTTCAGTTTGTATGTTTAGTACGTTAATTTTATTTTCACAGGAACTTAACTCTTTAAATGTATAATTAGTTAGAATATAAAATTCAAAACAAATAAAGGTAATAACTTTTTTCAGTACTTGCGTAATTTGTGCTACAAAAGTAGATGAACTACTCAATGTTATTAATGAAAATATAATAGAGTGTTTTCAAAAGACAAAAACATAGGAGACAATTATAATTGAGTTATTTTTATATTATATTTAAATACTTAGTGAAATATGTTATTAATGAAATATGCTATTTTTATCACATTTTTTATTCAGACTTCATTTTAGCCGACCTATATTGTGTCCACCCTACAAAAGAATTCTGTATTCGCCACTGCTTCGGAATGCTCTTTGGGATGTGTTGGTTCTCTTGTGCTAGTTAAGCGTAAAGTATCATCCACTCAAAGACTTAATCTGAGTCAGAGCCTCTGGGTTGGATTTGCAGTATGGTTGTTTTCTTGGTCTTTCTTGGTTTGAGTATATTTTCGCTTAGAGCTTCCATATCAACCATAGTAGCGACCTCTACAATTTGTGCTACTGAAAGTATTTCCAAATATATCACTACAATGATTTGGACTGGACTAAAGCTACCGTAAATTTTTACTCATTGTAAATACATTAAAATATACTCGTAGAAAGAATTGGGGATTATTATATATTAGTACAGTTTTTCATTTTTGACAATTTGACTTGTATTGTATGGTCATAAAATATATGATGATATACAAATATGGGTATAAACTACTAAGATGAACCTTTAAACAAACAACTAGTGGCGGGCTTACGAATTTTTTTCAAGGAGGCGGAATTTTTTTAAGGTCGCATGTATATCGCTATATAACAGTTATTTTATGTTTGTCTCGGATTAGATCGGGTCAGGTCGTATTAAGAAAAGATAATTAGACTAAATTTCATATAATCAACAAAACTACGACAAACATTAAAAAATTTAATCATAAATTAGTAACTTTTTGTAAAGCCTAAAGAAACTAAAACAATTAAACAAACCATGATATAGGATAAACTGATAGAAATTAAACTATACATTCACAAATAGAAGAACAAACATTCAAATGATGCACATTCAACACGTACGTGTTGTGATTAATAGCTTTATTTTTAACGTTCTTTTTACTACAAACAAGAAAACAATTGTGTTCTTCTTTTAATACCCCTCTAATTAATATTCAAAGATGTGATCAACTTTACAATATAACGGTAGTTTATAACTAATAAGTAAAGATATTATAATTGGGCTGTGATTCTTCCTCTTTGGCAGGTCCTTCTATTTAGCAGCTATACTCACACACATTAGAGAACTTTTGAGGTTTTCTCAACTTCACTTCTTTCTTTTCATCTAGTTCCGCCAATGGTTTTGAAAGTTTTTAGGGGTGAACGAGGGACTTAACTGAATTTATAAGGTGGGTGATTAATTTTTTTTGTTTAAGGGGGCGGCCGCCACCCCACCACCAAGGGTACGTCCGCCCCTGATAAGAACAACGAAGAATAGCCTCCAATAATGGTGGAACACTCCGACCAAGGATGACAATGTTATGAACACCACTGATGTGGCCCAGTCCAGTGAACACAAAAAGCCCAGAAGCAGCAAATGACGCATCAATCTACCCAACCATTTGAAAGATTATGCGGGACCAACTACCTCAGCAAGAAGGAATTAGGCCAGGAAGCATGATGAATGCATGTATAAGGAGGGTGTGAGAGAGAAGTTTGTTATGCTATTTGTCAAGTTGTTAGTTTCTTTCTTCCCATCCCCATTTATCTATAATTCTCTTCTAATCATTGTACTCCATTCAACTCTCACAGTTCTTCCTCCCTTGACGTTTCTGGTAAGTTGTTTTGTTTCTGGTCTCCAGGATGATATTAAACATTCTGTTCTGATTCATGAGTTGTCTACCCTAGAGGAGGCAATGCACTTAGCCCAATCCCATGAAAATTGGATCCAACTTGAAAAAGGAGTGGGTCGTATTATGCTGGGTAATTCTAAGCCCATACTCCCTACACCCAAGCCCATTAACATACCATCATCAGCAACGCCTTTGCCAGGGGTGTTAAAACCTGGTAATGCTAATTCCACCAACCCCAAAATTGGTTTCCATCGTCTCACTACTACTGAAATTGCCCATAAGTGAGCACAAGGTCTTTGTTATAGATGTACCGGAAAGTGCACATGGGATCACAAATGCAAAGCTACCCCACAATTGTGGTTATTTGATGGCGATCTTTATCCCCCTGATTCGGTAGACATTATTGTTCAAAGTGATGCCCTCAATACTTTCTCGCTGATAAACTACGAATGGAGGAAGTTCAGAATCAATTGGCTATTTCGTATAATGCCTTTCAGGAGGATGTTCTTTTACTACACTCAGTTTTTCCGGTCATGTCAAAGTTAAGCCAGTTTAGGTTTTATTACATGGTCGTAGCACACACTACTTCGTTCAGACCCATGTGGCTTCCTTTCTCAATCTGCCGGTGGAAGTAATTACCCCATTTTCGGTCCTTGTTGGTGGCGGGGAACGGTTCCCCTGTACAGGTCTCGCTCGCCAGATAGAATTGCTTATTCAGGAACAATCAGTCTTTGTCGACTTTTATGTTCTTCCACTTCAGGGTTGGGATATGGTATTCGGAGTTTCCTGGTTAGCTACATTGGGACCAGTTCTAACATATTTCGCCTCTTCCACATTTGAGTTTACTCTGGATGGGGCTCATATTCGTTGGCAATGTGACATGCCCCGCTTATTCAACATGTTCATTTAATGGCCTCCGCCATATGGCTCGTAATGGATTAATTAGAGAATTGTTTCATCTGGCACTGCTTTCACCTGTAGCTGAACAGTCTCAGTCACCACCTCCTAATTTTCAGGCTTTATTATTTGAATTCGATCAAGTGTTTCAACCCCTACCGGGTTTTCCCCTTCTTGTCCTCAAGATCATCGTATAGCCCTACTTCCCATGAGAAAACGAGCTCCTGCTACCCCAACTTCAAAAGCAGGTAATTGAAAAGTTAGTATCTGACATGTTATCCTAAGGTATCATTCGTCCTAGTTCATGTTGTTTTCCTTCACCCATTTTACTTGTTTGCAAAAAGGATGGCACGTGTGGACTATCACACCTTTAATTTGATTACCATCCTGGATCGGTTCCCTATTCCCTCAATTGATGATCGCTTTGATGAATTGCATTCGGATTTGGTTTTTTTAAAGCTTAATCTACTATCTGGTTACCATTAATTCGACTTGTCGAAGGAGATGCTATGAAAACCGCCTTTCAAACGCATAATGGGCAATATGAATTTCCGGTTGGTGATGCCTTTTAGGTTAATAAATGTCAGGTGTTTACATTTCAACGTTTTATGAACGATGTCGTTCGACCCTATCCTCGACAGTGTACTCATGTTTTTCGATGACATTTTGGTTTATAGTCAAAATTAGGTATAACCTTGCATCATCTTTGTTTGGTACTCCAACTTTTGCTTGACAATCAATTGGTTGCCAAGCTTTCCAAATGTGTTTTCGGGTAGACGCGAATAGCTTATCTTGGACTTGTGATTTCTGGTCAAGGGGTGGAGGTTGACCCGGGTAAAATTACCACAATTCTTCATTGGCCGTGTCTGAAAAATCTTAAAGAAACCCGAGCATTTCTTGGCCTCACAGGCTAGTAGCGTCATTTCATTAAGAACTATACAACCGTTGATGGTATTATGACTGATTTACATCGAAAAAGATGCTTTTGTGTGGATGTCGAATACCGAAGAGTCTTTCCGGTCTCTTAAACTTCCCGTCTGGTTCTCCCTTATGTCAATCTCTGTTATTGGAATTCCATTCTTCGGCCACCGGGGTCATTCTGGTATATCTTTCACCTTTCACCGTTTATCATCCAGCTTTTATTTGAAACACATGCGAAAGGATGTTATTCACTTTATCGCCCAATGTCATATTTGTCAATTGATGTGCAAAATATGATCTATAAAACTTAACCTAATTTAGACACTCCAATTTTAAATTTATAAACTAAGACTCTCTAAATACTAGACCACTAACAGGCAAGTGTACCTATGATACGTAGTAAAGCCTAACCAAAGTCCGAGTATCGAACCCACGAGACACTAGTGACGCTAAACTAGACTCTGACTTAACTAAATTACTTAATTGGTTTTAATTGTTTTGAAGTTTTTACTTAATTAATTAACTAATATCCTAAATTAAACTAAGACTTACTAACCAAACGACTGGGGATACGAAGTTGAAATCAATCAGAATAAGAAACCACCTAGGCAATGAATCCCTTAGAACATGTAATGACTATGACCTTAACAATCAACTAAAGATCCGATATCTAATTCGACCAACCTCCCGCAAAGGACGGTTAATTCCTATAGTAACTAGTCAGTTCAGAGCGGGACCCCTACTCTTCAGTTCCTAGAAACCGAACTATGAAGAAAAATCAGAACACGTAATGAAGTGTTAAGATGGACCGAGTCGACCTATCGACACCAAATCCCACAACTATTAGGATATGTAACACCAACGGTATTAACGACCCTCTAATTGTGAAGCTAACCCCAACTAGATACACCAAATACCTAGGAGCAACTAAACGCGAATAAACAGAAGAACCCCGAGCTATTGAGTGTTCAAACTATCAGACAATGCCTAAAACAGACCTAGCAATCCCAAATCATATTTCTATTCATCAAGATTGGATGAACACCTTAATCTAGCTGATCTAATTGACTTGGTTACCTTGGATTATCTCTAAAACCAAACTCTAGATCGAGAACCCGGAATAAACGACCTATAAGTGACTAAAACATGCCAAGGGTGAATTTCTTCTTTCCAAACACATTATAATCAATAGCCAGACAATAATCACAGCTAAGAACAAGGACACATAATCATATCCAACAACAAATAAAAGTTATTTTAAATTAAAACGCGTCGTAGTCGAAAAGATAAAAATATAACAGTTGAAACAAAGGTTCCAAGTTCATCACGACCTAGATAGTATGATAAAACTAGCCAAAAATCATGTTCGATTTAACAAAATAATAATCTTCAATGGCAAGAATCATAACCAAACGAGTTTAAACGAAAAGGAACCGAATAATAAAAGCTAACGCGTGTCGAATCTTCGTTCTCGATATCCGGTTCGTTCTTGAATCAATCCTTCTCCAACTCCTTTGAATTCGTCCTCAAGATCCTTGGATGCGTATGATGTGATCTGAAGTCGTCTATTCTATTTTGGATCGTCCATTAGCAGCCTATGTGAATATCTTTTTTTTCGTTCAAGTCCACAAGAACATATTAATATTGCCGTCAAAGTCTTGCATCCCAATTCGTATCCCCTCCTGCCATCCAATCCTCTAAACCTTTTCCAATCATGGCCATACTCATTAGTGACATCTGCATGCAGTCCATTTAAATTTTTGTTGAAGCGCAATTTGTCTATATAATTCGTTCACTTTGGTATCTGCTATTTGCAATTGTAAATTGTAAAATAAATATGCGTTAATAATGACTACACTGAATATCAAGAACTATTAAAGATCAAGAATACATTAAATTGCAATTATCACATTATTTCTTTCTGAGTTCTACGGCATATTACAAAAAAGAATGAACCAAATAATTAATGATCAATTAAGTACATTTACATTCTCTGTAATGTATTCATTATTTACATGTTGATAACTTTTTATTAAAGTAAACTCTATTCACAACGCCAAGCCTACAAAAACAAAGGCTGGCCAATCAACGACTTACATAAAATCAAATTTACACCAACTCTCCCAACTCAAAGACCTATTTTTAGAACGATTCCTATACGACAAGAACCCGAGAGACTTGATATTTTGAATGATCTCCACCATATTAACACTAACTCCACTAAAGCGCTTATTATATCTAGCAATCCATATGCACCAGCACGCCACGATCATAATACCTTGGAATGCATCCTTCACTTTTCTCTCCAGATTGCAGTACTCGTGAAACTCCACAATATCTTTGACTCAAAAAAGGATAAATGGCCTTACTTTGCACCAGACCCAAATATGATCCCAGATGGACGAAGCAACACTGCACGAACAGAGGAGATGTTATGCAGATTCAGGCCCATCTTCACACAAACAACAAGAGACGTCACCGGAAAAACAATATCTGTATCGGAGAGCCGTAAGTGTCGGAATACGGTCCAACACCGCCCTCCACACAAACACATTGCATTTTTTTGGGACCCATTTCGACCAGAGGACCACAGTCCTATTACTGGAATCATTGACGCTAACAAGGAACTCTTTCGCTGCCTTTACCGAAAAAACCTTATCTTTCCCTCCTATCCAATCCCAGGTATCAGCAGCCTCTGATGAGGCTATCTCCTCAAGCAGCTCAATAAGAGAACCCCATTCTTGTAATTCAAGAAGTGCTAGGCATTCTCGACCAAACCCAATTCCCCATGAAGTTGTCCCTATTATACCGATCACAAAAAACACATCGTTTCACCATTTTGAGTCTAAATAGGTTCGGGAACCGATCCTTGAGAGGGATAAAGCATAGCCACGGCTCGAGCCACATTCTGATACTCCTACCATCTCCTATATTACCTTTAAAGAGCTTATAAAAACATATACCATTGACTTTTATCTTCTACCACTTTGACTATAGATTTCCACACACCACATTGAGACCCATTCACCGGTACCGGGGACCAGCATTTCTTATGATCGTGCAAAGCTTTAATTCACCATCCTCCACATATTATTTGGTTCATTTCGGTATCTCCACACCCATTTCGAAAGCAATGCATAATAAGTCTCCTTTAGTTTACAAAGACCGAGACCACCGACTTTAATAGGCGAAGCAACAACATCCCATGAAACCCAGTGCATTTTTTTCAAATCTGTGTCGCCCGATAGAAAACGCTTAATTATGACTTCCAAGCCCACGTTACAAATCCGTGTCGCCCCAATCGCGTAATACAACAACACGCGGCGGAAATATCGGGGAGTCACGTTACAAATTGCTCACAACTACTGGTACTAAATTGTTTCATTATTGTTAACATTGTTTTACAATACAAAGAATACATGAAGTTGTCTTTTGATTAAAGAAGTCTAAAGCCCGGATGCATACCTATGAGCAGCATGCTTGAATGATCGAAACCTGAAACATATGTGAAAAAGAGACCTCAACAAACAATGTTGGCGAGTACATAGTTTTGTTAGCCAAGTTAATGGCAAAAAGATTAGTGTTGCAATACTTCGACAACTACAAGAGTCGTCTATTTAAAATGGACTCTTTAAAGCCAATGAATGACAAAAGATTTAAGCAATACATTAACTTGATTATGAAACTTGTGATAAATAGTTTTGTATATGGCAACATGATTAATACTAAGTAATTTTTATGCCATTGATAATTGTACTTTGTTCATTGTAATCACCTTGAATTCGGTCATAAAATTTTAGAGTATGTTATTAGAATACCAATCAAGGATTAATAACAACAATATTGAAGTATGTCATAACTCGCATGAGTATTATTAGAAATCATAAAATAATACTTTGGATATCCTTCTAAGAATCGAACATATAAAAATATGAAAGAGTTCTACAAGGATTTGGATACTGTACTTTGAAACAATCGAACACAAAATCCTAATGTGATTCGGATAACGCTATAAGGTTAATACAATAAGAACACTTATATATAGGAAGTACCAATGGCGTATCCACCATGTTCTTATGGTATTACACTCGTTTCGTTATCTAAATCACAACTAATCACAATAACCACATAATCATCGTCTCGTCACATCGTCTTGTCACATACGCATTAAAGTACACAAAGAATCCAATCAAGGACATCAATTTGTACTTCAAACATCCTACAAGAATCTAGCTATGAAGATAGATAGATAGATACTTTACGGATTTAGCTTAGTCACTTGTCTTGTCTCATTGTCTTGTCTCATACGCATTAAAGTACACAAAGAATTCGAATATAGGACTACCATTTAGAACTTTAAAAAAATCTGTTAGTACATAATGTCTATGTCTTAGTCTTGGATCGAGTCTGTTAGTTTTGGGCTAGATTATGTCAAAATATAGGGTTATTTATGTAAATAGTGAACAAGTTCGCCCGGAATCACAATGTAAGATCAAGTTCGGCCGAACTTGATCAAGACAAGTTCGCTCGAACTTGACTTCCTCCCAGCGAACTTGTTACACTATAAATAGGTGCCTTGATGTTTTCATTTGTAACTTCTGCAACTTTGGCACACTGACGACGAAGCTCTGTCCGATCAGGATTTGACATGTACTGAACCTTTATGATCAATAAACAATGATTAAAAAGTAAATCTTGCATATTTGATTAACACGTCATATAAATTCCGCTTATACGAACATTAGATACCAATTTAGGTTCCTATGCTAGTAATGGAGCGATCTAACAAGTGGTATTAGAGCCTGGATACATGAATTAGTAAAATCATAGCAAGATCTACTCTTATTCTACTCCTTTCTACCATTTTTTTCTTCATTTTTCAAAGAAAACAATGAATTCACGGATAAAAGTTACTAATTTTTAATATGTCATGTAAAATACACTTGTGATAAACCCCTAAGAGTTTGGACATCAAATTCAAACGAATTTATATCAAAAAGTTCAAAAACCCATGATTTGCAAACAAGTTTTGGCCGAACTTAAAATCAAGTTTACCCGGACTTGATTAAAATTCTTTGATAGTTCGCCCGAACTTGACTGATATTTCAAGGGTTTCTCATACAAGTCCGCTTAAACTTATTCAACTTTTCTTCAAATTCTTATCAAGTTCGCCCGAACTTGATTGAATTTTTGTTGAAAATTTACTATAAGTTCGCCCGAACTTAGCAATTCACTTGAAAGTCAACATAAGTTCGCCCGAACTTAATCAGGGAGAATTTTCAAAATTCAAACACAAGTTCGCCTGAACTTGTCAGTGTATTGATCGTTTTTTGAAGTTTGTAAACGTGTGGTTTTCAGTAAAATTCGTCAGTTGTTCAAGATGGAAGATCTGCACAGTGTTTTTATGACGGCAACAACATCGAACGCTCAGATGGTGAACCAAGTTAATATCGATAACGAAATGGGCACATCCGTGAAATCGCCAAAACTCATGAATATGGATGAGTATGAGGGTTGGAAAGAGAAGTTTTCTAACTGGGTGCAAGCTACGTATTTCCACAGTTGGGTTGCAGTTCAGACTGGTTACACATGGCCTCGGGATGAAGTGATAATGAGGTCAATATCAGCAAGTTTTCAACCTTACAAAAGGAAGCATACATCGCCGAAAAGAAAATGATAAGCTTGATCCAACAGTCGGTGAAAGAAGATATACTTGTGCTGCAACCGGAATATAAGACTGCACAGGAATTATGGACATCCTTGCAGAAAAAGTATCAGGGAAGTGCAGAAATGGTCAAAAGCAAGAAAGCTGATCCTGAAGGAATTCGATATATTTACAATGATTAAAGACGAAACGATGAAACAAATGATCGAAAGGTTTTGTCATCTAAAAGTGATCATGAGGAGACACGGGCTTGAGAAGAAAGAAGAATAGTACATAGATAAATTGGCTGACGCATTGCCTGAAGGTGATTGGACGACATATCTCATGGTTCTTAAAGAAAGTCCGAGCTGGCAGTTCTTTAAACTATCCATGTTCATTGATAAACTGGAGGGTCATGAGATGGAGTTGTTAAAAATAGCCAAATCGAAGAATGCCAACGTCACTCAAGATGTAGGGCTGTACTACAAGTCAGGAGCTCAAGATGATATTACTAGCCCGAAAATCCAAACCGCTTTTAGCGCGAATCTGGAATTCTTCGAATCATTCACCAAAATGTCAAGCTCAATCATATCCAAAATATGATCAGAGTCCTCAGAGTTCATCATTTTCAAGCACATGATCAAATTCTTGTTTCAGAATAATCAATCAAATTCTGATCCAAATGTGTTTAAATGCAACATTGCAGTCAATTTAAGCAACATCGTTTCTGAACAAGTCGCTAAACAACACATGGTACTTCTTGCTACAGTGTTGGAATCATATGAAAGTTTGGTGGCTGGAAAGATTCGGAGATGACCGCCGAAGACTATGATCAAGTAGATGAAAAAGAGCTTGAGCTGATGGACATCAAGTGGTCATTAGCTTCAATCATTCGAAGGGTTACTAAGTTTGTTGCTCTTACCGGCAGAGACATCGGGAATTCAAGCAACAAATTGGGATTCGACAAAACGAGGTTACTTGCTTCAAATGCCGACAAAAAGGGCACTTCAAAAGAGAATGCACGAATCCAAAAGCAACTGGTAATCAAAGTCCATTTGGAGGTGGCAGTGAATACTACAAAAAGTCACTACAATACAAGCCTTTCCCAAAGAAGACTCAAGTCGAAATCCAAGAAAAACCATCCAACACCGCAGAAAAAGCAATGGTAGCTTCGAATGAAGATGACAGTTTTGATTGGAATTCATATGTTGGCAAGAAAACCGGAGTTGCTCTAATGGCTAAAATCGTAGAAGATACATCTTCTGAAGATGCAGTTATGGAGAATGCAATGCTAGAAGAATATATGTATCAAGCTGAGGAAGAGGAAATCTACCATCACACAAACGTGCAGAGTATCCTGTCTCCTAACATAATTACTAGTTTTGCATGTTGTTTTGGTGATACAACAACTTCGGAGCATGTTGCTGACAAGAAACCTGTGGTTGAAGAGGTTATCAACGTAACCAAAGAAATAAATGAAGAAAACCTCATGGAAATTGCCAACAAAGCTATGATGGCAAATCTGACAAAGGCAGGTCCGGAGGTAAAGATCGTAGGAAAGGAAGTTGTTAAAGTACAAATCGTCGAGGTTGAAAAACCATGTACGAAATGTGCTGAACCATGTGTTCAATGTGCTGAAAAGTCTCAGATCATAGCCGAACTCAATGTGCATAATAACAATTTCAAATATGATTATCGCACAATGAAAGAAGCATATGACAAAATGAAAGATGATTATGGTATACTTGATAGAAATAATATTGAACAAGATGATACTATCAGAATGTTAAAAGCCACATTAATGGAAAAACAAAAGGCTATTAACGTTTATATAAACAACATTACTGAAGTAAAACAAGAACTTCAAGACATGACAATCGAAACTGAAAGAGTAAGACAACTTCTTAAGACCTATACCACAAATGCATATGTCATCGATCATATTCTTCCAACGATCTCGTCGGAAGAAAATGTTCAGAAAACCAAAGGTAAGAAACGTGGGGACTATACCAATGTTCCACCACCCCTATGCGAAAAGTATTGTCGCAAAAAGGCTGAGGGGATGGAAAAGGCTCTCAACATTGAACTTTTAACTGAAAAGAAGAATGAGCTGCCTTAGAACATTGATATAACCTACACAAGTGATGATGGCGAAGCGGTGGTTAAGAATGTTGTTAAAAATGTTTTGAATGATTCTGATGATGGCAGCTGAAGGGGTACAGTCCAAAATCATGCGCCGGTTAACGGTTAATCAACCATAGCGGCGCATAAAAACATACCCACCAAAATCATAAGGACAAGAAAACCATACTCCGCGCGGGCTATCGAGGCTAGGCAATAGGCCGCGCAGGTGCAAGTAGTGTCCATAGACAGCAGAATGACACTTAGAGGTAATCTACAAAGAGAGCAAGCCAATAAGAACCGTGCGTGAAGAGGTGAATGGTCAGGTAAGAGCGCGAGGAAGGGAAAGATCTGTACGGAGAGTACAACGAGCACAACTACGGACCAATAACGAGACGACAGCCTGTAGAAGATCGTGCTCCACAACGTGCAGGTGCACGACTGACAAAGAGTACACCGAGATAGACACGTGACACCAATCAGGTTACGCTGGCCACTGTTCCATGATCTCCACTAACGGTGAAGGACAAATCAGACAATAAAGATAACTGTCAGGACACGTGGCTCCATTGGCAATACGGCAGGTAGCGACAACACCTGAGACCATTAAGCAACCTCGGCAGAGGAGACCAAATGGATATTCCTTGTCGATTACCTCAGGCCCAAGGCCCATGAGCCCAGGCCCTCTACAATTCCCCTCGGCTATAAATAGGACACTTGACTTCCAGGTTTAAAACCTCACCCTTGGCTCTCCCACTAATTATTTAATACTTACTCCTCAAAACAGTTACTTATTCTCACGCCGGAGGTGGTTACGAGGGGTAACCCCCCATTTCCCTCTCGTAACGAGCCTAACGGGGTGTTTAAGTGTTTTGCAGGACGACTTAAGCAGTCTCTAGCTTGGAGAGGAAGATTAACCTTCGTTGAACAAAATACATTCCCCGGACTAATCTCTGATTAGTTCGGTGTTTCTTCATTGGCGCCCACTGTTTTTTTAATCACTTCATTTTCTTCTCCAAGTTGTCATAATGAATGATCACGGGAATTTTCCCCAGAACTTCGGAGCAAACCCTCAAACAGGCCTGACAATGGACATCTCACACGTCTAAAATCCGCATGTTGACGGGAGCAACGAAGGAAGATTGTTAACCGAAGGGGTTATTCGCGCGGGTAGTCCAAACCGAGCCCAAGCAGTAACCCCGTCTAGTAACATTTTTTTGCACTTCAACATCGCGGCGCCAGGATTGCCAGAGGGCGAAACACCAGAATCCTGGTTCGCGAAAAGCCAGAGCAACCTGAACGTCATATACGCGCATCTGCACGCACAACAGGGAGCAGCACAAGCACATACTAACCAGACGCCATTGTTCATGCCAGCAGCGCGGCGACCAATCCAAGAAAATGTCCAAAGGGAAGATGGCCAGACGACAACTGTCACACCCAGATAATTCGATCACATCAGAGCCGGCGTGACTGGACTGGTATCTTCATTGCACAGCGGAAGTTAATATTTGCTAAGACTTCTAGAAAATGAACGCCTGCTAAGTACTCGAGTTCCAAATGGGTTCTCCTATTCCAACCGTGCCATAGTTTGACTTTTGAGAACCTGAGAAAGAAACATGCGAAAAATCAACATAATGTTGAGCGAGTTCATAGTTTGTTTTGAAAAAGATTTTAAACAAATCTTTTTGTTTACCGGTTTAAAAGTTGTTGAGAAAACATAAATAAAATCATTTTTCCTCGGCATGTCATATGAAAACCTTGTTTTTGTAATATTTGAGTAACCGTCGATGTCCGCGTACGACAAAGACAACATGCCCCGCATGAGCCTACAATCCACCCCAAGCTAGTAAGTGCCTCACCAAACCGTTTACTCAAGGTAGACTAGCAGGCGGTTATAGTTCTAGTATGTAGCAAGGACTTCACTGTACAGTTTTAAGTGACCCTACGGCCCTTAGTGTTGAGTAGTGGACAATCCAGTCCTTGTGTCTATAAGCAGGACCAACCAGTCCTCTTATTTGTGTGTAGGACAAACCAGTCCTTGTGTCATTCGTGCCTCGCACGAGCATGTGTGGGCCTAGCCCACTTGTGTCTTTGTGCCTCGCACAAATGAGAATGAGCCTAGCCCATTTGAGTCTGTAAGCAGGACCAACTAGTACCCTTAGTTATATGTAGGACAATCCAGTCCCGTTGTAACTAGGACATTCCCGTCACTAGTCATGGAACTCATGTAAGTTCTGAAAATACGCATTTGTTTTGTAAAACCGGTGTATTGAGTATAAACCTTTCGTAAACTATTTGAGTTAATTGAAATCCTTTCGCAACATGGTTTAGAAATATGAATCCTTTTGTTTCTCGAAATTTTATGTACTTTGTCAAAACTTGCATGTCTTTCCACCCCCCCCCCCCCGAAAACATTTATAAAAATGTAAAAACAGTAAAAGTGAGGGTTATGAACTCACCTTGATATCCTTGTGCAAAGCTAGCTTAATGTGATTCCGTGATGTCGTTCCAAGAACGTGACTCGCTAGCGTGCAACTAGAGCATTCCTATACATGAATCAAGCTTATAAGATTCTAATTAAACGTAGCTAAACTACGCGTCCGAGCTCTACCGAATTGTTACCCGTACAATTCTATGAAAGTGTTATTATCTTGATTTGAAATAACCAATCAATGGTTGTTTTAATCCCACTAATAGTCGGGATGAATACTATATCTTGGAAACGAATTAGTTTCCGAGAGATTTGAAATATATATTTATATATAGACATAAATATATTTATGAAATCGTATTAGTCGTCTTGAATAGACGGGCGTAGTTGAATAGTGGTACGACTCCTCCTGGCTATTCGTAAGATGAAGTTATATATTATATCTATGCCTGCACACATATGTATGTAAAACGTCGCGTAACCGAAAAATATAATATATGTATGACACGGTAATATATCGTGGTAGCTTCCATAAAATGTAAATATATATACATATATATTTACTCCTTGTTATCAAAACGGCTTGGTTAGTAATGCTTTAAGATCGTACCGTAGCGTCTCATGTTCGGTTTAGACGTTAGAAACAATTACAAATAATTGTATTAATTTAATAAAAATATTCGAATTTTGACGTTTGAAATAGTCACAAATAATTATAATTATTTTATACGAGATTTCGAGTTTTAGGTGTTTGGAAATAAATATAAATAATATTTATCTCAAAGAAGCTTTCGAGTTCTAAACGTTTTGAAATAATATAAATAATTATATTTATTTTATGTAAGTTCTCCCGCGTTCCGTTAACTTGTAAACGGCTATTGAGGAAACGGTTTAAATGTGTTTTAGTAAGTTATAAGACGTCGCCAAAATAAATATACTTGTATATTTATTTTATAAAAACACTTGAATCCAATAGGTGTTGTTTTTCGACTATAAATACGTTTCGTATTACGGATTTTTACGAGAAAAAAAAGGACTGAGTTTCCACTGTTTTGGGATGATCCCGACAATCAAAGTGTCGATATATTGTACGCAATAATAATTTGTGTAACTTTCACAAAGTTGTCGAATACTAAATCAATCTATATAATTTGTATATAAACTACGTCACGCTACTACGGTTCGAGCTCGGTTCACGTTAGTTAATACTATCTAAAAACAAAATAACAAAATTCAGATTGTTTAAATTTTGCCGAGCCTTGCGTTGACTGAGTTGACTGTGTTGACCAGCAGTTGACCAGGTTTGACCTACATTGACCGAGTCGACTGAGTTGACCGTGTTTGACCCGAACACTAAACTTGAACCGAAGCTACCCTTTGACTATTGTTTGACTTGTTGAACCAAATCGAGTCGAACCGAGTTGCACCGAGTTGAACCGTAACTGAACCGAGTCGACCGTAACTGAACCGAGTTGAACCGTAACTGAACCGAGTCGACCGTAACTGAACCGAGTTGAACCATAACTGAACCGAGTTGAACCGTAACTGAACCGTGTGGAACCGAACTTGAACCGAGTTGAACCGAACCTGAACCGAGTCCCGAAGCACCAACTAAAAGACATATATAATGATCATAACTAAAATATATATGTACACTTGTGTCAAAAATATAAATACACACATATTTCCTAGATTTTTTTATCTTAAGAACATAAACCCATTTGTTTAAGGGATCCTACTGAGTAAAGATATAAAACAATAACACATGATCTTTGCAAATCCCATGTAGAAGCCTTTGGATAGCGCCAACAATTCGAAGAGAAACCATGTTGTTTATAGTGTTAGTTCCGTACTTTTCAAGTTTTGAATAAACAACTATGTGGGTGAATGTATATACCTAAACAAACTTGTAACTTTACAAATTACAGATTTAGAAAAGTGGTTACTCACCTTAGACAAGCAAGGAGAATGAATGGTGAAAGAAAACTTGAACACTTGAAATCTTGAGGTTAAAACTTGACTCCTGAATGTTTTTCTTTGTAAGACTTGACAATAAAGCATGAGGAGGGTGTAGGTGTGTATATCAGCCGAGACGTAGAAGTAGGGATGTGGTGTTGCTTTTTGATTGAAGTGTAAAGTATTATGATGAAAGTGTGGGATATGTATATTGTATTAAATCATTAAAATATAGGTTTTTACAAGAATCATGGTGAGGTATGGGCAAGGTAAGGAAACCGATTTTTTTTCCTACCAAAAAAGTCAAGGAAGAGTGTGGGCATTGGCATAGTACACGCATGCTAATCATGAAGCATGACAAATCCATTAATCAAATTAAAGGAAGAATAGGTGGGAAAAGCAAAGTATTATGTTGGATGGGGTAGGCCTTTGGACGTATGGGAATGGGTATGGTGGGTTGGGTCTTTGATGATGATGGTTTAGATGATTGGTTGAGTGTGAGGTTGGGTTTCGTTAGGTGTATAAAACACCCACTTAATTTTATCCACTAGTTACTCATTATTAATAAAATATATAGTAGGACCATAATAAAAAAATATGAATGTGTCGGGTGTGTAAATATATATTTTTATACGTTTGTATACGGGTTATCTAAAGCGTATTTCGCAAATATATTTTACAATTTTCACGTCGAAAACTTTAAATAATAACAAATATATATCTAAACATATATTTGTATTGTTACCCACATAATAATTCTATACAGTGATTTCCCAAGTATTTAGACAACTATTACCACCGTTCGTATGAGTCGGGTTAACTCGTGAGTGACCCGATAATTTCTAAAAATTATCAAATGAAATTTGTGACACGAACAGAGATTGTTATGAATATGGCGAACCATATAAAAAAATTAAGTCTAAAACATAAGGTCACGAAGTGTGTGAGATTCGAGCGCGAAAGATATTGGCCCAAATTTGCGGGTTGTCATATTCTCCCCTTGTTAAAGAAATTTCGTCCTCGAAATTTAAACTACGATGTCACTTTAGTGTTAAAGTCATGTGTTGGTAAATACGAATAATACCAAGGTAAAGGACCACGCAATTGCTTCAAGACTTGTTCGAGTTATGTGAATACAATGACTTATTACAACAATAAGAACCAAACGGTTCAACTGAACTTGTTTCAAGCATAGATGCCAAGTGAACGAGGTGTAATGATACAGTCACCAGTGTGATCGAGTTTATATGGATCCAAAAAAGAGGAATTTAACCAATATATGTCCAAATGAACGTTCACAATCTGCAATTGAATTTTTATTTGAAATAATAGAATTTAATACCAACGAAAACTTGCGTTGGTTGTTGAATAAGTGAAGCTTAGACTCAACAAGCTCAAATGAAATAGAAGCACGAAAGTGATTCATCAACTTGTCGAACCACAACATGAATAAAAATCAGTGTGTTGACATTATTGTGTTTCAAGAATACACAGAAATACAATAAAATATAGTGTATCATCGTCTTAATACATAGTTGCAATAAGACTATTTCAATGATGAGTCGAATGAGAGGTATACACAATTTTGCGTGACACGAATGATCATGATTAGCCCAAGCTACAAGTTTATACCGACGCCACAAGGTGTCGTAGTGATCGAAATAATTCAGTAATAGCGGTGACCGAACAAGTTCACCGTGTTTTAAAATCAGATGCAAGGCTCAACGAAGTAAATTTGAATATTTGTTCCAAATAAATCTTATAGGGTTTTCAACTGATGACGAAGGAACAAATAACTATAATTTTCGGTCGATAACTAAAGAACAAGAAATATCACAAAATTTCAGACCGATGATGAATGAACCGTTAAGAGGTACACCGGAATATAACAATGAATTTGCGTACCATTATCTTAACACCCGATTGTATTAAGACTGCTTCAATATGATAAATCAAAGTGGATTTAAAATAAATAATTAAATCCACGCATGAGATGCGTAAACGAGATTAGCGCAAGTTTCAAGTTCGTGAAAAACACCACCACAAGGTGGTCGTGATTAAAGAAACGATTCAATGAAGTCAAAGACCAAACAAGCCTGTTATAGTTCACAACAAATGAAGTGCTTGTTGGGATTAAGTTGAATATGATGGCCTCAATCCATCATATGGAACCTTGAATTGAATGTATATTACGAGCAAGTTCAAACAATTGAACCTGGTTTAAACACAATCCAACAATGGATGCATGTATCAATAAGAAAGTTTCGACATGGTTATAACGAAAACCATATATACTATTTAAAAGAAAAATGAGTTTTTCAAGAAATTCGTCAGCTCGATATCAAAGAGTCAACGCTTTGTAATAATGCGGTTCATCTAGATCCCACTGCAAAGAACAAGTATAGCGAAACGATATTTGGGCTTTGATAATAATACAACAATTTGGAGTGAAGCCCTCCAATGGTCTTCACAAATCAAACTAACCACATGCGCAACAAAGAAGGCATGCGTAACGTATGAATTTGACAAGAAATGAAGCAATTGAGTGTTTGCTATCATGAAAGAAATCATCGTGATACAAGGACCATTAAGGGGAGTAGAAATGTAAAATCTACTCACTATGTGCAAAAGTCAGAATTTCAATAAAAGAAGTTAAGGACTTTACCTGAAATTTCATGGGATAACCGGCTGTTAGGAGACATTACCATGGAATGTCGAACATAGCACAATCACCATTAATGAAGAAGGGGAATGCGAAGACATGTGACTTCTTTTGCAGCGCCAGTTGTGAGTCTCATTAGACTAAGTATGGATCGTTATGAAATCTTGTTTCAACGTACCTCAACGTGATTCGTGTCGCTTGCAGGATCACGTGGCAAATTGCTGCTTTTCGATCTGTAGTTCTCCCGCTGACGGGATTAGCATCGTTGTTGTCGTGACCATTTGTATTTTCCCCAAGGCCTTGCCTCGAAAGTCGTGTGTGATGTACTTCGACGGCCGCTGACGTATAGTTAAGTTTCACGTGTATTTACGCACTAGCGTTTTATTCCACGTAGGTTACCTGCTCGGTAATTAAAATAGTATAGGCAATATAGATAATGGTGTTTGCCCGAGTTGTTAGTCATGCTTTCCAAGTGAGGACCTTTAATGAGTTTCGACATAATTTTCCAAGGGTCCTAAATGTGTGTTACCAAAACTCTCAAAGTTTTGCTTTCTGTGTGTAATTATTTCGTGTACCATGTATCCAACACAACACTTGTGTATGTTTAAAACAAAAACTATTGATTCATTGTTTCGGCCACGGTTGGAACCCATGTATGTATTCTAGGCGTTCTGTATGTATTCAAGTCTTAATGTGATCGAATTATCTGGGTGTGACAGATTGATATCAGAGCTATAGGTTTCAGCGAATTAGGTCCTAAATGTGTGTTACCAAAACTCTCAAAGTTTTGCTTTCTGTGTGTAATTGTTTTGTGTACCATGTATCCAACACAACACTTGTGTATGTTTAAAACAAAAACTATTGATTAATTGTTTCGGCCATGGTTGGAACCCATGTATGTATTCTAGGCGTTCTGTATGTATTCAAGTCTTAATGAGCTAAGTCCCCAAAGGAAAGTGAGGTTAATGCCTAGGTATCTCTACAGAAACCTAATTCGCTGAAACCTATAGCTCTGATATCAATCTGCCACACCCAGATAATTCGATCACATCAGAGCCGGCGTGACTGGACTGGTATCTTCATTGCACAGCGGAAGTTAATATTTGCTAAGACTTCTAGAAAATGAACGCCTGCTAAGTACTCGAGTTCCAAATAGGTTCTCCTATTCCAACCATGCCATAGTTTGACTTTTGAGAACCTGAGAAAGAAACATGCGAAAAATCAACATAATGTTGAGTGAGTTCATAGTTTGTTTTGAAAAAGATTTAAACAAATCTTTTTGTTTACCAGTTTAAAAGTTGTTGAGAAAGCATAAATAAAATCATTTTTCCTCGGCATGTCTTATGAAAACCTTTTTTTTGTAATATTTGAGTAACCGTCGATGTCCGCGTACGACAAAGACAACATGCCCTGCATGAGCCTATAATCCACCCCAAGCTAGTAAGTGCCTTGCCAAACCGTTTACTCAAGGTGGTAGACTAGTAGGCGGTTATAGTTCTAGTTTGTAGCGAGGACTTCACTGTACAGTTTTAAGCGACCCTACAGTGTTGAGTAGTGGATAATCCAGTCCTTGTGTCTATAAGCAGGACCAACCAGTCCTTTTATTTGTATGTAGGACAAACCAGTCCTTGTGTCATTCATGCCTCGCACGAGCAGGTGTGGGCCTAGCCCACTTGTGTCTTTGTGCCTCGCACAAATGAGAATGAGCCTAGCCCATTTGAGTCTGTAAGCAAGACCAACCATGTAACATCTGTGTATATCGGGTTGCGAAAACCCGCCCCAAGTTATTAATCTAAGAGTTTTATTTATGGCCGTTGATTTTTCTTACTTTTGTTTAAATTTATAGGCATATATAAATGTTTAAGCTAATAAAATAAATAATAAATCAAATAATAAACTAACTATTATGAATAATGATCAATAAAATTAATAAGTAATAATAATATATATATATATATATATATATATATATATATATTATATATACATATATACATATATATGAAGTAAAAGGTGGAACCGGGAGTCGAACCTGGGTTCCCCCCCACACACGCACGCTGCAAACACCGCTGGGCTACAAACACTCCTTGTGCTTAACCCGCATATCAAAATTCAAGTATACACCCTCAACCCGGGGGGGGGGGGGACCTGCAACTCCACAAACACGTGTTTTCCTCTTCGGTTTGAATTCTCCGGCAGCTAGCTCGACGTTATTTAGGCAACTCCAGCCATTGACAGCTGACAATTTCCTATTTCAAATCCAATCACCCTAATCGTTTCCTAAAAACCGAAATCAAGCATCCCTATAAATGCTAGTCGAAACCTCTCAAGTGAATCGCTCATTCCCTCTATTCATTCTCAAATCAACTGTCGTCGGAAGACTCTGCTCCACCGGAGAACCACCGAGGTCATCGGAACCCACTCGCCGGACTTCTCACCGGCACACTCCCACCGCCGACCGGTAACGTTCTCCTTAAAATTCCAATTCAGTTTATATTAATATATCATGATTGATCATTTCGGTATATTAAACCAAGTGTATTTGGGTTTAAATCAAGATCGTATTTTGGGTGAAAAATCGAAATATAGAAGATGAAGTGAAACGCGTGTTTTATATATTTAAATTATAAGTCTCAACCAGGTTAGACACACAGTCCAGTGGTGGACTGTGTGCAAACACACCCACACGTCACACGTTCGAACCCCTGCTCACCCACCGGCCCGATCACTTTTCAAACTCTTTTTAATCTGATCAATTCTGGAACAATGCAATCAGTGTATAAATATATTTAAATCATAAGTCTTGACGGGTTAGACACCAAGCCCAGTTGGTTGGGCTGGGTGCATCTCATCACCAAGGTCTGGGTTCGAATCCTTAGTCACGCACCGTTCGGATTATTAAAAACTTTTTGGAAATTTAATCAAATTAGAAATAATTTAAAGTGTGCATAAATATAATAAGAATTCAGATTCTTTCGGGTTAGACACGTAGCTCAGTTGGAAGAGCTGCATGCACGCAATCGAGAGGTCACGAGTTCGAGCCTCACCACGCGCATACGAGTTCCACTGTTCGACCGGTCTGACAGACATTGTCAGACTGACAAGTTTTTATTTTTATTTTCCTATTTTATTTTATTCTTAATTCATGAATTATATTATCTAAAAAACAATAAAATTTGCTTAAAATATATAAATTTCAAAGGGTTAAAATACCACCAAAAAATAACTTAAAGATCTAACAAAGGTTTTTAACCAAAAAGTAGTTATTTATTTTATTTGGGTTATCGCGTTATTGTTATAGGTTAGTGCGTTCTCGTCAGTTAAATCCACGACTTGTGCACGCTCATCTCCGTTCAAGAATACGCACCCAATGTGAGTGAATCTCTACAAATTCCCGGTTTTAATCACGTTTTGGGGTGTATCATGTTTCGTATAATTCCTTTATTTTATTCAAACACTTGTGCTTATACCATTTCGTGATCAAATGTGTATTGCTTGTAGTGTGGTTTATATGTGGATACATTTTATCATTTCAGTGCACTTATTTCATTAGGCCCATTAGTTCTTCGTGAGATACGGGTTGAGCATCAGGTGCCTCATTAGATCGGCTCCGTTCGATTGAGCCTTGATCTTAGATACATCATCATTCATGACATATATTCATTCAATGTGATTTGTGATTTTGTTACATTATACATTTGTTCACATGTGATTATGCACAATTTTATTTAACAACGATAAAATTGATTCACTTAAATGTTTTATCAATGTTCACTCACCAACTTTTGTTGACCCAAAATTTCCTCTGTTTTACGCATGATACAGGTGATCAAGTTGAGGAAAGAAACACCTAGGATGACCTAGAAGAATAAACAAGTTATTTCGTTGGAAAAAGCATTTAGATTATTATTTGTGTTTGTATGAAATTTTGTTCGATATTTGAATTTAATAAATATGAAACTTGTTAGTAAATATCATGAGCTTTGGTGATAACCCAATCATGCCCCAACTTCTATTCCGATGCGGGTCGGGGTGTGACAGATTGGTATCAGAGCTTGTGACTATAGGGATATAGGATAGGTTATTAGATCTTTAGAGCCTATACTATAGTTGACTAGATTTAAATTGCTTATGTGTTACATGCAAAATTCATGATGTTTATATGTTCCATGTTTATATTCACACACAACATTATGTAAACATTCTCACAAGTACATGTTAATATGCAATGCTCATCATAGATCATACCCTCATATCATATCATATCTATGAAAGCACACACCTCACAATTTCACAATTTCCGTTATTTCTTTTCAAATATTTTTGCAATGTTTTCATATTTTTCAAATCACATCAAAGTGAGTTTTCACGACGGGCATGTAGTAACTGGAAGGGTACGAGTACCGGTAGTCGGAACGTCCTGTCTAGGCTTGGCATTCGTATAAATCCAAAATAAAGGACCAGTTTGCCTACCTGGGGACTAACGATGAGAGTACCAAGGTCCTATTAGGCCAAAGCATGCTATACCAAACGTCGTGTGAACTAACCCCACTTTGAGTTGTCATTGTGTCCACACCTGGACACCCTCCGACCATACATCTCGCAATCATGTTTTACGATTTTCATTCGGGTGATGCGAGTGTTATCAGGCCGACACCAATGTGAACCCTTCCAAGCTCAATAGTCATGGGGGCCCACATGACTATACAAGCTATGGTATGGGAGACATTTGGAGGCCCAAACATGAGCAAGCCCAAGCATCCAATGGATGTAGTTAAGTTACTTTCAATTATTTATAAATGTTGTTTTTCATTCCTTTTTACGACACATGACACCTAGAAAATTCTCAAACTCACAATCTCCCTACATATATTCCTGTAGATGTCTGCTAGGCAATTACGAGGAGGTAGAAGGTCAGGAAAGTCGAACAAACGCTTGGCTACGCAAATTGCTAAACAAATGGCCGCAGTGCTTCCTGACATCGTGCTACAAGTGCAACAAGCTCTCGCCGCTAATCCCATTAACCCTCCCAACCAAGAATACCAAAGCGTCGTCAACCCTCCTCCTAAAACCCCCAAATGCACCTACAAACACTTCAAGTCTTGCGATCCCCCAAAATATGAAGGCACTGAAGGTGTCACCGCTCTCCTCCACTGGTTTGTGGAGATGGAAAACACCTTTCTCAATTGCGACTATCCTGAGGACCGTAAGATACGTTACGCGACTAGAAGATTGTTTGGGGTAGCCCTTACCTGGTGGAACACGGAAAATGGAAAGCGAGGTGTAGACGATGCCATGGCCTTATCATGGGAAGAATGAAGAAAGGTCATGACAAGACGTTTTTGCCCTAGAAGCGAGATCAAGAAGCTTGAAGATGAATTCACCTCCTACAACAAGAGGTTTCTTGAGTTGAACCAAATGGTTCCCAATCTATTCACCCCATTATACTGCTTAATTGAAAACTACATTCGAGGCCTCCCCTCGAAAATCCAAGATTCGGTTTTAAGCACTTCGCCTGCAACACTCGAAGCCGCAATGGAGTTAGCTACGGAACTCACTGAGAATCGCATTCGAAATGGCAATTTTAAAGATGAGAAGAAGAAAGCACCCATTGAGACCCCAATTCCAAACCACTCAGGTTCATACTCGAAGTTTGCTGGTAAGATGAAGCGAAATGGCAAGAACTTTGTTGTCACCCAAACCAACCCTCCCATCACTGCTGCTCCAATCACCCAAGTTGCCCCTCCAGCCACACCATTCAAAAGGCCATACACTGGCCCACACCCAAAGTGTAACCGTTGCTAATACCATCACCCTCCTGAAAATCCTTGCCAACATTGCACAAGTTGTGGCCGTGTGGGTCACACTATCCAAACCTACCGTACCCTTCAGCGATCAAACCGAAGTCAACCTCCAACCCAAACCCAAAATCAAATGGTGGGCCAAGCCCAACAACCCTTACTTCTACCACCTGCACAACTCGCAGCCCAACCTTACTACCAACCCAACTACCCCATGATGCAATCCATACGAGCCTGTTTCAATTGTGGGGACCCAAACCACTTCAGGAATGCTTGCCCACGCCTGGTGAACATCATCCATGCCCAAGCTCAAGCAAACCCGGTAAACCAAGCTAACCAAGCTCCTCCACCTGCTAGAGGAAGAGCTTTCAATATCAACGCCAACCAAGCCAGGGCTGACAACAATATGGTCAACGGTACGTTTCTCGTAAATGGTAGTTATGCATCCATATTATTCGATACTGGTGCGGATAAGAGCTTTGTGTCTTTAGAATTCGAATCTATTCTCGACCAACCTCGTGATAATCTCGTTGAATCTCTGACGGTGGAAGTTGCTGACGGAAAACCCACTTCATTAAATTCTATTATAAGCGAGTGTACTCTCACCCTAAATGATCATGATTTTTCAATTGATCTCAATCGTATGAAATTAGGAAGTTTCGATGTTATCATCGGCATGGACTGGCTCAGCCAGCATCACGCTGAAGTGGTGTGCCATGAAAGGTTTATTCGTATTCCTCTCGCCGACGGTCAGACACTACGTATCTTTGGGGAAACTCCTTCGAAAGGGCTTAAATTGATGTCCTGCCTTCAAGCCCGAAGCTATCTTCGCAAGAATTACGTCGCATTTCTAGATCACATCGTCAAGAAGGAAGGCAAGGAGAGGAAGCTCGAAGATATTCCAATTGTGAAAGAATTCCCGCAAGTTTTTCCCGACGATGTTTCAGGACTTCCTCCTGTGCGAGAAGTCGAATTTTGAATCGATCTTGTGCCTGGCGCTACACCAGTCGCAAAATCTCCCTATAGGTTAGCCCCATCCGAGATGCAAGAGTTGGCCAGTTAACTGCAAAAGCTGACTGACAAAGGATTCATACGTCCTAGCTCATCACCTTGGGGTGCGCCCATTCTTTTTGTGAGGAAGAAAGATGGAACGTTTCGCATGTGCATTGATTATAGAGAACTCAACAAGTTGACGGATAAGAATCGGTATCCACTACCTCGTATTGATGACCATCTAGACCAACTTCAAGGTGCCACCTGTTTTTCCAAAATCGACCTTCGTTCTGGTTATCATCAGCTTAGAGTGCACGAAGATATTCCAAAAACTGCCTTCCGAACTCGTTATGGTCATTACGAGTTCATGGTTATGCCCTTCAGTTTAACCAACGCCCTCGCTGTCTTCATGGATTTGATGAATAGGGAATCAAACCCTATCTCGATCGTTCGTTATAGTCTTCATCGACGAAATTCTTATCTACTCCAAGTCAAAATCCGATCATGAGTGACACCTTCGACTCATTCTTACACTCTTAAGGACTGAAAAGCTTTACGCTAAGTTCCCAAAATGCGAATTCTGGTTAAGAGAAGTACAATTCCTTGGTCATGTCGTCAATGACAAAGGGATTCATGTCGATCCTTCAAGAATCAAAGCAGTTCAAGAATGGCAAGCGCCACACACCCCTACCGAAGTTAGGTCATTTCTTGGCTTGGCTGGTTACTACCGACGCTTCATTGCCAATTTTTCCCGTATCACCGTTCCGCTCACGGCCTTGACTCACAAGGGAAAACCCTTCATTTGGGGACCTAAGCAAGAGGAGGCTGTCCAAACTTTAAAGCAAAGGCTTTGTGACGCACCTATCCTTACACTCCCTGAGGGTTGCGATGACTTTGTGGTTTATTGCGACGCATCAGGGCAAGGACTAGGTTGTGTATTGATGCAAAAAGGAAAGGTGATAGCCTATGCCTCTAGGCAACTCAAAGTTCATGAGAAAAATTACACCACCCACGACATGGAACTTGGAGCCGTTGTGTTCGCTCTCAAGATATGGAGACATTATCTTTACGGTACCAAGTGTGAAATATACACTGACCACAAGAGTCTCCAACATATCTTCAACCAAAAAAAGTTGAATATGTTGCAATGAAGATGGGTCGAACTGCTCAATGATTACGACTGCGAGATTCGGTATCATCCTGGCAAGGCAAACATGGTGGCTGATGCGCTCAGTCGAAAGGGATATGCGAACTCTATTCGTCTTCTATGTTCGCAAATCATAACCGATATCAAGAATCGAATCCGGGCAGCTCAACATATCTTTGTAACGGAAAAATGACGTACGCGATGAGCTGTCATGTGGAGCTGAACTCAAAATTGAAGCCAAATCCGACGGTATTCTATATTATTTAAACCGCATATGGATTCTCGATCGCGACAACCTTCGTGATTCCTCATGAATGAGGCTCACAAAACACGATACTCTGTACACCCAGGAGCCGATAAGATGTATCAAGACCTACGATACACCTACTGGTGGCCTGGCATGAAAAAGGATATCGCTGTTTTTGTTTCCAAGTGCCTTACATGTTCCAAAGTGAAAGCTGAATATCAAAGACCTTCAGGACTTCTAGTCCAACCCGAAATACCTGTATGGAAGTGGGAAAAATAACCATGGACTTCATTACCGGGTTACCTCGCACCTCCAGTGGGTATGACACCATATGGGTAATCATTGATTGTCTTACAAAATCAGCTCACTTCATTCCGATTCGCGAGGACTTCAAGAACGAGAAGTTAGCTCGTATCTACATCAACGAGATCGTAAGCCGTCATGGTGTACCGTTAAGCATCATTTCAGACCGTGATGGTCGTTTCACTTCACGAATATGGCGAGCCGTACAAACCGCTTTGGGTACACGGTTAGACCTTAGCACAGCCTTTCACCCTCAAACTGATGGTCAATCTGAACGCACCATCCAAACCCTAGAAGACATGCTTCGAGCATGTGTCATAGACTTCAAAGGGAACTGGGACGCTCATCTATCGTTAGTCGAATTTTCGTACAACAATAGCTATCATTCAAGTATCGGCATGGCTCCTTTCGAAGCTTTATATGGTCATAAATGCCGATCTCCAGTATGTTGACACGAAATTGGCGAAGCACAAATCACCAGACCTGAATTGATTCAAGAAACAACCGACAAAATCCTTCAAATTCGAAGCAATCTTCTAGCGGCTCAAAGTCGTCAAAAGAGTTATGCTGACAAACGACGAAAGCCCTTGGAATTTTGTGTTGGTGATCAGGTACTTTTGAAAGTATCACCGTTGAAGGGGGTGGTTCGTTTTGGCCAAAAGGGCAAGCTGGCACCACGCTACGTGGGACCTTTCAAGATACTCGAAAGAGTAGGTCCTGTAGCATACAAGCTTGACCTGCCAGAAGAACTCAACAAAATTCACCCCACGTTTCATGTATCAAACTTGAAAAAGTGCCTTGCAGACAAAATCTCCATATCCCTCTGGAAGACATTCAAATTGATGAATCAATGCTCTTCGTTGAAAGACCAGTGGAAATCATGGATTTTGGTGAGAAGCGTTTAAGGCGAAGTCGTATTCCAATTGTCAGGGTGCGTCGGGAGTCAAAACGAGGACCCGAGTTTACTTGGGAACGTGAAGACTCGATGCGAGAAAAATACCCGCATCTCTTTCCAGTTGCAACCACTACTCAAATTTTGGGACGAAATTTCTAAAAGTAGGGGATACTGTAACATCTGTGTTTATCGGGTTTCGAAAACCCGCCCCAAGTTATTAATCTAAGAGTTTTATTTATGACCGTTGATTTTCCTTACTTTTGTTTAAATTTATAGGCATATATAAATGTTTAAGCTAATAAAATAAAAAATAAATCAAATAATAAACTAACTATTATGAATAAATGATTAATAAAATTAATAAGTAATATATATATATATATATATATATATATATGAAGTAAAAGGTGGAACCGGGAGTCGAACCCGGGTTCCCCCACACACACGCACGCTACAAACACCGTTGGGCTACACACACTCCTTGTGCTTAACCCGCATATCAAAATTCAAGTATACACCCTCAACCCGGGGGGGACCTGCAACTCCACAAATACGCACTTCCCTTTTCGGTTTGAATTCTCCGGCAGCTGGCTCGACGTTATTTAGGCAACTCCAGCCATTGACAGCTGACAATTTCCTATTTTAAATCCAATCACCCTAATCGTTTCCTAAAAACCGAAATCAAGCATCTCTATAAATGCTAGTCGAAACCTCTCAAGCAAATCGCTCATTCCCCCTATTCAGTCTCAAATCAACTGTCGTCGGAAGACTCTGCTCCACCGGAGAACCACCAAGGTCATCGGAACCCACTCGCCGGACTTCTCACCGGCACGCTCCCACCGCCGACCGGTAACGTTCTCCTTAAAATTCCAATTCCGTTTATATTAATATATCATGATTGAGCATTTCGGTATATTAAACCAAGTGTATTTGGGTTTAAATCAAGATCGTATTCTGGGTGAAAATTCGAAATATAGAAGATGAAGTGAGACACGTGTTTTATATATTTAAATTATAAGTCTCAACCAGGTTAGACACACAGTCCAGTGGTGGACTGTGTGCAAACACACCCACACGTCACACGTTCGAACCCCTGCTCACCCGCCGGCCCGATCACTTTTCAAACTCTTTTTAATCTGATCAATTCTGGAACAACGCAATCAGTGTATAAATATATTTAAATCATAAGTCTTGATGGGTTAGACACCAAGCCCAGTTGGTTGGGCTGGGTGCATCTCATCACCAAGGTCTTGGGTTCGAATCCTTAGTCACGCACCGGTCGGACTATTAAAAACTTTTTGGAAATTTAATCAAATTAGAAATAATTTAAAGTGTGTATAAATATAATAAGAATCCAGATTCTTTCGGGTTAGAAACGTAGCTCAGTTGGAAGAGTTGCGTGTACGCAACCGAGAGGTCACGAGTTCGAGCCTCACCACGCGCATACGAGTTCCACTGTTCGACCGGTCTGACAGACATTGTCAGACTGACAAATTTTTATTTTTATTTTCCTATTTTATTTATTCTTAATTCATGAATTATATTAATTCTTTATCTAAAAATCAATAAAATTTGCTTAAAATATATAAATTTCAAAGGGTTAAAATACCACCAAAAATAACTTAAAGATCTAACAAAGGTTTTTTACCAAAAAGTAGTATTTATTTATTTGGGTTATCGCGTTATTGTTATAGGTTAGTGCGTTCTCGTCAGTTAAATCCACGACTTGTGCGCGCTCATTTCTGTTCAAGAATACGCACCCAATGTGAGTGAATCTCTACAAATTCCCCGTTTTAATCACGTTTTGGGGTGTATCATGTGTCGTATCATTCCTTTATTTTATTTAAACACTTGTGCTTATATCATTTCGTGATCAAATGTGTATTGCTTGTAGTGTGGTTTATATGTGGATACATTTTATCATTTCAGTGCACTCATTTCATTAGGCCCATCAGTTCCTCGTGAGATACGAGTTGAGCATCAGGTGCCTCATTAGATCGGCTCCGTTCGATTGAGCCTTGATCTCCGATACATTATCATTCATGATATATATTCATTCAATGTGGTTTGTGATTTTGTTACATTGTACATTTGTTCACATGTGATTATGCACAATTTTATTTAAACAACGATAAAATTGATTCATTCAATGTGGTTTGTGATTTTGTTACATTGTACATTTGTTCACATGTGATTATGCACAATTTTATTTAAACAACGATAAAATTGATTCACTTAAATCTTTTATCAAGGTTCACTCGCCAACTTTGTTGACCCAAAATTTCCTCTGTTTTACGCATGATACAGGTGATCAAGTTGAGGAAAGAAACACCTAGGATGGCCTAGAAGAATAAACAAGTTATTTTGTTGGAACAAGCATTTAGATTATTATTTGTGTTTGTATGAAATTTTGTTGGATATTTGAATTTTAATTTGAATTTAATAAATATGAAACTTGTTAGTAAATATCATGAGCTTTGGTGATAACCCAATCATGCCCCAACTTCTATTCCGATGCGGGTCGGGGTGTGACAAACCAGTCCCCTTAGTTGTATGTAGGACAATCCCGTCCCGTTGTAACTAGGACATTCCCGTCACTAGTCATGAAACTCATACACGTTCTGAAAATACGCGTGTGTTTTGTAAAACCGGTGTATTGAGTATAAACCTTTCGTAAACTATTTGAGTTAATTGAAATCCTTTCGCAACATGGTTTAGAAATATGAATCCTTTTGTTTCTCGAAATTTTATGTACTTTGTCAAAACTTGCATGTCTTTCCACCCCCCCCCCCCGAAAACATTTATAAAAATGTAAAAACAGTAAAAGTGAGGGTTATGAACTCACCTTGATATCCTTGTGCAAAGCTAGCTTAATGTGAATCCGTGATGTCGTTCCAAGAACGTGACTCGTTAGCGTGCAACTAGAGCATTCCTATACAGGAATCAAGCTTATAAGATTCTAATTAAATGTAGCTAAACTACGCGTCTGAGCTCTACCGTATTGTTACACGTACGATTCTATGAAAGTGTTATTATCTTGATTTGAAATAACCAATCAATGGTTGTTTTAATCCCACTAATAGTCGGGGTGAATACTATATCTTGGAAACGAATTAGTTTCCGAGAGATTTGAAATATATATTTATATATAGACATAAATATATTTATGAAATCGTATTAGTCGTCTTGAATAGACGGGCGTTGTTGAATAGTGGTACGACTCCTCCTGGTTATTCGTAAGATGAAGTTATATATTATATCTATGCCTGCACACATATGTATGTAAAACGTCGCGTAACCGAAAAATATAATATATGTATGATACGGTAATATATCGTGGTAGCTTCCGTAAGATGTAAATATAAATACATATATATTTACTTCTTGTTATCAAAACGGCTTGGTTAGTAATGCTTTAAGATCGTACCGTAGCGTCTCATGTTCGGTTTAGACGTTAGAAACAATTATAAATAATTGTATTAATTTAATAAAAATATTCGAATTTTTGACGTTTCAAATAATCATAAATAATTATAATTATTTTATACGAGATTTTCGAGTTTTAGGTGTTTGGAAATAAATATAAATAATATTTATCTCAAAGAAGCTTTCGAGTTCTAAACGTTTTGAAATAAATATAAATAATTATATTTTTTTATGTAAGTTCTCCCTCGTTCCGTTAACTTGTAAACGGCTATTGAGGAAACACTATAAATGTGTTTTAGTAAGTTATAAGACGTCGCCAAAATAAATATACTTGTATATTTATTTTATAAAAACACTTGAATCCAATAGGTGTTGTTTTTCGAATATAAATACGTTTCGTATTACGGATTTTTATGAGAAAAAAAGGACAGAGTTTCCACTGTTTTGGGATGATCTCGACAATCAAAGTGTCGATATATTGTCAAAACGCAATAATAATTTATGTAACTTTCACAAAGTTGTCGAATACTAAATCAATCTATAAAAATTTGTATATAAACTACGTCACGCTACCACGGTTCGAGCTCGGTTCACGTTAGTTAATACTATCTAAAAACAAAATAACAAAATTCAGATTGTTTAAATTTTGCCGAGCCTTGCGTTGACTGAGTTGACCGTGTTGACCAGCAGTTGACCAGGTTTGACTTACGTTGACCGAGTCGACTGAGTTGACCGTGTTTGACCCGAACACTAAACTTGAACCGAAGCTACCCTTTGACTATTGTTTGACTTGTTGAACCAAATCGAGTCGAACCAAGTTGCACCGAGTTGAACCGTAACTGAACCGAGTCGACCGTAACTGAACCGAGTTGAACCGTAACTGAACCGAGTTGAGCCATAACTGAACCGAGTCGACCGTAACTGAACCGAGTTGAACCATAACTGAACCGAGTTGAACCGTAACTGAACCGTGTCGAACCGAACTTGAACCGAGTTGAACCAAACCTGAACCGAGTCCCGAAGCACCAACTAAAAGACATATATAATGATCATAACTAAAATATATATGTACACTTGTGTCAAAAATATAAATACACACATATTTCCTAGATTTTTTTTATCTTAAGAACATAAACCCATTTGTTTAAGGGATCCTACAGAGTAAAGATATAAAACAATAACACATGATCTTTGCAAATCCCATGTAGAAGCCTTTGGATATCGCCAACAATTCGAAGAGAAACCATGTTGTTTATAGTGTCAGTTCCATACTTTTCAAGTTTTGAATAAACAACTATGTGGGTGAATGTATATACCTAAACAAACTTGTAACTTTATAAATTACAGATTTAGAAAAGTGGTTACTCACCTTAGACAAGCAAGGAGAATGAATGGTGAAAGAAAACTTGAATACTTGAAATCTTGAGGTTAAAACTTGACTCCTGAATGTTTTTCTTTGTAAGACTTGACAAAAAAGCATGATGAGGGTGTAGGTGTGTATATCAGCCGAGATGTAGAAGTAGGGATGTGGTGTTGCTTTTTGATTGAAGTGTAAAGTATTATGATGAAAGTGTGGGATATGTATATTGTATTAAATCATTAAAATATAGGTTTTTACAAGAATCATGGTGAGGTATGGGCAAGGTAAGGAAACCGATTTTTTTTCCTACCAAAAAAGTCAAGGAAGAGTGTGGGCATTGGCATAGTACACGCATGCTAATCATGAAGCATGCCGAATCCATTAATCAAATTAAAGGAAGAATAGGTGGGAAAAGCAAAGTATTATGTTAGATGGGGTAGGCCTTTGGACGTATGGGAATGGGTATGGTGGGTTGGTTCTGTGATGATGATGGTTTAGATGATTGGTTGAGTGTGAGGTTGGGTTTCGTTAGGTGTATAAAACACCCATTTAATTTTACCCACTAGTTACTCATTATTAATAAAATATATGGTAGGACCATAATTAAAAAAATATGAATGTGTCGGGTGTGTAAATATATATTTTTATACGCTTGTATACGGGTCGCCTAAAGCGTATCTCGCAAATATATTTTACAATTTTCACGTCGAAAACTTTAAATAATAACAAATATATATATAAACATATATTTGTATTGTTACCCACATAATAATTCTATAGAGTGATTTCCCAAGTATTTAGACAACTACTACCAACGTTCGTATGAGTCGGGTTAACTTGTGAGTGACCCGATAATTTTTAAAAATTACCAAATGAAATTTGTGACACGAACAGAGAAATGAATATGGCGAACCATATAAAAAATTAAGTCTAAAACATAAGGTCACGAGTGTGTGACATTCGAGCGCGTAAAGATATTGGCCCAAATTTGCGGGTTGTTACAACAACATACGATGAAACAAAAGTGAGCGCCAAACTCAGTCCCATACACGCCGCAAAACTCCCCTCAGTAGCCGGCTAGGGCCGCGCAACATTAAAAACGAATGGGGAGGCGACACTGACGAAAACGATCAAATCTACCACCCAGATGAGACGTCATCGATCTTCAGTCGGTTACAAAACAACCATGAGTCTTACAGGCCAAGAAGGCGTGTAGTCTACGATGAATCTGCCGAACACGATTTCAACTTGGTTTACCGGCCTGTACAGCGGCCGAGCAATGAAAGTTCACAAGGGCAATAGCCGTCACGCCGTTAGAAAAAGCAAAATTGCCGCAAACGGTAGGGAAATTCAATGGGTTAACAGATCCGGATGACCATATTCAAGTGTTTACAAGTGTGGGTGTACTAGGCGTATGGACGATGCCAATGTGGTGTCACTTATTCGTCCAAACTCTCACCGGAGCTTCTCGCGCATGGTTCGACAGCCTCCCTGCGGGCAGAATCAATTAGACCTTCCTGCCGAACTCAATGGAGTTCACAACGTATTTCACGTGTCAAATCTGAAGAAGTGTCTATCCGATGAAACTCTAGTCATTCCATTGGATGAGATCCAAGTGGATGAACAACTACACTTCGTGGAACAACCTATCGAGATCATGGATCGTGAGATCAAGACTCGAAGGCACAGCAAAATTCCGATCGTTAAGGTTCGTTGGGACTCTAAGCGTGGACCGGAGTTCACGTGGGAAAGAGAGGATCAAATGAAAAGCAAATACCCACACCTCTTCGCAACTGAGCAGCAAACTAACGATACCAGTAACTAAATTTTCGGGACGAAAATTCTTTCAACATGGGGATGATGTGACAACCTGGAAATTTCTCATACTTTTGCGTACTATTGATAACTAAATCCTTGTGCATGGCACTTGGGAACTTCTTGTAACTTCGCGTATCATCATTAACGAACTAACTCTTTGTGCGTGGCACTCTAAACATGTACGCTACATTCTAAACCGCGTTTACTCAATTTTCGGGACGAAAATTCTTTCAACATGGGGATAATGTGACATCCCGGTTTTTAGGATAACTTAAACGCAACACTTGTCAAATAAAGTATATGCTAAGTATTAAACGTGTACGAGTTAATGAATACGTGATGTGTGTTTGTGTGATTGTGTTAGTTACAAAATATACATATATATAATAAATATGTACACGAACCAAACCGCGACACGAACCAACCCTAAACCCCTTGTGACTCTAGGAGTGAACCGAGTTCTAACCCAAACCTTAAACCCAAGTCTTCGGCCGCGAGATTTAAACCTTAAACCTTAAGCCATTCTCGGCCAAGTGCAAACCAAACCAAACTAACCCAAGTCCTTGGCCGCGAGATCAAGCCCAAACCCGAACCGAACCAACCCAAGTTCCTCGGCCACGAATTCAAACCCAAACCGTAACCCTCATCTCTCTTTGCGCTATATATACAAACCCACATGCATGATTCATTCACAACACAAAACCCTAAAAGTTAACAGCCGTCGGCAGCCCTTGATCACCTCCATTCGGTCGCGAGATCAGCCATTGTTCACCTCTACTCGATCACAAAACAGCCTACTCCATCATCATCTCTCGGTCGCGACAGCAAGCGGTTCATCTCATTCCTTCGGTTGTGATCTTGCTTGAACATCCGAATCCATTCTTGTCCAATTCTCGGCTTACTTACCTAGTTATTAAAGGTTAGAATCCATCATATGTTACAAGATCATATTCGATACATGTGTGTTGATTTTGTTGTTTTTTCGGATTGAATGATTGAATGAAACGATTGTGTTGTTTTCGGGTTATATATGTTTGAATCGGCTGATTTATCATTGTTACAAGTATGATTGTTTTCGGAACTTATAAGTTTGCCAAGTATGTTTGAATGAAAAGTCAGGCTAGCCGATTTGTTAATAATGTTTGCATTGGATGGTTGTTTGAAAATCTGAAATCATAAGCTTTGTTTGTTCATAAAAACTAGAGTTATGAACTAGGGTTTGCATGGATATGTTATTAGTATTGATCTATGACTAGGAAACCGGTTCTTGATCGCCTAGGTTAATCATATGAACGGCTGATACGAGTTATGATAATGATATGCTGAAACAGTTTGCTGAGTAATAGTTACAGCCGACTTCATCTGGCTGTAACTCGGTCATTAGTTGTCGAAAAACGGATTTTCTGATGTCTAGAACGTAGAGGTTTGAATAACGAATCTAAGGGGCTGGATTCATAATTTTCTGAAGTCGTTTGATATTTTTAAAGGGCCAAATAAGTTCAGTAACTAAAGCTGTGAAAATCCTGAAATTTTGTTAGTTGTTTATCGAGTTGGATTTTAAAATCAGTAGGGAGTTGAGTCATGAATTTTGTACAGAAACTAGGTATGGAAATTTCCGGGCAACTCCAACTGGAATTTTGTTAATTGGACGATCGGTGATTTTTAAATAAATTCTTTCGTGGACTGCAGTCAGAAAGTGATAAATCTGACTGCAGCCTAGTATATTAATATTTATGGTTAAATGGTAAAGATTTAGGACTTGGAAAATTTATATAAATTTCTACAATATAAATGGCACCTGCTGTAAAAATATTGGAATTTTTGGAACGTTAGAACTATTTTATAAAAATCCTAGAAAACAGCTGAATTATGAGTGTTAAGCTGAAATTTGATAACTTGTGATTGTGTGCACCAAATAATTGCATGGATTGGATTATGTTCATGATAAGTTGCTTTGATCACTAGGTTCACATGAGGATACTTGCATGCATGTTTGAGTGTTAGATATGTTGTTAGTGTGTATCACTTTGTGCGTAAATTAAGTGTAGAATTTGTATTGGTGTGTTCACACACTGACGTGAAATCAATTGGTTTGTTAGGACGCAATTAGCGGTCCCATCCTTTACAACTTCTTTGCTACACTAACCGAGCAACAAAAGGTGAGTTCACGGCCCCTAACTTTATCCGGTTTTTAAACAACAGGGGGAGAAACATGTATACACTCTTCAAACTCAATCTCTTTACGTTATACGAAATTAACGTCACATAACTATTCGGTAACTAAGTTGATGTTAATGTAATGTTATGGTCACTAAGCAGCTTTATCACTTAAGTCCTCGTCAATCTCTCGGATCGTTAGTATTGGGTTTAATAGCGGGGGGAATTATAAGTAGTACTACTGGGCCCGACAAGCCCCATCCGAGCTAGTCGCGCTAGCCGACCGGGTATGGTCAACGGGTGAATAATTTGGCCTAACTTCTCCATGGTCAGTGATAGGCCTGGCAACACGGAGGCACAACAGTCAGCTTCGATCGCGAACTCTTACGTGACATGACTTTAGGCTAGCTACCTATATATGTTAACATTGAACTTAATTACGAAACAACTATATTATCCCGGGTTGAGGATAATGGAAACAACAACTTATTATTCCGGGTTGGAATAATGGAAACAACAACTATATTATCCCGGGTTGAGGATAATGGAAGCAACAACTTATTATTCCGGGATTGGAATAATGGAACCAGCACGTTATCCCGGGTTAGGGATAACGGGGGAAAACAAACTATAACCGAACAAACGAATTTATGAAAACCTGTGAACTCACTCATCTTTAATGTTGACACTTGTTTCTTTACATGTTTCTCAGACGCTAGGAGCTCTAGGTGCACGCACATGCATTGAACGAGACATCTTTTATCGAGTCTTATTTACAAATATTGTTTTGGGTTTTTCATTTGTTTTGGCGTTTGTGTTGGCGCCCGCTTCACTACTTATTTATGCTTCCGCTCAACTTTAAAAACTAATGCTTCCGCTAAATATTGGTAACTAATCAAGACAATATAAAATCTACGACAAATGATTTTTGAAAACGTAATATCAAATCATATAGAGTCGTTCGACATACTAGTGTTTCAGATTCTGGTTTGTTCACACGCCTCGCGGTAAAACTCCGCAAGTGGAAATTGAGGGTGTGACAGATTGGTATCAGAGCCTCTAGCTATAGAGAACCAGGTTTGCATTAGAAGTAGACCTAAACTATAGCTGATTACACGACACTAGACTTAGTTTGGCACCGAACTGTTATATCTTGTTATGTGATGTACCACAACTGTGTTATGTAGAATATGAATGCATAGTGAGAAACGAATGCAACTCGTAACTAACCACACAACCCATCAGGCAATGTCATCATCATCATTCGACAAATCTCGACAACCAAGGGCGCCGGGGAAGGCACCCATAGTCGAACCCTCACCACCTCATGGCGTGGAGACACGCTCAGCTGCTAGGAAAAGACTCGCTCTAGGGGAGGAGTCGTCCTCACGCCCGACCATCGCTGTGACGGTCGAACCGGTTAACTCGTTAGAAGTAGGGAACGACCTACTTAGAGATATGATAAGAACGCAACAAGAACAACTAGAAAGAATGCATGAAACCATCCTAGCACAGGGATGGATGATACGACAACTGACAGGTAAAACTGAGTCGCTCGAGGAAGAGCAGCATACGAGTAAGATAGCTCGTAACACCTTAGCCAGAGATCTTCGTGCTGAGCAGCTAAGGGCTGACTGGCTAGAGGACAGAGTCCTGGAGTCTAGTTGGAGAATTCAGGAGCTAGAACAAAATCAAGCACATGCACCAGTACCTGCACCAGCACCGGCCCCTCCAGTGCCGGTAGAGGAGGATCCGGAAGAGGATCCAGAGGAGGATCCGGAAGAGGATCCAGAAGAGGATCCAGAGGAGGATCCGGAAGAGGATCCAGAGGAGGATCCGGAAGAGGATCCAGAGGAGGATCCGGAAGAGAATCCAGAGGAGGATCCAGAGGAGGATCCGGAGGAAGACCCAGCTGTAGAAACTGGAAATGCCGCGCAAGATGACGGCAACGATAGCGATTTGGGGGATGGAGACATAGAAGACTGACACGTCTCGCTTATTTTATTTACTTTTCTTCAGTCTATTTATTTTCTACTTAGATCTAAAATGGCAACTGGACGTCGTGGAAATCTCAACATGACGCCTTAAGAATTAGCCACAATGATCCAAGAACACGTGAATGCTGCTCTGGCAGGTGTTCAAAACCCACCAGCAGCAGGAGGGGTTTTAACCCCTACAAGATGTTCCTCGACGCGAAACCAAGCAAATACTCGGGGGCAGAAGGACCCATTGGACTGGTCGCTGGATCGAAAAATCTGAATCCGTTTTTGAAATGTGCAACTGTCTAGAGGCCAACAAGGTCAAGTACGCAGCCTCAACACTGGAAGATGGGGCACTGACATGGTGGAATGCACAGGTCCAAACGCGTGGACTTATTGCTGCCAATGCAATGGCCTGGGCCGAGTTCAAGGCCCTAATCAAAGAGGAGTACTGTCCACGAGACAGAGTGCAACAGTTGGAGCAAGCCTTATGGAACCACAAGATGGTGGGATCTGAAATTGAAGCTTACACTGCAAAACATCATCACTTGGCATTTCTGTGTCCCGATTTGGCCAACACTGTGGAGAAAAGACTCGAGTTCTATCTTGGGGGTCTGGTTCCGGAGATTCAGGGTATGGTAATGGCTAGTAACCCTGCAACTGAACATCAAGCAATCCGACTGGCTCACAAACTCACCGATAAGGCGGTGGATCAAAAGAAGTTGCCAGCACGGGGTACAAGTGAAGTTGCCCCTGATAACAAAAGAAAGTTTGAAGACTCGTCTGCTCGACAGTCTTCGTCATCTCAGCCACAACAGGGGAGCCAGAAACGGTTCAATCATTACAACAGCCACAGGGGTCACCAAAATCAACCCGTCAACAACAACAACCAGAATGCAGGCGGCTATGCAGGTCGAAAGCCGCAGTGCAACCGCTGTAATCTTCATCATAACGGCCCTTGTGCCGGAAATCGCTGCCAACGATGTGGCAAGATGGGACATGCGGCAAAGGATTGTCGTGGGGAAATCATGTCCCGACAAAATCAAAATCAACCCCAGGGTCAGCAGCAGGGTATTAACCGGGGATGCTATCAGTGTGGTAGCACTGCTCACTTCAAAAGAGACTGCCCACAGCTGCGTAACAACAACAACAATGGTGGGAACAACCACAACCACAATAACCACAACAACAATAATAACAACAACAATAATGGGAACGGTGGCACCGGAGGTGCCAAAGGTCGCGCATTTACATTGGGCCGCGGAGAGGCCAGAAACGACTCGAACGTGGTCACCGGTAAGTTTCCCCTTAATGAACATTTTGCTACTGTGCTTTTTGATACGGGTGTGGATAGGAGCTTTATATATGAGTCTTTTAGGAAGAACCTAAATCTCACGCTTAAACCATTAGAGACCCCTTATGTTATAGAATTAGCCGATGGTAATTCTGTAGATGTGACCCATATAGTATCCGGCTGTCAACTCCAACTCGCGGGTCACACCTTTACCATTGATCTGATGACAACTACTCTGGGTAGTTTTGACGTGGTAGTCGGAATGGACTGGCTATCCGACGTCCGGGCTGAAGTTCTCTGCTTCGAAAAATCTATTCGTATTCCGCTCTCTAACGACGAAATCCTGACGGTACAAGGCGATAAGGCAAGCGTCGTCACCAACATCGTCTCTTACATGCAAGCGCAGAAGTATCTTCGGAGGAAGAACTCCTTCGCTTTACTCGCACTGATTACCGAACAGCCTAAGGACGAGAAACGCATAGAAGACATCCCTGTCGTCCGTGAATTTTCCGATGTATTCCCAGAAGAACTACCTGGTCTCCCAGCCCATCGACAATTGGAGTTTGAAATTGAATTGGCGAACAATGCAACTCCTATCGCCAAGGCTCCGTACCGCCTAGCTCCAGCCGAGCTGCAAGAGCTGTCTACCCAACTTCAGGAACTATTAGAAAAAGGATTTATCCGACCAAGCGTTTCGCCATGGGAGCTCCAGTCCTTTTTGTCAAGAAGAAGGACGGGACTTTCCGCATGTGCATCGACTACAGGGAACTCAACAAGGTTACTGTCAAGAACCGATACCCGTTACCTCGCATCGACGATCTCTTCGACCAACTTCAAGGGTCAAGTTACTACTCCAAGATTGATTTACGGTCCGGTTACCACCAGCTATGCATCAGGGAGGAGGATATCGCCAAGACGGCATTTCGCACTCGGTATGGCCATTATGAGTTCTTGGTCATGCCCTTCGGTCTCACCAACGCGCCCGCGGTGTTCATGGACCTCATGAACCGCGTGTGTAAACCATACCTCGACAAATTTGTCATTGTGTTCATCGATGACATACTCATCTACTCCAAAAGTGAAGAAGAACATGCTGAACATCTACGATCACTGCTAGGATTACTTCAACAGGAAAAGCTATATGCCAAGCTTTCAAAGTGTGATTTCTGGATTCGGGAAGTTCAGTTTCTTGGGCATATCGTAAATGAAAAGGGTATCCACGTAGACCCTGCCAAGATTGAAGCCATCAAAAACTGGGAAGCACCCAAGACACCGACGGAGATCCGCCAATTTTTGGGATTGGCTGGTTACTACAGACGTTTCATCGAGGGGTTTTCAAAGATCGCACAACCGCTTACTACCCTCACCCAGAAAGGCATCAAGTATGGTTGGGGTGACAAGCAAGAAGCAGCATTTCAATTGCTGAAACAAAAACTTTACAGTTCACCCATTCTGTCCTTGCCGAAAGGAACAGATGACTTTGTAGTATATTGTGATGCTTCCATTCAGGGATTGGGATGCGTACTCATGCAACGTGATAAGGTCATCGCGTATGCATCGCGACAACTGAAGGTTCACGAGAAAAACTACACGACGCATGGCCTGGAATTGGGAGCAGTAGTGTTTGCACTTAAGATTTGGAGACACTACCTCTATGGAACGAAGTGCACAATCTTTACGGACCACAAGAGCCTCCAACACATCTTCGATCAGAAGGAGTTGAACATGCGACAGCGTCGCTGGGTCGAACTCTTGAACGATTATGAGTGTGCCATTCGGTATCACCCGGGTAAAGCTAACGTGGTAGCTGATGCCCTCAGTAGGAAAGAACACTTGAAACCACGACGTGTACGAGCATTACAACTCACTATTCATTCGGGGCTACCCGAACAAATACGCGACGCCCAGTTAGAAGCAGTTAAGGAGGAAAACATCAAGGCCGAATCGGTGGAAAAAATGGAACGCGATTGGGAAGTAAAACCCAATGGAGCCCGGTATTTCATGAATCGCATATGGGTACCTCTCTACGGAAACCTCAGAGAGCTAGTCATGGATGAAGCTCACAAATCCCGATACTCTGTCCATCCGGGTTCGGATAAGATGTATCAAGACCTTAAAGCTGCGTATTGGTGGCCCAACATGAAAGCCGATATAGCCACCTACGTGAGCAAGTGTTTGACTTGTGCAAAAGTCAAAGTAGAGTATCAAAAGCCATCGGGGCTACTCCAACAACCTGAGATCCCAGTGTGGAAATGGGATCAGATCTCGATGGACTTCATCACTAAACTCCCGCGAACTTTGGGTGGTTGCGATACCATCTGGGTAATTGTGGATCGTTTAACTAAGTCTGCACACTTCCTAGCTATTAAAGAAACAGATAAGATGGAGAAGTTGACTCGCATCTACATAAAGGAAGTAGTTTCTCGGCACGGAGTGCCAACATCCATCATCTCAGACAGAGATGCTCGCTTCACGTCCAACTTCTGGCGGTCACTTCAGAAAGCGTTGGGAACCCGCTTGGATATGAGCACAACTTATCACCCTCAGACTGATGGTCAAAGTGAAAGGACCATACAAACCTTGGAAGACATGCTTAGGGCATGCGTCATAGACTTCGGAAATAGTTGGGAAATCCACCTGCCTCTAGTAGAATTTTCATATAACAACAGCTATCATACGAGTATTTCGGCAGCGCCGTTTGAGGCATTATACGGTCGTAAATGTAGATCACCGGTCTGTTGGGCAGAAGTCGGTGACAGTCAACTCACAGGCCCTGAGTTAATACTTGAGGCTACTGAAAAGATTGTACAAATCAGAAACCGCATGGCGGCGGCACGAGATCGACAGAAAAGCTACGCTGATCAATGACGCAAACCGCTCGAATTTCAAGTAGGCGACCGCGTCCTACTAAAGGTGTCACCCTGGAAGGGTGTAATCCGTTTTGGAAAACGGGGCAAACTAAACCCACGATACGTAGGTCCGTTTGTAATCTTGAAACGTATTGGACCCGTAGCTTATCAATTAGACCTTCCTGCCGAACTCAATGGAGTTCACAACGTATTTCACGTGTCAAATCTGAAGAAGTGTGTATCCGATGAAACTCTAGTCATTCCATTGGATGAGATCCAAGTGGATGAACAACTACACTTCGTGGAACAGCCTATCGAGATCATGGATCGTGAGATCAAGACTCGAAGGCACAGCAAAATTCCGATCGTTAAGGTTCGTTGGGACTCTAAGCGTGGACCGGAGTTCACGTGGGAAAGAGAGGATCAAATGAAAAGCAAATACCCACACCTCTTCGCAACTGAACAGCAAACTAACGATACCAGTAACTAAATTTTCGGGACGAAAATTCTTTCAACATGGGGATGATGTGACAACCTGGAAATTTCTCATACTTTTGCGTACTATTGATAACTAAATCCTTGTACATGGCACTTGGGAACTTCTTGTAACTTCGCGTATCATCATTAACGAACTAACTCTTTGTGCGTGGCACTCTAAACATGTACGCTACATTCTAAACCGCGTTTACTCAATTTTCGGGACGAAAATTCTTTCAACATGGGGATAATGTGACATCCCGGTTTTTAGGATAACTTAAACGCAACACTTGTCAAATAAAGTATATGCTAAGTATTAAACGTGTACGAGTTAATGAATACGTGATGTGTGTTTGTGTGATTGTGTTAGTTACAAAATATACATATATATAATAAATATGTACGCGAACCAAACCGCGACACGAACCAACCCTAAACCCCTTGTGACTCTAGGAGTGAACCGAGTTCTAACCCAAACCTTAAACCCAAGTCTTCGGCCGCGAGATTTAAACCTTAAACCTTAAGCCATTCTCGGCCAAGTGCAAACCAAACCAAACTAACCCAAGTCCTTGGCCGCGAGATCAAGCCCAAACCCGAACCGAACCAACCCAAGTTCCTCGGCCACGAATTCAAACCCAAACCGTAACCCTCATCTCTCTTTGCGCTATATATACAAACCCACATGCATGATTCATTCACAACACAAAACCCTAAAAGTTAACAGCCGTCGGCAGCCCTTGATCACCTCCATTCGGTCGCGAGATCAGCCATTGTTCACCTCTACTCGATCACAAAACAGCCTACTCCATCATCATCTCTCGGTCGCGACAGCAAGCGGTTCATCTCATTCCTTCGGTTGTGATCTTGCTTGAACATCCGAATCCATTCTTGTCCAATTCTCGGCTTACTTACCTAGTTATTAAAGGTTAGAATCCATCATATGTTACAAGATCATATTCGATACATGTGTGTTGATTTTGTTGTTTTTTCGGATTGAATGATTGAATGAAACGATTGTGTTGTTTTCGGGTTATATATGTTTGAATCGGCTGATTTATCATTGTTACAAGTATGATTGTTTTCGGAACTTATAAGTTTGCCAAGTATGTTTGAATGAAAAGTCAGGCTAGCCGATTTGTTAATAATGTTTGCATTGGATGGTTGTTTGAAAATCTGAAATCATAAGCTTTGTTTGTTCATAAAAACTAGAGTTATGAACTAGGGTTTGCATGGATATGTTATTAGTATTGATCTATGACTAGGAAACCGGTTCTTGATCGCCTAGGTTAATCATATGAACGGCTGATACGAGTTATGATAATGATATGCTGAAACAGTTTGCTGAGTAATAGTTACAGCCGACTTCATCTGGCTGTAACTCGGTCATTAGTTGTCGAAAAACGGATTTTCTGATGTCTAGAACGTAGAGATTTGAATAACGAATCTAAGGGCGCTGGATTCATAATTTTCTGAAGTCGTTTGATATTTTTAAAGGGCCAAATAAGTTCAGTAACTAAAGCTGTGAAAATCCTGAAATTTTGTTAGTTGTTTATCGAGTTGGATTTTAAAATCAGTAGGGAGTTGAGTCATGAATTTTGTACAGAAACTAGGTATGGAAATTTCCGGGCAACTCCAACTGGAATTTTGTTAATTGGACGATCGGTGATTTTTAAATAAATTCTTTCGTGGACTGCAGTCAGAAAGTGATAAATCTGACTGCAGCCTAGTATATTAATATTTATGGTTAAATGGTAAAGATTTAGGACTTGGAAAATTTATATAAATTTCTACAATATAAATGGCACCTGCTGTAAAAATATTGGAATTTTTGGAACGTTGGAACTATTTTATAAAAATCCTAGAAAACAGCTGAATTATGAGTGTTAAGCTGAAATTTGATAACTTGTGATTGTGTGCACCAAATTGTTGCATGGATTGGATTATGTTCATGATAAGTTGCTTTGATCACTAGGTTCACATGAGGATACTTGCATGCATGTTTGAGTGTTAGATATGTTGTTAGTGTGTATCACTTTGTGCGTAAATTAAGTGTAGAATTTGTATTGGTGTGTTCACACACTGACGTGAAATCAATTCGTTTGTTAGGACGCAATTAGCGGTCCCATCCTTTACAACTTCTTTGCTACACTAACCGAGCAACAAAAGGTGAGTTCACGGCCCCTAACTTTATCCGGTTTTTAAACAACAGGGGGAGAAACATGTATACACTCTTCAAACTCAATCTCTTTACGTTATACGAAATTAACGTCACATAACTATTCGGTAACTAAGTTGATGTTAATGTAATGTTATGGTCACTAAGCAGCTTTATCACTTAAGTCCTCGTCAATCTCTCGGATCGTTAGTATTGGGTTTAATAGCGGGGGGAATTATAAGTAGTACTACTGGGCCCGACAAGCCCCATCCGAGCTAGTCGCGCTAGCCGACCGGGTATGGTCAACGGGTGAATAATTTGGCCTAACTTCTCCATGGTCAGTGATAGGCCTGGCAACACGGAGGCACAACAGTCAGCTTCGATCGCGAACTCTTACGTGACATGACTTTAGGCTAGCTACCTATATATGTTAACATTGAACTTAATTACGAAACAACTATATTATCCCGGGTTGAGGATAATGGAAGCAACAACTTATTATTCCGGGATTGGAATAATGGAACCAGCACGTTATCCCGGGTTAGGGATAACGGGGGAAAACAAACTATAACCGAACAAACGAATTTATGAAAACCTGTGAACTCACTCATCTTTAATGTTGACACTTGTTTCTTTGCATGTTTCTCAGGACGCTAGGAGCTCTAGGTGCACGCACATGCATTGAACGAGACATCTTTTATCGAGTCTTATTTACAAATATTGTTTTGGGTTTTTCATTTGTTTTGGCGTTTGTGTTGGCGCCCGCTTCATTATTTATTTATGCTTCCGCTCAACTTTAAAAACTAATGCTTCCGCAAAATATTGGTAACTAATCAAGACAATATAAAATCTACGACAAATGATTTTTGAAAACGTATTATCAAATCATATAGAGTCGTTCGACGTACTAGTGTTTCAGATTCTGGTTTGTTCACACGCCTCGCGGTAAAACTCCGCAAGTGGAAATTGAGGGTGTGACAAATTGCAACACCGCGAAGAGAATAGCCAGAGGAAGGTGCGACGTTTAGAAACACACATGGTGGGGGAACGATCAAAACGTTGGTGCGCAGACATTAATGGGAAACAGCCAAGTAATGAATCATGGCGCGAACAACAAGTGATTTTCCCAGTGGTAAAAGGGGGACCTCGCGCCACTCGACCCATAGTTGTCACGGGGATATTCGGACACTATGAAACGGAGTACATGTTCATTGACCCGGGCAGCACGTCAGACATCATTTACGAACAATGCTTCAACCAACTCAACCAGGAAGACAAAGCAAGATTAGAGCCAGTCGACTGCCCGTTGTCTGGTTTCTGTAACGAAACAGTTTTCCCGTTGGGTCAAATCTCATTCCTAGTCACGTTGGGTGACAGAGAGAAGTCAAGAGCAGTCGAAGTGACGTTCATGGTCATGCCAGCTAATTCTCGCCATGATGTCTTGTTGGGGAGAGAAACACAAGGTCGGCTGCACATGATAGTATCCCCATCAAATTCAGCGATAGGATTCCCTACTCAAGGGGGAGTCGCACTCATTTATTCCAAGAAAGAAGTAATGACGATAGAGGATGCGCCGCCACCCAAGAAAACCAAGCGTCTGGCTAGAAATGAATCAGAAAAGTGGGTGTTAAATCGGAAATACCAGAACAGACCGTGACGTTAGGGCCCGCGATGTCAGATAACATCCGGAGCTTCTTGAAGCAACTATTATTCCGCAATATGGATATCTTCGCATGGACCCCAGCTGACATGACCGAGGTCCCGCACGATATCGCCGAACATTGCTTAAATACCTTTCCTGCAGTTGAATCAAAAGTCCAAAGGAAGCGGAGCTTAGGAGAAGCAAAAACAAAAGCAATGAATGAGCAAGTTTCAGAACTCTTAGAAGCCGGGATCTACACGAAGTGAGATACCAGACGTGGGTAGCCAACCCGGTCATGGTAGAGAAAGCAAGCGGCGGATGGCGTATGTGTGTTGATTACAAAGACCTGAACAAGGCATGTCCGAAAGATTGCTATTCCTTACCAGAAATAGATAAAAAGATAGATTCGTTGGCACCATTCAGATGGAAGTGTTTCTTAGATTGCTACAAAGGATATCATCAAATACAAATGGCGCTCAAAGACGAAGATAAGACGGCTTTTAGAACCGAGATGGGTATTTTCTGTTACACCAAGATGCCATTCAGATTGCGCAACGCTGGGGCTACATACCAGCGCCTAATGGATAAAACCTTCGGAGAAGATATTGGCAAGCACATAGAGGTGTACATCGATGATCTGATGCTCATTTGGAATGGAGGAAGGGAAATTCCTTGGATTCATGGTCACGAAGGGTGGTTTCAACATAAATCCTGAAAAAATCCAAGCCATCGAAAGAATGCCCTCGCCAAGAAACGTCAAAGATATAGATTAGCTGGCAGACTAGCCGCGCTGAATCGTTTCTTAGCAAATCACGCCGCGAAATCTTTCCCGTTCATAAGCACACTCCGGAATTGCGTAAAACAGAAAGAATTTAAATGGATGCCGGAAGCCGAGGTCGCCTTTAAAGAGATGAAAGAATGTTTAATGCATTTGCCAACACTAACGGCGCCATTCAAAAAAGAACCCCTGCTACTGTACTTGTCCGCGTCAAAAAAGCAGTCAGCGCAGCGTTAGTTGTGGAAAGAAATACGGTGCAAACTCCAATTTACTACGTGAGCAGGATGCTGAATGACCCAGAAACACGTTATTCAATCATGGAAAGCTTGTCTTAGCTTTAGTTCACGCATCACGAAGGCTGCGAAGATATTTCGCAGACCACGTCATACACGTCTTGACAAATTACCACATCGGAACTATACTAAAGAAGCCAGAAATATCGGGAAGACTAGCAAAATGGGCGATCGAATTGGGGGGACACAACATTGTGTACCGCCCACGCCCAGCAATCAAGGGACAAATCGCGGACTTCACAACAGAGGCACCCGAAGGAAAAGTCTCAGAATGTAGTTCCGTCGAATCCACAACAAAAGAGGAAGAAGAAACCTGGCCACTATATACCGACGGAGCTTCGAATGAAGACGGCGCAGGAGCAGGATTGAGATTGGTCAGCCCGGAGAAAAATGAGTTCACTTACGCCATACGGCTAAATTTCAAGAGCATGAACAATGAGGCAGAATATGAAGCTTTCCTAGCAGGTTTAAGGTTAGCAACAAAGATGGGGGCGAAGCATTTGCACGCGCATGTCGATTCCTTATTGGTGGCAGGCCAAATTAATGGTTTATATGATTCCAAGGGAGAAACAATGATACTGTACCTAGAGCAAGCCAAACAATTAATTCAGAGCTTTCAAAGCGTCAAGGTCGTACACATTAACAGGAGTGAAAACAAATAGGCAGATGCATTAAGCAGATTAGCAGCAACCACTTTTGAACACTCGCGAAAGACATCAGGATCGAGGTATTAAAAAACCCATCTGTCCCCCTGAGGCAGGTGAATGTGGCGGAAATAGGGTCGCCATCATGGATGACTCCCATCATGCAGTATCTACAAAACGGCTCTCTGCCAGCAAACAAGGCAGAGGCACGCAAGATTCTGAACAAGGCGCTTCAATACCAAATGGAAGATGGCATCCTATATCGACGGTCATACCTGGGACTATTACTGCGATGCGTATACCCCCAAGACGCTGAGTACTTGATACGAGAAATACATGAATGGATCTGTGGGATCCACGCGGGACCGCGAATGGTCGTGGCAAAAATAATGAATGTAGGGTATTAATGGCCAGGAATGCATTTGGACGCAGTACGCGAGCTGCGCGAATGTGATTCATGCCAGAGACACGCACCGAAACCGCTCAGACCTAATAATGACCTCATCCCAGTCTCAACGACATGGCCTTTTCAGCAATGGGGCATATATATGGTGGGTCCTTTCCCTGATGCACCGGGCGCAGTTAAATTTATCATTGTGGCAGGCGATTACTTCACGAAATGGGTAGAGGCGAAAGCGCTAGCATCCATGTCTGCAATGATGGTACGTAAATTCATCTGGGAACACATAATTTGCCGTTTTGACCTACTGCTGCGCGTCGTAACGGATAACGGCACCAATTTCGTGGTGGAGGAGTTACAAGCATGGATGAAGGAGTTGCATATTGAACACACCTTCTCCTCGGTCGCTCACCCGCAAGGAAACGGCCAGGTTGAAAGTGTAAACAAAAGCATCGTGGAGGGTATCAAGGCTCACCTAGGAACCAAGCGCAGGGGTTGGGTTGACGAGCTTCCAAGCATACTATGGGCTCACCGAACTATGCCCAAGACTAGCAATGATGAAACGCCTTTTAGTTTGGTTTACGGCTTAGAGGCAGTCATCCCAGTTGAAATAGGGTTTCCCTCACCCCACTTAATTGCCGTTATCGCGGTAAATAACGAAGAAGAACGACGCCTAGATCTTGACTTGCTTGAAGAAAGGCGCGAAAATGCCGCGATCAAAGAAGCAAAGTACAAGTCGAAATTAGAAAAGTATTACAATGCGAGGGTATGCGTCTGCACCTTTTGCCCAGGAGAATACGTGTTTCGCGACAATGAAGCCTCCTATGCAGAACACCCAAGGAAACCAGCACCCAAGTGGGAAGGCCTTATATCATTCACGTGGTCCTGGGAAAAGGCGCATACAAGCTTAGAACGTTGAGTGATCAACTCGTGCCACACACTTGGAACGCGTAGCAATTACGCAAGTGCTACATGTAAGCAATGCTTTTCAATTCCACGAAGGGTCGAGAACCCAATTAGGTATCACTTTTGTAATCAAAGGCCACGAGCCTATTGTCTAGTACCCTTGTAGTCAAAGGCCGAGAGCCTAACGTTCAATTATCGGTTTACTGGAACATATTTCATTGCAAATCACGATACTCGTTATAAATGCATGATAACTTTGGGTGCGCGTAAAAACGTGGAAAAATATCGAATTTCTGTATACGCACGGAATTCGCCAATAGTTACAAGATTCAAAGTTTGCCAGCCACTTATTCACACTACCTAAGCAAAGTTATAAAGAAAAAAGAGAAAACATGACAGTAATTATAACAAGTATCGCGTCGAGTAATTCAATCATGAGGCCTCACAGCACGACGACACTGCAAATGAAACACTAGAGATGCCCGTAATCGCGCGGCTCTCGATGACTGAGAAATACATGTCAAAGCATATACACTCACTCTACCAAATCAAGGTTAATAACTTCAAGTCAAATCAAGACATTAGAATATTTCCATAAAAAGGGTGTCCCATACAACTTAACAAACTGCCAAAACAAGCTATATGAGGCACACACGCCTTCAACAATAAAAACAACTTGTCACCAGACAACACCTAACCGATTCAACACCATCGCCATCACCACCATCGCCCACTTCATCATCATCCTCATCGTTAGAAAGGTCTATCGCTTCTGGGGGCTCGAAGATATCTTTCAACCGCGCAACATAATCATCGTGTTTTAACGCTTCAGAAACTAGTTGCATGATCGGAAGACTGAGATTATTAAGCATAAGACGTGTGAACATCACCAGTAACGGAACAGTGACTGGCATCCCAATCCTTCTCTACAACTTCACGAACATGACCAAGGCACTCCTGATAACCTTCGAGATGACCAACTTGACGCGCAGCAACAGTAAGCGCCGCCACAGTTTGATCCAACTCGGGAGAGTTGAGCACAACGTTAGCAACCTGCACCAAATAATAACATGGAGGAATCAGGCAGATGAATCACAAGAAAAAGAAGAACGTAAGAAGGTACAAACTTACGTAAGGGATGCCATAATCCTTCAGCCATTCAAAAGCATTCACAAGTGGTTCCACAGTTGCTTGACTTTCAGAATAATTCTCCTGAGCAACATTCAATGCAGACTGAGAAACACGACGAGCCTCCTCAGCAGTATCAGCCTGTGTTTTTTCCTTAGCAACCTTTGCCTCTGACTCACACAAAAGACGCCGGAGCTCCACGAGCTCAGCATCCTTGCCAGCCAAGTCTCAATCACGAGAGAGGATTGTTTCAACTCCTCCTAGGAAGTGATGAAGGTTCTAAGTTCCTCAAAATCCTTATGCAATTGAATAGACTCAAGATGAGTATGAACCTGGTCCTTTTTGGCGCGTTCTTGACAGAGTTTGACAGCAGCAAGTTGAGTTTCCAACTCAGAATTGGTCTTGGTTAGATCCTCGGCTTTGCCGGCCAGCTCGGCAATGGTCTTGGAAGAAGCTTCGACGTTCGCTTTCAGTTTGTTTATCTCGTTTCGCGCAGCATACATCTTGCGATATCCCGATCGCACGCCTCCTTCCATTCAGACCGCTCCTCAGCAAGAAGAGCCTCACTAGCTTCCAATTTCTTCTTCCACCCCAACACTCCCCATTCTTCACTCTTCCTGTCAGCATCCAACCTACTTCGCTCAATGGCAAGTTCCTCCTTGGCTTTTTCAAATCTTTCATGATCAGACGACAAGCGCCGGCGATAAGCCTCAACCTCAGCACGCTCCTGATACATGGTGCGGCATTCACGCACAATCTGGTGAGTAGTTGAAACATTATTAGCATGCGCAACAATGTGTGATTGATAAAGACGCTCATGCTGACGTTGCTTCTGAAAATTCACCTCTGCCAGAGGGAATATGCCATTCAACCACTCCCTACACTCAGGGAACTTGAGAAGTGTATCCCCTTGCTACAACTTCCACACTGGGTGTCAATATCCCCGGCGCCAGTCTCATTGTATGAACGATAATAGTGAACGCCCGGGTATCCTCAGGTCGAATAGGGGACGACTCTTTCTCTCTAGCACGAAAGTTGAGCGCTTTACCTTCACCACCACTAGCCTCAGCAAGAACCTCCTTAAGAATTTTACCCGAGTCCACAGGCTCATCAGTTTTACTAGCCTCTACTGGCCCCTTCGAAGAAACAGGCACATCAGTAGCGGCCCCGATCGGTTGATTAGATGGCTCTGTGACTTGAACACCCGCCGGCACAGACCGGTCAACAATGGAGAATTCACAAGTACTTGATCCCAAGTCTCGCGCCTCATCCCTAACAGGTTCTTTGAGCGCAGAGCCACCAGAGGATTGGGCTTCAACATCCTTCAAAGAAGAAAACGAATCGTGATGGATAACCTGAACAGTGTCCGGTAGCTTGTGAACAGTATCAGTGGGTGGTGCAGGCGGTTGATCTCCAGTTTTCGGAGGAATAATCTTGAACTTAATAGGAGCTTTCTTGGATTCTGCACCATAAAACAAAGCAATTCATAAGAAGAGTAACAAAGCGAGATTTCAGTTTAGCAAAATCTTGCAAGCCTTACCAGGCGTGATGGAGGTCATCAAGGAAGCAATGTCCACCTTTTTGCCAATAACTAGCTTGGAAAACACAACCTTCTTGGGAGACGGTCCACCCTGACCGCTAGACTCAGATCGCGGCCGCTTAAGAGACGGCTTCCTAATAAGCGCAGGAGGAGATTCCTCTTCATCGTCAGCTGGGTTAAAAGAAGGCGCAGTAGCACGTTCCGTCGAACCAACAACGTGAACTCCCTTGGTCCCACATCCACGAACTTTGCCTGAGAAATCCAAGGCCTCAATGGAGTCAGCAACAATAATATAATCATCCAATTGGCACTGCGTAAAGCGATGCATACCTTGCCGAGATGTCGCGTCTGAAGCAGCAGCAGGCACTTCCGTCTTAACTTCAGAAGCAGCGATTTTCTTTCTCTTGATTTGACGTTTAGGCTTCTGATCTTCAGGATACATGCCCAAGTTACGTAAACTACCTGCACACGTAGGAGGGGGATTTGGTAAACCATGATCCGAGAAAGCTATAGACTCCCCACTGGAAAGCAAGACAACATCTTCCCTAGCAGGAGTTATAGCGCGACAAGGCCTAGGATTCACGGGAAGCGCACGTTCAGTAGCAATAACATGCGCGACAAAAGAACCGGGAGCAGGATACATAAAGTTCCCATGAATTTGCTCATACCACAACTCTTCTCCCTCGTGCAAAGGGCGGGTACCCATAACTCCAGCATGAGTGGCAAAAGCATGATGATAAAGGGGCACCTCTGCAAGAGACATTCAGTGTAAAAAGAAACAACAAAAGAGAGAAGAAACACAAACGTAGATATGAAAGTGACAAGCATGAACAAGTACCTTGACCCTCCAGCAACAGTACAGGGATGCTTGTGCTTGAAACTGACCACTTGTCGCTTATCCCTGCAACTACAAGCGTAAATTCACCAAAATCCCTATTGGGGAGGGGGCGCAATTGTTCATACCACTTAACTCCCCTAGGTATCTTCAAGTCTTCTTTCGGTATGGGGGTCGGGTAACGGAAGTCCATAGCAACTGGAACCACTTCTTCCCGAATGTAGAAAAACTTACCTTTCCAATCATGATAACTTTTGGGAGGGTTAATCAAAGGCCTTTTATATCCGCGCGTGGCAAAGGAGTAGAAACCCAAGTTGGCCTGCAACTGATAGAAATAACGAAACTTGTCGACGGTGGGCTCCTCTCCTTGGGACCGCAGGCAAAACTCGAAATGCCTAACCCTTACCATCCCTAGCGGGCTAAGCTGAGAAACGTGTATACCATAGTGTGAAATCAAAGCCCCAAAGAAGTGAGTCGCCGATAAGCGAAAGTTACCTTCCCCAAAAAAGTCGGCGAAAAGGGTTATATACCCTGGGGGTGCATCCGCGACAGTCTGCCCCGTTAGAGGGAACCTGGAATCCCACTCCAAAGCAAACTCGTTTCCTCTCACAATCTGCTCAAAAGATGCCTGATCCCATTTTAAGGGTGGCATGCTCCCACCAACTTCTTCTACCTCAATATCTTCGTGTTGATCGGACATAATCATGAGTCAGACCAAGTATTTAGAAGAAAACGAGTTGAGGGTTTGAAGAAAAGAGGACCAAATCTGGGAAATGATGAAGACAGTTTGAAGATCTTCAATGAAGGGCTTGAAGATTTGAAGGTCTGAAGGAAAGTGTGTGAAATCAACAGGAGAAGCATCCCCAACGTAGAGGGTATCGGATATTTATACCCATCGCATATAATGCGATGGGTAACTGTGCCTGACAAGTGGGACGAACGACGAATAAAGAAACGACATGTCAGGCGGAAAAAACGGAAAGATGGTTACCATGCGCGCGTGGCCGCCAGACGCCTGACAGGAGCCGGAACGACATGCCTGACATAGTGACAGCACGACGTCTACAGTGTCAGCAGGTCTACTCAAACGTCAACATCATCACCAACCTGTCAGCAACTACCATTTTTAAATCCCAAGAACTTTCCCGCTCAAAATAACGAGAATATGTTCCTTCAACATGAAGCAACTTCTATGCGCCGTAGCGCCCCAACTCATAGATACTTCAAAAAGACAGCGCAAAGAAAGACACCATCTCTAGTCCAGAGCTCCACCCACTTACTTCGCTCATGGAAGAAGCACTGGACTGGGGGGACTTGAAGGGGTACGGTTCTAAATCATGTGCCGTCTAACGGTTAATCAACCATAGCGGCGCATAAAAACATACCCACCAAAATCATAAGGACAAGCAAACCATACTCCGCGCGGGCTATCGAGGCCAGGCAATCGGCCGCGCGGGTGCAAGTAGCATCCATAGACAGCAGAATGACACTTAGAGGTAATCTACAAAGAGAGCAAGCCAATTAGAACCGCGCGTGAAGAGGTGAACGGTCAGTTGAGAGCGCGAGGAAGGGAAAGATCTGTACGGAGAGTACAACGAGCACAACTACGGACCAATAACGAGACGATAGCCTGTAGAAGATCGTGCTCCACAACGTGTAGGCGTACGACTGACAAAGAGTACACCAAGATAGACACGTGGCACCAATCAGGTTACGCCGGTCACTGTTCCATGATCTCCACTAATGGTGAAGGACAGATCAGACAATAAAGATGACTGTCAGGACACGTGGCTCCATTGGCAATATGGTAGGTAGCGACAACACCTGAGACCATTAAGCAACCTTGGCAGAGGAGACCAAATGGATATTCCTTGTCGATTACCTCAGGCCCAAGGCCCATGAGCCCAGCCCCTCTACAATTCCCCTCGGCTATAAATACGACACTTGACTTCCAGGTTTAAACCTCACCCTTGGCTCTCCCACTAATTACTTAATACTTAATCCTCAAAACAGTTACTTATTCTCACGCCAGAGGTGGTTACGGGGGGTAACCCCCTATTTCCCTCTCGTAACGAGCCTAACGGGGTGTTTAAGTGTTTTGCAGGATGACTTAAGGAGTCTCTAGCTTGGAGAGGAAGATTAACCTTCGTTGAACGAAATACATCCCCCAGACTAATCTCTGATTAGTTTGGTGTTTCTTCAGCAACTTTAAGAGTGCCAACTCGAGTTCGAATAATTCTGATTCACAATCTGAAGATGACGATACATCATCGGAAGATAGCCTAAGTGATGATCCTAACATTGTCATGTACAAAGTTAACGATTCTGATAGACTATACTTTGATGATAGCTTTCCGATTTGGAATATGAAAGAAGATAAGCTTGATAAATTCTTCAAACTCGTTAAGTTTCATCAGAAGATTTGGAAATCAATCAAAAGAAGTTTTACTCTAAACCTAAAAGAAACAACTACCGAAGGAATGGTGGTGACTTTCCGGAACATAGGAGAGCGGGTTGGGTTTAGTTGTGGAAGATGACCCGAGCAAGAAAATGTCACCATTTCTCGAATATAAAGATAAAAACATGACATTCGTATATGGGACAAGCACGGTTCAGGAAGAAAGTTTGATTGGAAAGCAGTCAAACGATGAGTTTAAAAAGGAAAAGGAACTTCGAGATAAGGCTAAATCCGCAAGTGGTGTAAAACCCACAAGTGGACATTCTCATGATGATCAGACTTGCTTCAAATGCAATGAAGTTGGTCATTGCACGCAAGTGTCCGAAATCTAAGCCGGTCTATCTTCGAAGGAAAACAAGTTCAGATGTTGAAAAGTCTAAGCAACTAGAGTTTGTAAAACCTGTTAAAATTCTGAAAAGAAATGAAACTAAACTTGAAGTTAAACCTAAAACTAAATTTGAAAAATCAACTTTCAAAAAAGGTGAAACTTCCAAGTCAAATGAATCAAGGTTTTACATAAAAAAAGGCAAACGTAAAATCACAAGCCTGGATTGCTAAAAAGAAATCATCAACATCTGAAGTTACCAAGTCTAAGCTTGTTAAGGCTGGTAACAACAAAGAGTCTAAATCTGAGATTAAAACTGAAACTGTTAAATCATCAAAAGATAAAAAGAAAGTTACTTTTGAAATTGGCAATAACAGTGAGTTCTCAAATGGTGATTTTGAGGATGATTATGAAGCTTTATATCCCAAACCCAAGACCAAGAAGGCTTGGGTCGCGCTTTTTAACTGAATGATAATGTGTGCAGGGGCTCCAAAGATCTATTCTTTCAAAGTGGATTCTAGATAGTGGAGCGCCAAGACACATGACAAGGATGAAAGCTCTTCTCTTCGACATCAAAGCTATAAACGGTGGATATGTTGGCTTTGCCGGTAATCAAGGAGGAAGGATCATCGTCGAAGGAAAACTCTCAAATGGCGTTGTATCGTTTGATCGTGTGGATTACATTGCTGAGCTAGAGAACAATCTTCTAAGTATCTCACAGATTTGCGACAAGCAGTTCACAGTTCACTTCAACAACAAGGAGTGTATGATACTTAAGCCGGGTTTCATAATTCCGGAGATTGGATTCTCATGCGTGCGCCATGAGAAAATGATCTCTATGTGTTAGATATAGGCAACGCTACAACATCATCAAAATTGACACAATGTTTTGTCACTAAAGCTGTCACACCCAACCGATGGCGGATACATCGGGAATGAGACGAACAAATCGTTCAAAAGAATCATAACACTATTTTTGACACGCCGGTTACACATCGAACGCGAATACCAGCTGGGTATGAGTTTTATATTAAAACTCGCTGTGTCTTCTTCATGCTAAAAAAAAAAACGCAGTGTGTGTATATATAAAGTTGCAGTTTTCTATACATATACATACAACGTATTTCGATATAATATGAGGCGAAGATACGAAAAGAGACGGTTTACCGAGTTCCGATGTGACTCCGGTTTGGTTCGGTTTGTCCGGTAACTCCTTCTTCTCCGGCGGGATTCAGGCTAACACGGTTTCTGGTGATCCTTGGAGTGTGATCCTTGGAGTGTGAAATGTGTAAAATGGTGAGGTGAAAAGGTGAGTGATGGCTCGGTATTTATAAAGTTCCGCGAAAACGTATCGAGTCGGGTTTAAGGGATGGTTCTTGATTGGTAAAGCTTAAGGAAGGGATTGATGATTGATAATTCGCGAATAATCAGGGCTTGGAAAGATATGGAAAGTATTAGCTGTGAATTGGTCGATGATGATGATGATGTTTGGCGGCAATTTGAATATGGATTCAAATTGTAGTTCAAGTTTCCTATTGTAACCGAATGAGTCTTATAGCCGAGTGGTGATTGTGTGTGTGATAAGTTGACTGAATCCGGGTTTGGCGCGGGTTCGCGGGTTCGATTTCCCGCCAACAAATTTTTTTTCTATTTTTGTTTTAACATGATTCAAGTTTCCGAATTGCCATAAATAGTCCCTGAAATTTGTTAACCATACTAACTTACTATTTAACTAAGTTAGTGGTATTAGCCTGATAAACTAACCAAGTTAATTAACTTTTTAGTTTAATTTAAGAACCTTATTCTTTTTAAATCAAAAATTAATATATGTTTTATTTACTTAATAATTAGTTAAAGAATTGAAGTAATTATTGAATATATATAAATAGATAAAGGATTAATAAAGAATAAATGATAAATAAATAATTAAATGATTAAATAATTTAATAACTGATTAAATAGTGAATAAATGATGAAATAATTTAAGTGATTAAAGAATAATAAATAAATAAGTGACGCGAAAAAAACACGGAGCGTTACAGTCTCCCCTACTTTAGGAGATTTCGTCCTTGAAATCTTTAAGAGAAAGACCGAACGAGAGTTGGTAACTACCTCCGAGGTAAGGAGATCACCCTTAGCTCATTGGTGAAGTTAAGAAGTGAGCAGAGCTAATCATCAAGGTAAAGAAATCACTCCTATCTTGATGATAAGCTTCCATGTTTGGGAAGGTGAGTACTAGCATAAAGATTTAAGACAATTCGCTAACCAGGTTAACGTATTACTGGCATGTGAGTAAACATGTCAACCCATCGTGTACCGCAATTGAATGACTTAACATGACCTAACGTTCACGGGTGGTACGCTACTCCTATAACACTACGCAGAGTGCTATACATGTTAAGGTGTGGCTTCTTTCAAAGTTAATGACAAATTTATCACATAAGAATCACCCAGTAACGCGAACTTAGTCTCAAATGTCTTAGATATATCACATAGTATAACAAAAATTTCAAGTAGTCTCACATAGCAAAATCATGATTTTCACATAGAAATTCAATTTGTTTCACATAGCATAATTGTTTCACGTAAAATGATCATGTTTTCACATAATTTCAAGTAGTTTCACATAGGATAATTATAGTGTCACATGAATAACAAAAACATCGTAAAATTAATTTGTTCACGAGAGATTATTATTATTAATTGTTTTAGATTGCGAAGATATTGTGCATCGTGACTCAAAGCTTGAAATGAAAAGTAACGCTCAAATGTAAAACACATTAAAATTGAGATAGCATAAAAGAGATTTAACGTAAAACATGGATTGTCACGGAACATAACATAAGACTATTCCAACGTAAATCGAAGTCCTTTTCGAATTAAGGAACGTGCTTTAGCCTAATACACAAATACTCTCATCGAGAAGCGACTAACGAAATTTGTCCTTCCGGTTACTACACGTCCTTAATTGATTAGGACGCCGAAACTTTGGCGAGATTGAAAATCAAGGAGTGGGACTAGTTAACAAGATGCAAGTTTCATCTCTAACTTGATAACATCGTACCCTAACGTGGTTAGTACTTATCAAAAGATAAGGTTCCACTAGAGTATGAAATGGAAATTTCCTTTAAGGTTTGGATATCACTCCTAACTTTGGCGAGATTGAAAATCAAGGAGTGGGACTAGTTAACAAGATGCGAGTTTCATCTCTAACTTGATAACATCGTACCCTAACGTGGTTATTACTTATCAAAATATAAGGGTCCGCTAGAGTATGAAATGGAAATTTCCTTCAAGGGTTGGATATCACTCCTAACTTGAGGGTAAATTTCGTGCAAAATTCAAAGTATAGCTGAGTGAAAGTCATCACCAAATATGGGAATCACCCCTGTTTTGATGAATCTTTCGATTGTGATATACGAGTGTCTTCAAAGCCTCTAAGTGTGTATTGTGTTAGCCTTAGGAAAGGCATGTATGTTTAAGAGTCCAAAGAATAGTAAGATGCAAGCAAGATAGAAAGAAGATTATCTTAAATAACACATATTGAGAAAAGATCCTAAACTATAGACTATGTAAAAGCATTCCTACTTTTCCTAATTCCCTATAGTTATGGCTCTGATACCAATCTGGTATCAGAGTATGGTCAAGAATGGTGCTTAACTTTAGACTAGGTAAAAACCATGGTAATTCTACCTAATTCCCTATAGTTATGGCTCTGATACCAATCTGTCACACCCCAACCGATGGCGGAAACATCGGGATGAGACGAAAAATTGTTCAAAAGCATCATAACACTATTTGTGACAATATGTTTAAATCAAATTTCATTAATAACTAAAATTCAATACAAAGTTTCAAGTAAATAACAAACATAACAAATGTTTTAAGTGCGTTTCTAATGCTTGTCCTAACTTGATTTCTTCACATTATCTTGTCTATCAACCTGCAACATGTATTAAAACATGATCAACAAAAATGCCGAGCGAGTATACAAGTTTGATACATAGCATATATAGAATAAAAATAGATGAACACATATATCCATAGTGATAAACTCAAGACAATTGGGTACATGCTAAGGGCATACTATATGTCGAACCTCAATGATGATGCAAACCAACCCCTATAGAATAGCGGGAGGTTAATGCTTAATATCGTTCAAATATCGTCCAACAAGGTTAACGAACATACAACCAAAAGCATCAAACTACATTAATTGTCAAAGTATATCACATAACATGGATAGAGTGTGCACAAGTGTAAAAGCCTTTGTGTAATTTTGATAGCGATACATGTTGCACCCCAAAAGTGATGAAACAAAAAGGGAATCGAGTATAGTCACCTTAGGTTGCATATAGTTTCTTGAAATAACGCACGAACAAAGATGAAGGATCAACGAGAGCGTTTAATCTAGATAAGATAATAGGTTCATTAAGATTTAAGAATGGTAGCGTAATGTTTAGATCGATGAGTTATTTAATAGGAGAAGTTTTATCGATGTCATAAATTAGTTCGTAATAATAAGGAGATTAGAAATAAAAATGGTAATAATCATTAATCGAAATTATTTAGATTAATAAATAGTTTTTAATAACAAGTTTAATAATAATATAGTTTAACTATAATAATAATTTAATAAAACTATTAGATTTTCTGATAATAATAGTTAATACTAATTATGTATAATAGTTTTTAATTATTTACTTTAATCTTTTATATAGGAAAATTAATTTATTCTATAAATTGTGTTTATACGTTAATCTTCCCATATTTTGATATTAATGATAATATTAGTTTTACTAATACAATTTTAATGATACAAGATGTTACCGATTTTAAATATGAATTATTAATAATAATAATAATAATAATAATATTATAATAATAATAATTTTTTATAATAATAATATTAGAAATGTCATGCTGTTAATCCTAACTTGTGACTTGGCCCCTTTGTTACAAAACAAATCGGCCCAAACAAAATAAGAAAAAAAAGAGAAGACTGGCCCATCAAAGCCGGCCAATTACAGTGGACCAACAACGGTAACAGAACAACAATGACCACAACGAGAAAACCGGGCATGCCATGGTTAGATCCCGGGCACGCCGGTTACACATCGAATGCGAATACCAGCTGGGCAGGTGGTTTGTGATTTATGTTTCAATGAGTTTTCTATTAAAACTCGCTGTGTCTTTTTCATGCTAAAAAAAAAAAAAAACGCAGTGTGTGTATATATAAAGTTGCAGTTTTCTATACATATACATACAACGTATTTCGATATAATATGAGGCGAAGATACAAAAAGAGACGGTTTACGGAGTTCCGATGTGACTCCGGTTTGGTTCGGTTTGTCCGGTAACTCCTTCTTCTCCGGCGGGATTCCGGCTAACACGGTTTCCGGTGATCCTTGGCGTGTGATCCTTGGAGTGTGAAATGTGTAAAATGGTGAGGTGAAAAGGTGAGTGATGGCTCGGTATTTATAAGGTTCCGCGAAAACGTATCGAGTCGGGTTTAAAGGATGGTTCTTGATTGGTAAAGCTTAAGGAATGGATTGATGATTGATAATTCGCGAATACTCAGGGCTTGGAAAGATATGGAAAGTATTAGCTGTGAATTGGTCGATGATGATGATGATGTTTGGCGGCAATTTGAATATGGATTCAAATTGTAGTTCAAGTTTCCTGTTATAACCGAATGAGTCTTATAGCCGAGTGGTGATTGTGTGTGTGATAAGTTGACTGAATCCGGGTTTGGCGCGGGTTCGATTTCCCGCCGAAAGATTTTTTTTTTCTATTTTTGTTTTAACATGATTCAAGTTTCAGAATTGCCATAAATAGTCCCTGAAATTTGTTAATCCATACTAACTTACTATTTAACTAAGTTAGTGGTATTAGCCTGATAAACTAACCAAGTTAATTAACTTTTTAGTTTAATTTAAGAACCTTATTCTTTTTAAATCACAAAATTAATATATGTTTTATTTACTTAATAATTAATTAAAGAATTGAAGTAATTATTGAATATATATAAATAGATAAAGGATTAATAAAGAATAAATGATGAATAAATAATTAAATGATTAAATAATTTAATAAATGATTAAATGGTGAATAAATGATGAAATAATTTAAGTGATTAAATAATAATAAATAAATAAGTGACGCGAAAAAACACGGAGCGTTACAGTCTCCCCTACTTTAGGAGATTTCGTCCACGAAATCTTTAAGAGAAAGACCGAACGAGAGTTGGTAACTACCTCCAAGGTAAGGAGATCACCCTTAGCTCATTGGTGAAGTTAAGAAGTGAGCAGAGCTAATCATCAAGGTAAAGAAATCACTCCTATCTTGATGATAAGCTTCCATGTTTGGGAAGGTGAGTACTAGCATAAAGATTTAAGACAATTCGCTAACCAGGTTAACGTATTACTGGCATGTGAGTAATGTCAACCCATCGTGTACCGCAATTGAATGACTTAACATGACCTCACGTTCACGAGTGGTGCGCTACTCCTATAACACTACGCAGAGTGCTATACATGTTAAGGTGTGGCTTCTTTCAAAGTTAATGACAAATTTATCACATAAGAATCACCCAGTAACGCGAACTTAGTCTCAAATGTCTTAGATATATCACATAGTATAACAAAATTTCAAGTAGTCTCACATAGCAAAATCATTATTTTCACATAGAAATTCAATTTGTTTCACATAGCATAACTGTTTCACGTAACATGATCATGTTTTCACATAATTTCAAGTAGTTTCACTTAGGATAATCATAGTGTAACATGAATAACAAAAACATCGTAAATTTAATTTGTTCACGAGAGATTATTATTATTAATTGTTTTAGATTGCGAAGATATTGTGCATCGTGACTCAAAGCTTGAAATGAAAAGTAACGCTCAAATGTAAAACACATTAAAATTGAGATAGCATAAAAGAGATTTAACGTAAAACATGGATTGTCACGGAACGTAACATAAGACTATTCCAAAGTAAATCGAAGTCCTTTTCGAATTAAGGAACGTGCTTTGGCCTAATACACAATACTCTCATCGAGAAGCGACTAACGATATTTGTCCTTCCGGTTACTACATGTCCTTAATTGATTAGGACGCCGAAACTTTGGCGAGATTGAAAATCAAGGAGTGGGACTAGTTAACAAGATGCGAGTTTCACCTCTAACTTGATAACATCGTACCCTAACGTGGTTAGTACTTATCAAAAGATAAGGGTCAACTAGAGTATGAAATGGAAATTTCCTTCAAGGTTTGGATATCACTCCTAACTTTGGCGAGATTGAAAATCAAGGAGTGGGACTAGTTAACAAGATGCGAGTTTCATCTCTAACTTGATAACATCGTACCCTAACGTGGTTAGTACTTATCAAAATATAAGGCTCCGCTAGAGTATGAAATGGAAATTTCCTTCAAGGTTTTGATATCACTCCTAACTTGAGGGTAAATTTCGTGCAAAATTCAAAGTATAGCTGAGTGAAAGTCATCACCAAATGTGGGAATCACCCCTGTTTTGATGAATCATTTCGATTGTGATATACGAGTGTCTTCAAAGCCTCTAAGTGTGTATTGTGTTAGCCTTAGGAAAGGCATGTATGTTTAAGAGTCCAAAGAATAGTGAGAAGCAAGCAAGATAGAAAGAAGATTATCTTAAATAACACATAATGAGAAAAGATCCTAAACTATAGACTAGGTAAAAGCATTCCTACTTTTCCTAATTCCCTCTAGTTATGGCTCTGATACAATCTGGTATCAGAGTATGGTCAAGAATGGTGCTTAACTATAGACTAGGTAAAAACCATGGTAATTCTACCTAATTCCCTATAGTTATGGCTCTGATACCAATCTGTCACACCCCAACCGATGGCGGAAACATCGGGATGAGACGAACAAATCGTTCAAAAGCATCATAACACTATTTGTGACAATATGTTTAAATCAAATTTCATTAATAACTAAAATTCAATACAAAGTTTCAAGTAAATAACAAACATAACAAATGTTTTAAGTGTGTTTCTAATGCTTGTCCTAACTTGATTTCTTCACATCATCTTGTCTATCAACCTGCAACATGTATTAAAATATGATCAACAAAAATGCCGAGCGAGTATACAAGTTTGATACATAGCATATATAGAATAAAAATAGATGAACAAATATCCATAGTGATAAACTCAAGACAATTGGGTACATGCTAAGGGCATACTATATGTCGAACCTCAATGATGATGCAAACCAACCCTATAGAATAGCGGGAGGTTAATGCTTAATATCGTTCAAATATCGTCCAACAAGGTTAACGAACACACAACCAAAAGCATCAAACTACATTAATTGTCAAAGTATATCACATAACATGGATAGAGTGTGCACAAGTGTAAAAGCCTTTGTGTAATTTTGATAGCGATACATGTTGCACCCCAAAAGTGATGAAACAAAAAGGGGATCGAGTATACTCACCTTAGGTTGCGTATAGTTTCTTGAAATAACACACGAACAAAGATGAAGGATCAACGAGAGCGTTTAATCTAGATAAGATAATAGGTTCGTTAAGATTTAAGAATGGTAGCGTAATGTTTAGATCGATGAGTTATTTAATAGGAGAAGTTTTATCGATGTCATAAATTAGTTCGTGATAATAAGGAGATTAGAAATAAAAATGGTAATAATCATTAACCGAAATTATTTAGATTAATAATAATAGTTTTTAATAACAAGTTTAATAATAATATAGTTTAATTATAATAATAATTTAATAAAACTATTAGATTTTCTGATAATAATGGTTAATATATAATAGTTTTTAATTATTTACTTTAATCTTTTATATAGGAAAATTGATTTATTCTATAAATTGTGTTTATACGTTAATCTTCCCATATTTTGATATTAATGATAATATTAGTTTTACTAATACAATTTTAATGATACAAGATGTTACCGATTTTAAATATGAATTAATGATAATAATAATAATAATAATAATTTTTTACAATAATAATATTAGAAATGTCATGCTGTTAATCCTAACTTGTGACTTGGCCCCTTTGTTACAAAACAAATCGGCCCAAACAAAATAAGAAAAAAAAGAGAGTACTGGCCCATCAAGGCGGGCCAATTACAGTGGACCAACAATGGTAACAGAACATCAATGACCACAGCGAGAAAACCGGGCATGCCATGGTTAGAACCCGGGCATGCCGGTTACACATCGAACGCGAATACCAGCTGGGCTAGAGCCCAGGTGGTGTGTGATTTATGTTTCAATGAGTTTTATATTAAAACTCCTGTGTCTTCTTCATGCTAAAAAAAAAAAAAAAAAAAACCCAGTGTGTGTATATATAAACTTGCAGTTTTCTATAAATATACATACAACGTATTTCGATATAATATGAGGCGAAGATAGGAAAAGAGACGGTTTACCGAGTTCCGATGTGACTCCGGTTTGGTTCGGTTTGTCCGGTAACTCCTTCTTCTCCGGCGGGATTCCGGCTAACACGGTTTCTGGTGATCCTTGGCGTGTGATCCTTGGAGTGTGAAATGTGTAAAATGGTGAGGTGAAAAGGTGAGTGATGGCTCGGTATTTATAAGGTCGCGAAAACGTATCGAGTCGGGTTTGAGGGATGGTTCTTGATTGGTAAAGCTTAAGGAAGGGATTGATGATTGATAATTCGCGAATAATCAGGGCTTGGAAAGATATGGAAAGTATTAGCTGTGAATTGGTCGATGATAATGATGATGTTTGGCGGCAATTTGAATATGGATTCAAATTGTAGTTCAAGTTTCCTGTTATAACCGAATGAGTCTTATAGCCGAGTGGTGATTGTGTGTGTGATAAGTTGACTGAATCCGGGTTTGGCGCGGGTTCGCGGGTTCGATTTCCCGCCAACATATTTTTTTCTATTTTTGTTTTAACATGATTCGAGTTTCAGAATTGCCATAAATAGTCCCTGAAATTTGTTAACCATACTAACTTACTATTTAACTAAGTTAGTGGTATTAGCCTGATAAACTAACCAAGTTAATTAACTTTTTAGTTTAATTTAAGAACCTTATTCTTTTTAAATCACAAAGTTAATATATGTTTTATTTACTTAATAATTAGTTAAAGAATTGAAGTAATTATTGAATATATAAAATAGATAAAGGATTAATAAAGAATAAATGATGAATAAATAATAAAGTGATTAAATAATTTAATAAATGATTAAATAGTGAATAAATGATGAAATAATTTAAGTGATTAAAGAATAATAAATAAATAAGTGACGCGAAAAAACACGGAGCGTTACAGTCTCCCCTACTTTAGGAGATTTCGTCCTTGAAATCTTTAAGAGAAAGACCGAACGAGAGTTGGTAACTACCTCCGAGGTAAGGAGATCACCCTTAGCTCATTGGTGAAGTTAAGAAGTGAGCAGAGCTAATCATCAAGGTAAAGAAATCACTCCTATCTTGATGATAAGCTTCCATGTTTGGGAAGGTGAGTACTAGCATAAAGATTTAAGACAATTCGCTAACCAGGTTAACGTATTACTGGCATGTGAGTAAACATGTCAACCCATCGTGTATCGCAATTGAATGACTTAACATGACCTCACGTTCACGGGTGGTGCGCTACTCCTATAACACTACGCAGAGTGCTATACATGTTAAGGTGTGGCTTCTTTCAAAGTTAATGACAAATTTATCACATAAGAATCACCCAGTAACGCGAACTTAGTCTCAAATGTCTTAGATATATCACATAGTATAACAAAATTTCAAGTAGTCTCACATAGCAAAATCATTATTTTCACATAGAAATTCAATTTGTTTCACATAGCATAATTGTTTCACGTAACATGATCATGTTTTCACATAATTTCAAGTAGTTTCACATAGGATAATCATAGTGTAACATGAATAACAAAAACATCGTAAATTTAATTTGTTCACGAGAGATTATTATTATTAATTGTTTTAGATTGCGAAGATATTGTGCATCGTGACTCAAAGCTTGAAATGAAAAGTAACGCTCAAATGTAAAACCCATTAAAATTAAGATAGCATAAAAGAGATTTAACGTAAAACATGGATTGTCACGGAACGTAACATAAGACTATTCCAAAGTAAATCGAAGTCCTTTTCGAATTAAGGAACGTGCTTTGGCCTAATACACAATACTCTCATCGAGAAGCGACTAACGATATTTGTCCTTCCGGTTACTACACGTCCTTAATTGATTAGGACGCCGAAACTTTGGCGAGATTGAAAATCAAGGAGTGGGACTAGTTAACAAGATGCGAGTTTCACCTCTAACTTGATAACATCGTACCCTAACGTGGTTAGTACTTATCAAAAGATAAGGGTCCACTAGAGTATGAAATGGAAATTTCCTTCAAGATTTTGATATCACTCCTAACTTTGGCGAGATTGAAAATCAAGGAGTGGGACTAGTTAACAAGATGCGAGTTTCATCTCTAACTTGATAACATCGTACCCTAACGTGGTTAGTACTTATCAAAATATAAGGCTCCGCTAGAGTATGAAATGGAAATTTCCTTCAAGGTTTGGATATCACTCCTAACTTGAGGGTAAATTTCGTGCAAAATTCAAAGTATAGCTGAGTGAAAGTCATCACCAAATGTGGGAATCACCCCTGTTTTGATGAATCATTTCGATTGTGATATACGAGTGTCTTCAAAGCCTCTAAGTGTGTATTGTGTTAGCCTTAGGAAAGGCATGTATGTTTAAGAGTCCAAAGAATAGTGAGAAGCAAGCAAGATAGAAAGAAGATTATCTTAAATAACACATAATGAGAAAAGATCCTAAACTATAGACTAGGTAAAAGCATTCATACTTTTCCTAATTCCCTATAGAATAAAAATAGATGAACACATATCCATAGTTTTACTAATACAATTTTAATGATACAAGATGTTACCGATTTTAAATATGAATTAATGATAATAATATAATAATAATAATAATAATATAATAATAATAATAATTTTTTATAATAATAATATTAGAAATGTCATGCTGTTAATCCTAACTTGTGACTTGTCCCTTTGTTACAAAAGAAATCGGCCCAAACAAAATAAGAAAAAAAAGAGAGGACTGGCCCAGCAAGGCCGGCCCAATTACATTGGACCAACAAATAGAACAGCAATGAGCACAGCGAGAAAACCGGGCATGCCATGGTTCGAACCCGAGCACGCCGGTTACACATAGAACGCGAATACCAGCTGGGCTAGAGCGCAGTTGGTTTGTGATTTATTTTTCAATGAGTTTTATATTAAAACTCGTTGTGTCTTCTTCATGCCAAAAAAAAGAAACAAACGCATAGTGTGTGTATATATAAAGTTGCAGGTTTTCTATACATATACATACAACGTATTTCGATATAATATGAGGCGAAGATACAAAAACAGAAGGTTATACTGTCAAAAACAAGAAATATCTTGAATAACAACACCCAAACCACAAGTTTATTACCCAGAAAGACAATATCAATATACAGACACTATGAACTGATCAAAGAAAAACAAGACTCTCAAACACTCTAACACAGATTATCAAAGAGATAATCTGATGATGACAAATAACAAGCCCTAATCTCTGTGAATCAGAAAGATTCCAGAAGAAACCCTAATTGTCTAGAGAGAGAACAATAATGTAAAGACTCCAAAAAGATCAGTTAGGTACAACAGTACCTTGAGACAACTATATATAGGACCCAATGACATAAATGGATCCGGGTTAACCGGAAGTTGTTCTAACACTTGATTTGTTATAACAACTTTACAACAAAGAGATTAACTGCTACAACTTTAGCTCAGCAACTTAAGCCCATGATACCAGCACCAATCCAGCAGCCCAGCAACCAGCAGCATGTCCAATAAGCAGAAGTCCAATAAGCAGCATGTCCAATAAGTAGAAGTCCAATAAGCAGCTCTCTCATATTAAACATGAAAAATACAATGACAAATAAAATGTGTTAGAAAATATTATTAGCATAGATATGACAAGTTTAGAATAGAATTGACCAGTTTTAACACCCCCCTACAATTCTATTGACCAAACATATCAAACAATTTTAACTCTTTACACAAGTCAAGATGAACCTTAGGATTAACCCCTTTTGTAAAAACATTTGCAACTTGATTAGCAGATCTTATTCCATGACACTTTAAAATGCCTTTTGAAATCAAATCCCTCAGGAAAAACAAATCCAACTCAAAATGTTTGGTCCTATCATGGAATACTGGATTTGCTGCTATGGATATAGCAGCATTATTATCACAAAACAAGCTAATAGGAAGTTGAACATTAACTTGTAACTCACTTAAAACATTTTTTAACCAGATTAATTCACATGCAGTGGCACACATTGACCGGTATTCAGCCTCAGCTGAAGATCTAGACACAGTTGATTGTTTCTTACTCTTCCAAGACAGTAGACAATTACCAAGGAAAACACAAAAACCAGTCACAAACTTTCTAGATACTAAGCACTTGGCCCAATCTAAATCAGCAAATGCAATCAAGTTAAAAGAATTACTTTTACTACACAAAACACCTTTCCCAGGTGCAAATTTTAAGCATCTTAACAAATGGAAAGCAAATTTCATGTTCCCTTCAGTAGGACCATGCATAAACTGACTCAACACGTGTACTGCATATGAAATATCAGGTCTGGTGTCAGACAAGTATATTAACTTCCCTACTAACTGCTGATAACCAGTTATATTCGATAAAGGACCTGAGTTACTTTCAAGTAAATTATTTACTATATGACTTTGTTCTATTGGAACACTAACTGGCTTACAACCTAGCATCCCATACTACGTCAGTAAATTTGTACAATATTTTCGTTGAGACAAACATATACCATCTTTACAGGTTAAAACCTCAATTCCTAAAAAATATTGTAACACACCAAGATCTTTAATAAGAAATTTAGTCTTTAAATTGTGTTTTACGTTTTCTATTTCAGATAAGGAGTTGCCAGTAATAACAATGTCATCTACATAAACAAGTAACACAAGAAATACATCATCAATTCTTTTAATAAACAAAGATGTATCACATTTACTCAAACCCCATATCAAGTAAAACACCAACTAACTTCTCATTCCACATCCTTGGGGCTTGTTTAAGCCCATATAAGGATTTATTTATTTACAAACTTTAGACATATTATAAGAAAATATCCCTCAGGCATAGACATGTAAACTTCTTCATGCAAATCTCCATATAGAAAGGCATTATTTACATCTAATTGATACAATGTCCAACCATACTGAACTGCTAAGGCAATAACACACCTAATAGTAACTAATTTAACAACATGAGAGAAAGTCTCTTCATAATCAATGCCTTCTTTTTGGCTAAACCCCTTAGCAACAAGTCTTGCCTTATATCTCTCTATCTCACCATTAGATTTATACTTAACTTTATAAATCCATTTGCAGCCTACAATACTTCTGTTTTCAGGCTTATCAACTACATCCCAAGTATGGTTTCTATGCAATGCATGAATCTCATCATTCATTACAGAAACCCAATTGGGATCTTGAATAGCCTCTTTGAAATTTTTAGGTTCAGAAGTTTTAGAAAGACATGAAGCAAAACACTTATTTGCATCAGTTAGTTTAGAGAAATTAATAGCCTTTTCTATTCCATATTTCACTTTCCCACTCATTACAAAATCATTAAACCTTTTAGGCAACACAGATGTTCTAGAAGATCTTCTAGGAACATCAGATATACTTGTCGTGTCACCCTCAGAAGAGTTTGGTGCTTCATTTGTAATATTCACAAGATCTGCCATGTCAGAAATTTCAAAACTCTCACATGTCTGCTGAACTTCAGCCCTGACATGAGAAATATTTTGAACTTCTGACTGCTGATCATGCTGTGTTCTTACATCAGCAGAATCTGTAACCCTTCTCTCAACATTGGGATCATTCACTGAGTGTTCAGGTTCTGAGTTATCATACAAATCAAAAAAATTTAGAGCATTAATTTCTTTTAAAGGGTTAGAGTGATAATTTTAAAAAACATACTGTTCTTTGAATGGAAAAACAGACTCTTAAAACTTAACATCTCTTGAAAATATTACAGTTTTTGAGTCTAAACTAAACAATTTATAACCCTTTTTCTCATTTGAATACCCAATAAAAACACATTTCTCAGCTCTACTATTCAATTTATCATTATTATTGAGAACAGTATAGAAACTCAGACAACTAAACACTCTTAAATGTTCTAAGAAGGGTTTAAACTTATACACTAACTCATAAGGGGTTCTACCATTCAGCACTGAAGAAGGAGTCCTATTAATAAGATAAGCAGCAGTTAGAATACATTCATGCCAAAACCTAACAGGAATATTACTTTGGAAAAGCAAAGCTCTAGCCACATTTAACAAATGTCTGTGCTTCCTCTCCACAACTCCATTTCTGTTGTGGAGTATAAGCACAAGTAGTTTGATGAACAATCCCATTGTTACCAAAATAAGTACTCATTTGATTATTTACAAATTCAGTACCATTATCACTTCTAAAAACTTTTACTACTTTTCTAAACTGAGTGTGAAGTATGTTAACAAAGTCTTTAATATTCTCAAAAACTTCAGTTTTATGTTTCATTAAACAAACCCAAACAGCCCTAGAATAGTCATCAACTATTGTTAAAAAAATATTTATGCCCTTCCCTGCTAGCAACTTTATATGGACCCTACACATCCAAGTGAACAAGTTTCTCCCAACTGAGAACTCTTATGTTCACTTAAAGGAAAGGGTTCTCTATGTTGCTTAGCCCTGTGACACACATCACAAGGACCATGATCAGTGACAGTAGAGACATTCAAAGAGTCCTTAAACTATTTAATTGCCTGATCAGCAGGATGCCCTAACCTAGAATGCCATAGTTTGTAATTAGAAACACTCATACTACACACCTTATTAGAAACAATAGAAGACCCACACATATATAAACCTTCAAGTTGATTACCAATCACCAGGGTTTTCCTGGTTGATAAGTCCTGTATATAACACTTATGCTCATCAAAACCAATATACAACTTATTATCTCTAGCCAATTTGTGCACAGATATAAGGTTTACACAATACTCAAGAACCACAAACACATCTTGTAAAATAACTCCATCAGCAAGCTTTAATGATCCTATCTTAGTTACAAAAGCATTAGTCACATTAGGGTGTTTAACTTGAATCTTTAAATTTGAAACATCAGTTAAATTCTTTTCAGATTTTACCATATGATTGTTGGCTCCTGAGTCAATTATCCAACCAGAACCATACCCAATATCTTGACCAAAAGAAAATATAGGTTTGCTAAATACAGTAGAACAAAAGACCCCACCTGAAACATTGCAACTTTGAGGTATTTGAGGTGTCTTCTCTTTCACTAAACTCAAAAGCTTAGACAATTGATCAAAAGTCAGAACAGTAACAGGAACACTAGACTCATAAACAGTTGCATTATTACTAGAACTAGCTTTCTTTCCTTGACTTCCTCTTGGTGGTTTCATCCAAGAGGGATACCCAATCAATTCAAAACACTTATCCACAGAATGTCCAGTTTTATTACAGTTTGAGCATTTTAAATTTTTACAATTAACAAATTTCTTCTTACTATCTGCATTAGGGCTAGACTTAGCAAACAAACCAACAGTTTTATCATTAGACACACTCATATTAGACTGCCTATGAGACTCCTCTCTAGACACAATAGCAAAATCCTCTTTCACAGTTGGAAGAGGTTCTCTAATAAGCAAGCTAGTCCTAACAGATTGATTAACATTATCCAATCCCATTAAAAACTGCATTAGTTTTAATAAGATGATTAAAGTTATTGAACTGAGTAGAAGCATCACATGTACAAACAAGAATCTGAAGAATTTGATCCAATTTCTTCCACATAATATTCAACTTATGGTAATACTCAGCAACAGACATACCAGACTGACTAAATGAGTTAATCTTTTGATACAAGTCAAATACTATAGACCCATCTACTTTATCATAAGTGTCCCTAAGTTCTTTCCAAACATCAGAGGCAGATTTAGAATAAACATGCCCTAAATATAAGTCTTCGGACACAGAACTTAGAATCCAGGTAAGAACTACTGAATTACATCTCTCCCACTGAGTTTCAAGAACAGGATTACCCTGAGGTTTAGCAAATGATCCATCAATAAAACCTGTTCTATTTTTTACCCTTAAAGCCAGACTCATAGCATTAGCCCATATTGTATAGTTCTCAGTGCTATTAAGTTTCACACTAATAACAGTCAAATTTGTGGAATCACTAGCATGTAAGTATAAAGGAGTATCTAGTTCTAGTTTACTTATTAAAGTCTCACCAACCACAACATCAGACATGATATCAAATCAAGCAAGAATCAACAAGCCTTAAAATCGATAAAAACAAACACCCTACACTGCGAAACTGTACCAGGGAGCAGATGGTAGGTTCGTCACTCAAGGTGCCTACCCAGGCCTTAGTACAGGAGCTGTATGCAATCTAGACAACCAAACAACCCCAAAAAAACCACAATAACAAACCGGCCCTACAAGTCCGGCATCAACAAAGATATATGCAGATAAAAACTCAAAAATATAAAGAGAGTCAAAGAACGATCTCACCAAGAGCAAAAAACCCAAGTCAGGGTTTTCTCCAAAATCCAGTTAGGATTTTACGATCAATAAAGACTGAACCCTAACTGGAGCGGCAGCTTCCAAGAAACTTCTTGTAAATTCCTCAGTAGCAAGATCCAACGACGGCAAACACACGCTCACCAGAACTCAGATCAAAATCACAAACCCTAGCTCTAGGGTTTCTGAACCTTCGGCGGCACAAACTCCAATACAGCCAAAACTTGATGATCAACACCCAATATGAATAACAACAACAAGATCGGTCAAAATCTTTTGATCGAGCAACAAATCTGAACAGATCACACACAAAATACAGCGGATATGAAAAACGAAGACCCAAATGATATCAATCAAACCCTAAGAGCCACTGTGGCTCTGATACCATGTCAAAAACAAGAAATATCTTGAACAACAGCACCAAACCACAAGTTTATTACCCACAAAGACAATATCAATATACAGACACTATGAACTGATCAAAGGAAAACAAGACTCTCAAACACTCTAACACAGATTATCAAAGAGATAATCTGATGATGACAAATAACAAGCCATAATCTCTGTGAATCAGAAAGATTCCATAAGAGACCCTAATTGTCTAGAGAGAGAGAACAATAATACAAAGACTCCAAAAAGATCAGTTAGGTACAACAGTACCCTGAGACAACTATATATAGGACCCAATGACATAAACGGATTTAGGTTAACTAGAAGTTGTTATAACACTTGATTTGTTATATCAACTTTACAACAAAGAGATTAACTGCTACAACTTTAGCTCAACAACTTAAGCCCATGATATCAACACCAATCTAGCAGCCTAGCAACTAGCAGCATGTCCAATAAGCAGAAAGCAGCATGTCCAATAAGCAATTCTCTCATATTAAACATGAAAAATACAATGACAAACAAAATGTGTTAGAAAATATTATTAGCATAGACGTGACAAGTTTAGAATAAAATTGACCCGTTTTAACATATACCGAGTTCCGACGCGACTCCAGTTCGTTCGGTTTGTCTGGTAACTCCTTCTTCTCTGGCGGGATTCCGGCTAACACGGTTTCCGGTGATCCTTGGCGTGTGATTTCGAACAGAGAGCGAGAGAAGAATAGGAGAGGGATTGCGAGAGAGTGTGAGATGTGTAAAATGGTGAGGTGAAAAGGTGAGTGATGGCTCGGTATTTATAAGGTTCCGCGAAACGTATCGAGTCGGGTTTAAGGGATGGTTCTTGATTGGTAAAGCTTAAGGAAGGGATTGATGATTAATAATTCGCGAATAATTAGGGCTTGGAAAGATATGGAAAGTATTAGCTGTGAATTGGTTGATGATGATGATGATGTTCGGTGGAAATTTGAATATGGATTCAAATTGTAATTCGTGTATATATATTAAAAGTATCCTATATAACCGAATGAGTCTTATAGCCGAGTGGTGATTGTGTGTGTGATAAGTTGATTGAATCCGGGTTTGCCGCGGGTTCGATTCCGGTCCAACCCATTTTTTTCTATTTTTGTTTTAACATGATTCAAGTTTCAGAATTGCCATAAGTAGTCCCTGAAATTTGTTAACCATACTAACTTACTATTTAACTAAGTTAGTGGTATTAGCCTGATAAACTAACCAAGTTAGTTAACTTTTTAGTTTAATTTAAGAACCTTATTCTTTTTAAATCACAAAATTAATATATGTTTATTTACTTAATAATTAGTTAAAGAATTGAAGTAATTATTGAATATATAATATATATATAATATATATATATAAATAGATAAAGTATTAATAAAGAATAAATGATGAATAAATAATTAAATGATTAACTAATTTAATAAATGATTAAATAGTGAATAAATAATGAAATAATTTAAGTGAATAAAGAATAACAAATAAATAAGTAACGCGAAAAAAGTACGGAGCTTTACAAAAGCCACAGAGAAAGATTCAATTCTATGGCATTGAAAAATGGGGCACATACGTCTGAGAAAAATGAATTTTCTGGTTCATAATGAGTTAGTCGAGGGGGTGAATCTTCGAAGCTTCCACATGACGGATCACTGTCTGGAATGCAAGAAAGGGAAGCAGAAGAAGAAGTCTCATCCAAAGAAGATTCTGAATTCTATTAAGTTGCCGCTTGAACGTCTACATATGGATCTTTTTGGACCGGTAAATGTACGAAGTATATCCGGAGATCTATGTTGTTTGGTCGTGACGGATGACTACTCTCGATATTCGTGGGTTTTCTTTCAAGAATCAAAGGATGAAACGTTCGATAATCTGGTGATTCTTTTCAAGAAGCTCAAAAATCTATATCATCTTCCTGTCAAACGTATTCGAAGCGATAATGGCACGGAATTCAAGAACAACAAAATGAAAGAGTTTTGCAACGCCAAAGGAATTCTACATGAATTTAGTGCACCATATACTCCACAAAAAATGGCGTAGCTGAGAGGAAGAATAGAACATTGATCGAAATAGCAAGAACAATGCTTGCAGACTCAAAACTTCCTGTTAGCTTTTGGAGTGAGGCGGTTGCAGCGGCATGCTATACTTTGAATAGGGTCTTAACTGTCAAACCGACTAAAAAGACCCAAGGAAACCAAACCTGAAATATCTAGAGCCGTTTGGTGAACCATGCACTGTAATTGATCAAGATGGAAAATTTGGTGCTAAAACGCAATAAGGTTTCTTTGTTGGTTATTCTAGTCCGCTAAGAGGAGTTTATGTTCCTGCTTTGAGAAAAGTGGTCGAAGCACAACACGTAGATTGCTTTCGGTATACAACTCCTATTCAGAGGAAAGGCGATGCGTGGTTGTTCAATTACCAAGATTTGTGGAAGTCATTCGAATTGCCGGAAGAACCGTCTGATGAAGAACTTGCAGCTCTTTATTATCTTCATTAGTCGGCAAACCAAGAACAGATTATAAGGCCAATTGTGGTTAACCAATCCACTGTTCTACTTCGTCTTCTGGTGCAGGTCCGAGTAATAGTGGTGTTCCGGTTGAACAAGTTTCTGAAGTAGAAGTAATACCTACTACAACTCCAGCAAATATTTCCACTGAACCAGGAAATGCAACTTCAGTGCCAAATACTTCTCAGAATCAGAATTCCGACTCCGATGAAGCTCCGACTTTCGATGATGATGGAGAATCTTCTTCCGATGAAGAATCCGAGCAGATATCCAACATGTTGAATCAATCTGCTGGCCCAAGCAATCAAAATGAAGCTACATCTAGTGCTCCTGAAGTTGATTTGAATGTTGATCTGAATGTTTCAAATCATAATAGCTCAGTTGCTGTTCCTAGCGAGGAGATGCCACAATCTTATTCTTATCATCCTTCAACAAACATTATTGGCGAGTTACAGACTGGTGTGCGAACAAGAAGCCAAATCAACAAAGTATTAAGTTGTTTCTATACCCGAATGGCTCCTACTCAAGACTATTGTTATTATTCATGTTTCATATCTCAAATAGAGCCGAAGACTGTGAATGAAGCTCTGGGTAATGAGAACTGGGTGATAGCGATGCAGGAAGATCTGTTACAATTCGAGAAACTGGGAGTCTGGAGGCTTGTTGACTTACCACCTAAGCAGAAAGCGATAGATACGAAGTGGGTCTTCAAGTGTAAAAGGGATGATCGAGGTGTGATTGTTAGAAACAAAGCTCGATTGGTTTTCAAGGGTTTCCACTAGCAAGAAGGAATTGACTATACGGAAGATGCACGGCACGTTTAGAGTCAATCCGCATTTTCCTTGCGTTCGCAGCTTGGAAAGGTTTTAAGGTGTACCAGTTAGATGTGAAGTCCGCATTTCTCTATGGTAAGCTACGCGAACAAGGTGTACGTCATCCAACCACTGGGGTTCGTCGATCCGCTGAACAAGAACAAAGCTTATCTCCTAGACAAAGCCTTATACGGATTACATCAAGCCCCGAGAGCTTAGTACGAGACGTTTTCTCAACATCTCATTGGAAATGGCTTTACTAGAGGCACAGTGGATAGTAGATTGTTTACCAAGGAAGTCGGAAATCATCTAATCATCGTACAAATCTATGTGGATGATATCATTTTTGGTTCAACAGATGATAGTCTTTGCAAAGAGTTCGAAAAGATCACGAAGAAGAAATTCGAGATGTCTTCTATGGGCGAAATGAAATTCTTTCTCGGATTACAGGTCGATCAGTTACCAGACGGCATATTCATTCATCAAACCAAATACGTTCACGATATTCTGAAGAAGTTTGAAATGGATAGCTCGAAGCCGCTTTCGACTCCGCTGGCACTGAATCATGGGATTTGCATTGACGAAACTGGAACCAAAGTGGATGATACGCTCTACCGGTCGATGATAGTATCTCCGATGTATTTGACGGCATCTCGCCTAGATATCATGTATCCTACCTGCCTTTGCGCGAGATATCAGTCCAGTCTCCGCGTGTCACACATGCAGATAGTCAAGCGAATATTCCGTTACTTGAAGGGATGTCCAAGCACCGGTTTGTGGTATCCAAAGAACGATAATTTTGATCTGACGAGATACGCTGATTTGGACTTCGGGGTGGACAAGTTGAATTCTAAGTCTACGACGGCTGGTTCCAGTTCTTTGGAACGCGCTTAGTAACGTAGCAATGCAAGAAACAAACCACGGCCTCTCTTTCTACCTGTGAGGAAGAATACATTTCTGCTTCCAGCTGTTGTTCTCAAATCCTAGATTCAACAATAGATGAGGGACTTTGGATTACAATTTCTTGATACGCCTTTATATGTAGATAACAAGGCAGCAATCGACATCACTAAAAATCTTGTTCATCACTCTCGTAACTAAGCACATAGAAATTCGTTATCACTTCATTCGTGACTGCTACGAACAGAAGTTGGTACGAATAGAAAAAATCCACACCGATGAACAAAAAGCTGATTTTTATACCAAAGCTTTTCCTTTAACAAGATTTAAATATCTAATGAGGCTTAACGGTATTAAAATTTGTTGACAGGTGCAGAGGCAGAGGTTGAATATGGATCGGACGACGAGTTCACGTGATCCACATTGGTTTGTATATCTTTTAGATTAGTATTTCTTAAAAACTAAAATACAAAAATATGTTTTTGATTTTAGGGGGAGAAATATTTGAGAAAATACAAAAACATATGAAAAAGTTGAAACTTCAAAAACATATGAAAATTTTCAAAAAGTACAAAAACATTGAAAAAGACAAAAAGAATTTTGTGTCAAAAAGGAAATGATAGTACATAAGTGGACTATCACAGTACGCTAAAGAATTGAAAAGTTTAAAAAGTGATAAACAAGTCTTACTGTGGATGTGTTGATAGACTTTACACGTTCAGTAAATTATTTCTGAGATTGAAACTAAATTTTACAACTGCTTAATCTTGTGGATTAACATCTCTCGGATATATGGACTTAGTACTCTGAAATTTCGTTTGAGAGATTGCCTGATTCTGAGATACGAGGTCTTTATAGATAGTTGATATCTGGGTATTATACAAGTTCATCTGATAGCCTAGAACTTCTATAATACTTTTGCTATAAACCCCTAAACTGCATGCAAAGTTGAAAAGAATCGAAAAATCTAATCATTTGCAGTGCTTAAAAGATTCCTTAAGTGGAACACACCTTTAAGTCGAGCCTTCATCTCTTTGTCTGTACGGTGGTACTAACCTGAGCTCTCAAGGTCTCGCACAACCCAGATACGAATATCAATTACGCTATATTCACCTGTAAGATGAAATCTAGGGAATCTTGATACGGGAGTATATTCTGAGATGGGAACCATAGTTAAGTCAAGTTTCATAATTCATACCTAACATATCTTGGAACAATTAGGAAATGTGTCAAAGTTTTAAGTGGACAAACATATCGACAATCTAGGTAAACGAGTTTAGAACTTAAAGTCATCAAAAGGTCAACGGTACTGGTGATATGTCTCAATCAACTGATATGATCCTTAGACACGAATTCACAAAAATATGTCTGTAAATATGTTTGTACATAGTTTATTTTTTTTTGTACATAGTTTATATGCTTTACAGATTAAAAGCAAAAATATTTTCAGTGTGTTTTAGCATAAACTTACAAAAATACAAAAAGATTTTGTTTCTACATTGTTTTCAGCAAGCCAATGTTGGAGAACGGATCTTCGAAGTCTGATAAGGTGCTAAACTGGTGTGAATCTGATTGACAACGGGCTGGGAGCTAATCTGTAAAAACTAATAAGCCAAAATGATTAAAAGTTCATTAATTTGAAACTTAATTTTGTGAAAAACAAACAGTTTGTTCATAACGGGTCAAACCGAGGTCATTAACTTGGACTCGGCAGACAAATCGGTTAACGAAGGTCATTAGCTTGGACTTGGTCAACTGAGTGGATTGTTAAAACTGGTAAAATCTGAAAAGTTCAGGGTCTAAATTAAAAATTTTGAAAAATTTGGGTTTGAAATTGATCAAGTTCGCCCGGACTTGTAATCAAGTTCGACCGAACTTGTGTTTGCTCATAATGTTTTATCAGTCAACAAGTTCACCCAGACTTATGTCTGATCTTAACTGATTGGATTCATAAGTTCGCCTGAACTTGAAGACTATATATAATAAACAAGTTTGACCGAACTTCATTATCAGTCATTATAACCAGAGCGAACTTGATAGAAGATTTAAGCAATTTGTGTAATTGGCATCCATACGTCGAATTGATGCCCGATTTGAACCTGATTAGTGGTGATTCACACACTACTCATCATGGCTATGGTGAGAATTCGTAATTTGGACCATAAATTGATAGAGTTTGGATTGGTTTAGATTTGTGTTAGATGATTAGACATGTTTTGGACGATTAATGAACAAATTGAACACTAAATCATCTTAAACAAACTAAATCCATCATAAAAATGTCATTAATTCGACCAGAAGGTCTTGAATTCATGATTGCAGGTTTTGTTGGAACGATGACAAGTTCGCCCGAACTTGTCAAAAGGTTCTTTGAACCAAGTTCGGCCGAACTTGTCCTCAGATGTTTAAAAATGATAATTCATAAGCTCGCCTGAACTTGTATAATGAAAATCTCAAAATTCAAATGTTTAACAAGTTCGCCCGGACTTGTTTAAACCTGTTACAAATGAATCATTAACAAGTTCACCTTGTGTAGAAAATGTTTAAAATTGTTAAACAAGTTCGCCCGGAATTGATGCTTGTTATGGTTATATTTTATGTAAGTCCGCCCGAACTTGAAGTAATAAAATGTCAATTTAACCTAAATTTGTGAAAATTGTAAAATTTCGACTAATTTTGTCTCGATTTACGTGTTTGCAGAATATTCAGCTCTCGTTTAATAAATTTCATAACACGTGCATCACGCTAGACAAAGTTATATGTCCTTCACTTGGAGCATTTGATGATATTCTCTCATTTATGGACCAGATTTCAATTCACAAGGAAATTACAGAAAAGACTGTGGTTTATAGATCGCACGTCTACGGATTTTGGAATTCTGCAGCGATGAATGAAGATGATACAGCGATCAAATCTGTGTTTCGTGAAGGTGATGAAGATAAAGAGATTACTGTTACTGAAGCTGATATCAGAAAGGTCCTAAACTTTAACGAGAGGATGGTTAGGGGATGTTTCTGTCGAATGGGGTACAAGGGGCACGTGAATGAGTCTACTTTGAAGAAAGGATCAGTCCCTAATCCTACAAGTTCCTGATGCACGCAATCATACACGCATTTAGTCATCGAGAGGCTGGATTAGATGATGTTCATGATTATATGGCATGCATGGCCACGACGCTTATACTGAACAAGAGGTTCAATTATTCGAAGCTGGTTTTCACGCATATGAAGAACAACATGGGATCCAACAGGCTAGTCATGTATTCGAGATTTGTTCAGATGTTGATAGATGACAAATTCAAGAAGATTGCAAAGGATCCTAATAACATCTTGTATCTAAGTCATTTGGATGATACTACCGTCAAGAAGTTGATCACATTTCAGAAGCAGTCCTCAGCACCTATTGCAAAGCCTCTATTTGGTAACATTGATTCCGAAAATTACATTGCGCCTCTAGAGTATAAGTGGAGGAAAGATGATAGTGGTGACGAAAGGGAAAGAAACGCTGAGCTAGAATGGCTATCTCATTCAAAGAGAAACGCAATGATTGGTTTCTGAAGAAGGTTGTAGTTCAAGAGAAAAAGAAAGCTTCGCGTAAGCCTAAGATAGTTGATACTATGCTGGTTGATGAGGAAGAGCCTGTTAATGTTCAACCTGAGGCTGGTTCGGGTGCTGCAGTAGTTATTGAAAGTCAAGAAGCAGAGAAAACTACACAGGAAGATGATGTGATTTCCGCTACATCCTATAAGGACGAGGATAGTGATGATTCGTTGGAAAAGGTTACAAAGAAATCTATCGCCAAAACAGCTGCTGAGAAAGTTAAAGAAACTGATGCTGATTACGAGCCAGAACAAGAAAAAGATTATGATGAGGTGAGACCGAAAAAGAAAGCGAAACGAGTTAAGTCTTCTGCAACTGATATATCAACAAAGACCACAGGGTCTCCAAAGACTAAAGGCAAGAAAAGTCAGAAACCAAAGAGCAGACGCTATGTTGGAAAGCCGAAAAGCACAGAAGTCCCACAAGAACCTTCTGGTGCAAAATCAACAGAAGTTAGACAAGAACCTCCTACGGCTAAAAAGATTCAAACATCTGAAGTTGAAGAAACATTAGTACAGACAGGAGTCACACAAGAACCTCCTGAGTCTGAAATACTCGATATTCCTATTATCACTTCACAAGATCCTCCAACAGCTGCTCAACCTGAAAGCTCAACACCTAAAGTGTGTACACCAAAGAGTACTCCAAAGTCTACGCCAAAGACTACTCCAAGGTCGAAGATGTTTGGAAATATTCCGAATGAGCCGATTGATATTCAAGACTTAAATGATTTCTTTCCAGAATCAGATGTAGATGAACTTGAAAAACGTGTGAAAGTTCTGGAAGACAAAGTCGCGAAGAACGAAACAGAGAAAGCTGAGTTAGAAAAGTTGGTAAAGAAAAGCGAAGTTGAAAAGGAGATTCTGAGCGACAAATCAAATTTTTGGAAGGTGACTGAGGATATTTGAAGGCCCTAATCGAAAGCTTGCAGGATGCTAACGAACGATTGCTTAAAGAAATAGTAGAGCTGCAATCTGAAAGAGAAATGAATGATCGAAGATTCTCCAGATTGCAGAAAGTTTTGACGAACAGTCTTGGTATTGACTTCGATGCTGAATATGTTCGAATAGATTTGTAGGAAGCGAAAGAGAAAGCAGAAAGGGAAATAGTTGAATAGGGGAAAGGCAAGTATGTGATTGAAAGTATGCCTGAGATTACTGAGACAGTGATTGAGTCTGCAAAAGCTTCTGAGTCAGTGGTTGTTCCTGAAGAAGAATCAGAAAAGAAAGACGATGAAGAAGCTGAAGATAAAGATGACGATGAACCTGCAGATGATACTAAAGACGGCTCTGACAACGATGATGGTAATAATGATGATGATCAGGGAGGAGTTGGTCTAAAGATTGTTGATGCCAAAGTAAATGATGAGTTTGATTTTTCCTCGCTGCTTAACGATGATGTGAATATGATGGAAGATCAAAGCCAGGGGGAGCAGACAGGGGGGTAATAAGATGATATTGATATGACAGATGCTATTACTGTAAATCATGTTGCTGCTGTTCCGATAAAGCCGATGATTCTTATGCTCGAACACAATGTTGAAGAAGGCGAGTATCTTCATAATTACTCGAAAGAAGATTTGGCAAAGCTGATTAATCTTGATGCTGAAACATTCGATTTTGATTTTGAAGAAAAAGTGTTGAATGTCAATACTTTGAGCCTAATGAATATAGTTACAAACATAAATCTGAAGCTGACGATTACAACAAAGTGATTATTGAAGATTGGTCGTCAGATGATGAGAAAGGTGAAGCTGAGAAGTATACAGGTTTGAATACTGATAGTTTTCCAACCTTTGAAGAAATGTACGAGCAACTTAACGAAGATATGTTGAAGAAAAGATTGAAGAGTCTGTACATGAAGGAAAAATCCCTAAACCGATGACGAAAGAGGAGATTGCACAAGCAAAGAAATCCTGGTTTAAAGAAATGCCAAGAGAACGAAAGTTTAGACATCCACTAGCATTCTTTACCAGAGATAAAGATGTTTCGTTGGGAGATATTTTGAGCTGGGAATGGTTCAAAGAATTGAACATTTATGCCATTAAACGTGAGTTTGGAGTTCAATACTTCAAATACTTGGCAGATTTTAAGACACTTCCGTACTGGGAGTTGAGGAATTAGTGCAGACACGTAACGTCACATATCATATGAAGTTTATTGATCAGTTGCTATGGAAGATGATAAAGTTTGAAGCGACGCAAGGTTTTAAGTACTGGAAACCATTCATTCCTAAGCGCCGAATCAAAACAGACAAGAAGACTTGTATAAAGGATATAACGTTGATCATGAAGCGTCCGAGAGCGATGAGGAATATGCCCCTAATGCCGATTGAATAGAATGTCTATCCATTATTTAAGTGGTGGCAAATAGATCCGACAACGTGTGAAGCAGTGATTGTGTTGAGATTCGAAGATTATCTGGATATCACTAAAGAAAGGGTTGAAATGTTTGGGTAGAAGGTTTAAGAAGGTTGTGGAGAACGATTAGAGTACTAGACCCGATGTGGCTAGTAAACTGCTCACAGGAAGATATCAAGTGTTTATTCTTCAATAAGATTTGTTTTGAGGAGCGTGAAAAGGGCAAGCGATGCAATATCAGAGGGTTGTGAATGTCTGCTATGCGCATGAAGTTAACTCTGGAAGAATGTGGGAATCAAGTTGGAGAGAGATTGAACGCGAAGAATTTCTAAAAGAAGAAAGGCGTCAGGAATAGTTTTTTGAAAGAACAAAGGAGGCAAGACTAAGAAGATTTCAATTCATGACCAAAGTTCCACCTACAGATTAAACGCCGATTCCATCGCAAGAAAGAAGAAAGAAGCCGATAAAGAACTTCTTTGGAAGAGTCAGACAAAGGTAGAGCTGTAAAGACTGATCAAGACGAAGACGATATCCAAGGGGGAGTCTGTTAGTACATAATGTTTATGTCTTAGTCTTTGTCACACCCCAACATCCACGTGTCTACCCGTGGGCCCGGTGGGGAGTATTGTGACGTACAGTTGATATCATCATTACCAAATAAGTTAAACACAATGGAAGTCTGGAGTAAATAAACTATTACAACCCGATAAGTCTAATGTTTAAATAATATACAGACAAGGTTGTAACAAGATCCACAGGCGGATCGCAAAAACGTAGGTCGCAACTCCTTATATTTTCCCCGCAGCTCCCAGCCTATTCCATACTTGCACCTGTAACTTAAACTTTGAAAATACGTCAGTTTTCACTGTTAAATACACTCAACCAACTCATTTTGAAAATATTTTCGAAAACGGTTTTAGGTGCGCTAGGCACGTTTTTATAAATAACTTGGGACAGTACAAAAGACCTTGTATACAGATTACATGCTGGCTTTTACATATGAGGCCCGGTACAAAAACCGAGACATGATCGACTGACACACCACTCTGAACTTTCACAAAGAAAGCAGGATAGCAATTTCCCAGTGTATGCCTACACGCCATGCTATATTGTCATGGCCACTACCAATTTAGTGAGCCAAGGATATCCCAGACACGGTCAAGCCCACCCCCAATGTTTTAGTTTCAGTCAAAACAGATCAAAACTGGGTTATGTAAGATTTCAGTTAATTATCCCAACTGGATAAAACATTATCCCATACCCGACCAAGCAGTAGTAGTCTACCGTATCCCACGCCCGTCTAGGGAAAATAAGTTAAGAGTATTTACCTGAGTTGTTATGTATGTATGTTCTAAGCTCAGCCAAAATTTCCAAAGCAAGTACAAGGCAATTTACCGGGAGGCATTCAGTCTGGAGTGATGGTAATTAGTAACCAATATTAGAATGCTAACGGGTTCTAAATTAAGTCTTAGACTTGAACCGGTTAGTCTTACGCTAAAAATATGATACGGTATGATACGCTAGATTCAGCGGTGACCGGAAGAGGATGTTAATTAGACCTGACAAGTATATATATACTTGTATAATATGGGTAACTTGATAACATTCTAGATTTTGATAAGGATTGGACAAGGTTAAGCCCGTTTTGGTTAAAATACGTAAACTAGCCACGTATGTTTAACCGAATGCGTATAAGTGAAACCGGGCAACCGTACGAGTCGTATATAAGTTCCATGAGAAATCATGTTTAATATATGTTATAAAATCAGTAGCATTTGTAAAAATAGGTCCAAGTTACATTTAAATCCGATTTATGCCTTACAAGGGCATTTCGGTCATTTTTATGTTTGTAAAAGATGTAAATTAATAATCTGATGTCAATACCCAAATTATTCAGTAAAAATATAAATTTTATAAGGTTATAACAGTAGGATATCAAATGTAGGTGTGCTTGACGGTTTTGGAATAAACTATGTCCTGTAAGGGCATTTTCGTCATTTCACACATAGCTTTGAAGCCAAATTTGGGATTCTGAGTTTGGGACTTGTACATACTATTGTTATGATGAAAATTAGATTATAAATCAGTAGGTAACAAGTCTTGGTTCATAGTTATGGTTTTAAAGCATACTATGTGTCGTAAAAGCGTAAAAATCCAAAAATGCCGTTAAGTCGGTAATTTAAATTAAACAGAAGTTGGAACTTGTTTTATATACAGAAACCATATCATATATCTTATTATATCAGTAAATAAAGGATTTGATTATAAAAAGAGTAGTTAAAGTCATTTTTCGTATAAAGGGGTAAAATAGTCATTTATCGGCATTTGACGAACTGTAGCCTTCCATTCAGGTCATAATCTGAATGTATATCCCAAATGGTCCTACTTATCATATTACATCAGTAAATAAGTCATATTGATCTTAAAACCATATTCAAGCTTTCTAAAATACCGAAAAGGGCATTTAGTCCTCTTTATGTATTACACGCAATATGTTTTTAAAATCAGATTTTGACCAGTTTATTGACATCAATACACTTGGTTTATAGTTACAAATCAGTAGCAACTTTAAGTCGGTTTATAAGTGTTTAAAATCTTAATCTTGCACAAAAGGACCTTTTTGCAAGGTTTTAAAGACTTTTATGGAACTTATGTAAAACTCGGATTTCTTAAGAATCGAGTCACGAAACTTTGGACAATATTCTAAACATAATCATGGTCATAAAATGACCATAACTTAGTATCAAGAATGGCTCAAAACGGGTCAGAACTAAAAGTCAACAAAAAGTCAACTGTTTGAGACTTTCGGTTACGAACCGAGCCTAGACCAAAAATTGACGAGCCGTACCTGTTGACATCTGTTCAAATACCTATTTCAAGGTTATTAATGCTTTAAACATATTTTATAACATCCGGATCATTAGTTATGAATTTTACAAAAACTGCCCAGTTTGACTTTTATTGACTTTTCGGTTGACTCGTCAATTGGCCATGAATCCGTGAAATCTGAAAATACCCTCTTGAGAGTTTATTACCTCCATCATTAGGATCACGTAGGAGCTTTTGTTACGTGCAATGACGGAGTATACACGGATTTAGAGCAAAGTCAAGGCGTAATTACGACGAGACTTTGTTCTAGGCTAAGAACTATGAAGAATCGACTTAGCACGACATTGAACACTTACATATGATCCAAATGATTCTAAGAATAAAGTAGTATGCTCCAAATTCGTCTGGAACTCCTCGAGGTGTGTTTGACAAGCTTCCAATGTGAAGAACTTGTTGCAACACATGGGAAAGTCTCCTTAAATGCATGTTTGAGGTACTAGGAGGTAAGGCCAGGTGTTAGGGGTTGTGTACAAGTGGCCACAAGTGTTTAAAGGTGTCAAACAAGGAGCTCAAGGTGGCATAAGTGTTAAAATGTGGCAGTCTCCAAACTTTCTAAAAGTTTGGCAGTTTCAGCCCCTGCACTTCTAATACTTTCGTTTATTGCATAATCGGCCCCTCAACTTCATTTCAAGGCACAACGAGGATACGACAAGCGATTTGACAAACTTGGCCCCTCCCGTTTTAGCGTAAAATACACATACGGATTACCGGGACACGTGTCGGAAAAAAATATTGGACGTAAAAACACGTAGTGTTACATCCCACCCCCTTATATAAATCTCGTCCCGAGATTTCAATCAAACAAATGTGGATATTTCTGTCGCATGACAGATTCTGCTTCACAAGTGTATTCAGGACCTCAACGAGCGTCCCATTTACCCTTTACAATAGGCACATGTTTCCTACGAAGCTTCTTGACCTGGCAATCCTCGATCGCCACTGGTTGCTCAATAAAACGTAGGTTCTTATCAATCTGAACCTCGTCGTGTGGCATAGCCAACGACTCATCTGCAAGCACTTCTTCAAGTTAGAAATGTGGAATACATCATGGATTCCATTGAACTTTTCCGGCAGCTTTAATCTATAAGCGACAGCTCCAATTCGCTCAACAATTTCAAATGGTCCAACGTACCTTGGACTTAATTTGCCTTTCTTTCCGAAGCGCATGACGCCTTTCCAAGGCGACACTTTAAGTAAGACTTTGTCCCCAATCTGGAACTCAAGAGGTTTATGTCTTCGATCCGCATAACATTTCTGCCTATCCCTGGCAGCCTTGAGACGATCCCGAATTTGTAAAATCTTGTCCGTCGTCTCCAGGACTATTTCCGGTCCTGATAGTTGTGCTTCCCCAACTTCTGCCCAACAAACGGGCGTCCTACTCTTTCTCCCATATAGCGCTTCAAACGGGGCTGCTTGAATACTTGCGTGGTAGCTGTTATTGTAGGAGAATTCAACAAGTGGCAAGTGGCTATCCCAACTTCCACCTAGATCAATCACATAAGCGCGTAGCATATCTTCTAAGGTATGTATAGTGCTCTCGCTTTGCCCATCTGTTTGAGGATGATATGCTGTGCTAAAATTTAATCGAGTGCCCAAAGCCTGTTGAAAGCTCTTCCAAAAGTGCGAAGTATATCTTGTGTCCCTATCCGATACAATGGACACTGGTATTCCGTGTAAAGAAACAATCTCGTCAACATAGAGTTTTGCCAATTTGTCAGAGCTATAAGTCTCATTAATAGGCAGGGAATGAGCCGACTTAGTCAGTCTGTCTACAATCACCCATATTGCGTCATTCCCTCGCTTTTTTTTGGTAACTTGGTAATGAAATCCATCGTTACACATTCCCATTTCCACATGGGAATTTCCAATGGCTGCAATAGACTTGACGGCTTTTGATGTTCAGCTTTAACTTGTGAGCACGTCAAACATTTAGCTACATAGACCGCTATGGATTTCTTCAACCCGGACCACCAATAATCGGGTCTCAAATCCTTGTACATTTTATCATTACCCGGGTGAATTTAGTACCTGGAATTGTGTGCTTCTCGGAGAATCAAATCTCTAAGTCCTCCGAAAACTGGAACCCTAATTCGTCCACAAAATCTAAGAATTCCATCATTTCCTGGTGTAAGTTGTTTGATGTGTGCTAAACAGACTATAAAAATGAACTGCTTAGACTCTCTAAACTAGACACTAAAAAGCTTTAAAAACTAGACTTGACTTAAATCTAAACCTCACAATCGGCAAGTGTACCGATCAGTGTTGTATAACCTAAGTAAGTCCGAATATCGAACCCACAGGACTCTATGAATTACGCTAATTAGACTTTGAAAGACTAAGACAGACACGACTAAAACTATTTGTATTATTTTGGTGGGGGGGGGGTTACGGAAAAAACTAAGGAAATCTATATTAAAACTAATTAACGACTAAATTAACCAATACGAACTAAGGACGGAAGTTGTTCTCAGCGGTGATGAAGACTCCTAGACTAGAATCCTGGATTGATTTTAAGCGTTTACCGATTAAGTTAATTACTCGTTTTCTGGAACCGGGATCTTATGATACTAAACCTATTAAATACCAGCTAAACCCCTCAACCCTTCTCGAGGGAAACTTATGGCGTTACCTAGGCCGTTAATCCTAACGGTTGATTAGACGTCTTTCCAGTTGTCTAATATTGTGTGAGTACCCTAATGATGACTAGCTCTTTTCGAATTATAGATCTAGGGTAGTTTGACTATCTAAACTTGACTTGATAGACTAATAAACCGACAGGTCAACAAAGGCATGGACTTTTTCCAAAGACCGCCAATAGCAACTCGCCGGGTAAGACCTTTCAATAGCCCCTCACTTTCCAGGTATTAAGACTAGTAGAACACTAAAATCTAGTAACCTGTTAACGATCCCTTCTAAGGTTTATTGGGCCCTTCAACCTTAAAGAATATGAACTTATTCTATGATATAGACACTCACCAAAGTTCACAACCTAATATAACTCTATTCCGTGATATAGACAGTCACTAAGAATCATATGAAGCAATAGAAAACAGAAAACCAAATCAAAGCATGCACACACACCAAGCCAAATAAACAAACTGCTTACAGAGCACAATTAATCCATAACAAACATGTAATAACAAAAAAGGTATAAACTTTATATCAATCCATTCATCATAGTCTAGGTAGTTAATGCGTTTAGCCTAGCATAGTTAATAGCGAAAACAAAACAAGAGTAATAAAACTGGAATTCATCATTACAAGTTCAGAAAAGAGAAAACAAGATAAACAAGGATCGTGTAAACCCAAGAAAGTCTCTAATCTTCAATCTTCGCTTGATCCAATGATTCCAGAGCTTCGAGACCTTCAAACTCAGCTATTATGACTCCAAAACAGCTGCAAGAACTCCCAAAATTCGTAACTAGGGTTTCATTATGATAAAATTCATTAAATACCCCCAAATCTCAGCTGAATTCAAAACCCGTCTGCAGATAACACCCTCTCGTGGGGCACGAGAGGGTTTTCGCTATCAGGTCGTGGCCCGCGACCGCCTTTGTGACGTCAGCAACAAATGGGCTTCTCGCGGGTGGCGAGAAGCCATGTTCTAGTAAGTCACAGCCCGCCAGGAGACATTTTCTTCAGAATTTAACTTATTTCAGCTCCTAAGCTTTCCAATTCGTTCCAGGACTTAACCAAATCGTATTTCTTCTCAATATTCACGCTTTTCAGCTACTTTAAACTCATACAACCTGCAAAACACAATTGGATCAAAAGACAACTATTCTATGGAAAATTAAACTAAAACTAATAAAGATTGTACAAATTGATCACGAATAAATGATGTATTTTACAATGCATCAAATATCCCCACACTTACTCTTTTTTCGTCCTCGAAAAAGAATCTATGCAAACGGAATCAGAGACAAGCAACTACTCGAGACAAAAGTTATTCATACTTATTAGAATCAAAACTTGTGTTAGCCACGATTGCAAACATGTTTGTCCTCTTAAACCTAAAACCCGGTTCCAAACCCTTATGATACAAATTTAGTTCAAGTGCAACCAGTTTACCTAGGGTCTCACACTAAAAGCCACAGTCCATTTAATTCCGCCTCAAGCTTATAGAACAAAAGGAACGATCACTGGACCAATTCCTAACCGTTTTATATCAAAATCAAAAGAATTTAAAACCAATTTTTTTTCTTTTCTCTTTATTACCCTTTTTTCTTTTCACTTTTCTCATTGAGCTTAGACAATGCTTTACCTAACCCAGAGGCATTCCGGTTGTAGAGTCGCTATCCCCAACTCGGATTACAATAGGCTTCGGTAAATTTTTCTTTCCTATGCAACTTAATTTCAAGCATCCCAGAGGCATTCTAAGTCAGAGTCACCATCCCCAACAAAGATTACGTAGGCCTGCACTACTTTCTTAGTTTGTAGCTCAATATTTATTTTTCTATATTTTTTTATATCATGATTAAAATTCTGACCGATTTTGGCTTATAACGGCATTCCTTATACTATATTTGGCGGTTTCAATTTCCCATTTTTCCTAGATGAGCACCCACTAGCAAACCGACAATTAGGTACATTAAAATCAAAGGAACCTAGAACCAAACCCGGGCCTATTCACATATCCCAAACTAGACACAAGCTCGACTATCTTTAACTCATATTATTATTATTTGAACCCGAGTAGAACCCATATTTTCTATCATTTTCCGCTATATTTTTGCAAACTTCTTATTTCAAAAGACATTTTCGGAATTTTTAAATTTTTTTTACGAAAAAGAAACTCTATGACTACGACTCCTATTTACACCATGCATCCAATCCCCACACTTAAAGATTGCATTGTCCCTAATGCAAAGACGAGACACGAATCAAATTACCTAGAAGATAAAATACTAAATAACGAAATAAATATTAACACAAGATACAAGTGAAATGACTTAGCTGTAAATATGCGAGACTGTCAATGTGCCAGTCAATTCCACATACGCCCTCCAATCACAACACGCTCAGCAAACAATTCCTAACTCTCGGACACGCGAACGGAAGCGGCAAAAATAAACACATGCCTATAATCAAACCAACTACTAACATAGCATCATAAAAATAATAGTGTTTAACAAATCCAACAAACATCCAAACATCCTACCCCCAAACCAACCCAACCAAGTACCAAAGTATTCAAAATTAGGGATACAGACTGAGTTAGATTAAAAACAGCATAAAAGAAAAATAAAAGATACTAGATAAAACACCACTGTTGCTGCCTAGAATCACTCATCATCATCTGACTCCTCCGTCCCTGCTGGGAAACATGATACGGCTCAACCCCTGCCAAATCACTCGATCCTGCCTTTGGCTGCCTAAAGAAAGGGGGAACCGCGAGATGCATACCCTCCATCATGTATCTCATACCATCCTCTAACCTCTGCTGACCCTGCTCGTGCATCCGACGACTCTCCAACATCACCTGCCTAACACCTCCAAACTGAGTATCCACATAACCCCGCAAATCACCAAAACCGGTCTCCATCCGGTCATACAAAGAGTCCAAAGTAAGCAGGTTAGGATGTGGCGGTATAGGTGGAGGCTGAAAAGTAGGTGGATCAATAACTGGCTGCCTGGGTGGAGACTGAGGCTGAGGCATCCGCTGTCTGGTCCTCTGCTGATAATGTGTAGATGTACCAGTCCCTGAAGCCGGTGTACTCTGTGACTTCTGAGTCGAATAATCCCACTCTAGTAGGTCAGAATAAGTCCAGAATATTAGCAGCATTGAAGATCCTTCAATCTCATAAACCCTGGTGTCGGCCCCTCTCTCATCTTATCAGCCGGGTACCTGGCAAACACACCCAAACTCTCTGCTAACCATGTAATGTATGGGCCCAAATAAATTCTAGCCCCAGCACCACCTCTCCATGTTCTCCTCATCGACCAAGCAAAAATCGTAGCAAGATTAGCGGGCCGCCCCTCAACCATGCACATCAACCAAAACAAACTTACTTGATTGACCTTGTTATCACCTTGACCCCTTCCTAGCTAAAATTTTGTGTACAAACCTCAACACCGGGTCGGTGATATCACTAGCTACCATGTTAGTTGAATATGGCGCCCTTGAAATCGTACCCCAAAATCTCACCAACTCACTTGTACGAACACTATAGCCATGATCCTTCTTAAAAACCCCCTGAAGGCTTGTGATAACCTCAAGTGACTGCACTTCCTCTTCTGTGTAAAACAGCAATGCTACAGCAAACTGGGGAATGGTCATCTCATAAGATTGGCGACCCAAAGCAAAGAACACCGCATCTTTCTCAAAGAAATTCCCTTGTTTGTAGTCGAATGTCGAATGAAACTCAAGAATAATCTCCTTGTATTGACGAGCATCACAATCCAAAACTCTCTAGAATCTCGGTCCCAACAATTGCTCAACCTGGGCCCTTGCCCCTAAACGATCCAGCAGGGCCCAATCTATCCTTCTAAACTTCAACAAGTCAACTTGAATCAAAGAACCCAATCTATCATACTCCCCTAAACCCAACTCGATGTCACACCCCGATTTCCACATGTAATCCGGTGGGCCCGGTTGGGGAATATCATGACGTAAGTTGATATTATCATAACCAAACAAACACACAGCACAGCGGAAGTCTTGGAGTTTAAATTACTGTTACAAACCAAATGTCCAAATGTTCGAAAATAATAATTACAGGCTTGTAATAACGAATCCACATGCGGATCGAATAAATATTTACAAAGGAAATTGTTCTACAGACTTTGGCAGCTTATGGACTTGTAAGATCCTTATTTAGCTACTACGCAGCTCCCAAACTATTCCGCGTTGCCACCTATAACTTGGTCTTTTGAAAATACATCAGTTTTCACTGGTAAATACTAGTAACCGACTCATTTTGTAAACATTTATTAAAATGATTTCGGTGCACTTGGCACATTTTGTAAATAACTTGGGATAGTTCAAAATGACCTTGTTTACAGTTTTACATGTTTGTTAATACATATGGGGTCCGGTGCAGAAACCGAATAGCCTGATTAACAGACACGTCACTTTAAATTATCCACCAGTGGGATTTAATCATTTCATTAGCATTAGCGTCTGTCAGGTGTATGCCTACACCCGCGCTTAAGGTCGTGGCCATTAATAACTTAAATGAGCCAAGGATATCCTAGACATGGTCGTGTTAACCCCCAATGTTTAAGTTATCAAACAATACAGAATAAAACAGGTTATGAAGATTTAGTAAATCATAATCCGATAACATGATCCCATACCCGACCAAGCGGTATTATTATACCGTATCCCAAGCCCGTATAGGGAAAATAAGTTAAAAGTATTTACCTTAGCAGTTCTTCAAATAAGATAATTAACTCAGCCGAATATTCAAAAGTAAGCATAGATGGCAATCTACCGGGAGGCTATTAGTCTGGAAAAGATGGTATTTATAACCAATTAGAATGCTAACGGGTCCTATCTACATCGTAGACTAGAACCAGGTAGCTTAAAGATAATAACGGTACTAAACACTAGATTGAGCGATGACCGGAATAGAATGTAGTTTAAACCCGACAAGTATGGAGACTTGTTTAATATGGGTAAACATATTACATCCTGAATTTTTGAAGTAAAATGATAAGGTTAAACCCGTTTCGGTTAAATTACGTAAACTAGTTATATAGGCCGACCCGTACGCATATAAGCGAAACCGGGTAACTGGGTGAGTCCTATACAAGTTCCATATGCCAATATACTCAAAATAAGTTACAAAATCAGTAGGTTCTTAATATGTTGTCCCAATATGATTTTATAATCAATTATGCCTTTACATGGGCAATTTGGTCATTTTATGACTTAATAAATGAGCTTATGAGCAAACTGATGTTAAGGTCTTATTCTTGTTGTAAAAATGGTTTAAGTTAGATGTTATATCAGTAGGATATCAAGTCTAGGTGTGGTTTTAAGTTTAAGACCAAATTATGTCCCGAAAGGGCATTTTGGTCATTTAACACATAGTTTTGTTAAGCCATTTGGGAATCTGAGTTTAGGTTGTATACCTACTGATCTTTCATGTAAAATAAGTTTAGAAAACACTAGGTAACGAGCCTCGGGTCACAAATATGGTTTTGAACCATACTATGCGCCGAAATGGCGATTAAGATGCTAAATGACGGTTTAATCGATGTTTATGTGAAACTGCGATTTGAATCTATTTTGTATGACAAATATATGTTACTTGACATAGCATATCAGTGTTTAAAAATTTGATTCATTAAAATGCTTTATATTTCATTTTAAGTGTCAAAAAGGGCGATTTCATCATTTAGGAGCTTCATACCCGAACTCATGTATAAACTTAGTTTAAAATCTAAATTTATATCCCAAATAGTCCTAATAATAATAACACATCAGTAGGTACATGGTTTTATGTCAAAGTTATGTTTAAAATGATTTTTTATGTAAAAAGACCAATTAGTCGTTAAATACGTAATTTATGTAAACTAATCATCCTTTAAACTTGAATTCAGAAAATTGACCTTAACATAAGTTTATCAACTTAATACATCAGTTTATAATTCATAATTATGGGTATTTGCATTTAAATCTTGTTTTTAAGCTCATTAGGACCTTTTTGCAAAATTGGCATAAAGTATGGAAACTTGCATAAACACTTCAATTCCTATGTGACCATATCCTACAACTCCAGAGGGCTTTCCTATAATTATCATGGTCATATTGGAGCCAAATTTCAGTTTCATAGGTTGCTAATTTGGGTCAGAGTCGAAAGTCAAAGTGTGAGTCAAATATCACGACTTTCGGTTGCGAACCGACTCAAAACTTGGAATTGTCGGGCCAAACTTGTTTAGATATGTTTTAATAACATTTATTAAGTTGTTAGGGTGTTAAATAGATTTTATAACCTTTACATTGCTAATTATGCATTTGTTCATAATCTGACCCGTTGACTTTCTGTTGACTTTTCCTTTGACCCGACAATTAACCAAGTAAACGTGGTAATCAGTAGACACACTTTTGAGGGATTAATACCTACATAATTACGGTCACATAATCACATTCGTTGCATATAATGACTGAGCCGTTGTGGTTTTATGTGTCACACCCCGATAAATCGATTACATCAGAGCCGGGCGTGATTTGACGGGTACCTTCATTGCACAGCGGAAGTATTTAATGCTAAGATTCTATAAAATGAATGCCCGCTAAGTACTCGAATCCCCATGGGTTCTCCTATTCCAACCGTGCCATAGTATGTATATATAACCTGAGAAAGAAACATGCAAAAAATCAACATAAAGTTGAGCGAGTTCATTGTTTGTTTGAAAAAGATTTAAAATAAATCTTTTGATAACCGGTTCATGAGATCATAGTATCTCAAAACATTTGAAATGTCATATCGCGTATATCGGTATCAAAATGTTCTCTGTTATGTTTGTAAACCAATGCATGTAACTGTTGTATTTGTAAACCGGTAACAAAATGTTTTCTGTCATAAAGATTTCTGTCATAATTGTCATCAACGTTGAAATCCTGCTATGTTCATAGTTATAAACCAATATTTAAATCCTGGCCACTGTTATAAGCCAATATTGAAATCCTGGTATGTTATTGTTATTCCTACGGTTTACGGATCTATCAGCGGGCAGCTAGTCCCTGATATTATGTGTCGTAAGTAAATACCAACCCGAGACAACTTCTTCCCCAAACGGACATGTTTTATTCAGGGCAACTCAAGAAGGACATGTTTTATCCGGAGTGTCTGGAAGGACATGTTTTATCCAGAATTTCCTAGGGCTCACAAAGCACTCTGAAAGGACATTGTTTTATCCAGAGTGGAGTGTGTCTCCAACTCAGTAGATCTACACATTTGCACCTTTGGTCACAACGTGATTAATGGTTATTCCAAGTCATTCCTACTTACACACATTGATCATAGTTCTTTAAACCCGTAGCAAACATACCCTTTTTGTTACAAAATGTCATAACATGTATTTCACCCCCGATTGTTAGAAAACTGGAAAGCGTTTAAAAAGGAAAAGGGGGAACATGAACTCACTGAGTCTTTGTGCCTCGCACAATTGAAAATGGGCCTAGCCCATTTAAGTCTAAAAGCAGGACCACCCCGTCCTCTTATTTGTTTGTAGGACAATCCCGTTCCGTTGTAATTAGGACAATCCCGTCCCAAGTCATGAAACTCAAGCACGTTTCGAAAATACGCGTGTGTTTTGTTAAACCGGTGTGTCGAGCATAAACTTTTGTAAACCATTTGAGTTTATTGAAATCCGTCTGCAAAATGGTTTAGAAATATGATTTTTTTGGTTCATTGAACTTTTGTGTACTTTTGCAAACTTGCATGTCTTTCCACCCCGAAAACATTTATAAAAAAGTAAAACTGTAAAAAGTGAGGGTTATGAACTCACAAATTTGCATTCTGTGCAACTAGCAATCCGAGTGTCCAAATAGTAATATATAATCCCAACCTACAAGTGGTCTAATCCAATAAGACACAATGAGCCTATATAATGTGTGTAGTATAATCAAATCACCCAACTAACTAGATGGTATCCATGTTAACTTTGAAAAAAAAATTAAAGTTTGAAACACGAAGAAACGTTGGTTATACTTTTATGGTCCTAGAAAATATATTTATAAATATGTGTGTTGCATGAAATCGTGACCCTTATATTATCCAACCTTATTATCAATGCTCGGGTGCATAAAATTATGACTCGTTGTTACCCGCGAACCAACGCAAATAGTTTTCCAAATAAATATAATAAATATTTATTTATTTTTTTAGAAATAATTAATCATCGTGTTTTTTTTATTACTTTAAAATTTAAGGTGGGTTAACTCTAAATGGCCGTATACAAATATTCTCGAGAAATGAATATGTATTTTTGTTGGGTTTCTGATTAACTTAAAAATTTATATATCTGTTCATACTTTTAGATATAAGATTCCATGAACTACATATTTTGGAAATATATACATATTATTGGAGTTCAAAGGTTGACTAGAAATAAACATAATTCTTTAAAAAAACGACGGGAAATGGAGGTTGGCGTTGGGTGATTGGGTGGTATTCGGGTGGTGTTGCACGATGTCAGGTTGGTGTATTTCGGTAAAAACGAGTGATTGGGTGGTATATACTTGGCATCGAACATAAATATTATTTTTTTGAGTTCCATAATATAAAACATAAAAATATGATTTTAATATCTATATATATACAAACATGTCAGGTGTATATAATTTTTACATATAAATACCCATAAATGCGTGTTTGCGAACCGTTAACCTTTATAAAAATGTATGCACACGTAAAAATATAAAGGTTAAACCAAATCATATTTACATGCATATTATAATATTTTATGCATGAAAATGAATATGTGTAAATTTTCTAGTCATCTGAATCATCATCTATGTTCTTGCGTATCGGGTTAACTAGTATATGGCCCGGTAATTTCTAATAATTACCAATGCAAGATGTGACTTTAATGGACTTTGCTATTCATAAGACGACCAAATTAAGAAAATTTAAGTCTATAACTAAAGATCATGATGCGTGCAAGATTCTAGCATGCATGGATGTTAGCCTGAATTTGCCGGTTGTCACATTTTCCCCCTGTTGAAAGAATTTCGTCCCAAAATTCAGTTCGTGTTGATTGCTTAGTGTCATTATCACGACCTTCGTCAATTGTTGAATAGGTTACCATAATTCCCTTCTAGTTGTTGAACATGCATCATGACTTCTACGAGCGGTTAAACAGGTTTAACGATCTATGCCAGTTGTGGTGTAGGTAGAGTGAACCTTTTGTCAGCTATTGAGCAGGTTACTACAACTTCCACTACGACTTAATGACTTTAGTGATTCATGTAACGTGAGTTAATCAATAAATAAATTGTCAAATCACAAGACGACGCTAGCGAGTGAATACATTACCAAGCTAAATGACCGCAAAGACATTTGATGACAATCGAGACTTAAGCGTTCATCCGAACGAGTTGCAACGAACTATACATATACATATACATATATTCAAATCCCCACCAAAATCGAAAGAGTGGAAACCGAAGAGTTGATTGTTAGAGTAACAAATCGATCTCAGTAGAAGTTGATACACTATTTATGAGAATCAAACGCTATACAATGTACTTTATAATGTGGGCATGTGAGAAAAATACAGTAAAGACACAAGGTCCAAATGATTCAGTATTCCAACAAAAAAAAAGAACCAAGTGTGTTCATATACTAGTGAACAAAGCAAAAGTCTAATAGAAGTGAAGTGAAATACTAGTCAAAGGTAGGTAGACAAGGCTACAATAGCTTGTCTAGCGAACAAAGCATTGTCATGATAACGAATTATTTTAAACAATTAATGAAAGGGTATTAAGGCAGCATCCTAATGCCAATCCCTACTCAGGGTGTAATTGTCAATCTCAAAAAATGAGTATGCTTTGAAAATGTGGTCGTCATGAATGCAATCAAATGATGCCAATGCTGAATGTCACATAGTGTCAATAAATTCTTAAAAACAATGAAGTCATTATTGAAGGTAACTCGGTCCTTTCCGTTGCAAGAAATATGAGTGACAGGTCGACACATCGAGTGTGAAAAAAAAAGTGTATCCAAGTACAATAGAAAAAGAAAATCGGCAAATCGAGTGTGAAGAATGTATACAAGTACAACAAAAATTAGAATGTCAATGATTGCAATGAAGAAATGTATCATGAAAACTGGCAACCATTACCCAAATGAAACAAATGCATTGATCATACAAAAGACATATGAACAAAGATAATCAATTCTATGGGCTGATGGAAGCATCACCACAGGGTGTTGTAACAATAAAAAAATAATAATGAGAATAAAGGTTGATCGAGCTCACGATGTACTTGGTCAAATGAAGTGCTCGTTCAAGTTATTTCGAATATTACAATTCCAATAGATCTTGAAGAGATTTCAACATGAGAATACAATTCTTCAATTTGAAAAATTGAAATTTGGCTTATGCACGAATTAGAAAAAAAGGATTTTGCCGCAAAAATATTTATACGAATGAGACGTGAAAGCGTGGTTCAAATGTTAGTTGCAGCAACAAAGCAGATTTATGCCCATAGACAATGGCGGATACACTACGAATCAAAACACAAGACTGTCAGGACCTTAAACCAGACTTTTATTTAGTTGGAATGTTTTTTTATAGGGAATCCAAGTCACAATGACATAAAGATGGATAGACAAACTACCGCAATCGCAACATCAATAGTATCACAATAGAATTTCCAAGAACTCTTAAGTACCTGTAAATTCGCAATTACGTGACGTCAAACGTAATTGTGAATTCACCTTACTTGACATTTCTAGTGGTCTTCAATTGTGGGTCATAGGTGTACGTAATTTCCACACACACATGTATATATATATATATAAGTATAATGTATCAGTTACGCGCGTCACTAAATTGTTTTCCATGGAACCTTCCTAGAACGCTCATCCAACACAGACAACCTAAACAGTGAGCCAGATCTCAAAGTTACGATACTCCAAACTACAGGCAGTTAACCACGCTCAGATTTTTGAGTTGCAAGGCTTCAGATGTATCACTCAAACCACTTGTATCCAGGTGCAACCAATTCTCCCAACTAGATTCGACGCGTTTCGTTCCCAAAGACTTCGACTCAACGGCCGATGTCGATATATTTGGACTCCTTAGGCGCTAGTATGTCATTTTAATATAAACAAATAATGTTTCATGTTGCAACATGTACTCATCTCCGCATATTCATGAGGCTCGTGTTCGAGTTCATACAATAGTCATACTACTTAGTTTGTGTCGTGTTTCAGTCCGAAAAATAAATAAATATATGTACTATATATTTATTATAGGTAGAATGTTTCCCAAGTACATCACGAGTTGTTGTAAGGTAATATATATATATATATATATATATATATATATATATATATATTTACCCGTATGTTTCACATATGTCCTATTAAGACAGGATTTCAATTTGTTTCAAAAGGCGTGTTAGCCAAGAGACGTTCCTCATATCAACATAGCAGGGACCACACTAGTGTAACCATGTATGCTACATTTGACTCAAATTTTCACAACAGTATTCTATTTTGCGTAGGTGATCTACTTGGGTAAATAAAGTAGCACAAATATTTTGCCCGAGTTAGTAATCAAAGTTCCTAGACCTTTATTGGATTTTTATATAAGTGTACTAAAGGTCTTAAATGCATGTTTCCAAAACATCTCAAGGTTTTGCTTACCGTATGTAACTGTTTCATGTACCGTATTTGAAACACAACACTAGTGTATGTCTAAAACCAAAATGTTGTCTCATTGTTTTGGCAACAATTGGAACCTATATTCGAGTCCTAGGTGTTCTGTACGTATTCAAAGTCATAATAATCTAAGTCCCCAGAGAAAGTGAGGTTAGAGCCTAGGTATCTCTACAGAAACCTAATTCGCTAAAACCTATAGCTCTGATACCAATCTGTCACACCCCGATAAATTGATTACATTAGAGCCGGGCGTGATCTGACTTGTATCTTCATTGCACAGCGAAAGTATTTAATGCTAAAATTCTATAAAATGAACGCCCGCTAAGTACTCGAATCTCCATGGGTTCTCCTATTCCAACCGTGCCATAGTATGTATATATAACCTGAGAAAGAAACATGCAAAAATTCAACATAAAGTTGAGCGAGTTCATAGTTTGTTTGAAAATATTTAAAATAAATCTTTTGATAACCGGTTCGTGAGATCATAGTATCTCAAAACATTTGAAATGTCGTATCGCGTATGTCGGTATCAAAATGTCTCTGTTATGTTTGTAAACCAATGCATGTAACTGTTGTATTTGTAAACCGGTAACAAAATGTTTTCTGTCATAACGTTTTCTGTCATAATTGTCATCAACGTTGAAATCCTGCTATTTTCATAGTTATAAACAAATATTTAAAATCCTGGCCACTGTCATAAGCCAATATTGAAATCCTGGTATGTTATTGTTATTCCTACAATTTAAGGATCTATCAGCGGGTAGCTAGTCCCTGATATTATGTGTCATAAGTAAATAACCAACCGAGACAACTTCTTCCCCGAACGGACATGTTTTATTCAGGGCAACTCCAGAAGGACATGTTTTATCCGGAGCGTCTGGAAGGACATGTTTTATCCAGAATTTCCTAGGGCTCACAAAGCACTCTGAAAGGACATTATTTTATCTAGAGTGGAGTGTCTCCAACTCAGTAGATCTACACCTTTGCACCTTTGGTCACAACGTGATTAATGGTTCTTCCAAGTCATTCCTACTTACACACTTGATCATAGTTCTTTAAACCCGTAGCAAAGATACCCTTTTTGTCATAAAATGTCATAACATGTATTTCACCCCCGATTGTTAGAAAACTGGAAAGCGTTTAAAAAGGAAAAGGGGGAACATGAACTCACTGAGTCTTTGTGCCTCGCACAATTGAAAATGGGCCTAGCCCGTTTAAGTTTAAAAGCAGGACCAACCCGTCCTCTTATTTGTTTGTAGGACAATCCCGTCCCGTTGTAATTAGGACAATCCCGTCCCCAGTCATGAAACTCATGCATGTTTTGAAAATACGCTTGTGTTTTGTTAAACCAGTGTGTCGAGCATAAACTTTTGTAAACCATTTGAGTTTATTGAAATCCGTCTGCAAAATGGTTTAGAAATATGATTCTTTTTGTTCATTGAAATTTTGTGTACTTTTGCAAAACTTGCATGTCTTTCCACCCCCGAAAACATTTATAAAAATGTAAACCGTAAAAAGTGAGGGTTATGAACTCACAAATTTGCGAACCGTGCAACTAGCAATCCGAGTGTCCAAATAGTAATATATAATCCCAACCTACAAGTGGTCTAATCCAATAAGACACTATGAGCCTATATAATGTGTGAAGTATACGTGTTGGCATGTATCAAATCACCCAACTAGCTAGATGGTATCCATGTTGACTTTGAAAAAAAATAAATGTTTGAAACACGAAGAAACGTTGGTTATACTTTTATGGTCCTAGAAAATATATTTATAAATATATGTGATGCATGAAACCGTGACCCTTATATTATCCAACCTCATTATCAATGCTCGGGTGCATAAAACTATGACTCGTTGTTACCTGCGAACCAACGCAAATAGTTTTCCAAATAATATATAATAATATTTATTTATTTCTTTTAGAAATAATTAATCATCGTGTTTTTTTTTTTATTACTTGAAAATTTAAGGTGGGTTAACTCTAAATGGCCGTATACATATATGCCCGACAAATGAATATGTATTTTTGTTGGGTTTCCGATTAACTTAAAAATTTATATATCTGTTCATACTTTTAGATCTAAATTCCATGAACTACATATTTTAAAAATATATACATATTATTGGAGTTCAAAGGTTGACTAGAAATAAACATAATTCTTTTTTTAACAAGGTTTCCTAGCAAAATATATAAGAAAATAAAAACTCATTAAAAAATCTTGAAGTAGATTATGAGTATATAATACGATCTCATCTCATGTAACAAGTAATAGATTCTTTTAACAACATATCTAAATATCCAGTTTACTAGCATTAAACCTCTTAATGTTTTAAAAAGATTTTTAGTAAAATCTCCATCAATATAGTCCTTATGAAACTAAAAATCATCGAACATAAGTTTTATAAGAAGCTAAGTTTTTCTTAAATTTACATCTATTGTTTTCATGGAACTATCATGAAAATCATATCTTTTTTTCCAGTATTAAATCAAGACTTTAAAACATGGACCCCATATAAAACCATGAACCTTTATCCATAAACTATTTGGGTGATCCTAATACATGGAAGTTTAGTAAAACTACTAATTCCTTTTCTTTTCAAAATAATATTACAAGAAGCATCAGAATTGATGATCAAGAAAGAAGAAGTTGAACTCAACAGCTAACTTGAATCTTGAAAACAAATGCTTGAAACCTTAGATTTTGTTTGAAGATGGAAGACTTGTTGAAACCTTGGGTGAATTCGGTTCAAGAGGAAAAAGAGAGAGAGTTAAGAGTTTGCAAGTATTAAGGAATTATCTTGGATGGTTATATGGATATAAAGAACAAATAAATATGGGTTCTTACAAAAAGCAGAAGATGGAAACTCAAGTTGGAGTGTATGGTTGGATCTAATGATGATTTGGTAGATCTAGAGCATGGCTAGCCGATTTTTTTTTTTTAAAGGAGGAAGTCATGTTGTTTTGTCTTGGTTGGTAAATGTACAACCATGTGCCTTTCATAGAGTGATTTTTATTTTTTTATTTTTTTTACGTTTTAAAATATGCAAAAACAAGAACAATGATCTTAACCTCTCACTATTGACTTTTGAGGATCAACACATAAGCATCACAATGATGCTTACGTTTCACCACAAGAAAGAACAAAATGGTATAGTGATTTGAATTCTTGAACTAAACTTGAACTTTGAGTCTTGAAAGTGTAGGATTAAAATATTTGAAATGTGAATGCTCTTGGGAGGGTTCTGGCCGAACCAAGTGACTAAAAGTGAAATGAATCTATGTTGTGATATTTTCTAAGTGATAGGTAGTTTTAGTTTTATGATATATTTATTCAATAAATAAGACAAAAGTCATATAAGCATGTAAGATGTGTTGGGTGTTTAGACATCCAAGATCACATGGTTTAGAGATGTTGGAGTTGGCTCGGCTCACAAGAAGAAAAGGAGGAAGGTAAGATGTGATGGGGTAGGGTGATGATATAAAGTAATAATACTTGTGAGCATGAAATTCACCACCATCAATCAAATATTAGATGTAATGCAAGATTAACTTGTTCAAGGTTATAGGTAAAAAACGACAGGAAATGGAGGTTGGTTGGGTGATTGGGTGGTATTTGGGTGGTGTTGCACGATGTCGGGTTGGTGCATTTCGGTAAAAACGAGTGATCGGGTGGTATATACTTGGCATCGAACATTAATTTTTTTTTTTGAGTTCCATAAAATAAAACATAAAAATATGATTTTAATATCTATATATATATACACACATGTCAGGTGTATATAATTTTTACATATAAATACCCATAAATGTGTGTTTGCGAACCGTTAACCTTTATAAAAATGTATGCACACGTAAAAATATAAAGGTTAAACCAAATCATATTTAAATGCATATTATAATATTTTATGCATAAAAATGAATATGTGTAAATTTTCTAGTCATCTGATTAATCATCATCTGTGTTCTTGCGTATTGGGTTAACTAGTATATGACCCGGTAATTTCTAATAATTACCAATGCAAGATGTGACTTTAATGGACTTTGCTATTCATAAGACGGAAAAATTAATAAAATTTAAGTCTATAACTAAATATCACGATGCGTGCAAGATTCTAGCGTGTATGGATGTTAGCCTGAATTTGCCGGTTATCACATTATGCTAAAATCAAAGCATTTTTACGACAAAGCTTTGACTTAGACTTTAATCCTAATGAAACTGAAAAGAGGAGTTAAGAACACTTACTAGAGGTCCTAGCACGAAAATGTGGCTGATTAGAGAGCTCCTTGATGGCCAGGAACCTCCAGAGAATGAGATGGTGAAACTTGGAGCAAAAGAGCAAGGAATTCAAGTGAATCAAGACCCTATTTATAGTTGTGGAGCTTGAATTGGGATTAAGACAAGTGTTAAGGGTGTTGTAAGGGGTCTCCAAGTGTCCATGGTCATGGCAATTTCTGCTAAGGAGTGGCAAAATGCGTGAAAGGTGGCAGGAGAGCTGGCAGACTTGGCCAGCAAGCATGTGCTGAAACTGCACGCCGTAGCGCCACGCGACGGAAGCCATGTGCGCTGGCACGACACATGACAGCCCTAATTTTCCAAAATTTTCAATTTTGGTCCATGGACTTCCCAAACTCCCATATTTTGACATAAAAGCAAGTTTTATTCAATACGACTCCTGTTTGGCACACTTGGGAGTATAACCGAACATTTCTAAGTTCCGAGTTCGTTAAAAGGTCACTTAGAGGCATAGTTTAAGCATGTTGACACTTTTAGTCCCTCAACTTTGTTGCGCGTCGTTCAGAGGTTATCAAAGTAACATAACGTCATGATTAGTCCCTCTTGTCTAGCACATGGCATACGAGGATCAGCGGGACACGCGTCGAAATTTTATAGGACGTAAAAACACATGGTGTTACATCCTCACCCCCTTAAAAGAAATCTCGACCTCGAGATTTATTCGAGAAGATAGGGGTGTGACATCCCGGTTTTTCAAGTATCTTAAACTCACTACTTCACGGTTATTCATTCCTACGCTAAATTGATTCGGAGATTTAATTTACACGCTCGAAATAGCTACGCTAACTTTGTGAACTTATCAAGTGAATTACGTGCTATGTGTATTAGACGTTTATAAGTTTGGTGAGTTATTATGTCATGTTTTGATTTCGTGATTTTTAGTTATAAAAATATATATAGTAAATAGATAGACGAACCGAACCGAGCCGCGAAACGTGTCGACCTCACTTCCTTGCGACTCAAGGAATTAATCAAAACTTGAGGCTCAAGTTAAAGACCCAAACCGCCCCACCCAAACCCCTTTGCGGCCGCAAGCACAAACCCCAACCCTTTTCCCCTTTTTCTTTCTTGCACTATATATAGGCATGCATGTATGTGTATGTTTCAAAAAAAAAAACAAACCTAAACCCTAGCTCCAAGAACAGTCGACGGCAGCCCCTCCCCACTCTTTCTCTCGATCGCAACCTTCTCCAAGAACCAAAGTGATTCCAATCTCGTTCCCGGATCGTTAATCTTCATCGTTGCAAGGTTAGGGTTTCTATGGTTTCGCAAATCACATTAGGGTTTATAAACTCTTGATCATGCTTGTATGTAATGGTAGAATCATTGTTATGAAAGTGTTATGATGTTTAGTTCGATTAATTGTGCGAGTTTTGCGATTATGATGTTTAGTTGGATACAAGAATCATAGGCTGCGTTTTGTGATAAAAATCATATAATATGATTAGGGTTTGCATGAGTATGATATACATGATGATATGTGACTAATAAATCTGTTCTTGATCATTTATATTTAACGTCTCGATTGTTTAAGCGTGTTCTATTGCGATAAAAGTCGAAAACAGGATGCTGAATGGTGTTTACAGCCAACTTCAATTGGCTGTAACTTGGTTATTATTTATCGAAAAGCGGATTTTCTGAAGCCTAAAATGTATATTTTTGAAAAACGCTTCTAATGGCGCTGCATTCATATTTTTCTGAGGTCGTTTGATATTTTTAAGTGGTCGTTTAAGTGCAGTAACTGAAGCTGTGTAAATTCTGAAAATTTGTTAGTTGTTTATCGAGTCGGATCTCAAACTCTTAGAGGGTTGGGTCACGAAATTTGTACAACAACTGGAGATGGAAATTTCCGGGAAACTCCCACTGGAATTTTGTTAATTGGATGAACGATGATTTTTAAATAAATTCTCCCGTGGACTGTAGTCAGAAAGCGACGAATCTGACTGCAGCCTAGTATATAAATATTTATGAATAATTGGTAAAGTGTTAGGACTTGAAAAATTTACATAAAATTCTACAGTTTAGTTGACACCTTCTGTTAAAAAATTGGAATTTTTGGGACGTTGAAACTATTTTATAAAAATCCTCGAAAACAGCCTAGTTATGAGCATACAAGCTGAAACTTGATTACTTGCGAATGTGTGTACCAAAATGTTGTATGAGTTGATTTGTGTTCATGATAAGTTGGTTTGATCACTATTTTGGTATGATAATACTTTGCATGCATGATTGTGTTTTCGAATTTGTTATTGTGTGTGCCGCATTGTGTGTTAGATATGTGTAGGGTTTGTATCAGTGTGTTCACACACTAACTTTAAATCGATTGACTTGTTAGGACGCGATTAGCGGTCCCATCATTTGCTACTTCTGTGTTACACTAACCGAGCAATTAAAGGTGAGTTCACGGCCCCTAATTTTATCCGGTTTTAAACAACATGGGGAGAAACATGTATACACTCTACAACTATATCTATTTACATTATACGAAATTAACGTCGTTAAACTATTCGGTAACTAAGTTAATGTTAATGTACGTTATGGTCACTAAGCAGCTATATCACGGAAGTCCTCGACAAACTCTCGGATCGTTAGTATTGGGTTAGATAGCGGGGAAATTATAAGTAGTACTACTAGGCCCGACAAGCCCCACCCGAGCTAGTCGCGCTAGCCGACCGGGTATGGTCAACGGGTGAATAATTTAGCCTAACTTTCGCCATGGTCAGTGATAGGCCTGGCAACACGGAGGCACAACAGTCAGCTTCGATCGCGAACACTTATGTGACATAACTTTAGGCTCGCTACCTACATGTTAACATTGAACTTAATTACGAAACAACAATATTATTACGGTTAGGAATAATGGAACAAACAACAATATTATTCCGGGTTAGGAATAATGGAACCAACATCATTATTATTTCGGGTTTGGAATAATGGAACTATATCGTTATTCCGGGTTAGGGATAACGGGGGAAAACAAACTTATAACCGAACTAATGAACTTATGAAAACCTGTGAACTCACTATTCTTTAATGTTGACACTTGTTTCTTTACATGTTTCTCAGGACGCTAGGAGCTCTAGGTGCACTCACTTGCATTGATCAAGACATCTTTTTATCGAGTCTCATTTACGAATATTGTTTGGGTTTTCTTTAGTTTTGGCGTTTGTGTTGGCGCCCGTTCCTTTACTTTACTTTAATGCTTCCGCTCAACTTTAAAACTGATGCTTCCGCTAAACATTGAAACCAAACTAAGACAATTTAAAAATAACCATGAATGGTTAACAAATGATTTTGGAAAACGTATAAACAAATCATATAGAGTCGTTCGACGTTACTAGTGTCTCGGATTCTGGTTTGTTCACACGCCTCGCGGTAAAACTCCGCAGGTGGAAATTGAGGGTGTGACAGATTGGTATCAGAGCCTCTAGCTATAGAGAACCAGGTTTGCATTAAAAGTAGACCTAAACTATAGCTGATTTCACGACACTAGACTTAGTTTGGCACTGAACTGTGATATCTTGTATGTGTTGTACTACAACTGTGTTATGTAAAATATAAATGCATATTATGATGAACGCAACTCGTAACTAACTACACAACCCAACAGGTAATGTCATCATCATCATTCGACAAACCTTTACAACCAAGGGTGCCGGGGAAGGCACCTATGGTCGAACCGTTCACCACCTCATGGTGTGGAGACACGCTCAGCTGCTAGGAAAAGACTCGCTCTAGGAGAGGAGTCGTCCTCACGCCCGACCACCGCTATGCCGGTCGAACCGGTTAACTGTTAGAAGTAGGGAACGACCTACTTAGAGATATGATAAGAAAACAACAGGAACAACTAGAGAGAATGCAGGAAACTATACTAGTACAGGGATGGATGATACGACAATTAACGGGTAAGACTGGAGAGCTCGAGGAAGTGCAATATGAGAATAAGATAGCTCGTAACACCTTAGGTAAAGATCTTCGTGCTGAGCAGCTGAGGGCTGACTGGCTCGAAGACAGAGTTCTTGAGTCCAGCTGGAGAATTCAAGAACTAGAACAAAATCAGGCACCTTTACCAGTACCAGCACCAGCACCGGCCCCTCCAGTGCCAGTAGAGGAAGAAGAGGAGGATCCAGAGGAGGATCCGGAGGAAGACCCGGCTGTAGAAGCTGGAAACGCCACGGAGGATGACGACAACGATAGCGATTTGGGAGATGGAGACGTAGAAGACTGATTCGTCTCGCTTATCCCATTTACTTCCTTCAGTCTATTTATTTCTCTAATTATGTTTGAACTTGAAATTTTATAGTAAACTGATATGTTTGGTTGGCATTTTGTGAGACGTTGAAATTTTATTTAATCGAATATTTCTTTTGATTGTTTAATTTATTTGGGTTGACATAATTTGAGGGATTATTTAAGTATGGAGTAGGATAACTATATTGGATATATATACTTATCGGTGTGTGTTTATGTTGTCTTGCGAAGATCTAAAATGGCAACTGGACATCGCGGAAACCTCAACATGACACCCGAAGAACTGGCCACAATGATCCAAGAACACGTGAATGCTGCTCTGGCAGGTGTTCAAAACCCACCAGCAGGTAACCATTATTAAATTTTCATGGGAAAATCTAATAGTTGGGCTAGTAGACTTTCTCGCTGACTACCTATCCTCTGTCAGCAGGAGAGGGTCTTAACCCCTACAAGATTTTCCTCGATGCGAAACCGAGCAAATTCACGGGTGCAGAAGGACCCATAGGACTGGTCCGTTGGATTGAAAAGTCCGAATCAGTGTTCGAGATGTGCAATTGCCTTGAGGCCAACAAGGTCAAGTATGCTGCCTCAACGTTGGAGGATGGGGCACTAACTTGGTGGAATGCACAAGTCCAAACGCGTGGACTTATTGCTGCAAACGCAATGGCCTGGGTCGAGTTTAAGCCCCTAATCAAGGAGGAGTACTGTCCGCGGGACAGGGTTCAGCAGTTGGAGCAAGCTTTATGGAACCACAAGATGGTGGGATCTGAAATTGAAGCATACACAGCGAAACATCATGATCTGGTGTTCCTATGTCCCGATCTGGCCAACACCATTGAGAAACGACTCGAGTTTTACCTTGGGGGTCTGGTCCCCGAGATCCAGGGCATGGTAATGGCTAGCAACCCTGCAACTGAGCATCAAGCGATCAGGCTGGCGCACAAACTCATCGATAAGGCGGTGGAACAAAAGAAGTTGCCATCTCGGGGTGCAACTGAAGTGGTCCCTGATAATAAAAGAAAATTTGAAGACTCGTCTGCTCGACAGTCTTCGTCAGCCCAGCCACAACAAGGTAACCAGAAACGGTTCAATAATTTCAACAGCAATCGGGGTCACAATAATCAGCCCGCCAACAACACCCAGAACACAAGCGGCTATGTGGGTCGAAAGCCGCAATGTAATCGTTGTAACCTTCATCATCATGGCCCTTGTGCCGGAAATCGTTGCCAACGATGTGGCAAAGTGGGACACGCGGCAAAGGATTGTCGCGGGGAAATCATGTCCCGACAAAATCAGAATCAGCACCAGCGTCAGAAGCAGGGTATTAACCGGGGGTGCTATCAGTGTGGTAGCACTGCCCACTTCAAACGAGACTGCCCACAGCTTCGCAACAACAACAACAATGGTGGGAACAACCACAACCACAACAACAACAATAACAACAACAATAATGGAAATGGTGGCACAGGAGGTGCCAAAGGTCGTGCATTTACGCTAGGCCGCGGAGAGGCCAGAAACGACTCGAACGTGGTCACCGGTAAGTTTCCCCTTAACGAACATTTTGCTACTGTACTTTTTGATACGGGTGCGGATAGGAGTTTTATACCTGAGTCTTTTAGGAAGAACCTAAATCTCACGCCTAAACCCCTAGAGACCCCTTACGTCATAGAACTAGCCGATGGTAAATCTGTAGATGTGACCCATTTAGTATCCGGCTGTAAACTCAAACTCGCGGGTCACACCTTTACCATTGATCTGATGACAACTACCCTGGGTAGTTTTGACGTGGTAGCCGGAATGGACTGGCTATCCGACGTCCGAGCTGAAGTTCTCTGTTTCGAGAAAGCTATCCGTATTTCGCTCTCTAACGACGAAATCTTGACGGTGCAAGGCGAGAAGGCAGGCGCCGTCACAAACATCATCTCTTACATGCAAGTACAGAAGTATCTTCGGAGGAAGAACTCCTTCGCTTTGCTCGCACTGGTCACCGAGCAGCCTAAGGACGAGAAGCGTATAGAAGATATCCCCGTCGTCCGTGACTTTTCCGATGTTTTTTCCAGAAGAGTTACCTGGTCTTCCACCAATCGACAAGTAGAATTTGAAATTGAATTGGCGAACCATGCAACTCCTATCGCCAAGGCCCCATACTGCCTAGCTCCAGCCGAGCTGCAAAAGCTGTCTACCCAACTTCAGGAATTGTTAGAAAAAGGATTTATCCGACCCAGTACTTCGCCATGGGGAGCTCCGGTCCTTTTTGTCAAGAAGAAGGACGGGACCTTCCGCATGTGCATCGACTACAGGGAACTCAATAAGGTTACTGTCAAGAACCGATACCCATTACCTCGCATCGACGATCTCTTCGACCAACTTCAAGGGTCAAGCTACTACTCCAAGATTGATCTACGGTCCGGTTATCACCAGTTACGCGTCAGGGAGGAGGATATTGCTAAGACGGCATTTCGTACTCGGTATGGCCATTATGAGTTTTTGGTCATGCCCTTCGGTCTCACCAACGCACCCGCTGTGTTCATGGACCTCATGAACCGCGTGTGTAAACCGTATCTCGACAAGTTTGTCATTGTGTTCATCGATGACATACTCATCTACTCTAAAGGTGAAGAAGAACATGCTGAACATCTACGATTACTGCTGGAATTACTTCAACAGGAGAAACTATATGCCAAGCTTTCAAAGTGTGATTTCTGGATTCGGGAAGTTCAGTTCCTTGGGCATATTGTGAATGAAAAGGGTATCCACGTCGATCCCGCCAAGATCGATGCTATCAAGAACTGGGAAGCACCCAGGACACCGACAGAGATCCGCCAGTTTTAGGTTTGGCTGGTTACTACAGACGTTTCATCGAGGGATTTTCAAAGATCGTGCAACCGCTTACAACCCTCACCCAGAAAGGCACCAAGTATGCTTGGGGTGACAAGCAGGAAGCGGCATTTAAATTGCTGAAGCAGAACTTTGCAGTGCACCCATTCTGTCCTTGTTGGAAGGGACTGATGATTTTGTGGTATATTGTGATGCTTCCATTCAGGGATTGGGATGCGTACTCATGCAACGTGATAAGGTCATCGCGTATGCGTCCCGACAATTGAAGGTTCACGAGAAAAACTACACAACACATGACCTGGAATTGGGAGCAGTGGTGTTTGCGCTTAAGATTTGGAGACACTACCTATATGGAACAAAGTGCACAATCTATACAGATCACAAGAGCCTCCAACACATCTTTGACCAGAAGGAGTTGAACATGCGACAGCGTCGTTGGGTCGAACTCCTGAATGATTATGAATGTGCCATTCGGTATCACCCGGGTAAAGCTAACGTGGTAGCTGATGCCCTCAGTAGGAAGGAACACTTGAAACCTCATCGGGTACAAGCACTACAGTTCACCATTCATTCGGGGTTACCTGAACAGATACGCGACGTGCAGTTAGAAGTAGTTAAGGAAGAAAACATCAAGGCCGAATCGGTGGGAAAAATGGAACGCGATTGGGAAGTAAAACCCAATGGAGCCCGGTATTTCATGAATCGCATATGGGTATCTCTCTACGAGACCTCAGAAAGCTAGTCATGGACGAAGCTCACAAATCCCGATACTCTGTCCATCCTGGTTCAGATAAGACGTATCAAGACCTTAAAGCCGCGTACTGGTGGCCCAACATGAAAGCGGATATAGCTACCTACGTGAGCAAGTGTTTGACTTGTGCGAAAGTCAAGGTAGAGTATCAGAAGCCATCTGGGCTACTTCAACAACCTGAGATCCCGGTGTGGAAATGGGATCAGATCTCGATGGACTTTGGGTGGTTGCGATGTGATCGTGGATCGTTTAACTAAGTCCGCACACTTCCTAGCGATCAAAGAAACAGATAAGATGGATAAGTTGACTCGCACCTACATTAAGGAAGTAGTTTCTCGGCACGGAGTGCCAATGTCCATCATCTCAGACAGAGATGCTCGTTTCACGTCCAACTTTTGGCAGTCACTTCAGAAAGCGTTGGGTACACGCTTAGACATGAGCACAGCTTATCACCCTCAGACGGATGGTCAAAGCGAAAGGACCATTCAGACCTTGGAAGACACGTGGTAGACTTCGGGAATAGTTGGGAAATCCATCTGCCTTTAGTGGAATTCTCGTATAACAACAGTTACCATACAAGTATATCGGCAGCACCGTTTGAAGCATTATACGGTCGTAAATGTAGATCACCGGTCTGTTGGGCAGAATTCGGTGACAGTCAACTCACAGGCCCTGAGTTGATACTTGAGGCTACTGAAAAGATTGTACAAATTAGAAACCGCATGGCAGCGGCACGAGATCGACAGAAAAGCTACGCTGATCAACGACGCAAACCGCTCAAATTTCAAGTAGGCGACCACGTCCTACTGAAGGTGTCACCTGGAAGGGTGTAATCCGCTTTGGGAAACGAGGCAAACTAAACCCATGGTACGTAGGCCCGTTTGTGATCTTGAAACGTATCGGACCCGTAGCTTATCAATTAGACCTTCCTACCGAACTCAGTGGAGTTCACAACGTTTTTCACGTGTCAAATCTGAAGAAGTGTCTATCAGATGAAACCCTAGTCATTCCATTGGATGAGATTCAAGTGGATGAACACTGCACTTTGTGGAACAACCTATCGAGATCATGGATCGTGAGATCAAGACTCGAAGGCACAGCAAGATACCGATCGTCAAGGTTCGTTGGGATTCTAAGCGTGGACCGGAGTTCACGTGGGAAAGAGAGGACCAAATGAAAAGCAAATACCCACACCTCTTTGCAGCTGAGCAGCAAGCTAACGATACCACCAACTAAATTTTCGGGACGAAAATTCTTTCAACATGGGGATGATGTGACAACCTGGGAATTTCTTGTAATTTCTTGTACCATTGTTAACGAACTAAATCTTTGTGCGTTGCATTCTAAACCTGTGCGTTTCATTCTAAACCGCGTTTACTCAATTTTCGGGACGAAAATTCTTTCAACATGGGGATAATGTGACATCCCAGTTTTTCAGGTATCTTAAACGCACTACTTCACGATTATTCATTCCTACGCTAAATTGATTCGGAGATTTAATTTACACGCTCGAAATAACTACGCTAACTTTGTGAACTTATCAAGTGAATTACGTGCTATGTGTATTAGACGTTTATAAGTTTGGTGAGTTATTATGTCATGTTTTGATTTCGTGATTTTTAGTTATAAAAATATATATAGTAAATAGATAGACGAACCGAACCGAGCCGCGAAATGTGTTGACCTCACTTCCTTGCGACTCAAGGAATTAATCAAAACTTGAGGCTCAAGTTAAAGACCCAAACCGCCCCCACCCAAACCCCTTTGCGGCCGCAAGCACAAACCCCAACCCTTTTCCCCTTTTTCTTTCTTGCACTATATATAGGCATGCATGTATGTGTATGTTTAAAAAAAAACAAACCTAAACCCTAGCTCCAAGAACAGCCGCCGGCAGCTCCTCCCCACTCTTTCTCTCGATCGCAACCTTCTCCAAGAACCAAAGTGATTCCAATCTCGTTCCCGGATCGTTAATCTTCATCGTTACAAGGTTAGGGTTTCTATGGTTTCGCAAATCACATTAGGGTTTATAAACTCTTGATCATGCTTGTATGTAATGGTAGAATCATTGTTATGAAAGTGTTATGATGTTTAGTTCGATTAATTGTGCGAGTTTTGCGATTATGATGTTTAGTTGGATACAAGAATCATAGGCTGCGTTTTGTGATAAAAATTATATAATATGATTAGGGTTTGCATGAGTATGATATACATGATGATATGTGACTAATAAATCTGTTCTTGATCATTTATATTTAACGTCTCGATTGTTTAAGCGTGTTCTATTGCGATAAAAGTCGAAAACAGGATGCTGAATGGTGTTTACAGCCAACTTCAATTGGCTGTAACTTGGTTATTATTTATCGAGAAGCGGATTTTCTGAAGCCTAAAACGTATATTTTTGAAAAACGCTTCTAATGGCGCTGAATTCATATTTTTCTGAGGTCGTTTGATATTTTTAAGTGGTCGTTTAAGTGCAGTAACTAAAGCTGTGTAAATTCTGAAAATTTGTTAGTTGTTTATCGAGTCGGATCTCAAAATCTGTAGAGGGTTGGGTCACGCAATTTGTACAGCAACTGGAGATGGAAATTTCCGGGAAACTCCCATTGGAATTTTGTTAATTGGATGAACGATGATTTTTAAATAAATTCCCCCGTGGACTGCAGTCAGAGGCGACGAATCTGACTGCAGCCTAGTATATAAATATTTATAAATAATTGGTAAAGTGTTAGGACTTGAAAAATTTACATAAAATTCTACAGTTTAGTTGACACCTTCTGTAAAAAAATTGGAATTTTTGGGACGTTGGAACTATTTATAAAAATCCTCGAAAACAGCCTAGTTATGAGCATACAAGCTGAAACTTGATTACTTGCGAATGTGTGTACCAAAATGTTGTATGAGTTGATTTGTGTTCATGATAAGTTGGTTTGATCACTATTTTGGTATGATAATACTTTACATGCATGATTGTGTTTTCGAATTTGTTATTGTGTGTGCCGCATTGTGTGTTAGTTATGTGTAGGGTTTGTATCAGTGTGTTCACACACTAACTTTAAATCGATTGACTTGTTAGGACGCGATTAGCGGTCCCATCATTTGCTACTTCTGTGTTACACTAACCGATCAATTAAAGGTGAGTTCACGGCCCCTAATTTTATCCGGTTTTAAACAACAGGGGGAGAAACATGTATACACTCTACAACTCTATCTCTTTCGTTATACGAAATTAACGTCGTTAAACTATTCGGTAACTAAGTTAATGTTAATGTACGTTATGGTCACTAAGCAGCTATATCACGGAAGTCCTCGACAAACTCTCGGATCGTTAGTATTGGGTTAGATAGCGGGGAAATTATAAGTAGTACTACTGGGCCCGACAAGCCCCACCCGAGCTAGTCGCGCTAGCCGATCGGGTATGGTCAGCGGGTGAATAATTTAGCCTAACTTTCGCCATGGTCAGTGATAGGCCTGGCAACACGGAGGCACAACAGTCAGCTTCGATCGCGAACACTTATGTGACATAACTTTAGGCTCGCTACCTACATGTTAATATTGATTTAATTACGAAACAACAATATTATTCCGGGTTAGGAATAATGGAACAAACAACAATATTATTCCGGGTTAGGAATAATGGAACCAACATCATTATTATTCCGGGTTTGGAATAATGGAACTATATCGTTATTCCGGGTTAGGGATAACGGGGGAAAACAAACTTATAACCGAACTAATGAACTTATGAAAACCTGTGAACTCACTCTTCTTTAATGTTGACACTTGTTTCTTTACATGTTTCTCAGGACGCTAGGAGCTCTAGGTGCACTCACTTGCATTGATCAAGACATCTTTTTATCAAGTCTCATTTACGAATATTGTTTTGGTTTTCTTTAGTTTTGGCGTTTGTGTTGGCGCCCGTTCCTTTACTTTACTTTAATGCTTCCGCTCAACTTTAAAACTGATGCTTCCGCTAAACATTGAAACCAAACTAAGACAATTTAAAAATAACCATGAATGGTTAAACAAATGATTTTGGAAAACGTATAAACAAATCATATAGAGTCGTTCGACGTTACTAGTGTCTCGGCATCTGGTTTGTTCACACGCCTCGCGGTAAAACTCCGCAAGTGGAAATTGAGGGTGTGACAAGGGGTACTTTTGTCGCATAGTGGACTCAACCTCCCAAGTATACTCGGGGCCTCGGCGGGCATCCCACTTAACCTTCACAATAGGCACGTGCTTCCTACGAAGCTTCTTGACTTGGCGATCTTCGATCGCAATTGGTTTCTCCACGAAACACAGGTTTTCATCAATCTGAACGTCTTCGTAAGGCATTGCTAGCGACCCATCCGCTAGACATTTCTTTAGGTTGGAGATGTGAAATACATCATGTATTCCACTTAACTTTTTGGGTAACTTAAGCTTATAAGCCACTGAACCGATACATTCAACAATCTCGAATGGTCCTATATATCTTGGGCTTAGCTTACCCTTTTTACCAAAACGCATTACACCTTTCCAAGGTGATACCTTTAGCATAACCTTGTCCCCTACTTGGAACTTCAAAGGTTTTCGCCTCTTGTCAGCGTAACTTTTCTATCGATCCTGAGCGGCTTTTAAACGATCAAGGATTTGTCCAACTTTTTCCGTCGTTTCGAGAACAATCTCTGGAACTGAAAGTTGGGCTTCCCCAACTTCGGCCCAACAAATAGGCGTCCGACATTTTCTCCCATATAAAGCCTCAAATGGTGTGGCTTGGATGCTCGAGTGATAACTATTATTATAGGAGAATTCAATCAAGGGTAGGTGGTCGTCCCAACTACCACCTAAGTCGATCACACATGATCGAAGCTTGTCCTCAAGAGTTTGAATAGTTCGCTCACTTTGTCCATCGGTCTGCGGATGATAAGCCGTACTAAAGTTCAGACGAGTACCCAAAGACTGCTGGAAGCTTTTCCAAAAATGAGAGGTGTATCTTGTATCTCTATCGGATACAATAGATACCGGCACTCCGTGTAAAGACACGATTTTGTCCACATACATCTTTGCCAATTTGTCTGCACTAGAAGTTTCCTTGATTGGCAAGAAATGTGCTGACTTAGTCAGCCTATCGACGATGACCCAAATGGTGTTGTTTCCGCTTTTAGTCTTGGGTAGCTTGGTTATGAAATCCATCGTTATCAGTTCCCATTTCGATGTGGGAATCTCCAACTGTTGTAGGAGCCCTAACGATCTTTGGTGTTCGACTTTCACTTGTGAACATGTTAGACACTTTGATACATAAGTGGCTATGGATTTCTTCAAACCCATCCACCAATAGTTAGGTTTCAAATCGTGGTACATCTTATCTCTCCAGGGTGAACAGAATATCTGGAATTATGAGCTTCCTGAAGGATTAGTTCTCTAAGTCATCCAAAGGCTGGAACCCAAATTCGCCCATTGATCCTGAGGATTCCATCATCACCAGGTGTTAATTGTTCAACAGTTCCACCTAATCCCTCATTTGCAATATTAGCCTCCGTCAAGGCTTGCTTCTGTGCATCAAGAAGCCTTTCATTCAAACTATTTCTGACTTCAATGCTTTTAGCGTTAATCCTTAAAGGTTTAATCCTTTCCTTGCAATTAAGCACATCAGCGACCACATTTGCTTTGCGGGATGGTACCGGATTTCACAATCATAGACATTAAGGGTTTCCATCCAACGGCGTTGTCGCATATTCAAGTCCTTTTGATTGAACCGATATTGGAGGCTTTTATGATCGGTGTATATAATACACTTGGTTCCGTATAAATAATGCCTCTATAGTTTGAGTGCAAATACAACGACACCCAATTCCAAATCGTGGGTGGTGTAATTCTTTTCGTGCACCTTAAGTTGTCATGATGCGTAGGCGATCACCTTGCCTCTTTGCATAAGCACACATCCCAAGCCCGTGTGCGACACATCACAGTACACTACAAATTCCTCAATGCCTTCTGGTAAAGTTAATACCGGAGCATTGCTTAATTTCTGCTTCAAGGTCTCGAAAGATTCTTGTTGTTTTGGCCATTCTTGTTGTTTTGGGCCCCAATCAAATTTGATATTCTTACGAGTCAGAGCAGTTAGAGGAGTGTCTATTCTCGAAAAGTTTTCGATAAACTTCTTATAATAGCCAGCCAATCCTAAGAAACTGCGGACCTCAGAAGGGGTCTTTGGCGCTTCCCAGTTCATAATAGCTTCTATTTTAGCGGGATCCACCTGAATACCACGCTCACTAACTACATGCCCAAGAAATTGGACCTCGCGAAGCAAGAATTCGCATTTAGAGAATTTAGCATACAACTTCTCTTTTTGTAGTAATTCCAGAATGCACCTAAGATGTTTCTCGTGATCGGATTGATTACGAGAATAGATAAGTATGTCGTCAATGAAGACTATGACAAACTTATCTAAGTAAGGCTTGCAGACTCTATTCATGAGGTCCACGAATGCTGCGGTGCATTTGTGAGCCCAAAAGGCATCGTTAGAAATTCATAATGTACATATCTCGTTCTGAATGCAGTCTTTGGGACATCTTCACTTCTGACTTTCCATTCATGGTACCATGATCTTAAGTCTATCTTTGAGAAGTAACTTGCTCCTTGAAGTTGGTCGAACAAATCGTCAATCCTGGGTAATGGATAATGATTCTTGATCGTTATTTTATTGAGCTCATGGTAGTCAATACACATACGCATTGAACCGTCCTTCTTTTTGACAAACAAGATTGGAGCTCCCCACGGAGACGAACTAGGCTGAATAAAACCCTTTTCCAAGAGTTCATCAAGTTGGGTTCTTAATTCCTTCATTTCGGTTGGGGCTAAACGATAAGGTGCTCTCGCGATAGGTGCAGATCCAGGTCGGATGTCGATCTGAAACTCGACTTGTCTATCTGGGGGTAGACCGGACAATTCTTCAGGAAAGACATCTGGGTAATCTGAGATAACGGGTATATCTTCAATCTTAGGCTTGGGTTCCTCAACACTTACTTGCGCCATGTAGACAACACAACCTCTTTTTAAACATCGAGAGGCCTTAAGCATAGAAGCTTTTTCGGGCAACCCGTAATGCGTATCTCCGCGAATGGTAAGTACATCACCGGATGGGGTTTTAATCTCGATTAGCTTTTTATCACAGGCAATACAGGCTCGGTTGCGAGATAACCAATCCATGCCTAAAACTACATCGAACCCCGCCAATTTCATTGGCAAAAGAGATATAGGGATTGAATAATTCTTGATGGATATAAAGCATCCATCTAGAACGGAGGAAGCGGTTTCTATGGATCCATCAGCGAGTTCTACCTCATATGTTATGTCTAGAGTTCTTACGGGTAAGTTTAATAGCTTACTAAACTTAAAATCCACAAATGATTTATCTGCACCCGAATCGACAAAACTCTAGCAAGGGTATCGTTAATGAGGCACGTATCGGTAATGACATTGTCGTCGTTGACTGCTTCCCTTGCGTTCATTTGAAAGGCCATTACTTTACTTTTCTTTGCTTCCCCGATTTAGCATTGCTATCTTTTGGGTTCTTGGTGCAGTTAGTCTTAATGTGGCCCTTTTCTCCACACTTAAAATAGGTAGCATCCTTGATATCTCTGCATTCCAAGGTTTTATGCCCTATTTTCCCATATCCCACAAGGCTTAGCCTTCGGGTCATATCTGCACTGGCCTCCATGCCTTTTGTTGCAAATTTTACATACAGGTCTATCTTCGGACCTGTTCTGGTTCTTATGGGATCCAAATTTCCCTTTCTTCTTGAACCTCTGGGAGTTGTCATCCTCCCGTCTCCTCTTACTATCAGTTTTCTGATCTGACTGACATGCGCCTTACATGGTCTTGAGTGAGAGAAAGTGCCAATTCGACCGCAGACTTATAATTTCTAGGCTGAACTACCTTAACCAAACTCCTTATTTCTGGGGCTAATGCATTAATGAAGCGTGCAATACGCTTGGGTTCTGGAGTTGCTAAATATGGTACCAGACGGGAGTAAGAGTCAAAATCGGTGACGAACTTGCGGCAATCAAAGTTCTTCATAGTGAGGGCAAGAAAATCCATCTCAATCTTTTCTACCTCATGCGGAGGACAGTAGGTGTCCTTTACTAGGTCCACCAACTTGAACCATCCCAAATTATACAGGTGTACCTTCCCTGTTGACTGCATCAAAGCCTTCCACAAAATCAGGGCACTACCCTTGAAAGACTGGGATGCAAACTTAACGATGTCCTTATCCGCACAACCGCTGATATCCACTATGGTTTCCATCTCATCAAGCCATCTTAGGGTCTCAATAGCCCCTTTTTCTCCATTAAAGTCTCGTGGCTTGCATGAGACGAAGTATTTATATGTGCAACCCTCTTTAGAAGCATTAGTCTTATCAAGAATTTCTTGCTTCTTAGGTTCGCCCCTTTTGCTCGAGGAGTGAGCAGAACCCTCTTTCTTATTAGAGGTAGGAGGCTTCGAGTGCGGTTTCGATATAGACACATAGTGTGTAGTACTTGACTTATTAAATTTTTCGAATGCTTTTTCAATGGCCTTACCTACGGCTGCATCTATGCGAGCCTGGATTTCATCTTCGTTCATGACTATGTTGGTTTTATTGTGATCGTCATCGTTATGGTGGATGCTTGCGCCGTCTGAGTGAGCCAGTAAATGATTCAATACTATATGGTAAATTAGGGATCTTATAGGTTAGCCATGGTATGATTAAACCATTTAGGCTTTTTAGCATTACTACAAATGCTTTTCATATAATTTAGGTTCACAGGGACCATGAAAGAATCTTTGGAATTTATTGACAGAGCGATAAAATCGGGTTAAAATCGAGGTTCACCAAATGAGATAACAAAATTGCGCATGAAATCAAAACTTGATATTTCATTAAAACTGCCGGGATTACATAACTGTCTCTAAAGAGGACTTAATGCAAAATTTAGTCCGCGCAGGGACTATAACAAGAAAAATATGCCCACGCATGGGCTTAAAAGAAATAACAATGTCCACGCAGGGACTTTTTGAATTTAAATTACATAAATGGAAATACAAATTCTACTCATCCTTCCTCCCCTTTACGGCTTTATAAAGCTTCTTGATAAATCTGGTCGTTTTCTTCTCCGATTTCTTAACTTGTTGCCGCATTCCCTGACCTGATCTAAGGCCTCATTAATGGCCTCGAGTTGTGCTTGTGGTTGGGGTTGAGGCTGAGGTGGAGGTGGTTGCGGCTGAGGCGCAACTGGATACGGATATCCATAAGGTGGATACCCAGTAGCAGCATAGGGAGGTGGATAGTTAGGGTAAGAGGGATGGTAAAGGTTATTATGAATTACTGCGTCAAAATAGGGATCCTGCTCCAGCCCGTGGTGGATGTAGTTATATAAACCTGGAGGGTCGACAGGGTTAAACCCAGGCGGCCCTTCATAGGCAGGTATTGGGTTAGTAAAATCCTGCGATGGTGGTGGCGGTTGAGGTTGAGGTTCAATAGCTGGTTGTGGCGGGGGTTCTACCACTGGTGACGTGTTGGAGGGCCCAACCATTTGCGGGTCCTCGGGGATGACTGGATATGATGGCGGCAAAGGTGGTAGCGAACCCGACTTTTGACCGGCGCGCACAGACATGCGTGCGCCACGCCTTCGGCGTGATGATGATTCAGGTGGTGGCTGAGGTTGATCCACCTATTGCATATGTATATCGTCGATTTGAGGATGTGGTGACGGGGCTTGATGATGGGGAGTGCTATGGTATGAGGGTGTGTTGACGAACACATATTGTAACCATCTTTGGTCAAATTCATCGGGACCTCGAAATGGAGATCCTGCCAAAGCGTTCGAGCCACTAGACAGCTTGATGGGATGACCATACGATCCCGTTTGTGGAAACTCCTCCGGATCAGAATCTTCCTCCATATGCATCGGCGAGTTGACTGGAGGGGTCTCAGGTGAGGGTTGGTTAACGGGGTTATCAAAGTAAGAGTTGAAGTATTCCTGATGGGAATGGGAGTGTGAATGGTGAGATTGATGGGAATGGGAATAAGGTGGGGAGTATTCATGTGAAATTGAATGTCTATAAGGTTGGTTGATGAAGAATCTCCGGATCCTTCGTAAGGGTAGTACTCTGGTAGATTAGCTGCTCCAGCTAGAGAAGGTCTGAAGGGTTTGTCTGAAAGATGGTCCAGTGAAAGATGGTCTGGTCATTGAGGGTCCTCCCCTCATGGGTCCTTTGCCTTTTCCTCCTCGTCTGAATTTAGGCGGCATAATTCCTGCTTCAATAACAAGTTAAAACAAAGCAAAACAATAATAATAACTTAATAATGAAATGAATACTCTTAGGTCAAAGCCTAGACTCGGAAGTCTAAGGAATGTGCTATTCGTGTATATTCGAGATTAAACACAAAAGGCTAATGTTTTATTCACTCGAACGTTGGCTCTGATACCCACCTGTCACACCCCGATTTCCACGTGTAACCCGGTGGGCCCGATTGGGGAATATCGTGACGTAAGTTGATATTATCATAACCAAACAAACACATAGCACAGCGAAAAGTCTTGGAGTTTAAATTACTATTACAAACCAAATGTCCAAATGTTCGAAAATAATAATTACAGGCTTGTAATAACGAATCCACAGGCGGATCAAATAAATATTTACTAAGGAAATTGTTCTACAGACTTTGGCAGCTTATGGACATGCAAGATCCTTATTTGGCTACTACGCAGCTCCCAATCTATTCCGCGTTGCCACCTGTAACTTGGTCTTTTGAAAATACGTCAGTTTTCACTGGTAAATACTAGTAACCGACTCATTTTGTAAACATTTATTAAATGATTTTCGGTGCACTTGGCACATTTTATAAATAACTTTGGATAGTTCAAAATGACCTTGTTTACAGTTTTACATGTTTGTCAATACATATGGGGTCCGGTGCAGAAACCGAATAGCCTGATTAACCGACACGCCATTTTAAATTATCCACCAGTGGGATTTAATCATTTCATTAGCATTAGCGTCTGTCAGGTGTATGCCTACACCCCGCGCTTAAGGTCGTGGCCATTAATAACTTAAATGAGTCAAGGATCACAGACATGGTCATGTTAACCCCCAATGTTTAAGTTATCAAACAATACAGAATAAAACGGGTTATGAAGATTTAGTAAATCACAATCCAATAACACGATCCCATACCCGACCAAGCGGTATTATTATACCGTATCCCAAGCCCGTATAGGGAAAATAAGTTAAAGGTATTTACCTGAGCAGTTCTTCAAATAAGATAATTAACTCAGCCGAATATTCAAAAGTAAGCTTAGATGGCAATCTACCGGGAGGCTATTAGTCTGGAAAAGATGGTATTTATAACCAATTAGAATGCTAACGGGTCCTATCTACACGTTGACTCGAACGGGGTAGATTAAAGATAATAACGGTACTAAATGCTAGATTGAGCGATGATCGGAATAGAATGTAGTTTAAACCCGACAAGTATGGAGACTTGTTTAATATGGGTAAACATATTACATCCTGAATTTTTGAAGTAAAATGATAAGGTTAAACCCGTTTCGGTTAAATTACGTAAACTAGTTACATAGGCCGAACCGTACGCATATAAGCGAAACCGGGTAAGCATGTGAGTCCTATATAGTTCAATATGCCAATATACTCAAAATAAGTTACAAAATCAGTAGGTTCTTAATATGCTGTCCCAATATGATTTTATAATCAATTATGCCTTTAAATGGGCAATTTGGTCATTTTATGACTTAATAAACGAGCTTATGAGCAAACTGATGTTAAGGTCTTATTCTTGTTGTAAAAATGGTTTAAGTTAGATGTTATATCAGTAGGATATCAAGTCTAGGTGTGGTTTTAAGTTTAAGACCAAATTATGTCCTGAAAGGGCATTTTGGTCATTTAACACATAGTTTTGTTAAGCCATTTGGGAATCTGAGTTTAGGTTGTATACCTACTGATTATTCATGTAAAATAAGTTTAGAAAACACTAGGTAATGAGCCTCGGTTCACAAATATGGTTTTGAACCATACTATGCGCCGAAATGGCGATTAAGATGCTAAATGACGGTTTAATCGATGTTTATGTGAAACTAAGATTTGAACCTATTTTGTATGACAAATATATGTTACTTGACATAACATATCAGTGTTTAAAAGATATGATTCATTAAAATGCTTTATATTTCATTTTAAGTGTCAAAAAGGGCGATTTCGTCATTTAGGAGCTTCATACCCGAACTCATGTATAAACTTAGTTTAAAATCTAAATTGATATCCCAAATAGTCCTAATAATAATAACACATCAGTAGATATATGGTTTTATGTCAAAGTTATGTTTAAAATGATTTTTTATGTAAAAAGACCAATTAGTCGTTAAATACGTAATTTATGTAAACTAATCATCCTTTAAACTTGAGTTCAGAAAATTGACCTTAACATAAGTTTATCAACTTAATACATCAGTTTATAATTCATAATTATGGGTATTTGCATTTAAATCTTGTTTTTAAGCTCATAAGGACCTTTTTGCAAAATTGGCATAAAGTATGGAAACTTGCATAAATACTTCAATTCCTATGTGACCATATCCTACAACTCCAGAGGGTTTTCCTATAATTAATCATGGTCACGTTCGAGCCAAATTTCAGTTTCATAGGTTGCTAATTTGGGTCAGAATCGAAAGTCAAAGTGTGAGTCAAATATCACGACTTTCGGTTGCGAACCGAATCAAAACTTGGAATTGTCGGGCCAAACTTGTTTAGACATGTTTTAATAACATTATTAAGTTGTTAGGGTGTTAAAATATATTTTATAACCTTTACATTGCTAATTATGCATTTGTTCATAATCTGACCCGTTGACTTTCTGTTGACTTTTCCTTTGACCCGACAATTGACCAAGTACACGTGGTAATCAGTAGACACCCTTTCGAGGGATTAATACCTACATAATTACAGTCACGTAACCACATTCGTTGCATATAATGACTGAGCCATTGTGGTTTTATGCTAAAGTCAAAGCATTTTTACGAAAAAGCTTTAACTTAGACTTTAATCCTAATGAAACTGAAAAGAGGAGTTAAGAACACTTACTAGAGGTCTTAGCACGAAAATGTGGCTGATTAGAGAGCTCCTTGATGGCCAGGAACCTCCAGAGAACGAGATGGTGAAACTTGGAGCAAAAGAGCAAGGAATTCAAGTGAATCAAGACCCTATTTATAGTTGTGGAGCTTGAATAGGGATAAGACAAGTGTTAAGGCTGTTGTAAGGGGTTTCCAAGTGTCCATGGTCGTGGCAATTTCTGCTAAGGAGTGGAAAATGTGTGAAAGGTGGCAGGAGAGCTGGCAGACTTGACCAACAAGCATGTGCTGAAAACTACACGCCGTAGCGCCACGCGACGGAAGCCATGTGCGTTGGCGCGACACATGACAACCCTCATTTTCCAAAGTTTTCAATTTTGGTCCATGGACTTCCCAAACTCCCATATTTTGACATAAAAGAAAGTTTTATTCAATATGACTCCTGTTTGGCACACTTGGGAGAATAACCGAACATTTCTTAGTTCCGAAGTTCGTTAAAAGGTCACTCAGAGGCATAGTTTAAGCATATTGACACTTTTAGTCCCTCAACTTTGTTGCGCGTCATTCAGAGGTTATCAAAGTAACATAACGACATGATTAATCCCTCTCGTCTAGCACATGGCATACGAGGATCAGCGGGACACGCGTCAAAATTTATAGGACGTAAAAACACAGGGTGTTACACTCGAATTGCAACAACGGGCTATCCACAATCCTTGTGCTTTGACCATGTGGGACTTCCGGGCCCCTATATTCCACTTCCCTATAGTGGACATACTCTTCCTGTGGTATGGGCTCCTCCGGAGCACCTTGAGGAAGAGCCGGTGGACCTCTTTTCCTTCCCCACTTGCTTGACGAGCCTTTAACTGACATATGCAAAACAATTATAATTGACAAAACAAAGCAAAGCAGGTTATCAGAAATCACAAACTATTTTTGGGATTTTTTTATTTTTATTATTTTTTTTATATATATATCAACCGTATAACATTTCTTTCGCGGTTGATACCGATACTAAAAAAATAATAAAAACTGGGTTACCGTTTACAAAAGCCTAAGTCATAAACAACCTTGCCCGAATGGAGATTGAGTACAGACGAGGTGTTTTGTACATGTTCGTGCATATAAGTAAACCCATGACCGACTAACACTAAGACTACTAAAATCAAAATACATGACTCAGTGTACACTACCCCCTCTCGGCACTTTAATTGTCCGCAATTAAAACTCAAGTGCCAAAACAAACTAACATTGAGTGCTAAAGTTGAAAGCTTGAACGTCATAAACAGCGAAACGGGTCAAAAGTAAAATTATAAACACAAGTTTAGCTTAAAGAAATGACCAACCCGAATCCCCACACTCAATGTTACTACACCCAAAACTATGGCAGTCACAAAATGCAAAGCAAACAACGCAAACCAACCGTTCCGCAACCTGCATAATGCTAAACTACCCATACCGAACCACCCGCAACCTCAAACAAGCATTAACATACCCAAACACAAGACTAGAACAAGACCCGACACTAAATCGAAACCTAAATGAAATAAAAACTGAAATAATCGACTCATAGTACAAAGATTACAAGAAACATACCTTGGAGTTGAGTTAGACAAGAGAAACTAAGAAAAATCCGGTTGTAACTTGAAACCCTCGAGAAAACCCCATGTTTGTGGTGAAAGGATGAAGTATGATGATTAAAATCGGTGCGATAATGTGTGTAAATGATGTGGAGTTGCAGATTTGGTGGGTAAATGGTGAATCTCGGTGGTTTATGGTGGTGAGGTGTGGTTGTCGGCGGTTTTGGAGAAGAGAGATAGGCAAAAAGGATGAAATCTAGGGTTTTCACGAAGTGGGGCTGCAGATTGGATGGCTCGTGGGCCACGAGGCCTTTAAAGAAACTGCTCGCGCCCCGCGTCTGCAAAAGTGACATCAGAATTGATTGGCCTCTCGCGGGCAGCGAGTAGAGGAACCTCTCGCCCCCCGCCAGAAGGCAATTTTGACAGAAAGTTTCGAAATTTTAATCAGTTCATGCCTTAGAAAAATTTTCAACACTTAACCAAACCCCCCAAAACACAACCCAAAATTTTTCTAACTCTGGAACTTACCTGGACTTATTTTTCTCCTCTTTCCCTACACATCCTTGGTATAGAATTCTTGCAAAATGATCCAAAATACAAACAAAAACCAACAAACTACCCAAGAAAATCGTTAGCTACGAAAAATAAATAACTACAACTCGTATACAAAAGGTACACTTGGGATCTTACCCAAAACACTAAGTGGTGGTGTTCGGTGGAATTTCGAGAGGAGTGTCCTTCCTCTCATTCCTATCAAGTGGTCCGCCAATGTAGTGCTTCAAACGATGGCCATTCACCTTCCAACTTCTGCCATCGGACTCGTCCACAATCTCAACCGCTCCATACGGAGACACATCATGTACCATGTAAGGACCCGACCACTTCGACTTTAACTTCCCCGCAAACAACTTCAACCTAGAATTGTAAAGTAGCACTCTATCACCCTTGCTAAACTCCTTAATCTTCCTGAACTTGCGATCGTGTAAGGCTTTAGTTTTTTCCTTAATACTCCATGATCGAGCATAAGCCGCATCCCTAAGTTCCTCTAGCTCATGAATTTGAAAGAAACGTTTCCTAGCGGCTTCGGTCATGTCGAAGTTAACGGCTTTCAAAGCCCAAAGGGCACGATGTTCTAACTCGACGGGGAGATGACACGCTTTTCCGTAGATGATCATGAATGGAGTGGTACCTAAAGGTGTTTTGTAGGCGGTTCTAAATGCCCACAATGCATCGTCGAGCTTATCGGACCAATCCTTCCTATTCTTCCCCGCGGTTTTCTCTAAAATGCGTTTGACCCCTCGATTTGCGTTCTCCACTTGTCCACTCATTTGTGGATGGTAGGCGGTGGACAAACGATGAGTGACCCCGTAGCGTGCAAGAAACTTCTCCATCAATGCATTGTAAAAGTGAGTGCCACGGTCACTAATTAAGGCCTTAGGTGTACCAAATCGACAAAAAAGTTTCTTGAGGAAATTCAACACTACTCGGGCTTCATTTGTGGGAAGAGCTTGAGCCTTAACCCACTTTGACACATAGTCAATCGCCACGAGAATATACAGATTCCCTTTCGAGGTAGGGAACGGTCCCATGACCCTATTCGCCAAACATCAAATACTTCTACCACTTGGATTGGGTTTTAAGGTATCTCATCCTTGGCCGAAATGTTGCCTGTTCGTTGACAAGCATCACATGCTTTCACAAACCCCTCGGCTTCACGAAGTACGGTGGGCCGATAAAAACCACAATCAAACACCTTTTGTGCGGTCGTATGAGCTCCATGGTGGCCTCCCGTTAGACCATCATGCACATGTTTAAGGATGTTCATTCCCTCTTCTATAGACACACAACGCCTAAGGATCCTATCTCCTCCTATCCTATAAAGGAAAGGGTCATCCCACAAATACTTCCTAGCCTCACTAAGAAATTTCCTACGTTGTTGTGTGTTCATTCCTTTAACAATATTGCCACTAGATAAATAATTTGCTAAGTCACAAAACCATGGCAATCCTTCTTCATCGGCATTAACAAACTCTATCGACTCGTGAGGGAATGTGTCCCCTATCTCCTCCTCACGAATCTCCTCTCTCTTGGGATCCTCTAGACGTGAAAGGTGGTCGGCGGCCACGTTCTCAGCCCCGCTCTTATCTCTAATTTTGATATCGAATTCGAAAAGTAAGAGGATCCAACGGATAAGTCTAGGTCTCGCGTCTTTCTTTTGGAAGATAAAACGCAACGCTGAGTGATCGGTGAAGACTATGGTTTTAGAGAGAACGAGGTATGAGCGGAATTTGTCGAAAGCGAAAACCACGGCTAAGAGCTCCTTTTCCGTCGTGGTGTAATTCTATTGAGCGTCATTCAATGTTTTACTAGCGTAATAGATCGGGTGGAAGTGCTTTTCCCTTCTTTGTCCTAAAACCGCTCCTACGGCATAGTCACTCGCATCGCACATGAGCTCAAATGGCAAGCTCCAGTCGGGCGAGATAAGAATGGGTGCACTAACAAGCGGCTCCTTCAAAAAGTTGAAGGCTTTGAGACACTCCTCGTCAAAGACGAATGGAACATCCTTCTCTAGCAAGCGGGTCATGGGTCGTGTGATCTTAGAGAAATCCCTAACCGCATGACCTAAGAAACTACAGATCGACTTCACGCTCGTGGGTGGGGGTAGCCTACTAATAGTATCAATCTTTGCCCTATCCACCTCTATACCATCCCTTGAAATCTTGTGACCTAAAATAATCCCCTCGGTCACCATGAAGTGACACTTTCCCAATTAAGCATCAACTTCGTTTCAACACATCTCTTCAACATCCTCTCGAGGTTCACTAAACACTGCTCGAACGAATCGCCGTACACTGAAAAGTCGTCCATGAAAACTTCCATGGAACTCTCTATCATATCCTGAAAAATGGCGACCATGCACCGCTGAAAGGTAGCTGGAGCGTTACACAGCCCAAATGGCATGCGTCGGTAAGCGAAAGTGCCATAGGGGCATGTGAATGTGGTTTAATCCTGATCCTCTGGTGCGATAGGGATCTGGAAATAATCAGAAAAGCCGTCGAGAAAACAGTAAAACTGCTGACCCGCGAGACGCTCCAACATCTGATCGATAAAGGGCAATGGGAAGTGGTCTTTTTGGGTGGCATCATTCAATTTGCGATAATCGATGCAGACGCGCCAACCCGTGACCGTGCGAGAATGGATAAGCTCGTTCTTCGAATTCATGACAACGGTCATCCCTCCCTTCTTAGGGACAACCTGAGTGGGAATCACCCATGGCGAATCGGAAAAGGGATAAATCATCCCGGCATCTAAGAGTTTCATCACCTCCTTCTTCACCACATCTTGCATGTTAGGATTGAGGCGTCGCTGAGGTTGCACCACCGGTTTAAAATTGTCCTCCAAGAGAATCCGGTGGGTGCAATAAGAAGGGCTTATACCCTTAATGTCGGACAACCTCCATGCAATGGCCTCTTTGTTGGCCCTCAACACATCTAACAACTTCAATTTCTCACCATCCCCTAATTTTGATGATATGATAACAGGTAGATCGGATCCCTCTCCTAAATAGGCATACTCTAGGTGACACGGAAGGACCTTAAGCTCTAAGGGTGGTGGTTGGGTGGTGTCATCACTAACCTCTAACACTTCGGGTATTATCGAAATCCCCTCATCTCCTATCTCCTCTACCTCTAGCACTTTCTCCTCAACTACCTCACCTCCTACCAAGTCGGCGCCACTAATGAACTCAAGACAATGGGCCGCACACGAGATGAACGAATTCAAGAAATAGACGGAATGGCATGGACCACTATAATCATCGGAACCACTCGGGTGGCTCATGGAACGATCAATCTCGAAAGTAACTCTCTCCTCACCAACTCTAAGAGTAATTTGCCCATCATAGACATCTATGAGAGCTATGGTGATACGCAAGAAAGGACGACCTAAGATGATAGGAACTCGCTCATCAGCTTCCATACCGAGAATAACAAAGTCGACGGGAAAAACGAATTTGTCGACCTTGACTAGCAAGTTCTGACAACGCCCCTTGGGTACTTCACGGACCGATCAGCTAAGGATCATGCGAGTAGGTGAAAGATCACCTAAGTCTAGCTTCTTATAAAGGGAAAAGGGCATCAAGTTGATGCTAGCACCTAGGTCGGCTAAGACTCGCGTCTTGTTGTTACTACCGAATATACATGGGATGGTAAAGATACCGGGATCGGTGAGCTTTTCGGAAGCTTGTCCAAAACGACGGTGGAACACCCTCCATTCAACGGGACATTCGACAACTCCCCTAATTTCTCCTTATTTCTAAGAAGGTCCTTTAAGAACTTGGCGTACTTAGGCATGGACTGGAGTACCTCTATGAAGGGTAGATTGATCTTCAACTACTTGAAGATATCTAGGAAGTGCCCGTATTCCTTAGAGTACTTTTGATTCCTAAGACATGAAGCAAACGGGACACGTGAGTGATCTACAAGCGAAGATGGCCTAACGTCAACGGGTGGTCTTTCTACTCTCTTCTCTCCTGCAGGCTCACCGGGCTGTGCGGTGGTTTCTAGGACTAGCCTAGATTGCACTTTGCCCGACGCCTCCATCTCAATCTCCTCATCCACTAACTCCTCATCCTCACTCTCAACTCTCTCCTCTACTCTCGGGTTCCCTACGGTCTTACCACTACGGGTGGTAATGGCCTTGGCTTGAGCATTAGGGTTTTGCTGGGTCGTACATGAGAACTGACCGGGTGATCTCTCCTCAAGTTTCCTAGACATACCACCCATTACCCTTTCGATGTTGTGGAGTGAAGATTGGTGGTTCTTAAGTAAAAAGTCATGTTCGGAGAGAACCTTTTGGGTGGTTTGGTCTTTGATGAGTATTTGACTCATCATGGCTTCTAAACGCTGAAGATGACCCCCTACATCACTATTTGACCCCTGATTTGGTTGAACCTGGCTACTTGAAACCTCACCCTAGTCTGACTATTGAACCCCTTATTGAACTGCCCATTTGACCCCCCACCATAGAATGAACCCTGCCCCATGTTGGGATTTTGAGCAACTTGGATACTAGGGGGTTACCGGTGGAACAAAAGTTATTATTATTATAGAAGTTATTATTATTGCGCCACCCCGAGTTAAAATTACTACCAAAACCACTACCCTGACCTCTACCTAGACCTCCTCCTACGAAATCGACCTGTTCCTCATCGATCAACAATGGGCACGTACTAGTATCATGACCCCCTCGACAATACTCACACTTATCAACTTTTTCCTTGATCTCTTTAAGCTGTCGAGTGAGGTTTTCTAACACAACGACTACACTAGGATCCAGGTTGACCTGGTTCACCCCTCGAGTGGGTGCACTAGTAGTGGTATTGGAATTACCACTTGATTACCGTCGGTCAGATTGCGACTGAGCTTGAGATTGGGCAAAACTTTCGAAACGCTCTAAACACTCGGCGACAGTAAGTATTCCCAGCATGTGACCTCCCGCATTAGTGTCAAAACGATCACGAGTCTCCAGGGTGAGACCGTTGTAAAATTTCTCACAAAGAGCCCAATTAGAAAGACCGTGTTGAGAGCAGCGGGCGACTAGGTTTTGGAAGCGCTCCCAAGCAAGGTAATATGGCTCATCAGGCTCCATGCGGAAGGAGTGAATTTGATCGCGAACACGTAAGGCTTTAGCGGGTGGGAAATACTTTATTCAGAAAGGCTTGACGAAGGGCCGCCCAAGTTGTGAAGGTACCGGTTGGCTGAGAGTCCAACCATGTAGCTGCACGGCCCGCGAGTGAAAATGGGAAAAGCTAAAGATAGGTGGCATCTTCAGGTGCTCCATGGAGGCTAAAGGTGGCGAGCATGCAAGAGAAATGATTTATGTGAGCGGGTGCATCCTTGTCATCGCGATCGTGGAACTGAGTGGTATTGGTGACGGCTATCATGGCATATGAGGGAATTTGCCATGAGTTTTGGTTCACGATGGGTGGGACAGTGATGGGTGAAGCGAGACCAGTGAAACCTTTGATGGCTTGTTGGTGGACAGTTTGTCTTTGGTCGGCCATTTGGACGACGGGTGGGCTTTGGGGACGGGAAGGTGATGGGGAATTATGGGGTGAAGACTTCGGTGTGAAGTCAAAGTTTGGTAGTTTAGATTGGGTAGTGTACTTACTTGGAAAGATGAAGTCGAGACGGTTGACTTGTCTGTAGGTGGCTTCGGTGGAGGTCCCTGTGAGCGCAAATGTGGCATCCACTGCAAACAAAAAGATCCTACAAAGAGAAAACAGACAATAGTTACTAAGACTCAAATAAAACTAAAGAGAAAAACAAAGACTCAAAACGAAACAAAACACGTAGCACGTATGTGTCAAGAAAGTCTATCAAAGCTAATAACGCAATTGCCAAGAGTCCCCGGCAACGGTGCCAAAAACTTGATGTGTGCTAAATAGACTATAAAAATGAACTACTTTAGACTCTCTAAACTAGACACTAAAAAGCTTTAAAAACTAGACTCGACTTAAATCTAAACCACACAATCGGCAAGTGTACCGATCAGTGTAGTATAACCTAAGTAAGTCCGGATATCGAACCCACAGGACTCTATGAATTACGCTAATTAGACTCTGAAAGACTAAGACACGACTAAAACTATTTGTATTGTTTGGGGGGGGGGTTACGGAAAAACTAAGGAAGTCTATATTAAAACTAATTAACGACTAAATTAACTAATACGAACTAAGGACGGAAGTTGTTCTCAGCGGTGATGAAGACTACCTAGACTAGAATCCTGGATTGATTTTAAGCGTTTACCGATTAAGTTAATTACTCGTTTTCTGGAACCGGGATCTTATGATACTAAACCTATTAAATACCAGCTAAGCCCCTCAACCCTTCTTGAGGTGAAACTTATGGCGTTACCTAGGCCGTTAATCCTACTGGTTGATTAGACGTCTTTCCAGTTGTCTAATATTGTGTGAGTACCCTAATGATGACCTACTCTTTTCCAATTATAGATCTAGGGTAGTTTGAGTATCTAAACATGACTTGATAGACTAATAAACCGACGGGTCAACAAAGGCATGGACTTTTTCCAAACACCGACAATAGCAATTCGCCGGGTAAGACCTATCAATAGCCCCTCACTTTCCAGGTATTAGGACTAATAGAACACTAAAATCTAGTAACCTGTTAACGATCCCTTCTAAGGTTTACTAGGCCTTTCAACCTTAAAGATTATGAACTTATTCTATGATATAGACACTCACCAAAGTTCACAACCTAATATAACTCTATTCCGTGATATAGAAAGTCACCAAGAATCATATGAAGCAATAGAAAACAGAAAACCGAATCAAAGCATGCACACACACCAAGCCAAATAAACAAACTACTTACAGAACACAATTAATCCATAACAAACATGTAATTAACGAAAAAGGTATAAACTTTATATCAATCCATTCATCATAGTCTAGGTAGTTAATGCGTTTAGCCTAGCATAGTCAATAGCGAAAACAAAACAAGAGTAATAAAACTGGAATTCATCATTACAAGTTCAGAAAAGAGAAAACAAGACAAACAAGGATCGTGTAAACCCGAGAAAGTCTCTAATGTTCAATCTTCGCTTGATCCAATGATTCCAGAGCTTCGAGACCTTCGAACTCAGCTATTACGACTCCAAAACAGCTGCAAGAACTCCCAAAATTCGTAACTAGGGTTTCATTATGATAAAATTCATTAAATACCCCCAAATCTTAGCTGAATTCAAAACCCGTCTGCAGATAACACCCTCTCGCGGGGCACGAGAGGGTTTTGGCTATCAGGTCGTGGCCCGCGACCGCCTTTGTGACGTCAGCAACAAATGGGCTTCTCACGGGTGGCGAGAAGCCATGTTCTAGCCAGTCGCGGCCCGCCAGGAGACATTTTCTTCAGAATTTAACTTATTTCAGCTCCTAAGCTTTCCAATTCGTTCCAGGACTTAACCAAATCGTATTTCTTCTCAATATTCACGCTTTTCAGCTACTTTAAACTCATACGACCTGCAAAACGCAATTGGATCAAAGACTAACTATTCTACGAAAACTAAACTAAAACTAATAAAGATTGTAAAAACTGATCATGAATAAACGATGTATTTTACAATACATCATTGTTCTACCATCTTTCCCAGTTCTTCTTTAGGGAGGTTTGCCTCAAGTAAAGCCTGCTTTTGAGCTTCCAAATTTTATCTTTCAAACTATTCTTTACTTCAATACTTTTAGCATTGATCCGTATGGGTTTAACCCTTTCCTTGTGGCTCAAAGCATCGTCAAACACATTTGCCTTGCCTGGGTGGTAATGGATCTCGCAATCATAGTCGTTCAGTGTCTCCATCCACTGACGTTGTCGCATATTTAAATCCTTTTGATTGAATATATGTTGGAGACTTTTGTGGTCAGTGTATATAACACACTTTGTTCCATATAAATAATGTCTCCATAGTTTGAGCGCAAACATCACGGCACCTAGTTCCAAATCATGCGTGGTGTAGTTTCTTTTGTGTATCTTCAATTGCCTTGAAGCGTAGGCAATTACCTTTCCCCTTTGCATGAGTACACACCCTATGCCGGTGTGTGAAGCATCACAATATACCGCAAAATCTTCAATTCCTTCTGGTAGAGTCAACACAGGAGCATTACTTAATTTCTGCTTCAATATATCAAAGGCTTCCTGCTGTTTCGGACCCCAAATAAGTTTAACATCTTTACGGGTCAGGGTCGTCAATGGAATAGCTATCCTTGAAAAGTTTTCTATAAATCTTCTATAATAACCGGCCAAACCCAGAAAACTTCAGATTTCGGATGGTGTCTTGGGGCTTGCCAGTTCATTACTGCCTCGACTTTGGCAGGGTCAACTTGTATCCCACGTTCACTAACCACGTGGCCTAAGAATTGTACTTCACGCAACCAAAATTCACACTTAGAAAACTTTGCATAAAGTTTCTCGTGTCTCAACAACTCCAAAATACACCTCAAATGTTTCTCGTGATCCTCCTGATTACGAGAGTATATAAGTATATCATCAATAAAGACAATGACAAGCTTATCTAAATACGGCTTGCAGACTTTATTCATCAAAACAGGTGGCATCCTTCAAATCCTTACATTCCAGGGCCTTGTGCCCATGCCTCTTACAGATCCCACAAGGCTTTATCTGAAACTCGTCCCGACACGCACCAAAGTGTCGCTTGTTGCACTTTTTGCATTTAGGCCTATTATCAGACCTTTGATGGTTCTTGTTTGACCCGAACTTCCTATTCTTGCTAAAGCGGCGAAACATGTCATCATCTCTCTTCCTTTTCTCGCCACCTTCAGGCCGAAGATGTGATATCCCGGGTTTTTCGGATAACTTAAACGTAATACTTGTCAAATTAATTACGTGCTATGTGTACGAACGTGTACGAATTAAATGAACACGTGATGTGTGTTGTGTGATTGTTTTAGTAATTGAATAATTAGAATAGATATGTACACGAACTGAACCGAACCGCGACGTGAACCAACTTCGATTCATTGTGACTCTAGGAGTAACAAGTTTTAAACTTTAACTCAAGTCAAGTCCTCGGCCAAGATCAAATCCAAACCGAGAGCAAACCTAAACCCTAAACCAAAACACTCTCGGCCGAGATCAAGTTCAAAACCGCGAGTTCAAACCTAAACCGAACCCACCCTAGTACTTGGCCGCGAGATCAAATCCAAACCAAACTAACTCACCTAGTTCCTCGGCCACGACTCAAACCAAAACCGTGATCCTCATCTTGTTGCGCCTATATATACAACTCACATGCACTCATATTACAAAAACACAAAACCCTAAAGCAAAACAGCCGTCGGCTGCCTCCTCATGCTCCATTGATCGCAAAACAGCTTCCATTCCTTCATCATCTCGATCTAATCAGCTGGTTCACTCTCTCGGTCGCTAACAGCCGGTTACCTTCAGTCCCTTTCAGTCTCGGCCACGAGATCAGCTTTTCTTTCTCTCGGTCGCAGCAAGCAGCAGCCCTCGCCATCTTCCGTCATCGTATTCACGGTTCGTTTACCCTGTTATTAAAAGATTAGAAGTTATCTCTGATTACAAGATCATGTTCGGATGTATATATGCTTGAATGATTAGTTGTTTCGGATATATATATGCTTGAATGGTTAGTTGTTTCGGATGTTATTTGCTGAATGAAATCGGCTGAGTTAATTTTTGTTTATATGTATAATAGTTTTCGGAACATATAAGCTTGCCAAGCATGATTGAACGAGAAGTTAGGCTAGCCGGTTTGTTAATGATGTTTACATTAGATGATTGTATTGTTTCGGATTGTTTATACTAGATTGAATGTTGTTTGAAAGCTGAATACATATAGGCTGTGTTTTGTTTGTAATAACTAGAAGTAAGAACTAGGGTTTGCATGAAAGCTGAAATTATATAAATTTCTATGGTATAAATGTCACCTACTGTAAAAATATGGGAATTTTTAGAATGTTGGAACTATTTTATAAAAATCCTAGAAAACAGCTGAATTATAAGTGCTAAGCTGAAATTTGAGAACTTGTGATTGTGTGCACCAAATTTGTGGCATGAATTGACTTATGGTTATGATAAATTGTTTGATTACTATGATCACATGAGAATACTTGCATGCATGTTTGAGTGTTAGATATGTTGTTTGTGTGTATCACTTTGTGAGTAAATTGCGTGTGGAATTTGTATTGGTGTGTTCACACACTGACGTGGAATTAATTGGTTTGTTAGGACGCAACTAGCGGTCCCATCTCTTATAACATCTTTGCTACACTAACCGAGCAAATAAAGGTGAGTTCACGGCCCCTAACTTTATCCGGTTTTTAAACAACAGGGGGAGGAACATGTATACACTCTCAAACTCAATCTCTTTACGTTATACGAATTTAACGTCACATAACTATACGGTAACTAAGTTAATGTTAATGTAATGTTATGGTCACTAAGCAGCTTTATCACTTAAGTCCTCGACAATCTCCTCGGATCGTTAGTATTTGGGTTAAATAGCGGGGGAATTATAAGTAGTACTACTGGGCCCGACAAGCCCCATCCGAGCTAGTCGCGCTAGCCGACCTGGTATGGTCAACGGGTGAATAATTGGCCTAACACCGCCATGGTCATGTGATAGGCCTGGCAAAACGGAGGCACAACAGTCAGCTTCGATCGCGAACTCTTACGTGACATGACTTTAGGCTAGCTACCTATATATATTAACATTGAACTTAATTACGAATCAACTTAATATTCCGGGTTTGGAATATTGGAAACATCAACTTATTATCCCGGGTTGGGGATAATGGAAATAACAACTTATTATTCCGGGATTGGAATAATGGAACAGATACGTTATCCCGGGTTGGGATAACGGAGTAAACAAACAATAACAGAATAAACGAATTTATGAAAACCTGTGAACTCACTCATCTTTAATGTTGACACTTGTTTCTTTACATGTTTCTCAGGACGCTAGGAGCTCTAGGTGCACGCACATGCATTGAACAAGACATCTTTTATCGAGTCTTATCTATTAATATTGTTTTGGGGATTTTTCATTTGTTTTGGCGTTTGTGTTGGCGCCGCTTCACTACTTAATTATGCTTCCGCTCAAACCTTAAAAACTGATGCTTCTGCTAAATATTGGTAACATAAAATCTACAACAAGTGATTTTGGAAAACGTATTATCAAATCATATAGAGTCGTTCGATGTACTAGTGTTTCAGATTCTGGTTTGTTCACACGCCTCGCGGTAAAACTCCGCAAGTGGAAATTGAGGGTGTGACAGATTGGTATCAGAGCCACTAGCTATAGAGAACCAGGTTTGCATTAGAAGTAGACCTAAACTATAGCTGATATCACGACACTAGACTTAGTTTGGCACCGAATTATTATATCTTGTTATGCAATATGCCATAATCGTGCTTGGTAGATTATACCTTCATAATAAGAAATGAAAACAACTCGTAACTAACTACACGACCTAACAGGCAATGTCATCATCCTCATCGTCATCATCGTCCGACAGGCTTACACCACCAAGAGCACCAGGAAAGGCACCAATGGTGGAACCCATACCACCTTATGGCGTGGAGACACGCTCAGCAGCGAGGAAAAGGCTCGCTCTGGGGGAGGAGTCGTCGTTACGCCCAACTATTGCTGTACCGGTTGCACCGGTTAATCCTGTAGAAATAGGAATTGACATGCTTAGAATCCTGGTGCATACACAACAAAAACAGCTAGAAAGAATGCAGGAAACCATCCTGGCACAAGGATGGATGATCCGACACCTTACCGGAAAGACCGACTCGCTCGAAGAAGAGCATCGTACGAGCAAGATAGCTCGTAAAACCATAGCCAGAGATCTGCGTGCTGAGCAGATAAGAGCGGACTGGCTGGAGGACAGAGTCCTGGAAAATAGTTGGAACATTCAGGAACTGCAAAATCAAGCACTTGCACCAGCACCGGCCCCTCCAGTGCCAGTAGAGGAGGATCCTGAAGAGGATCCGGAGGAGGACCCAGCTGAGGAAGCTGGAAATTGTAACATCCGTCAAAAACGGATTTACCAAACCCGCTCCGTTTATCAACCGAACAGTCAGTTAAAATTTTCGTTGCGAATTAAATGCCCAAAATAATTTTAAACGATACGTAATCAATTATTATGCGGGGATATGTAATTAGTTTTTGAAAAGCTGTCAAAAATAACAAAATAAAAATATTTTACTCATGCCGGGTTTCGAACTCGGGTCTGTACCGGTTCAAACCAACAACTTATCACCTAGCCAAACAACCGCTCCGCCACTTTGATTTTCTGTTAACACAAGGAAACATTTAATTCAAATAGTTAAGTTCCGAAGTTGAATTCAATCAATTTTTCCGCCCAATTAGCAGTCGTCGGAAATCCCGACGACTTCGCCGTTTAATTACATTTCCGCTCATAATAACCGAAGACTTAACTCCCTCGACGGTTATAACCGACATCTGAACCCGCGACATCAGCCATAACCGCCGGAGAACGGCTGACTTCGAATTAAGACCGAATTCAGACCCCATTCATCTCAATACTACCCTATAAATACACCCACAACTCGCCAGAAACCTTTCACACTCAAATCGCACCTTTTCTCGGCGAAAAATCACTCGCCGGAAATATTTGATACATCGCCGGAAAACCGTATTATTAGTCTTCGAGCTTTACTGAACCCCCTAAACTCTTACCGAAATCACCCACACCCTTTGCAAGCCTTCGGAAGACTCTCTGCTGCAAGAGACTCGTCGCCGGAAGAACTTGCTGCCACCGGAGTTCAGCCGGAAAACAGAGGAGAAACAGCCGGTACTTTACACGCCTAAATTCCTTTCTTTTTACTTTTATCTCGTCTGTAATTGATCATTTAACGCTAAAAGAAACTTGAATCAACATTCGAACCAGTCAGTCGTCACTTCCGGTTAAAACCAGTGAAGAAGACGACGTTTCAGTAATGATTAAGTATAATTAAAATCCAGTTATTTACCGGGTTAGACACACAATCCAGCGGTGGACTGTGTGCACTTTTAACGCTAAGGTCACGAGTTCGAGTATTGTCCCTCACACGCTGCCTTGAGAGAAATTCCTTTTTTTTCAGCAAACTGAACCGGGTTGATTTAAGAATATGTTAAGTATATTGATAACCGAGTTTATAACCAAGTGAGACACACAGTCCAGCGGTGGAGTGTGTGTCCGCTAACCCACAGGTCCCGGGTTCGAGACCTGTGGAGCGCACCGGTTTTGTGATTTAATCCATTTTTAAAATAAAGGGATTTCTGTTTAATTCTAATTAATGTATATATGTAATTAAAATCGGATATATGACGGGTTAGACACGTAGCTCAGTTGGTAGAGCTGCGTGCACGCGTACGGGAGGTCTCGAGTTCGAGCCTCACCCAACGCACAATAATATGCCTTCCGAACCGGTCAACGTCAGTCAAAGTCAAACGGTCAAAGTCAACTGTAGCAAAAATAAAATATTTTTTTATTATTTTATTTAATTATTTTAATTAAAAATAAATTATAAATACTTAAAAATAACATTTTTAAGGTTAGAAAATAGCCTCAAACTCACAAAAATACACCCAACAATCCTACTAAAATAGATTTAATAAAACCCGTTTACTTACCAAACCATAATGCGATTTATCTAGGTTAATTTCACTCATGGTTAACACCATTTCGCGTGCATTCAACTTCATCAACCGAACGCACCCAATGTGAGTGAATTCTTACAAACTCCCCCTTTTTATTCACGTTTTGGGGTGTATCATGTGTCGTTTAAACTAATTCTCTTATGCAAATTTGTGCTATACCATTATATGAACTAAACTAGAATGTAACTATTATTGGTTGTGATATATTGCATATTGTCAAAGTTGTATGCAAATTATTTAGGCCCATCAGTTCCTCGTGGGAGACGAGAACAACGCGTGCCTTAAAACTCACACATTAGGCCCATCAGTTCGTAAGAACAACGCGTGCCTCAAAACTCATTCATTAGGCCCATCAGTTCCTCGTGGGAGACGAGAACAACGCGTGCCTCAAAACTCATACATTAGGCCCATCAGTTCGTAAGAACAACGCGTGCCTCAAAACTCATTCATTAGGCCCATCAGTTCCTCGTGGGAGACGAGTCGAACAACGCGTGCCTCAAAACAATCATTTGGTGTTTGTGTGTTCAATATTCAATATTATGTGTTGTGTGAATAAATTTACATCTACATTTACTCATATATGGTATGCACATTATTTATAATCAATTGGATAAACTTGTTCAAATGTTTTTCCATAGGATTCACTCGCCAACATTATGTTCATCCAAAAAAAAACCTTTTTACACATGATACAGGTGAACAGGTTGAAGCAAGGAAAACATAGGATATGCCTTAGAAGAGAACCAAGAAGCTTAGATTGATAGTTAGAACATGTTGTATCATTTATTGTAAATTTCCATTAAATTGTATTAATGAATATGAAACATATAATAAATGTCATGAGCTTTGATGATAACCCAATTATGCCCCGATCACCTTTTCCGCTGCGGGTCGGGGTGTGACAGAAATGCCGCACAGGATGACGGCAATGACAGTGACTTGGGGAATGGAGACGTAGACGACTGACACGTCTCGTTTATATTATTTGTTTTCCTTCAGTTTATTATTTTCCCACTTGTGTTTAAACTTGAGACCTTATAGTGAATTCGTATGTTTGATTTGCACTTTTGTAAGACGTTGAAATTTCAGTTAATCAAGTATTTCTTTTGACTATTTAACATATTGAGTTGACATAACTTAATAATTATTAAAGTACGAAGTAGGATAACTATATTGGATATATAGACTTACCAGGGTGTGTTTGTGTTGTGTTTCGAAGATCTAAATGGCGACTGGAAGACATGGAAACCTTAACTTGACGCCCGAAGAGCTAGCTGCCATGATTCAGGAGCATGTGAACGCAGCTTTAGCGGGTGTTCAGAACCAGCCGGCAGGTAACCATTATTAAATTTTCGCGTGAAAATCTAATAGTGAGGCTAGTAAAATTCCTTGCTGACTTCCTGTTCTCTATCAGCAGGAGGGGGCTTTAACCCCTACAAGATGTTCCTGGACGCAAAGCCAAGCAAATTCTCGGGGGCGGAAGGACCCATTGGATTGGTCCGCTGGATCGAAAAATCAGAATCCGTTTTTGAAATGTGCAACTGCCTAGAGGTCAACAAGGTCAAATACGCAGCCTCAACACTGGAAGATGGGGCATTGACATGGTGGAATGCCCAAGTCCAAACACGTGGACTTATAGCTGCGAACGCAATGGCATGGACTGAGTTCAAGGCCCTGATTAAAGAGGAGTACTGTCCACGAGACAGAGTGCAACAATTGGAGCAAGCTTTATGGAACCACAAGATGGTGGGATCGGAAATTGAGGCTTACACCGCAAAACACCATGACTTGGTATTTCTGTGTCCTGAATTGGCCAACACGGTGGAGAAAAGACTCGAGTTCTATCTCGGGGGTCTGGTTCCGGAAATTCAGGGTATGGTGATGTCTAGTAACCCTGTAACTGAACATCAAGCAATCCGATTGGCTCACAAACTCACCGATAAAGCGGTGGAACAGAAGAAACTGCCAGCACGGGGTACCACTGAAGTCGCCCCAGATAACAAAAGAAAATTTGAAGACTCCACTGTTCGACAGTCTTCGTCATCACATCCGCAGCAAGGGAACCAGAAACGGTTCAATCAGTACCACAGCCACCGGGGTCATCAAAATCATCCCGCCAACAACAACAACAATATCAACAACCCGAATGCAAGCGGCTATGCGGGTCGAAAGCCGCAGTGCAACCGCTGTAATCTCCACCATAACGGCCCTTGTGCCGGAAGTCGCTGCCAAAGATGTGGCAAGATGGGACATGCAGCAAAAGATTGTCGTGGGGAAATCATGTCCCGACAAAATCAGAATCAGCCCCAGGGTCAGCAGCAGGGTATAAACCGGGGATGCTATTAGTGTGGTAGCACTACTCATTTCAGAAAAGACTGCCCACAGTTGCGCAACAACAACAATAATGGTGGAAACAACCACAACAACCACAACAATAATAACAACAACAATAATGGGAAGGTGGCACGGGAGGTGCCAAAGGTCGCGCATTTACATTGGGCCGCGGAGAGGCCAGAAACGACACGAACGTGGTCACCGGTAAGTTTCCCCTTAATGAACATTTTGCTACTGTGCTTTTTGATACGGGTGCGGATAGGAGTTTTATATCTGAGTCTTTTAGGAAGAACCTAAATCTCACGCTTACACCATTAGAGACCCCTTATGTGATAGAATTAGCCAATGGTAAATCGGTAGATGTGACCCAAATCGTATCCGGCTGTCAACTCAAACTCGCGGGCCACACTTTTACCATTGATCTGATGACAACTACCCTGGGTAGTTTTGACGTGGTAGTCGGAATGGACTGGCTATCCGACGTCCGGGCTGAAGTTCTCTGCTTCGAAAAGTCTATCCGTATTCCACTCTCGAACGACGAAATCCTGACAGTACAAGGCGATAAGGCAAGCGCCGTCACCAACATCATCTCATACATGCAAGCGCAGAAGTATCTTCGGAAAAAGAATTCCTTCGCTTTACTCGCACTAATTACCGAACAGCCTAAGGACGAGAAACGTATAGAAGACATCCCTGTCGTCCGTGATTTTTCCGATGTATTCCCAGAAGAACTACCTGGTCTTCCACCACATCGACAGTTGGAATTTGAAATCGAATTGGCAAGCAATGCAACTTCTATCGCCAAGGCTCCATACCGCCTAGCTCCAGCCGAGCTGCAGGAGCTGTCTACCCAACTTCAAGAGCTGCTAGAAAAAGGATTTATCCAACCAAGCGTTTCGCCATGGGGAGCTCCAGTCCTGTTTGTCAAGAAGAAGGACGGGACTTTCCGCATGTGCATCGACTATAGGGAACTCAACAAGGTTACAGTAAAGAACCGATACCCGTTACCTCGCATCGACGATCTCTTCGACCAACTTCAAGGGTCAAGCTACTACTCCAAGATTGATTTACGGTCTGGTTACCACCAGCTACGCGTCAGGGAGGAGGATATCGCTAAGACGGCATTTCGCACTCGGTATGGCCATTACGAGTTCTTGGTCATGCCATTCGGTCTCACCAACGCACCTGCGGTATTCATGGACCTCATGAACCGCGTGTGTAAACCATACCTCGACAAGTTTGTCATTGTGTTCATCGATGACATACTCATCTACTCCAAAAGTGAAGAAGAACATGCGGAACACCTACGATTACTGCTAGGGCTGCTTCAACAGGAAAAACTATATGCCAAGCTTTCGAAGTGTGATTTCTGGATTCGGGAAGTTCAGTTTCTCGGGCACGTCGTGAATGAAAAGGGTATCCACGTAGACCCTGCCAAGATTGAAGCCATCAAAAACTGGGAAGCACCTAAGACACCGACGGAGATCCGCCAATTTTTGGGATTGGCTGGTTACTACAGACGCTTCATCGAGGGATTTTCAAAGATCGCACAACCGCTCACTACCCTCACCCAGAAAGGTATCAAGTATACTTGGGGTGACAAGCAAGAAACAGCATTTCAATTGCTGAAGCAGAAACTTTGCAGTGCACCTATTCTGTCCTTGCCGGAGGGGACAGATGACTTCGTAGTGTATTGTGATGCTTCCATTCAGGGATTGGGATGCGTACTCATGCAACGCGATAAGGTCATCGCGTATGCGTCGAGACAGCTGAAGGTTCACGAGAAAAACTACACGACGCATGACCTGGAATTGGGAGCAGTGGTGTTTGCACTTAAGATTTGGAGACACTACCTCTATGGAACGAAGTGCACAATCTTTACTGACCACAAAAGCCTCCAACACATCTTCGATCAGAAGGAGTTGAACATGCGACAGCGTCGCTGGGTCGAACTCTTAAACGATTATGAGTGTGCCATTCGGTACCACCCGGGTAAAGCTAACGTGGTAGCTGATGCCCTCAGTAGGAAGGAACACCTAAAACCTCGTCGTGTACGAGCATTACAACTCACTATTCATTCGGGGCTACCCGATCAAATACGCGATGCCCAGTTAGAAGCAGTTAAGGAGGAAAACATCAAAGCCGAATCAGTGGGAAAAATGGAACGCGATTGGGAAGTAAAGCCCAATGGAGCCCGGTATTTCATGAATCGCATATGGGTACCTCTCTACGGAAACCTTAGAGAGCTAGTCATGGATGAAGCTCACAAATCTCGATACTCTGTCCATCCGGGTTCGGATAAGATGTATCAAGACCTTAAAGCTGCGTATTGGTGGCCTAACATGAAAGCCGATATAGCCACCTACGTGAGTAGATGTTTGACTTGTGCAAAAGTCAAGGTGGAGTATCAAAAGCCATCGGGGCTACTCCAACAACCTGAGATCCCAATGTGGAAGTGGGATCAGATCTCAATGGATTTCATCACTAAACTCCCGCGAACCTTGGGTGGTTGCGATACCATCTGGGTGATCGTGGATCGTTTAACTAAGTCCGCACACTTCCTAGCTATCAAAGAAACAGATAAGATGGAGAAGTTGACTCGCATCTACATTAAGGAAGTAGTTTCTCGGCACGGAGTGCCAACGTCCATCATCTTAGATAGAGATGCTCGCTTCACGTCAAACTTCTGGCAGTCACTTCAGAAAGCGTTGGGAACACGCTTGGATATGAGCACAGCTTATCACCCTCAGACTGATGGTCAAAGCGAAAGGACCATACAGACCTTGGAAGACATGCTTAGGGCATGCGTGGTGGACTTCGGAAATAATTGCGAGATTCACCTGCCTCTAGTAGAATTCTCATATAACAACAGCTATCATACGAGTATTTCGGCAGCACCGTTTGAAGCATTATACGGTCGTAAATGTAGATCACCGGTCTGCTGGGCAGAAGTCGGTGACAGTCAACTCACAGGCCCTGAGTTAATACTTGAGGCCACTGAAAAGATTGTACAAATCAGAAACCGCATGGCAGTGGCACGAGATCGATAGAAAAGCTACGCTGATCAACGACGCAAACCGCTCGAATTTCAAGTAGGCGACCGCGTCCTACTAAAGGTGTCACCCTGGAAGGGTGTAATCCGCTTTGGAAAGCGGGGCAAACTTAACCCACGATACGTAGGCCCGTTTGTAATCTTGAAACGAATCGGACCCGTAGCATACCAATTAGACCTTCCTGCCGAACTCAGTGGAGTTCACAACGTATTTCACGTGTCAAATCTGAAGAAGTGTCTATCAGATGAAACTTTAGTTATTCCATTGGATGAGATCCAAGTGGATGAACAACTACACTTCGTGGAAAAGCCTATTGAGATCATGGATCGTGAGATCAAGACTCGAAGGCACAGCAAGATTCCAATCGTTAAAGTTCGTTGGGATTCTAAGCGTGGACCGGAGTTCACGTGGGAAAGAGAGGACCAAATGAAAAGCAAATACCCACACCTCTTTGCAACTGAGCAGCAAACTAACGATACCAGTACCTAAATTTTCGGGACGAAAATTCTTTCAACATGGGGATGATGTGACAACCTGGAAATTTCTCATACTTTCGTGTACTATTGTTGACTAAAATTCTTGTTCATGGCACTTGGAAATTCTTGTGTATGGCACTTGGGAACTTCTTGTAACGTTGCGTACCATCATTAACGAACTAACTCTTTGTGCGTGGCACTCTAAACATGTACGCTACATGCTAAACCGCGTTTACTCAATTTTCGGGACGAAAATTCTTTCAACATGGGGATAATATGATATCCAGGGTTTTTCGGATAACTTAAACGTAATACTTGTCAAATTAATTACGTGCTATGTGTACGAACGTGTACGAATTAAATGAACACGTGATGTGTGTTGTGTGATTGTTTTAGTAATTGAATAATTAGAATAGATATGTACACGAACTGAACCGAACCGCGACGTGAACCAACTTCGATTCATTGTGACTCTAGGAGTAACAAGTTTTAAACTTTAACTCAAGTCAAGTCCTCGGCCAAGATCAAATCCAAACCGAGAGCAAACCTAAACCCTAAACCAAAACACTCTCGGCCGAGATCAAGTTCAAAACCGCGAGTTCAAACCTAAACCGAACCCACCCTAGTACTTGGCCGCGAGATCAAATCCAAACCAAACTAACTCACCCTAGTTCCTCGGCCACGACTCAAACCAAAACCGTGATCCTCATCTTGTTGCGCCTATATATACAACTCACATGCACTCATATTACAAAAACACAAAACCCTAAAGCAAAACAGCCGTCGGCTGCCTCCTCATGCTCCATTGATCGCAAAACAGCTTCCATTCCTTCATCATCTCGATCTAATCAGCTGGTTCACTCTCTCGGTCGCTAACAGCCGGTTACCTTCAGTCCCTTTCAGTCTAGGCCGCGAGATCAGCTTTTCTTTCTCTCGGTCGCAGCAAGCAGCAGCCCTCGCCATCTTCCCTCATCGTATTCACGGTTCGTTTACCTTGTTATTAAAAGATTAGAAGTTATCGCTGATTACAAGATCATGTTCGGATATATATATGCTTGAATGATTAGTTGTTTCGGATATATATATGCTTGAATGGTTAGTTGTTTCGGATGTTATTTGCTGAATGAAATCGGCTGAGTTAATTTTTGTTTATATGTATAATAGTTTTCGGAACATATAAGCTTGCCAAGCATGATTGAACGAGAAGTTAGGCTAGCCGGTTTGTTAATGATGTTTACATTAGATGATTGTATTGTTTCGGATTGTTTATACTAGATTGAATGTTGTTTGAAAGCTGAATACATATAGGCTGTGTTTTGTTTGTAATAACTAGAAGTAAGAACTAGCGTTTGCATGGAAGAGATATTGGTATTAATCTAGGATTAGAAATCGGTTTTAGATCGCCTAGATTAATCGCATGAACGGGATTACACGAGTTTATGATAAAGATATGCTGAATCAGTTGCTGAGTAATAGTTACAGCCGACTTCATCTGGCTGTAACTCGGTCGATAGTTGTCGAAAAACGGATTTTCTGATGTCTAGAACGTAGAGATTTGAATAAGGAATCTAATGGCGCTGGATTCATAATTTTCTGAAGTCGTTTGATATTTTTAAAGGCCCAAACAAATTCAGTAGCTAAAGCTGTGAAAATTCTGGAATTTTGTTGGTTGTTTATCAAGTTGGATTTTAAAATCAGTAGGGAGTTGAGTCATGATTTTTGTACAGCAACTAGGTATAGAAATTTCCGGGCAACTCCAACTGGAATTTTGTTAATCGGACGATCAGTGATTTTTAAATAAATTCTTCCGTGGACTGCAGTCAGAAAGCGGTAAATCTGACTGCAGCTTAGTGAATTAATATTTATGGTTAATTGGTAAAGATTTAGGACTTGGAAAAATTATATAAATTTCTAGGGTATAGATGTCACCTACTGTAGAAATATTGGAATTTTTGGAATGTTAGAACTATTTTATAAAAATCCTAGAAAACAGCTGAATAATTGAGTGTTAAGCAGAAAGTTGATAACTTGTGATTTTATGCATTAAAGTGTTGCATGGATTTGGAATATGTTCATGATAAGTTGTTTGATTACTATGATCACATGAGAATACTTGCATGCATGTTTGAGTGTTAGATATGTTGTTTGTGTGTATCACTTTGTGAGTAAATTGCGTGTGGAATTTATATTGGTGTGATTTCACACTGACGTGTAATTAATTGGTTTGTTAGGACGCAACTAGCGGTCCCATCTCTTATAACATCTTTGCTACACTAACCGAGCAAATAAAGGTGAGTTCACGGCCCCTAACTTTATCCGGTTTTTAAACAACAGGGGGAGAAACATGTATACACTCTCAAACTCAATCTCTTTACGTTATACGAATTCAACGTCACATAACTATACGGTAACTAAGTTAATGTTAATGTAATGTTATGGTCACTAAGCAGCTTTATCACTTAAGTCCTCGACAATCTCCTCGGATCGTTAGTATTTGGGTTAAATAGCGGGGGAATTATAAGTAGTACTACTGGGCCCGACAAGCCCCATCCGAGCTAGTCGCGCTAGCCGACCTGGTATGGTCAACGGTGAATAATTGGCCTAACACCGCCATGGTCATGTGATAGGCCTGGCAAAACGGAGGCACAACAGTCAGCTTCGATCGCGAACTCTTACGTGACATGACTTTAGGCTAGCTACCTATATATATTAACATTGAACTTAATTACGAATCAACTTAATATTCCGGGTTTGGAATATTGGAAACATCAACTTATTATCCCGGGTTGGGGATAATGGAAATAACAACTTATTATTCCGGGATTGGAATAATGGAACAGATACGTTATCCCGGGTTGGGGATAACGGAGTAAACAAACTATAACGGAATAAACGAATTTATGAAAACCTGTGAACTCACTCATCTTTAATGTTGACACTTGTTTCTTTACATGTTTCTCAGGACGCTAGGAGCTCTAGGTGCACGCACATGCATTGAACAAGACATCTTTTATCGAGTCTTATCTATTAATATTGTTTTGGGGATTTTTCATTTGTTTTGGCGTTTGTGTTGGCGCCGCTTCACTACTTAATTATGCTTCCGCTCAAACCTTAAAAACTTATGCTTCTGCTAAATATTGGTAACATAAAATCTACAACAAGTGATTTTGGAAAACGTATTATCAAATCATATAGAGTCGTTCGACGTACTAGTGTTTCAGATTCTGGTTTGTTCACACGCCTCGCGGTAAAACTCCGCAAGTGGAAATTGAGGGTGTGACAGAAGAGACCTCTGTCTCTTCAAATCCTGAGTTGAGACCATAGAAAGGTCTACAGCAGACCTAAACGTCATGGGTCAAGATGCCCTGACATCACCTTTAATCTCTGGCTCTAATCCGCCAATAAAACGTGAGATGCGTTTGGACTCCGGAGTGAGTAGATACGGTACAAGTCTCGACATAGAATTGAATTCCAACACATACTTTCCACAATCAAGGTTCTTCATGGCTAATCCGATAAACTCCGTTTCGATCCTTTCCACTTCGTGAGGTGGACAGTAAGCATCCTTTACCAATTCGACAAATTTCTCCCAACTTAGATTATACAGATGAACCTTCCCAGAAGACTGGATCATCGACTTCCACCACGTGAGGGCATCGCCCTTGAACGATTGCGCTACATACTGCATACGCCTTTCTCAGTGCACCCACTGATTTCCACAATAGTTTCGATCTCGTCTAACCATCGGAGCGTTTCCACAGCTCCTTTTTCACCAGTGAAATCACATGGTTTGCAAGACACGAAATATTTATAGGAGCAACCTTCCTTATTAAATTGGATCTTTCTGTGGTACTCCTTTCTTTTCCTTTCGATATTCGACGAATGCTCAGAGTCGTCTTTCTTGTGAGAGGGATGTTCAGACTTCTTTTGTGATGAGTGCTTAGAATGGTGTGAAGATGTATGCCTGGATGTGTGCTTAGAAGTATGCTTGGTATGTGAAGCATTGGATTCACCATTATTCTTGTCACGATCTTTAATTGCTTTTTCTACTTCGGTGGCAATTAATGCCTGCAGTTCACCTCTAGTAGTTACAATCTGTTCGTTGGCACCTCCATCCCCTGATGGCTATCTGCTTCATCTGAACTAGCCATCCTTGTACTTTGATGCTGAAGCAATCACATAGAATTTAATTAGCTACACTTGTTTGATTGATTGATAACGGCACAAACGGCCTTAATAATGGGGGTGTTAAAATGTGGCACAAATAGGCCTGTCACAAGGACAATTTAAAGCAGGACTAAGGGCTTGAATCATAAAATCAAGATCACTAATGGATCAAATAGCTTCAAAGTTCGAACGTAGTTTTACTACCTCGAGACAGAGAGTCGTAGACTGAAACTGTCATGTCACCAATGGACATAACATAGCCCGTATGCATTACATCACTAATGGATGTATTAATATGACCGTAGGCACTACACCACCAATGGGTGTTTAAATAAAGTAATCATCGCACTCATGATTTCTGATCAAGATCAAAATAGATTATATAGGCTTGGACGTAGTCCTTTGCCTTGACGGCTTGTGTGGTTGCTCAGATCACACTGCCATGAGGTTAATACCTTGAATATATTAACCTTTTAGAATAGCAATTCCTTGAAATGGTTTAAGTAGCTAGTCTAGATCAGGCGGACTAGTGAAGTTTAGAACGTAGTTCACCACTTCTGGATAGAAGGGATTCTTTACAGGATTTCTCAACCTTAACTATCAGGGTAGAACACCATATAATCAACTGCCGTTTTTCCAATATATGTGACCTAATCACTTGGCAGGTGCAAACCATCAAGGAGATTTCTTGGAAATGTTTCGCAGATCATAAATTTCGAATCAATATCGAGACGTTGGCTTGAACAACTGATATAATAATAGTACATATAACATTAATCCAAAATAAATTCCATTAATATTAACATTCAAATTACAATTGCCCTAAGCGGGTCTTTTACAAGAAAAAAAGATAAATTGTCCTCGCAGGGACTAAAATAAGATACATACCCTCGCAGGGGTTTTAAAATTAAATACTTGTCCATGCAAGGACTTCATTTAAATTAAACATAATATGTAGGAATAATAGGGAGTTCAATCCTTCTTCCCTGTTAACTTTTTCACCAGCCTTTTTAATAGTTTTTGGTTCTTCTTAGCATCCTTGGCTGATTTCTCTTATAGCTCTTTTACCCGTTCTAATGCTTCGTTTAGAACGTTCATAGTTGGTGGCGGCTGTTGTGGTTGCGGTTGAGTTTAGGGTTGAGGCGGTGCAATCGGATGTTGGTACTCATGGTAGGGATATCCGCCTTGTTGGTAGGGATAGGGGTAGTGTGCATTCATGGCCATTTCTAAGTAAGGGTCTTGCAGAGGTACATTATGACTGTGGCTATGCTCTGGCCATGTAGAGGGTTCGAATGGGTTGTACGCAGGTAGGTTCGAATAGGAAGGGATAGGGTTATCAAAACCCGATGTTGGTAGCGGTAGTGATGATGGCTCACTTGCAGAAAATGGTGGTTGAGGTTCAGGCTCAACAGTAGGTGGTGGTTGCTCGTTGAAAGGCGAGGTATAAGAAGGTCCACCCATTTGTGGATCTTTTGCGATAGTGGGGTAGGATGAAGGCTGGGGAGATAGTGACCCAACTCTGGGCCCCATTTGCACGGACATGCGTACGTTCCTCTTCCTAGGTGGACGAGGTGGTAGTTGTGGTTGTTCCACCTGTTGGTTTTCAGGTGGAGGGGTGTAGTGTAACGGTGTATGGTGGGATGGAGTGTGGTAAGATGGCGTATTATGATAAGATGGGGTGTTATGGTAGGATGGGGTGTCGTAGAAAACGTATTGTGAAAATTTTTCCTGAAATTCATCAGGATAGTGCTGGGGCGTTCCAGCGTACGAGTTGGATCCGCTGATAAGTAAATGGGATGACCCATTGATCCCGTTGCCGGCATTTCTGGGTCGGAGTCTTCTTCCATGGGCTCCGGGGAATCTTCAGGTGGGGTTACAGAAGGTGAGTGGAATTGAATATCGAGGTTATAATTCCCATGGAAAGACTGGGAGTGTGAGTGGTGAGATTGGGTAGGTTGTGGTGGCAGTGAATCTGGTGATGGGGAATACTCGTGGGATATAGAGTGACGATGAGGGTACGGTTCCCATGGTGATGAGGAGTCCCCTGACCCCTCGTAAGGGTTGTAGTTATGTGGGTTCGAAGGCCCTTGACCCGTAGCTCCGCCTCTCATGAGCCCTTTTCCTTTCGCTCCTCTAGAAAACTTTGGAGGCATCCTTTACAATTCCTGTCATAAAGCAAATTAAAAATACAAAGCAAGCAAAATAGGGAAATGGATAATCCTAGGTCAAAGCCTAGACTCTAGAGTCTAAGGAATGTGTTTTATTATATCGTTTGAGATCAAACACTAATGGCAAGTGTCGAATTCCCTCAAACGTTGGCTCTGATACCAACCTGTCACACCCCAACATCCACGTGTCTACCGGTGGGCCCGGTGGGGAGTATCGTGACGTACAGTTAATATCATCATTACCAAATAAGTTAAACATAGCGAAAGTCTGGAGTAAATAAACTATTACAACCCGACAAGTCTAATGTTAAAATAATATACAGACAAGGTTGTAACAATATCCACAGGCGGATCGCAAAAACGTACAAAAATGATAACAGACTATTAACAGGCAATTCTAAGGTCACAACTCCTTATATATTTGCCCCGCAGCTCCCAGCCTATTCCGTACTTGCACCTGTAACTTAAACTTTGAAAATACGTTAGTTTTCACTGGTAACTACACTCAACCGACTCATTTTGAAAATATTTTCGAAAATGGTTTTAGGTGCGTTGGGCACGTTTTTATAAATAACTTGGGATAGTACAAAAGACCTTGTATACAGATTTACATGCTGGCTTTTACATATTAGGCCTGGTACAAAAACCGAGACATGATCAACTGACACACCACTCTGAACTTTCACAAAGAAAGCAGGATAGCAATTTCCCAGTGTATGCCTACACGCCATGCTATATTGTCGTGGCCACTGCCAATTTAGTGAGCCAAGGATATCCTAGACACGGTCAAGCCCACCCTCAATGTTTTAGTTTCAGTCAAAGCAGATCAAAACCGGGTTATGTAAGATTTCAGTTAATTATCACAACTGGATAAAACATTATCCCATACCCGACCAAGCGGTAGTAGTCTACCGTATCCCAAGCCTGTATAAGTATTTACCTGAGTTGTTGTGTATGTATGTTCCAAGCTCAGCCGAAATTTCCAAAGGAAGTACAAGGTAATTTACGGGGAGGCATTCAATCTGGAGTGATGGTACTTAGTAACCAATATTAGAATGCTAACGGGTTCTAAATTAAGTCTTAGACTTGAACCGGTTAGTCTTACGCTAAAAATATGATACGGTACGATACGCTAGATTAAGCGGTGACAGGAAGAGGATGTTAATTAGACCCGACAAGTATATATATACTTGTATAATATGGGTAACTTGATAACATTCTGGATTTTGATAAGGATTGGACAAGGTTAAGCCCGTTTTGGTTAAAATACGTAAACTAGCCACGTATGTTTAACCGACTGCGTATAAGCGAAACCGGGCAACCGTATGAGTCATTTATAAGTTCCATGAGAAATCATGTTTAATATATGTTATAAAATCAGTAGCATTTGTAAAAATAGGTCCAAGTTACATTTAAATCTAATTTATGCCTTACAAGGGCATTTCGGTCATTTTTATGTTTGTAAAAGATGTAAATTAATAATCCAATGTCAAGACCCAAATTATTCAGTAAAAATATAAATTTTATAAGGTTATAACGGTAGGATATCAAATGTAGGTGTGCTTGACGGTTTTGGAATAAACTATGTCCCGTAAGGGCATTTTCATCATTTCACACATAGAATTGAAGCCAAATTTGGGATTCTGAGTTTGGGACTTGTACATATTGTTGCTATGATGAAAATAAGTTTATAAATCAATAGGTAACAAGTCTTGGTTCATAGTTATGGTTTTAAACCATACTATGTGTCGTAAAAGCGTAAAAATCGCCAAAATGACGTTTAGTCGGTAATTTAAATTAAACAGAAGTTGGAACATGTTTTATATACCGAAATCATACCATATATCTTATTATATCAGTAAACAAAGGATTTGATTATAAAAAGAGTAGTTAAAGTCCTTTTTCGTAAAAAGGGGTAAAATAGTCATTTATCATTTGATGAACTGTAGCCTTCCATTCAGATCATAATCTGAATGAATATCCCAAATGGTCCTACTTATCATATTACATCAGTAAATAAGTCATATGATCTTAAAACCATATTCAAGCTTTCTAAAATACCGAAAAGGGCATTTTAGTCCTCTTTATGTATGAAACGCATTATGTTATAAAAATCAGATTTTGACCAGTTTATTGACATCAATACACTTGTTTTATAGTTATAAATCAGTAGCAACCTTAAGTGTAGGTTTATAAGTATTTAAAATCTTAATCTTGCACAAAAGGACCTTTTTGCAAGGTTTTAAAGACTTTTATGAAACTTATGTAAAACTCGGATTTCTTAAGAATCGAGTCACGAAACTTTAGGACAATATTCTAAACATAATCATGGTCATAAACTGACCATAACTTAGTATCAAGAATGGCTCAAAACGGGCCAGAACTAAAAGTCAACAGAAAGTCAACTGTTTGAGACTTTCGGTTACGAACCGAGCCTAGACCAAAAATTGACGAGCCGTACCTGTTGACATATGTTCAAATACCTAATTTAAGGTTATTAATGCTTTATCCGGATCATTAGTTATGAATTTTACAAAAACTGCCCAGTTTGACTTTTATTGACTTTTTGGTTGACTCGTCAATTGGCCATGAATCCGTGAAAATCTGAAAATGCCCTCTTGAGGGTTTATTACCTCCATCATTAGGAGCACGTATGAGCTTTTGTTACGCGCAATGACGGAGTATACATGGATTTAGAGCAAAGTCAAGGCGTAATTATGACGAGAGTTTGTTCTAGGCTAAGAACTATGAAGAATCGACTTAGCACGAGATTGAACACTTACATATGGTCCAAATGATGCTAAGAACAGAGTAGTATGCTCCAAAATCGTCTGGAACTCCTCCAAGGTGTGTTTGACAAGCTTCCAATGTGAAGAACTTGTTGCAACACATGGGAAGGCCTCCTTAAATGCATGTTGAGGTACTAGGAGGTAAGGCCAGGTATTAGGGGTTGTGTACAAGTGTCCACAAGTGTTTAAATGTGTCAAACAAGGAGCTCAAGGTGGCATAAATGTTAAAATGTGGCAGTCTCCAAACTTTCTAAAAGTTTGGTAGTTTCAGCCCCTACACTTCTAATACTTTCGTTTATTGCATAATCGGCCCCTCAACTTCATTTCAAGGCACAACGAGGATACGACAAGCGATTTAACAAACTTGGTCCCTCCCGTTTTAGCCTAAAATACACATACGGATTACCAGGACACGTGTAAAAAAAAATATTTGATGTAAAAACACGTAGTGTTACAGTCTTGGATCGAGTCTGTTAGTTTTGGGCTAGATTATGTCAAAATATAGGGTTATTTATGTAAATAGTGAACAAGTTCGCCCGGAATCACAATGTAAGATCAAGTTCGGCCGAACTTGATCAAGACAAGTTCGCCCGAACTTGACTTCCTCCCAGCGAACTTATTACACTATAAATAGGTGTCTTGATGTTTTCATTTGTAACTTCTGCAACTTTGGCACACTGACGGCAAAGCTATGTCCGATCAGGATTTGACATGTACTGAACATTTATGATCAATAAACAATGATTAAAAAGTAAATCTTGCATATTCGATTAACACGTCATATAAGTTCCGCTTATACGAACGTTAGATACCAATTTAGGTTCCTATGCTAGTAATGGAGCGATCTAACAACATCCTACAAGAATCTAACTATAAAGATAGATAAATACTTACGGATTTAGTTTACTCACTTGTCTTGTCTCATTATCTTGTCTCATACGCATTAAAGTACACAAAGAATCTGAATAAAGGACCATTTAGTACTTTAAACATCCTACAAGAATCTAACTATAAAGATAGATAGATACTTTACGGATTTAGTTTAGTCACTTGTCTTGTCTCATTGTATCACAAAATCCTAAATCCTAATGGTGATTCGGATAAGGCTATGAAGGGTAATTCAATAAGCACACTTATATATAGGAAGTACCAGCGGCGTATCCACCATGTCCTTAGTGTAGTACTCTAGTTTTGTTATCTAAATCACCAACAATTCTACACATAAACCAAACCATTGTCTTTTAAAGCACTTCTTAGAAATCTCACTATCAAGATAGAAAGATTTAAGACTGTACTTCAAATATCCTACAAGAATATAACTATAAGGATAGATAGATACTTTACGGATTTAGTTTAGTCACTTGTCTTGTCTCATTGTATCACAAAATCCTAAATCCTAATGGTGATTCGGATAAGGCTACGAAGGGTAATACAATAAGCACACTTATATATAGAAGTACCAGCAGCGTATCCACCATGTCCTTATTGTATTACTCTATTTTTGTTATCTAAATCACCAATCTCTACACATAAACAATACCATCGTCTTGTAAAGCACTTCTTAGAAATCCCACTATGAAGATAAGAGATTTAAGACTGTACTTCAAATATCCTACAAGAATCTAACTATAAGGATAGATAGATACTTTACGGATTTAGTTTAGTCACTTGTCTTGTCTCATTGTATCACAAAATCCTAAATCTTAATGGTGATTCGGATAAGGCTACGAAGGGTAATTCAATAAGCACACTTATATATAGGAAGTAACAGCGGCGTATCCACCATGTCCTTATTGTAGTACTCTAGTTTTGTTATCTAAATCACCAACAATTCTACACATAAACCATAACCATTGTCTTGTAAAGCACTTCTTAGAAATCTCACTATCAAGATAGAAAGATTTAAGACTGTGCTTCAAATATCCTACAAGAATCTAACTATAAGGATAGATAGATACTTTATGGATTTAGTTTAGTCACTTGTCTTGTCTCATGGTATCACAAAATCCTAAATCCTAATGGTGATTCGGATAAGGCTACGAAGGGTAATACAATAAGCACACTTATATATAGGAAGTACCAGCGGCGTATCCACCATGTCCTTATTGTATTACTCTATTTTTGTTATCTAAATCACCAACAATCTCTACACATAAACAATACCCATCGTCTTGTAAAGCACTTCTTAGAAATCCCACTATGAAGATAAGAGATTTAATACTGTACTTCATATATCCTACAAGAATCTGACTATGAAGATAGAAAGATCCTACAAGGATTTGGTTCGTGTCATCAATCGTCGTATTTGCATAATAGGAACAATACACAAAGAGTACTTAGTAAACAATACATGCCATACATTTGAGAAAATCCGGTTACACATATGAATCACCCCAAAACATTTGAAAAACGTAAAAGTGGGGAGCTATGCACTCACTTGGGATTGCGTATAGGTCTTGTTCAAATGATATAACAAGGCTCAATGGATCAAGAGTTCAATTGTAGAAATGGTTCCTAGCTTATCGGATACTATGTGTTAGTGTCGAAACTTGAAAATGGAAGATCGGGTAGAATGAAGTCTTGTAAACCAAACGAGTGTTGAAACTCATATGAAATGGTTTACTAGACTTAACATTCGGATTTGGAATGAAACCTAAGTGCTTTTTCACCCGTTATGACCCGTTAAGGTAGTTTACGCTACTTTAACGTGTCATTTGCCTAGAAACGCATTCGGATGGTCAAACTAGCCTTATGATAAGTCTTATATGCCAAAATAAGTTTAACAAAGTTGCAACATCAGTTTGTATGTCAAAAAGTTGGTTTCATATGCTTAAGATGGATTTGTGCGCAAAAAGGGCATTTTGGTCATTTATGAAGGCATAATAAGCAACTTATCATAATACTAACCAAACGAAGTGACCATAAGGTATAACCTCAGAGGGTTATTCCCTATACAACTATGGTCACTAATATGTGTTTGGTCGGATCCTAAGATCGAACAAACGGGTCGGATTCGAAAGTCAAAGCGGTGATCAAGACCACTCGACTTACGACCCTAAACAAGCACTAAACTAGAAGTGACGAGTTAAACATGTTAAAGCATGTTTAACTAAGTTAGACAACTGGTTTGGTATCAAAACAAAGTGTTTTAACCGAAAATAGTTCCGTCACAAAATGCACATAAACGTGCATTTTGACCGAAACTTTGACTCGTTACTACGACTAATAAACGTGGTAATCAGTAGGTATAATCGCTAGGGATTATAACCATCGCGATTGCGATCACGTTGCAAAGTTCAATTGAACTTTGCTTTGACCGAAAATGGTCAGAATCGAAAGTCAAACAGAAAGTCAAACTGTTTGACTTTTAGCTCAAAAAGCTAAAAGAAATGAACAAGACTAGAAGAAGGCACTTACTTGTGTTGTAGCACCCTCAAGAGCTCAGGTAGGAGGCCTCCAAAGGGAAGCAAACTCCACTCAGAGAGCAGATTTTAGAGAAAGGAAAGAATTGAGTAAGGAAAAATGGTGAATGATCAAGGGTATTTATAGTTTTCATGAAGCCACGAGATCATTCCATGTGTTAGGAGGTGTTGTAGGATCATTACAAGTGTTTAGTTAGGTGTTGCAACCAGGAGAAGTGTGGCAAAAACGAGTTATAGGTGTCAAAGCAATGAAACAAGAAGCTGCCAAGTATTATGCTATGTTTGGCACCCCATGCGAACTGTATGGGGTTCTGGATGCGGTCCGCATGGCCCTCAGCTGGCAGAAACTTTGCAATTTTGGCAGAACAGGCCCCTGAACTTGTTTTGTCGCGTTTCGTCGTTTCTAACACCCGTCAACCCTATTTCTAAGCTCCATAAGGATGAATAAGCATGGGAACTTGAAATATGTCTAAAAATGTTTCGGATTTCGGCTCGTTCGGTTGTACGGCTGCGTTTTTGGGTTAATTACGACGAATGCCTTAATTAGCACGTAAACGACCGTAATTGTGTAACGAAATATATTTTTTCATTCCAATCATTAAAATGCAAGATTTTAATGATGGAAAAAATATTTGGATGTACGTACGTGTTCCGTATTAAGAAATATACGAAATAACGTACTGTCGCAGATTTTGCAAAATAGTCCCTGGTGTTAAAATAGCATGTTTTGCCATACCGAAGCCCTCAAAACTTATATCTAAGTTATGTAAAGGGTATTTAAGGTATGTTAAGCTTATGTCCTTGTCCCGGCGTGTACGTTACGTTAAACGGGTTGCGTTTAAGTATTGGTTATCGGAATGCCTTCAAAGAAAAAGCTTTTTTTGAAAGCCCGAATTTTTGGCACAAGGGTTACAGTCTCCCCCACTTTAGGAAATTTCATCCTGAAATTTATTCGAAAGGACCATAGAGTGCGTTTGGAATAACTGAAAGATAACAAAGCTCGAGATTTCGAAGATGTGGAGCATTATTGGTGTTGGGAATGTTTGGGGGATTCAAAGCGTAAACAAAGATATTCAAAGTATCTTCAAGGTATACAAACCTTTAGAACTTTTGAATCTATAAAGCGTCCTTGAGTGTATAAAAATTGTTTTGTATGGCACTATGTTATACTTAGGCACTTAGTGCAATCCATAGCAAACAAAGGGGTGTACATTCAAGCTTAGCCATACGTACACGGTTTCTAACGTCCCACGAGGTACATCCCATGTACCATGAGCATCTCATGCATAGGAGATGGGTAAACATACCTATGGCATCAAGGTCGTCACCATTAACACCATAATATACTCTCGGTCGGCTCGAATAGAGTTAATGAATGTACTCGTCTCGTCCATTGCATTCAATAAACATATAACAAATAATTACATAATCACATAATGGTCCAAGATAACATAAAACCTTCAAGTGACCCTGGTAATGTTCAGAAGAATAACACAATAAGAACACTTATATATAGGAAGTACCAGCAGCGTATCCACCATGGTCTTATTGTGTCATACCCTTCCTGTTACCTAATCACTCTAGATTTTATGCCACCATCTTAACAAGGCTTACTATGATTCTCATGTGTCGATCCCTGTAACTAAGTGTGCACCCATAATTACGCATTTCGTCACATGGTCCACATAGCTCCTCTTGTTAAGTAAAGGGAAATAGATAATAAGGTCGAAGTAACATCTCAATCAAATAAGTATCATCATAACATAACATCTATTGAATCGACCGTGTTTCATACTAGAAATGTTTGCACTACTTGTTTTGTATCCAAAAAAATCAGTAGCAGGTATTTTATTCTGGTACAAATATTAATATATGTTTCACACTAGCCATACAGATACTGTGCATCATATACTAAGCATGGATTTTCACAAACAATGTAAGTATGTCATGAAAATGTTTTTAAATCATGTGCTAGGTATGCTAAGTCAACATACTAGGCAATAGTGCATTTGTAATCATGTACTATACATAATAGATTAACAAATCATGTATGTAAATGACATGAAAACAAAAGAAGTAGTAATAGGCACATAGTATTTGTAGTGTTTGTTTTGCAGCGATTGTATAAATGCACTAGTGTGCAAATCATAATATGCTATTCTTGCGAGATTTAGTTCCTAATAATAAAGAACAGAATCCTCGAAGTTGGTATGTAGTTGTAATTACACACAGTGTAATCATATTGGAATTTGTAACTAAAATACGAATAACAAGAATGAAAAAAACTTCTTGAAATTTATATTGTCATTACAAATATTATTGAAATATTGTTCATAGTTCTTGGATAACAAAAAGAAAACGTAAAGGTTCAAATGATCATGAGTGCTTGATCATCAGCTTGAACCTCATTGACATTGTACATTCGTCCATTAGCATTAGTAAGCTTAGGGCAGTTTCGCTTGAAATGATTTAAATCACCGCAATTGAAACATGCTCCAGCTGGAATAGCGAGGGCGTGTTTGAGTAGGGGCAGCTTGGTTTTGGATGCGACAGGTCGCAGCTAGATGTCAATGAAACCCACAAATTGTACACTGGCGGCATGGAGAATTTGTTGGGTGGTGATAGTTGCAACGATTGCACCGAGGATGTTTTCCATGATAAGTCCCCCTAACGGGTACTGAATTGAGTGGAATTGGTGCAGCAATCGTAAAATTCTTTGAAGTCTTACGCTTCTTAGAATTTCTGGAAGGTTCACCCTTTGTTTCTTGTGTAGTTCGTTTCTTGTCTCCCTTTCGAAATAGTTTCCCTTTTCTAACTTGGGAGTCAGTTAGGGTAGCGGCTAATTCCTTAGCCTCTCCAAACGTTGCAGGTTTGCTGCCAGTGACATTATCTTGGATCGGATCAGGTAGGCCATCAATGTATTTCTCAATGGCCTGATCCAAAGGTGTGACCATAGTGGGTCAGTGTAGGCTTAACTGTTCAAACCGGTCAGTGTAGGCACGGTTTTCCCCACTATCTTGTTTAAGGTGATAGAATTCGGTTTTAAGTAGCCTTATTTCGTGTCGTGGATAGAATTCTTTCATCATAAGATTCCTGAATTCTTCCCACGTTTGTGTCATAGCTACTTTTGCACCTCTGTATCTCATGACTCCGTTCCACCAAGTGAGTGTTCTCTTTTGGAAAACACTCAAGGCGAACTCTACCTTACGCTCATTAGAACACTGAACATGGCGGAATGTGCTTTCTATACTCTCAAACCATTGTAGGAGCCCAGTTGCTCCTTCAGACCCATTAAACTTGAGTGGTTTAGCTGAGTTGAATTGTTTGTAGTTACATGGCGTAGGAACATTGTTGTTGTCAATGTCTGGGAGTACAGCAGCTAGATGCTGAGCGATCAATGCAGCCATCAGCGTTCCAAGTGGCGTCATGGTGAGGAGGCATCTTGAAGAAGTAGCTATAATGAAAACAAAATAAATTACATTTCGTAGACTTGTTATAAGTTTAAAACATCATAGTGAATAGAAAATCTTAACTTGGTATTCGTTCAAAAATCATGTTCTTGTACTTAGAAAAATAGTGCTGTGAATTTCGTTTCGAAACTTGTTTGAAAATAAACTTTTGTTATATTTTCGGATGAGAAAATACAAACCAAATTAATGGTTTGTGTTAAAATTCTTTACCTTTTAAAAATTTATTATCTTTAAGATAAAAATATTTTTAATTGAGTCTTTTTTTTTTTAAATAAAGAAACTGTTGTGGATTAAATTTGAAAATTCTCATCCGAATGATAAAAATTTTGAAAATTTGAAAGACAAAAGTTGTATTTGAAAATGAAGTAGATTGTAAAGTGATGTGTTGAATACAGTCGTAACATATTACCGAATGTAACATGTCAGAGTAGTGTCATACGAGTAGTAGTGTTTAGGAATCGTTCAGCTGATCAAGGTAGATGGGTTTCCACAATGTTTCGAGAAGACATGCTTTAGCCTATAAGTGAACACTCACCCTAAGAGTTCCCAGGTAAGAGTGACTGGTTCGATAATGCGGATTTGTACGAACACTCTAGCCTTAGATAGAAACTCGGGGTACATGCATTCACCCTTCCAGATTGCATGTGTTCACATTATTAAAACCCAAAATTTCGACGAAAATGTTTGAGAGTAAAACGTTTTGAGAAATCTTTTGATAAAATGTTTGAGATAAATAAGTCGAGAAACATTTTTATGAAAACTTTTGGGAAAGCATTTCGAGAAACCTTTTGATAAAATGTTTGAGATAAATAGGTTGAGAAACATTTTGTTGAGAGCGTTTGAGAAAACATTTTGAGAAGTATTCCAATGAAAATAAATTTTTTTTGAGAAAAATATTTTGAGGAATACTTTGAGGCAATAAGTCTAGGGATTTAAGATAAATCTAAGGGTAGATGATTTGTAAATCATCTAAGGGTAGATGATTTGTAAATCATGGAGTAGTTATAGCACGAGTAAGGATGAGGATTAGGATAGAGATCCTAAGTCTACTCATGTTCGGGTCCCTAGGAAGGTTATAGACTAGGTTAAAGGCATTCTAATAACTTAATTCCCTAAAACCTGGCTTTGATACCAATCTGTAACACCCCAATCGCGAAATACAACAACACGCGGCAGAAATATCGGGGAGTCACGTTACAAATTGCTCACAACTACTGGTACTAAATTGTTTCATTATTTTTAACATTGTTTTACAATACAAAGAATACATGAAGTTGTCTTTTGATTAAATAAGTCTAAAGCCCGGATGCATTCCTATGTGCAGCATGCTTGAATGATTGAAACCTGAAACATATGTGAAAAAGAGACATCAACAAACAATGTTGGTGAGTACGTAGTTTTATTAGCCAAGTTAATGGCAAAAAGATTAATGTTGCAATACTTCGATAACTACAAGAGTCGTCTATTTAAAATGGACTCTTTAAAGCCAAGGAATGGCAAAAAAAGATTTAGTATTGCAATACATTAACTTGATTATGAAACTTGTGACAAATAGTTTTGTATATGGCAACATGATTAATACTAAGAAATTTTTATGCCATTGATAATTGTACTTTGTTCATTGTAATCACCTTGAATTCGGTCATAAAATTTGTGAGTATGTTATTAGAAAACCAATCAAGGATTAATAACAACAATATTGAAGTATGTCATAACTCGCGTGAGTATTATTAGAAATCATAAAATAATACTTTGGATATCCTTCTAAGAATCTAACATATAAAAATATTAAACAGTTCTACAAGGATTTGGATATTGTACTTTGAAACAATCGAACACAAAATCCTAATGTGATTCGGATAACGCTACAAGGGTAATACAATAAGAACACTTATATATAGGAAGTACCAACGGCGTATCCACCATGTTCTTATGGTATTACACTCGTTTCATTATCTAAATCACAACTAATCACAATAACCACATAATCATCGTCTCGTCACATCCTCTTGTCACATACGCATTAAAGTACACAAAGAATCCAATCAAGGACATCAATTTGTACTTCAAACATCCTACAAGAATCTAGCTATGAAGATAGATGATAGATAGATACTTTACGGATTTAGCTTAGTCACTTGTCTTGTCTCATTGTCTTATCTTATACGCATTAAAGTACACAAAGAATTCGAATATAGGACTACCATTTAGTACTTTAAACATCCTATAAGAATCTAACTATAAAGATAGATTACGGATTTAGTTTACTCACTTGTCTTGTCTCATTGTCTTGTCTCATACGCATTAAAGTACACAAAGAATCCGAATAAAGGAATACCATTTAGTACTTTAAACACCCTACAAGAATCTAACTATAAAGATAGATAGATACTTTACGGATTTAGTTTACTCACTTGTCTTGTCTCATTATATCACCAAATCCTAAATCCTAATGGTGATTTGGATAAGGCTACGAGGGGTAATTCAATAAGCACACTTATATATAGGAAGTACCAGCGGTGTATCCACCATGTCCTTATTGTATTACTCTAGTTTTGTTATCTAAATCACCAAAAATTCTACACATAAACCATAACCACTGTCTTGTAAAGCACTTCTTAGAAATCTCACTATGAAGACAGAAAGATTTGTTGGTGCATAATGTCTATGTCTTAGTCTTATATCGAGTCTGTATAGAATAGAGCTGGATAGGCTAGTCGTATGAAATATTATGTAATAGTGATACAAGTTCGCTTGAGATTGTCATGTGTAGACAAGTTCGGCTGAACTTGCTAAGGCAAGTTCGGGCGAACTTACACCTCCTTATAGCAAACTTGATCATCTATAAATACCTAGCTAGCCTCTCTCATTTGTAACTTTGACATTTTGGAGGCAAAGCTCTATCAGTTTGTACTCTTGACTTTTGATCAATAAAACTGATGTTAAACTGATTAATTCTTGTCTATTGGTAAACACGACGTAATATTTCCACTATTATGGATGTTAGATATCAAATTTAGGTTCCTTAGCATCGAGGATCGGTCCTACAAGTGGTATCAGAGCTAGAACAGCCTGATTTGATAGTATCAAGACAAGAACACTTCTATTTCTACTCCATTCTTCTATTTTTTTTAACTTTTTCATCAAAAATGAAGAATTCACGGTCAAAATCTTTTCAATTTTGAATATATCATGTAAAATACAACAAAGATAAACCCTTGAAAGATTGGAGACCAAATTCAACCGAATTGATGTCAAAATTTTGAAAAAAACCATGTTTTGCAAAACTTTTCCATCGAACGTGTTTAACCAAGTTCGACCGAACTTGTGTTAGAAAGTCATTTTTCAGGTGAATTTCTATCAAGTTCGATCGAACTTGAGCTGTTTTTGAGGAATTTTGGTCAAGTTCGCTCGAAGTTACTAATTTTTCATTGATTTTATATCAAGTTCGACCGAACTCGGGTAATATCAAGAAAATTCTAGGTAAGTTCGCCCCGAACTTACATGATTGTTATCAAATCTCTTTTCACAAGTTCGACCGAAGTTCAAGGGATCTTTTTCAAATTTGAAATAACAAGTTCGACCGAACTTGTGATAAATTTTCAAGAATTCTTCATTTGTGCTGCAAGTACGACCGAACTTGTAGTTGAACTAATTGTTTTCAAAGTTTTTAAGTGTTTTCAGTGTACATATCTCGTTATTCACAATGGATGATATTCAAAGAGCTTTAATGTCCGGAGCCAGTTCGTGAAATGCCAATGTGATCCATCAAGTCAATCTTGATAACGAAATGGGCACGACTGTTAAACCGCCCAAGCTAATGAGCATGGAAAGAGAAATTTACATATTGGGTACAAGCCATGCACTTCGTATGCTGGGTGTCGATTGAAAGAGGTTACACTGTTCCAGTGGATGAACACCAGCAAGTGTTGGAAAAGTACAATTACACGACTGTACAGAAAGACGAATACATTGCTGAAAAGAAGATGATAAGTCTCATCATTCAATCTGTCAAAGAAGATATTCTGGTCTTACTGCCTGAATATACTGCTGCAAGAGAACTCTGGCTATCGCTTCAAAAGAAATATCAAGGAAGTGCGGAGATGATAAAGAGCAAGAAAGCTCTTATTCTGAAAGAGTTCGACATCTTTACTATGTTGAAGAATGAGAATATGAAGCAAAGGATTGAGCGTTTCTGTCATCTTAAAGTCCAAATGCGAAGACACGGTCTTGAGAAAATGGAACAAGAATACATCAACAAGCTTGCTGACGCACTACCAGATGGAGAGTGGACTACTTATCTTATGGTTCTGAAGAAAAGTGAAAATGGGAATTTTTCAAGGTGTCAACATTTATCGATAAACTCGAAGGCCATGAAATGGAACTCCTGAATATTGCAAAGATAAAGAACGCTAATGTTGTTCAAGACGTTAGTTTGTACTACAAAAGTGGAATACAAGATAACATTTCAAGCCCAAAGATTCAGACAGCATTCAACGCAAGTTTGAACTCTTCGAACAATTCTCCACAGAATCAGAACCAATCACAGTCGCATTATGATCAGAGTCCACAAAGTTTGTTTTCAAGCACTAGTTTAAATTCATCTTATCAAAGTCAAGCAAATCAGAATCAGCAAACAAATTCTGATTCGAATATATACAAGTGCAACATCGCAGTGAATTTGAACAATGTTGTTTCAGAACAAGTCGCTAAACAACATATGTCACTTCTCGCCACTGTTCTGGAATCATATGAAAGTCTTGTAGCTGGGAAAATCGGCAATCCCGAGATGACCGCTGAAGACTACGACCAGGTGGATGAAGAAGAACTGGAGCTCATGGATATAAAGTGGTGTTTAGCATCTATTATCCGAAGAGTCACAAAGTTCGTTGCTCTATTAGGCCGAGATATCGGAAACTCAAGCAACAAATTGACAAGACAAAAGTCGCGTGCTTCAGATGTCGCCAGAAGGGACATTTCAAGAGAGAATGCAAAAATCCTGAAGCAACGGGAAATCAAAGTCCATTCGGAGGAGGCAATTAGTATTACAAGAAGTCACTTCAGTACAAGCCTTTCCCGAAGAAGACTCAGGTTGAAATTCAAGAGAAACCAAATAGCAATAATACTGGGAAGGCTATGGTTGCATCTAATAAGGATGACGGTTTCGACTGGAATTCATACATCGGTAAGAAGACCGAAGTTGCATTAATGGCTGAAATTGTTGAAGATACATCTGCAGAAGAAGCAGCGGCTATGGAGAATATTCTGCTGGAACAATATCTGCAACAACAACGTGAAGAAAAGGAGTATATCCACATGCATAAGCATGGAATTTTTCTCCTAACTCATGTGAAAATTTTGCAGGTCATTTTGATGGAAGTTCTCAGGAACAAGTTGCTGAGGAGAAATCAAATGTTGAAGCAGTCATTGATATTACTCAGGAAGTGAATGCCGAAAACCTCAAGGACATTGCCGACAAAGCCTTGATGGCAAATCTAACCAAGGTAGGTCCAGAGGTAAATGAAGTTGTCAAAGTACAAGTTGTAGAGGTTGAGAAAACTTGTACAAAATGTACCGAACCATGTTCTGAATGCGCCGAAAAATCAAGGATCATCGCTGAAAACAATGTGCATAATGAACTTTTGAAATACGATTATCGCACAATGAAAGAAGCGTATGATAAAATGAAAAATGATTATGGAAGGCTCGATAGAATAATATCGAACAACATGATACAATAAGGATGTTAAAAGGAACAGTAATGGATAAGCAAAAAGCGATTAATATCTATATTAACACCATTACTGAAACTAAGCAACAACTCCAGGACATGAAAATTGAAACAGAGCGTGTTCAACAACTTTTGAGAAGTTACACTTGTAATGCATATGTCATTGATCACATCCTTCTGACAATTCCATCGGAAGAGAAACCTAAAAAGAAAATTGGTAAAGAATATAGCAATGTTCCTCCACCCCTGTGCGAGAAATACTGTCGCAAATCCGCTGATGGGATGGATAAGACACTCAACATTGAGTTGTTATCTGAAAAGAAAACTTAGTTGCCAGAGAACATTGATGTAATATATACTAAAACAGATGACGACAATGTTGTGGTTAAAAAGTTATTGAAAATGTTTTGAACGATTCTAATAAAGGCAGCTTTAAAAGCGCCGACTCGAGCTCAAAGAATTCTGATTCACAGTCCGAAGATGACGATACATCATCAGAGAATGATCTATGTGATGATCCTAATGTTGTAATGTACAAGATTAAGGAATCTGGTAGATTATACTTTGATGACAGTTTTCCGATTCAGAACGTGAAGGAAGAATTGTTAGACAAATTCTTTAAACTCGTGGAAGTCACATCAGATGATCTGGTAATCAATAAAAAGAAATTTTATTCCAAACCTAAAAGAAACAATTACCGAAGGAATGGTGGTGATCATCCGAAAAACCGGAGAGCCTGGTTGGGATTAGAAGAATCAGATGAACCTAAAAAGAAAATGTCACCATTTCATGAATACAAGAATAAAAACATGAATTTTGTATATGGGACGAACACGGTTCATGAGGAAAGTTTGATCGGGAAACAATCAAAAGATGAGTTCAAGAAACAGAAAGAACTTCGAGATAAAGCCAAAATTGCAAGTGGTGTCAAAACAAGTGGTGTAAAACCCACTAAAGGACATCCACATGATTCTCGGACTTGTTTCAAGTGCAACGAAATTGGTCATATTGCACGCCAATGTCCAAAATCAAAGCAGACTTATCTTCGAAAGAAAGAAAGTTCAAATGTTGTAAACCGAAGCAACCAGAGTTTGGGCAAATAAGAATTCTAAAAAGAAATGTTAACAAAGATGAAATGAAATAAGTGTTTGAAATGAAATTTGAGAATTCAATTTTCAAAAAAGGTGAGTCTTCAAAAGCAAATGAAAACAAGTTTTGCATCAAAAAAGCTAACATCAGATCTCAAGCCTGGATTGCAAAGAAACGGTCAACAACATCCGATGTTATTAAGTCTGAGCCTGTAAAGACTGATAACAGAAAGAATCAAAATCTGAAATCATAATTGAAACCACATCTGAAACTGTCAAAACTACAAGTGGTAACAATTCAAAAGATAAAAAGACAATAAATTTTTCAAACATAAACATCATAGAAAATCCAGATGATGAATGTGAATTTGATTATGCAGATGAGTGTGGATTCGATTATGCTGATGAATGTGAATTTGATTTTGACGATGGTTATCCAATTCAACCCAAGACCAAAAAGGCTTGGGTCTCGCTTTTTAAATAGATTGTTGAAATGTGCAGGGGCTCCAGAGATCCGTACTTTCTAAGTGGATTCTGGATAGTGGAGCTTCCAGACATATGACATGAATGAAAGCGTTGCCATTCGATATAAAAGCTATCAATGGTGGATATGTTGGATTTGCGGGTAACCAGGGTGGAAGGATAGTCGCCGAGGGAAAACTCTCCAATGGCGTCGTTTCATTCGATCGCGTGAATTATATTGCAGAGTTGGAAAATAATCTTCTGAGCATATCGCAGATTTGTGACAAGAAGTTCATGGTGCATTTCAACGACAGAGAGTGTATTATCTTGAAGACGGGATTCAAAATACCAGATGAGTGGATTCTGATGCGAGCACCTCGAGAGAATGATCTATATGTTCTTGATATGGGCGTCGCTACCACTTCATCAAAATCAGCGTAATGTTTTGTGACAAAGGCTACTGAAAAGGATTCTATTCTTTGGCATCGTAAGATGGGGCATATTCATTTGTGAAAAATGAATTTCTTGGTTCATAATGATCTAGTAGAAGGTATAAATCTTCGGAGTTTTCATATGTCTGATCAGTGCTTAGAATGCAAAAAGGGAAAGCAGATCAAGAAATCTCATCCGAAGAAAATTCAGAACTCAATCAAGTTGCCATTAGAACGTCTCCACATGGATCTATTTGGTCCTGTAAATGTTCGAAGCATCTCAGGAGACTTATATTGCTTGGCGTGACAGATGACTATTAGAGATATTCATGGGTATTCTTTCAGGAATTAAAAGACGAAACATTCGAGAACTTGGTGATTCTGTTTAAGAAACTCTAGAATCTTTATCATCTGCCGGTCAGACGCATTAGAAGCGACAACGGCACAGAGTTTAAGAATAACAAAATGAAGGAATTCTGCAACGCAAAAGGGATACTGCACGAGTTTAGTGCTCCCTATACTCCACAGCAAAACGGAGTAGCTGAACGGAAGAATAGAACTTTGATTAAACTGTGAGAACCATGCTTGCAGATTCTAAACTTCCAGTCAGCTTCTGGAGTGAAGCGGTTGCTGCGGCTTACTTCACGCTAAACAGAGTTCTCACTGTCAAACCAACAAAGAAGACATGTTTTGAGATGATAAACTGACGGAAGCCAAATTTGAAATTCTTAGAACCATTTGGTGCGCCATGTACTGTAATCGATCAAGATGGCAAATTCGGGGCTAAATCTCTTGAAGGTTTCTTTGTCGGATATGCGAGTCCGTTAAGAAGAGTATATGTTCCTTCGTTGAGAAAGGTTATTGAAGCACAACACATGGATTGTTTCAACTATACGGATCCTATTCAAAGGAGAGGTGACGCGTGGCTGTTCAACTATCAAGATCTTTGGAAGTCATTCGACTTGCCGGAAGAACCGTCTGACGAAGAAGTTGCAGCGTTATATTATCTTCACTAGTCAGCGAATCAAGATCAAATCATTAGACCAATTGTGGTTAATCAACCGACGTTGGATTCTTCATCTTCCGGAGCAGGTCCAAGCAATAGCAGTGGTGTTCAAGTTGAAAATACTTCTGAAGCAGAAGTAACACCTGCTACACCTCCAGTGAATGCTTCTAATGAACCAGAAAATGCAACAGTGTCCAGTACGCCTCAGAATCAGAATTCTGACTTAGATGAAGCACCGACATTTGATGCTGATAATGAAACTTCATCAGATGAAGAAGTTGAGCAGATATCTAACTTGTTAAATCAATCTGCTAGTCCGAGAAATCAGAACGAAGCTTCATCAAGTACTCCTAATGTTGATGTGAACAGTGATATGATTGTTTCAAATCAGCAAAGCTCAGTTGATGTTCCAACAGAAGAAATGCCGCGATCATATTCGTACCATCCTTCAACGAATATTATAGGAGAACTACAAACTGGTGTGCATACACGAAATCAAATCAATAAAGCTCTTAGTTGTTTCTACACCCGAGTTGCACCAACTCAGAATTACTGCTACTATTCATGTTTCATTTCTCAAATAGAGCCAAAGACAGTTAATGAGGCTCTGGCTGACGAGAATTGGGTGATAGCAATGCAAGAGGAACTTTTACAGTTCGAGAAGTTGGGTGTTTGGAAGCTTGTAGACTTGCCACCGAAGTAGAAAGCTATTGATACAAAGTGGGTCTTCAAGTATAAAAGAGACGATCGGGGCATAATAGTAAGAAACAAAGCTCGGCTGGTTATCAAGGGATTCCACCAGCAGGAAGGGATAGATTATACGGAGGTATACGCACCGGTTGCGCGATTAGAATCTATCCGCATTTTCCTAGCGTTCGCAGCTTGGAAAGGAATTAAGGTGTACCAGTTGGATGTAAAATCTGCATTTCATTACGGTAAACTTTGTGAACAAGTGTATGTCGGCCAACCACCGGGGTTTGTCAATCCACTGAATAAGAATAAAGCATATCTCCTGGACAAAGCCTTGTACGGTTTACACCAAGCCCCGAGAGCTTGGTACGAGACATTACCGCAACATCTCGTAGGAAATGGCTTTACACGAGGCACAGTGGATAGCACTTTGTTTACCAGAGAAGTTGGATCGCATCTGATAATACTACAAATCTATGTGGACGACATCATTTTCGGTTCTACGGATGACAGTCTGTGCAAAGAGTTCGAAAAGATCATGAAGAAGAAATTCGAGATGTCCTCGATGGGCGAAATGAAGTTCTTCTAAGGTCTTCAAGTGGATCAGCTTCCAGACGGGATATTCATTCATCAGACTAAGTATGTTCACGACATTCTCAAAAAGTTTGAAATGGATTCTTCGAAGCCGCTTTCGACACCGCTGGCACTGAACCATGGGATTTGCGTAGACGAGACGGGAACGAAAGTTGATGAAACACTTTATCGATCGATGATAGGTTCATTGATTTATCTAACGGCATCGCGCCCAGACATCATGTATCCTACTTGCTTATGTGCGAGATATCAGTCAAGTCCTCGAATGTCACACATACAAATATCAAGCGAATCTTCCGTTACTTGAAAGGTTGCCCAAGCACGGCCTGTGGTACCCCAAGAACGACAATTTTGATCTCACTGGATACGCTGACTCAGACTTCGGAGTGGATAAACTGAACTCGAAATCTACAACTGCAGGATGCCAGTTCTTTGGCACACGTTTGGTAACGTGGCAGTGTAAGAAACATACCACGGTCTCTCTCTCAACCTGTGAAACGGGATATATTTCTGCTTCCAGCTGTTGCTCTCAAATCCTTTGGATTCAGCAACAGATGAGGTATTATGGTCTGCAATTTCTTGACATGCCTTTATTTGTAGATAACAAAGCAACCATCGATATAACTAAAAATCCGGTTCATCACTCACGTACAAAACACATTGAAATTCGATACCATTTCATTCGTGACTGTTACGAAAAGAAATTGGTTCGAATAGAAAAAATCCACACCGACGAACAAAGGGCTATACCAAAGCATTTCCATTAACAAGATTTAAATATCTAATGCAGTTTAACGGTATTAAAAATTTGCTTACAGGTGCGGAAGCTGAGGTTGAATACGGATCGGATGACGAATTCACATGATCCGCATTGGTTTGTATGGTTTGTAAATATCTTTCTAGTTAAGTATTTCTTAAAATCTAAAATCCAAAAATATGTTTTTGATTTTAGGGGGAGAAATATTTGGGAAAATACAAAAACATGTGAAAATTTTCAAAAATGTACAAAAACATTGAAAAAGACAAAAAGAATTCGGTGTCACAAAAAGGAAATAATAGTACATCAGTGGACTATCACAGTATGCTAAAGAAATTTAAAGTTTAAAATTGATAAACGAGTCTTACTGTGGATGTGTCGATAGGCTTAACACGTTCAGTAAACTGTTTTCGAGATATAAACTAAATTTAACAACTGCTTAATCTTGTGGATTAACACATCTTGGATATATGGACTTAGTACTACGAAATTTCGTTTGAGAGATTGCCTGATTCTGAGATACGAGGTCTTTATAGATAGTTGATATCTGGGGTATTATACAAGTTCTTCTGATTTTGCGGAAGCAATAGCCTAGAACTTCTATAATACTTTCCCTATAAACCCAAAAACTGCATGCAATATTGAAAAGTATCAAAAGATCTAATCATTTGCAGTGCTGAAAAGATTCCTTAAGTGGAACACACCTTAAAGACGAGCATTCATCTCTTTGTCTGTACGGTAGTACTAACCTGAGCTCTCAAGGTCTCACACTAACCCAGATACAAATATCAATTACGTTATATTCACCTGTAAGATGAAATCTAGGGAATCTTGATACGGGAGTATATTCAAGAAGTGGGAACCACAGATAAGTCAAGTTTCATAATTCATACCTTAACATATCTTGAAACAGCTGAGAAATGTGGTAAAGTTTAAGTGGACAAACATATCGACAATCTAGGTAAATGAGTTTAAAAGCTTAAAGTCATCTAAAGGTCAACGGTACTGGTGATATGTCTCAATTAACTAATATGATCCTTTAGACACGAATTCACAAAAATATGTCTGTAAATATGTTTGTACATTGTTTATATTGTTCTGTACATAGTTTATCAGCTTTACAGATTAAAATCAAAAAGATTTTTAGTGTGTTTTAGCATAAACTTACAAAAATTCGAAAAGATTTTATTTCTACATTGTTTTAAGTAAACCAATGTTGGAGAACGGGTCTTCGAAGTCTGGTAAGATGCTAGAACTGGTGGGAATTTCTTTGACAACGGGCTGGGAGCTAATCTGCAAAATTCTGAAAAGCCAAAATGATAAAAAGTTCATTAATTTGAAACTTTGATTTTGAAAATACCAACAGTTTGTTCGTAACGGGTCAAACTGGGGTCATTAACTTGGACTCGGCAGACAAATCGGTTAACCAAGGTCATTAGCTTGGACTTGGTCAACTGAGTGGATTTTCATAACTGATAAAAGTTGGAAAGTTCAAGGGGTTAAATTGTAATAACTGAAAAAGTTTGAATTTGTGGTTTGGCAAGTTCGGCCGAACTTGCTAAACTAAATTAAGTTTAACAAAACAGCAAGTTCGACCGAACTTGCTAGGTGATGGTTGTTTGTGTATTGCATAAGTTCGCCCGGACTTGTTGGGCTTGTTAATGGGCTTCTCAAGTTCGCCCGAACTTGACAGGGTATAAGTACCTGGGCAAGTTCGGCCGAACTCATTTGTGCAAGATTGAGACTCTGAGCGAACTTAAGCAGTTAAGAGATTTTAGTGAAATTGGCAAAAATACACCGTTACTCTGCCCAAATCAGATTGTTCTTGGTGATTTACACACCAACTACAATGACCGAGGTGTGTATTTGAACATTGGACCATTGATTGAACCGTATTTGATATTTCAGATCTTAAAACCTTAAAAATATTAGATCTAAGGGTTTAGTGAACAAATTGAACAAAAAATCATGATTAAAACCATAAATCAACCGTATGAATGATGTTAATTTGATTGAAATGGTTGAAATCATATTGAACAGGTTTGGTATGAAGGTGATGACAAGTTCGGCCGAACTTGTTATCAAGTTCGACCGAACTTGTTAACTAAACATGAATTAGAAAGAAATCATAGCATGTTCGACCGAACTTCTAAGAAAATTGATTTGTAAATGTTTTGGAAGTTCGCCCGAACTTGGATATTGGAAGTTGAAAAAATGATAAGTTCGCCCGAACTTAAACTTTGATGATTGAACATGTATATTACATGTTCGGGCGAACTTGAATAAAACATAATGTTATAACACTCAATCAAGTTCGCCCGAACTTGATGAATGTGTTAGAAAAATTTTGTAACTTTTTCTCGTTACTTGTGCTAATTGTTTTGCGTCTTTTTCAGGCTCAAGAACCAGCGCGTGTAATCTCTATTGAGTTTTCTAAGTCCCACAACACGTGCATTACACTCGACAAGACGATTTGTCCATCGTTAGAAGAATACGAAAGTATCTTGAAGTTTCTAAGGATAGTCCTATTCGCAGAGCCATATCGGAGCGTACAGTTTCATACAGATCGCATACGTATGATTTTTGGACGAATGCGAGTCTTAGTGATATCAGAAGATGATTAATTCATCATTGCAAGTTGGAAATGAGGTTAAGAAGATTTCTGACTGAAGATGATATTTGACGGATTCTGCAGTTCAAAGATGACAAAGATGATCCGAATTATCTAGATGAGAAGATGGTTAGAGGATGTTTCTTTAGAATGGGATATAAGGGGAGCGTGAACAAGCCGACGTTAAAGAAAGGGGAAGTACCTAACCCTTACAAGCTCCTCATGCATGCAATTATTCATACATTTAGTCATCGAAAGGCGGGATTAGACGACGTGCAAGATTATTTGGCCTGCATGGCAACGGCGTTGATTTTGAAGAAGCCGTTCAACTATTCCAAACTGGTTTTCACTTATATGTCGAAGAATATGGAGGATTCGAGGTTGTGTCTCTATCCAAGATTCGTGCAGATGCTGATAGATGAAAAGTACCCAAATATTGCACGAGATCCGAACGATGTGTTATATCTAGTTCATCTCGATGAGACAACAGTGAAGAAGCTAATCAAGTTTCAGAAGCAAGCTTCAGCTCCTATTGCAAAGCCAGTTTTCGGGGCAATAGTTAATGAGAATTATGTGGCACCGCCTAATAATAGATGGAGAAACGATGGCAGTGGCGATGAGAAAGAGCTTAACGCAGAGAAAGAATAGTTTAAAGATTTCAAACCAAAGTCTCGAAGTGAATGGTTCTTAAAAGCAGAAGCCGATAAGCATAAGAAGAAACGAGCAGCAAAGAAAGTTGATACAATGCTCATAGACGAAGATGAACCTGAGAATGTTCAAGGCGAAGCAGGTTCTAGTGCAGCAGTAGTTGTTGAGAGTCAAGAGACTGAGAAAGCTACACAGGAAGATGTTATTTCAGCAACTTCTGAAAATGAAGATGATTCTGATGAAGAATCTGTCAAAGAACCAGAAAAGTCAGCAGCAGAAATAACAGCTGAATAAGAAAAAGAAATGGATGCTGATTTCGATCCAAATCTTGAGAAAGATTCTAATGAGGAAAGGCCAAAGAAAAAAGTTAAACGTGTAAAGTCTGCAACTATTTCTTCGACAAAGACTACAGGGTCTCCTCAAACAAAGGGTAGAAAGAAAGCGAAGAAAGTTCAGAAAGATGTAAGCAAAAGATATAAAGGAAAGATGAAAAGCGCAGAAGTGACACAAGAACCTTCTGGCGCACAGGAGACAGGCGCCACACAAGAACCTTCTACACAAGAACCTCCTGTTGTTATTCCTGCTGAGATTGAACGTCAAGGAGTTACACAAGAACCTCCTGTGACTGGATTGCTTGAAGTACCGATTATTCAATCGCCTGTTGCTCCAACGACTTCAAATCTTGAAAGTTCTACTCCAAGGAAGTCAACACCAAAGGCTGCTACTCTAAAGTCAACACCAAAATCTTCAGGGCCTAATCTGTTTGGTGATATGCATAGTGATCCGATTAGTCTGCAAGATCTAAATGATTTCTTTCCAGAGACGAATGTTGAACTTCTGGAAAAGCGTGTGAAAGTGTTAGAAGAAAAAGTGGCAAAGAATGAGAAGGAAAAAGCTGAGCTTATTCAGAAAATGAATCAAAACAATGTTGAGAAAGAAATATTGGACAACAAAGTGAAGGTGTTAGAGAATGAACGAGAATATTTCAAGGCATTGATCGAGAGTTTGCAAGATGCAAATGAAAAGCTTCAAATAGAGATGCAGATCTAAAGTCAATCCAAGCACTAAAATGATCGAAGATTTTCCAGGATGCAGAAAGTTTTATCTAACTCTCTGGGGATTGATTTCATCAAAGAGTATGATCGTCTGGATCAACAAGAAGCTAAAGAACGGTCTGAAAAAGAGTTAGCTGCGAGTGGTAAAGGTAAAGGAGTTAAAGGTGAAGCTCCTAAATCTTCTGAAGCTGTAGAGAAATTTGTTGAAGAGAATGTTGTTATAGCTTCTGAATCCGAGATTCCAAAGGTTGACGAATCTGTCAAACCTTCTGATCCTGTTACAGTTTCTGAAAATAAGGATGATGATGAAGCGAAGATAGGATAAAGAAGATGAGGATAAAGAAGATGAGGAAAAGAAAGATGATTCGGAATACGAAGATTGGAATGTGGCTGACGATGATGATGATGATCAGGGTGGTGTTGGAATGAAAATTACTGAAACAAAAGTTGCTGATGATTTTGATTTCTCTGATCTTATGAATGATGAATCGAACAAGATGGATGATAAGATTAAGGGGGAGTCAGGGCAGAAAGGGCCAACTGATGAGATTGATCTGTTGAATATTGAAAGATTTGCTAAGCCAGTCGCTACAGTACTTTCTAAGCCTTTATTGTTAATGCTTGAACATAACGTGGAGGATGGTGAGTATGTACACAACTATACTAAGGAAGATCTTGCAAAGTTAGTTGAAGTTGAAGCTGCAGATCTAGAGTTTGATTTCGAAGAAGACGTGTTGAATGTTAACACATTTGAGCCGAATGATTATCAGTATGTGAGAAGATTTGAGGCTGATGAGTATAACAGAGTGATTGTTGAAGATTGGTCTTCTGATGATGAGACAGATCAAACTGTGAAGTACGTCGGTCCTAAATCTGAAAGTTTTCCTACTTTTGAAGAGATGTACAAGCAGTTAGATGAAGATATGCTAAAAGAAAAGATTGAGGAATCTTTACGTGAAGGAAAAGTACCAAAGCTAATTACTAAAGAAGAAATTGCTCAAGCGAAGAAGTCCTGGTTTAAAGATATGCCTCGCGAACGTAAGTTTCGACGTCCTCTAGCATTCTTTACCAGAGACAAAGACGTTTCTTTGGGAGAAATCTTGAGTTGGGGTTGGTTCAAGGAGCTGAACATTTATGCAATCAAGAGGGAATTTGGAGTGCAATACTTCAAATACCTTGCTGATTTCAAGACATTACCTTATTGGGATGTGGAAGAGTTAGTTCAGATAGTTAACATTACATACCACATGAAGGTGATTGATCAATTGTTGTGGAAATTGATAAAGTTTGAAGCGGTGAAAGGATTAAGATATTGGAAGCCATTTATTCCTGGTCGCAGAATCAAGACAAACAAAAAGACGGGTGAAAAAGACATTACATTGATAATGAAGTGACCAAGGGAAATGAGAAACATGCCGCTGATGCCGATTGAGCAAAACTTCTATCCATTGTTCAAGTGGTGGCAGATAGATCCATCGACTTGTGAAGCAGTTATTGTTTTAAAGTTTTTAGAACACTTGGATATTTCAAAGGAAAGAGTTGAGGTATTGGGATATAGGGGGTTATGGAGGACAATCAGGATTCTTTATCCTAAGTGGTTGGTTAACTGCTCAAGAGAAGATATTAAAACCTTGTTCTACAACAAGATCGTATTTGAAGAACGTGAAAAGGTACAAGCGATGCAGTTTCAGAAAGTTGTTAATGTTTGCTATGCACACGAAGTTAATTCAGGAAAGATGTGGCAAACAAAGTGGAGATCTAGAAAGAGTAGAGTTTTTAAAAGAGGAGAAGCGTCTCGAAGCAATTCATGAGAGAACAAGAAAGGCAAGTATTAGGAGATTTCAGCATATGAACAAAGTGCCTCCTACAGACCAGACGCCGGATCCTAAGCAAGAGCGACGAAAGAAGCCGTTTAAGAACTTCTTCGGTCGTGTGCGTTAACGTTTATATGAAGACAGAGTTTTGAAGACTGATACAAGACGAAGACTATATCCAAGGGGGAGTCTGTTGGTGCATAATGTCTATGTCTTAGTCTTATATCGAGTTTGTATAGAATAGAGCTGAATAGGCTAGTCGTATGAAATATTTATGTAATAGTGATACAAGTTCGCTTGAGATTGTCATGTGTAGACAAGTTCGGCCGAACTTGCTAAGGCAAGTTCGGGCGAACTTACACCTCCTTATAGCGAACTTGATCATCTATAAATACCTAGCTAGCCTCTCTCATTTGTAACTTTGGCATTTTGGAGGCGAAGCTCTGTCGGTTTGTACTCTTGACGTTTGATCAATAAAACTGATGTTAAACTGATTAATTCTTGTCTATTGGTAAACACGACGTAATATTTCCGCTATTGTGGACGTTAGATATCAAATTTAGGTTCCTTAGCATCGAGGATCGGTCCTACAAGATTTAAGACTGTACTTCAAATATCCTACAAGAATCTAACTATAAGGATAGATAGATACTTTACGGATTTAGTTTAGTCACCTGTCTTGTCTCATGGTATCACAAAATCCTAAATCCTAATGGTGATTCGGATAAGGCTACGAAGGGTAATACAATAAGCACACTTATATATAGGAAGTACCAGCAGCGTATCCACCAGTCCTTATTGTATTACTCTAGTTTCATTATCTAAATCACCAACAATCTCTACACATAAACAATACCCATCGTCTTGTAAAGCACTTCTTAGAAATTGAAGATAAGAGATTTAATACCGTACTTCAAATATCCTACAAGAATCTGACTATGAAGATAGAAAGATCCTACAAGGATTTGGTTCGTGTCATCAATCGTCGTATTTGCATAATAGGAATAATACACAAAGAGTACTTAGTAAACAATGCATGCCATACATTTGAGAAAATCTGGTTACACATATGAATCACCCAAAAACATTTGAAAAATGTAAAAGAGGGGAGCTATGTACTCACTTAGGATTGCGTATAGGTCTTGTTCAAATGATATAACAAGGCTCAATGGATCAAGAGTTCAAATGTTGAAATGGTTCCTAGCGTATCGGATACTATATGTTAGTGTCGAAACTTGAAAAAGGAAGATCGGGTAGAATGAAGTCTTGTAAACCAGACGAGTGTTGGAACTCATATGAAATGGTTTACTAGACTTAACATTCTAATTTGGAATGAAACCTAAGTGCTTTTTCACCCGTTATGACCCGTTAAGGTAGTTTACGCTACTTTAACGTGTCATTTGCGTAGAAACGCATTCGGATGGTCAAACTAGCCTTATGATAAGTCTCATATGCCAAAATAAGTTTAACAAAGTTGCAACATCAGTTGGTATGTCAAAAAGTTGGTTTCATATGCTTAAGATGGATTTATGCTCAAAAAGGGCATTTTGGTCATTTATGAAGGCATAATAAGCAACTTATCATAATACTAACCAAACGAAGTGACCATAAGGTATAACCTCAGAGGGTTATTCCCTATATAACTATGGTCACTAATATGTGTTTGGTCGGATCCTAAGATCGACCAAACGGGTCGCATTCGAAAGTCAAAGCGGTGGTCAAGACCACTCGACTTACGACCCTAAACAAGCACTAAAGTAGAAGTGATGAGTTAAACATGTTAAAGCATGTTTAACAAAGTTAGAAAACTGATTTGGTATCAAAACAAAGTGTTTTGATACCCGAAAATAGTTCCATCACAAAATGCACATAAACGTGCATTTTGACCGATACTTTGACTCGTCACTACGACTAATAAACGTGGTAATCAGTAGGTATAATCGCTAGGGATTATAACCATCGCGATTACGATCACGTTGCAAAGTTCAATTGAACTTTGCTTTGACCGAAAATGGTCAGAATCGAAAGTCAAACAGAAAGTCAAACTGTTTGACTTTTTGTAACATTTGTATAAATCGGGTCTCCAAAACCCGCTCCGTTTTGTAATCAAATATCAAGTTACGAAATTTCATTAAGTATTTATGAGTATTTTAAGTTTAAACGTTACATAATTAATATATAAACTAAACTATAAAAATTATATTTGATAAAAAGTCAAAATAAAATAAATAAAAAATAGTTGGAGCTGACCGGACTCGAACCCGGGTCAACTGCCTCCAACGATTTAACTTCCCGTCTCCAAACCACTCCGCCACTAGTTGTTTTCTGTTGGTATTATGAAAACAATTAAATTTTATACGCAAACTAGGTTTAACGGTTACTGATATATGAATAACGGAAATCGGTAAGCCAAATCGCCAAATCAGTTTTCGTTCGTTTAATTAACTTATAACCGACGCATATCGGTTTTTAATTAAAGTTCAGATTGAATGAACTTCAAGTTTTGGGTTTTGAAACCGAAAAACATTCAAGCTTCAAATAATTCTGACTCCAATCATTTATACGATCCAGAACTGTCTCAAACACACTCCAAACCCTTTTCGTCGCGTTTTCAAGTCTTTTGAGCTCAAGAAAATTGTCGCCGGAATTCCCTGCAACTCTCGCCGGAAAACCGTGTTCAACATAAATCAGTAAGAATTTCCTCTCTTGCTGTTTCAATTTATTGTTGGGACCCTGCTAACATTATTCCGTCACTCAAAGTCAGTCATAGAAGACTTTGCTGGATTTCTGGTTTCGCCGGAGAAATTCTGGGATTTGCCGGAACCACGCTAGTTGACGGTAAACACATTCAATCGTGCTAATAATTCATGTACTCTGGTTCAATTTCAAATCTAATTCTTTAATTCTGTTGATTAGCCCTCTCAGCCGAAGTTCAAAAAACGGAGTTGCCTGTTCTCGCCGGACTTCCTGAAGAAGACGACCTGTCCGGTATTTCTTGTCCCCAAACTGTTCGGTTTGTTCATTCAAACTAGTAGGCATGATATTTAAGTAGTAGAGCCATGAATCAGTTGTCTGAGTAAAAAACCAGTAATCATAACGAAGAAGACGAATCTAAAAACGGAATAAGAATAATTAAAACTCGGATAATTAACGGGTTAGACACACAGTCCAGCGGTGGACTGTGTGCAAAGTTTATATACGAGTCCCGAGTTCGATCCTTACTACACACACACTGCGTAATAACATTCCCTTTTTATTCATAAAACTAACCGGGTTAGATTGAGTAGTTGTTAAGTATAATATAATTCAAGAATATAACCGGGTTAGACACACAGTCCAGCGGTGGACTGTGTGCAACACAAACTGCACGTCACGCGATCGAGTTCCGTCCCACACGCCGGTTCAATGAGAATAAAACGTTTTGTAAAATAAAGGAATTTTCGGTAAATTCGAATAAGTGTATTAATATAATTAAAACTAGATTTTTATCGGGTTAGTCACGTAGCTCAGTTGGTAGAGCTACGTGCGCGTGAACGGAAGGTCACAGGTTCGAATCCCGCTCGGCGCAAGAATTACCGCTGACCGAACCGGTCAACGGTCAACGGTCAACGGTCAAACAGTAAAAAAAAAATATTATTATTTTTTTTTTTAAATAATTATTTGTTTTATTTAAATTAAAAATCAATTAAAAATACTTAAAAATAACATTTTTAAGGATAGAAAATAGCCATAAAATCACAAAAATTATATCTAAAAATCCCATTAAAAATCTTTAATAAAATCCATCCATTTAATATATTTTTTTTCCTATTATTATCTAGGTCAGTGATCCTTCGTTAACTCGTTTCGTCTAAATCGTGCGCATCTCACCAATTCAAATCCAACGCACCCAATGTGAGTGAACCCTTCAAATTCCCCGTTTTAATCATATTTTTGGGGTGTATCATGTGTCTTATTCATTTACTTATTATAACCAAGTTATTGTGCATATATCATATCATGACATGTGTGTTAGTTGTTGCTGTTCAGTAGTTAGAATTGTTTGCAAGTTATTATTTCAGTACATGCAATTGCTGAGGCCGTAACTCCCCATCCCTCGAGGTTGAGTTTGATCCCCATTTTATTATGTGGTTGATCAGGGCGTGCCCGCACGATCGGCTCCGTTTGATTGAGCCTTGATCGGTTATTTACATTTCAAGTTCATGCAATACGCTCGGCTCCGTTTGATTGAGCCTTGAGTGCACAGTTCAATTTACATTTCAAGTTCATGCAATACGCTCGGCTCCGTTTGATTGAGCCTTGAGCACACAGTTCAATTTACATTTTCAGTTCATGCAATACGATCGGCTCCGTTTGATTGAGCCTTGATCTCACAGTTCATTTATGTTAATTATCATATGATGTTGGTATGATCATGTATGTTATCAATTATTAATGTATGTTATAATTGTAACCGATGTTGCCATTGCTTGATTTCATACATATGCTCTTTTATGATTATGCACAATATTTTATTGATAAACTAACCAGAAAATCATTATTAAATGTTTATCTATAAGGTTCACTCGCCAACTTATGTTGACCCAAAAACCTCCCATTTTACACATGATACAGGTGAACCAGCAGCAGCTAGGAACACGTAGGACCTGGATTAGAAGAAATAAAATGATTTAGTGTTTGGGATTATTATGTTTGGTTATTTTCCTTTGTAATGAATGAACATGTTTGAAGGTTTGAGAAATGTAACTTTGACTTCATTTAATTATGAAACATAGTAGTAAATGTCATGTGCTTTGGTGATAACCCAATTATGCCCCGACTCTTATTTCCGCTGCGGGTCGGGGTGTGACAGATTGGTATCAGAGCCATGACTATAGGGATATAGGATAGGTTATTAGACCCTTAGAGCCTATACTATAGTCGATTAGAAACCTATAAGAATTTTGTGTGTTATATGCCAAATTTCATGATGTTTATATGTTTATGTTAAAATGTTACATTTGATATTGTTCAAGCATGTTCACAAGTATGTATTATCAAATAATGCTTATCATGAAATCGTATGATCATAACATATCACATCCATGCAAGCACACACCACATCATGATTGATTTTACAACGATTTTCGTGTTTTCAAATCTCATCAAAGTGAGTTCTCATGACGGGCATGTAGTAACTGGAAGGGTACTAGTACCGGTAGTCGGAACGTCCTGTCTAGGCTGGCATTCGTATAAATCCAAAATAAAGGACCAGTTTGCCTACCTGGGGACCAACGATGAGAGTACGAAATACCTATTAGGCCAAAGCATGCTATACCAAATGTCGTGAGAGCTAATCCCACTTTGAGTTGTCATTGTGTCTACACCTGGACACGTTCCGACCAAATATCTCATGAGCATATTTTGTGGTTAGCATTCGGGGGATGCGAGTGTTAAATTGCCAATACTAATGTGAATCCTACTAAACCAATAGCCATGGGGGCCCACATGACTATATAGGTGAAGGTATGGGGGACATTTGAGGCCCAACATGAGCGAACCCAAGACATCCTTCGGATGAAGTTGCATTATTGATATTTATGTTATTTTCATTTTTTTTTAAGACACATGACACCTAAAGGATACCATAAACTCACAATCTTCTCATTTTATGATCCTGTAAATGTCGTATAGACCGCATCGAAGGAATAGGAAATCGGAAAAGTCTCAGGAACGATTGGCCACTCATATCGCCAACCAAATGGCCACGATATTACCTGACATCGTAGTGCAAGTACAACAAGCTCTTGCTGCAAATCCTACTAACCCTCCTCAACAACAGGACCAGATCATCAACGACCCTCCTACTGGCAAATGCACTTACAAACATTTTAAGTCTTGCGATCCCCCAAAATTCGAAGGGACTGAGGGAGTCACTGCTCTCCAGCGTTGGTTCGAGGAGATGGAAAACGTTTTCTTAAACTGCGATTGTCCTGAGGATCGCAAAGTTCGTTATGCCACCGGGAGACTACTTGGCGTAGCTCTCACTTGGTGGAATACCGAGAAGGGAAAGAGGGGAATGGAAGATGCGATGGCCTTAACTTGGGAGGAGTTAAGGGAGATCATGACTAGGCGATTCTGTCCTAGGAGTGAGATTAAGAAATTGGAAGATGAATTTCATGCCCTGAAACAAAAAGATGGTGATCACTCTACTTACAACAAACGGTTCTTGGAGTTGAACCAGATGGTACCGAACTTATTCACTCCAACCTACCGTCTGATCGAGCATTACATTCGAGGACTTCCCTCGAAAATCCAAGATTCGGTCCTCAGTGTTTCACCGGTAACACTCGAAGCTGCCATGGTGTTGGCAACAGAACTAACCGAAAACCGAATTCGTAATGGGAAGTTCAAGGAAGAAAAGAAGAAAGCCCCTGCTGAGGGACAAACCTCAAACCACCACACTCCTTCCTCTAAATTTGCTAACAAGAGGAAGCGTAACAACAGGAACTTTGCAGTCACCCACACCAACACCCCTGTTCCTGCTGCACCCATCACACAAGCCACTCCTCCACCCGCGCCATACAAAAGACCATACACAGGACCACTACCAAAATGTAACCGTTGTCAGTATCACCACTCCCCTGACTATCCTTGCCAGTACTGTACCAGCTGCGGTCGCGCTGGACACCTTGTACAACAATGCCGCGCACCTCAACGAACAAATCGCCACCCACCTATAACCCAAACCCACCAACAATTTATGGGTCAAGCCCAACAACAACAACCATTTCCACCCACTCAACATTTAGCCCAAACATACTATCAACCCAACTACCCTATGGGTCAACCTATGCGGGCATGTTTCAACTGTGGAGATCCAAGTCATTTCAGGAACACATGTCCAAGACTAGTCAATATTATTCATGCTCAGGCCCAAGCCAACCCAGTGAACCAAGCAAATCAAGCTCCTCCACCTGCTAGAGGAAGGGCTTTCAATATTAACGCAAACCAGGCCAGAGCTGACGGCAATGTAGTCAACGGTACGTTTCTTATAAATGGTAGATATGCCTCTATGTTATTTGATACTGGTGCGGATAGAAGTTTCGTGTCATTAGAGTTTGAACCTATCTTAAGTAAAAATCGAGATAAGCTCGCGGAATCCATAACAGTGGAAGTTGCAGATGGAAAACCAGTTTTGTTAAACTCTATTTTACGCAACTGTACGCTCACCTTAAACGACCACGATTTCTCGGTCGATCTTATTCCTATGAAGCTGGGAAGTTTTGACATCATAGTCGGAATGGATTGGCTCAGTCAGCATAATGCGGAAGTTGTATGTCGTGAGAAATTTATTCGTATTCCTCTTGCAAACGGTCAGACTCTTCGAATTATTGGAGAAACCTCGGCGAAAGGACTCAACTTAATGTCTTGTCATCAAGCTCAGAAATACCTTCGCAAGAATTATGTCGCGTTTTTAGCCCATATCATCAAGAAGGGGACCGCAGAAAAGAAACTTGAAGATATTCCTGTTGTAAAAGATTTTCCACAAGTTTTTCCTGACGACATTTCAGGACTACCTCCAATCAGAGATGTCGAGTTTCGTATCGATCTTATACCTGGTGCTACGCCAGTGGCAAAATCTCCATATAGGTTAGCCCCCTCTGAAATGCAAGAGCTAGCCAGTCAATTGCAAGAGTTGACTGACAAGGGATTTATACGCCCCAGCTCATCGCCTTGGGGTGCACCTGTACTTTTCGTAAAGAAGAAGGATGGATCTTTTCGCATGTGCATCGATTATAGAGAGCTCAACAAGTTAACTATCAAAAATCGATATCCTTTACCTCGTATAGATGATCTTCTTGACCAGCTACAAGGTGCCAGTTGCTTTTCGAAAATCGACCTTCGATCGGGCTATCATCAGCTTAGGGTGCATGAAGAAGACGTCCCTAAAACTGCTTTTCGAACTCGATATGGTCACTATGAATTCATGGTTATGCCGTTTGGATTAACCAACGCACCAGCTGTTTTCATGGACCTAATGAATAGAGTCTGCAAACCTTACCTTGATCGATTTGTTATTGTGTTCATTGACGATATTCTTATCTATTCAAAATCCAAAGCTGATCATGAGCGTCATCTGCGACTTATTCTTGCACTTCTAGAAAAGGAAAAGCTTTATGCCAAGTTCTCTAAATGTGAATTCTGGTTAAAAGAGGTGCAATTTCTTGGGCATGTAGTCAATGACAAAGGAATACACGTGGACCCATCAAAGATTAAAGCAGTTCAAGAATGGCAAGCTCCACGTACGCCAACTGAAGTAAGGTCTTTTCTTGGACTTGCTGGTTACTATCGTCGATTCATTTCAAACTTCTCTCGCATTGCGGTGCCACTCACGGCTTTAACCCATAAAGGGAAACCATTTGTATGGGGGCCCACGCAAGAAGAAGCTTTTCAAACCCTCAAGCAAAGACTTTGTGATGCACCAATCCTCACTCTTCCTGAAGGTTGTGATGATTTTGTAGTCTATTGCGACGCGTCAGGGCAAGGATTGGGATGCGTTCTCATGCAAAGAGGAAAAGTCATAGCTTATGCCTCAAGGCAACTCAAGACTCACGAAAAGAACTACACCACTCATGACCTTGAACTTGGAGCCGTTGTATTCGCTCTTAAGATATGGAGACATTATCTTTATGGCACGAAGTGTGAAATATACACTGACCATAAGAGTCTTCAACACATCTTCAAACAGAAAGAGTTAAATATGAGGCAACGGAGATGGGTCGAACTTCTAAATGATTACGACTGTGAAATCAAATACCACCCTGGTAAAGCAAATGTGGTGGCTGATGCACTTAGTCGAAAGGGCTATGCGAACTCTATTCATCTTCTATGTTCGCAAATTATAACCAATATTAAGGATCAAATTCGAGAAGCTCAACACGTTTCAATAACAGAGGAAGATGTACAAAAGGAGATGTCCTGTGGAGCCGAGCTAAAGCTGGAAACTAAATCTGATGGCATTTTGTATTACCTAGATCGTATATGGATTCCTAACCATATCAATCTTCGTGAAACACTCATGCATGAAGCCCATAAGTCGCGATATTCTATACACCCAGGAGCCGATAAGATGTATCAAGACCTACGGTACACCTATTGGTGGCCTGGAATGAAGAAAGATATTGCCGTTTTTGTTTCCAAGTGTCTCACTTGTTCTAAAGTAAAGGCTGAACACCAAAGACCCTCAGGACTTCTGGTCCAACCAGAAATACCTGTCTGGAAGTGGGAAAATATAACCATGGATTTCATTACCGGGTTACCTCGCACTTCTAGTGGGTATGACACTATATGGGTGATATTAGACCGACTCACAAAATCAGCTCACTTTATTCCTATTCGAGAAGATTTTAAGAACGAAAAGCTTGCTCATATTTATATCAGCGAAATCGTCAGCCGTCATGGAGTTCCATTAAGTATTATTTCTGATCGTGATGGTCGTTTCACCTCACGGACATGGCAGGCAGTACAATCCGCAATGGGCACTCGACTAGATCTCAGTACCGCCTATCATCCCCAAACTGATGGTCAGTCTGAGCGCACCATTCAAACCCTTGAGGATATGCTTAGAGCATGTGTCATAGACTTCAAGGGAAATTGGGACGCCCACCTACCGTTAGTCGAATTTTCGTACAACAACAGTTATCATTCTAGTATCGGCATGGCACCTTTTGAAGCTTTATATGGTCGAAAGTGTCGATCTCCTGTTTGTTGGCACGAAATTGGGGAAGCTCAAATTACTGGTCCGGAATTGATCCAAGAAACAACAGATAAGATTCATCAAATCAGAAACAATCTTCTAGCGGCTCAAAGTCGTCAAAAGAGTTACGCAGATAAACGACGGAAGCCTTTGGAGTTTAGCGTTGGTGATCATGTGCTTTTAAAAGTGTCACCGTGGAAGGGAGTAGTTCGTTTTGGTCAAAAGGGAAAGCTAGCACCACGTTACGTAGGACCTTTCAAAATACTCGAAAGAGTAGGTCCTGTAGCTTACAAGCTTGACCTACCGGAAGAACTCGACAGAATTCATCCCACATTCCACGTGTCGAACTTGAAGAAGTGCCTCGCTGATGAGAATCTTCATATTCCACTAGAGGATATTCAGATTGATGAATCCATGCATTATATTGAAAGGCCGGTAGAGATTATGGACTATGGAGAAAAGCGTCTACGTCGAAGTCGCATTCCTATTGTTAGGGTACGCTGGGAGTCGAAACGGGGACCTGAGTTTACTTGGGAACGTGAAGACTCAATGCGTGAAAAATACCCTCATCTTTTCCCTACTACATCAACTGTTTGAATTTCGGGACGAAATTCCTAAAAGTAGGGGATACTGTAACATTTGTATAAATCGGGTCTCCAAAACCCGCTCCGTTTTGTAATCAAATATCAAGTTACGAAATTTCATTAAGTATTTATGAGTATTTTAAGTTTAAACGTTACATAATTAATATATAAACTAAACTATAAAAATTATATTTGATAAAAAGTCAAAATAAAATAAATAAAAAATAGTTGGAGCTGACCGGACTCGAACCCGGGTCAACTGCCTCCAACGATTTAACTTCCCGTCTCCAAACCACTCCGCCACTAGTTGTTTTCTGTTGGTATTATGAAAACAATTAAATTTTATACGCAAACTAGGTTTAACGGTTACTGATATATGAATAACGGAAATCGGTAAGCCAAATCGCCAAATCAGTTTTCGTTCGTTTAATTAACTTATAACCGACGCATATCGGTTTTTAATTAAAGTTCAGATTGAATGAACTTCAAGTTTTGGGTTTTGAAACCGAAAAACATTCAAGCTTCAAATAATTCTGACTCCAATCATTTATACGATCCAGAACTGTCTCAAACACACTCCAAACCCTTTTCGTCGCGTTTTCAAGTCTTTTGAGCTCAAGAAAATTGTCGCCGGAATTCCCTGCAACTCTCGCCGGAAAACCGTGTTCAACATAAATCAGTAAGAATTTCCTCTCTTGCTGTTTCAATTTATTGTTGGGACCCTGCTAACATTATTCCGTCACTCAAAGTCAGTCATAGAAGACTTTGCTGGATTTCTGGTTTCGCCGGAGAAATTCTGGGATTTGCCGGAACCACGCTAGTTGACGGTAAACACATTCAATCGTGCTAATAATTCATGTACTCTGGTTCAATTTCAAATCTAATTCTTTAATTCTGTTGATTAGCCCTCTCAGCCGAAGTTCAAAAAACGGAGTTGCCTGTTCTCGCCGGACTTCCTGAAGAAGACGACCTGTCCGGTATTTCTTGTCCCCAAACTGTTCGGTTTGTTCATTCAAACTAGTAGGCATGATATTTAAGTAGTAGAGCCATGAATCAGTTGTCTGAGTAAAAAACCAGTAATCATAACGAAGAAGACGAATCTAAAAACGGAATAAGAATAATTAAAACTCGGATAATTAACGGGTTAGACACACAGTCCAGCGGTGGACTGTGTGCAAAGTTTATATACGAGTCCCGAGTTCGATCCTTACTACACACACACTGCGTAATAACATTCCCTTTTTATTCATAAAACTAACCGGGTTAGATTGAGTAGTTGTTAAGTATAATATAATTCAAGAATATAACCGGGTTAGACACACAGTCCAGCGGTGGACTGTGTGCAACACAAACTGCACGTCACGCGATCGAGTTCCGTCCCACACGCCGGTTCAATGAGAATAAAACGTTTTGTAAAATAAAGGAATTTTCGGTAAATTCGAATAAGTGTATTAATATAATTAAAACTAGATTTTTATCGGGTTAGTCACGTAGCTCAGTTGGTAGAGCTACGTGCGCGTGAACGGAAGGTCACAGGTTCGAATCCCGCTCGGCGCAAGAATTACCGCTGACCGAACCGGTCAACGGTCAACGGTCAACGGTCAAACAGTAAAAAAAAAATATTATTATTTTTTTTTTTTAAATAATTATTTGTTTTATTTAAATTAAAAATCAATTAAAAATACTTAAAAATAACATTTTTAAGGATAGAAAATAGCCATAAAATCACAAAAATTATATCTAAAAATCCCATTAAAAATCTTTAATAAAATCCATCCATTTAATATATTTTTTTTCCTATTATTATCTAGGTCAGTGATCCTTCGTTAACTCGTTTCGTCTAAATCGTGCGCATCTCACCAATTCAAATCCAACGCACCCAATGTGAGTGAACCCTTCAAATTCCCCGTTTTAATCATATTTTTGGGGTGTATCATGTGTCTTATTCATTTACTTATTATAACCAAGTTATTGTGCATATATCATATCATGACATGTGTGTTAGTTGTTGCTGTTCAGTAGTTAGAATTGTTTGCAAGTTATTATTTCAGTACATGCAATTGCTGAGGCCGTAACTCCCCATCCCTCGAGGTTGAGTTTGATCCCCATTTTATTATGTGGTTGATCAGGGCGTGCCCGCACGATCGGCTCCGTTTGATTGAGCCTTGATCGGTTATTTACATTTCAAGTTCATGCAATACGCTCGGCTCCGTTTGATTGAGCCTTGAGTGCACAGTTCAATTTACATTTCAAGTTCATGCAATACGCTCGGCTCCGTTTGATTGAGCCTTGAGCACACAGTTCAATTTACATTTTCAGTTCATGCAATACGATCGGCTCCGTTTGATTGAGCCTTGATCTCACAGTTCATTTATGTTAATTATCATATGATGTTGGTATGATCATGTATGTTATCAATTATTAATGTATGTTATAATTGTAACCGATGTTGCCATTGCTTGATTTCATACATATGCTCTTTTATGATTATGCACAATATTTTATTGATAAACTAACCAGAAAATCATTATTAAATGTTTATCTATAAGGTTCACTCGCCAACTTATGTTGACCCAAAAACCTCCCATTTTACACATGATACAGGTGAACCAGCAGCAGCTAGGAACACGTAGGACCTGGATTAGAAGAAATAAAATGATTTAGTGTTTGGGATTATTATGTTTGGTTATTTTCCTTTGTAATGAATGAACATGTTTGAAGGTTTGAGAAATGTAACTTTGACTTCATTTAATTATGAAACATAGTAGTAAATGTCATGTGCTTTGGTGATAACCCAATTATGCCCCGACTCTTATTTCCGCTGCGGGTCGGGGTGTGACACTTTTAGCTCAAAAAGCTAAAAGAAATGAACAAGACTAGAAGAAGGCACTTACTTGTGTTGTAGCACCCTCAAGAGCTCAGGTAGGAGGCCTCCAAAGGGAAGCAAACTCCACTCAGAGAGCAGATTTTAGAGAAAGGAAAGAATTGAGTAAGGAAAAATGGTGAATGATCAAGGGTATTTATAGTTTTCATGAAGCCACAATATCATTCCATGTGTTAGGAGGTGTTGTAGGATCTTTACAAGTGTTTAGTTAGGTGTTGCAACCAGGAGAAGTGTGGCAAAAACAAGTTATAGGTGTCCAAGCAATGAAATAAGAAGCTGCCAAGTATTATGTTGTGTTGGGCACCCCATGCGGACCGTATGGGGTTCTGGATGCGGTCTGCATGGCCCTCAGCTGGCAGAAACTTTGCAATTTTGGTAGAACATGCCCTTGAACTTATTTCGTCGCATTTCGTCGTTTCTAACACCCGTCAACCCTATTTCTAAGCTCCATAAGGATGAATAAGCATAGGTAACTTGAAATATGTCCAAAAAGTTTTTGGATGTCGGCTCGTTCGGTTGTACGGCTGCATTTTTCGGTTAATTACGACGAATGCCTTACTAACGCGTAAACGACCGTAATTGCGTAATCCAATCATTAAAATGCAATATTTTAATGATGGAAAAAATATTTGGATGTACGTACGTGTTCCGTATTAAGAAATACGCGAATCGACGTACTTTCGCAGATTTTGCAAAATAGTCCCTGGAGTTAAAATAGCATGTTTTTGCCATACCAAAGCCCTCAAAACTTATATCTAAGTTATGTAAAGGGTATTTAAGGTATGTTAAGCTTATGTACTCATCCCGGCGTGTATGTTACGTTAAACGAGTTGCGTTTAAGTATTGGTTATCGGAATGCCTTCAAAGAAAAAGCTTTTTTTTTGAAAGCCCGAATTTTTGGCACAAGGGTTACAGCGCGCTCCAAAGTTAATATCTTTGAGGGTAAGCAACAGGGGATTATGATCCGAAAGAACTCTAGGAAGAGCCCTAAAACAAGTCGACCGCCATTTATCCACCACCTCTCTCCTTACCAACAATCTATCAATTTTACTAAGCTTTTTCCCTTTATCATCCTCTACCAAACACGTAAATTTACTCCCATTCGTATCGAACTAATGGAGATCCGCCGACGAGAGAAAATTATTAAAGTCCCTGGCACATCCTGTTTTAAATCTGGAATTTTTTCGTTCCTCTGGATACCTCACAACATTAAAATCGCCAATCAAAAACCACAAAACTGGAGAACCGCCAACGACCCCCAATCCTACACCACAGGTTCCTTTTTTTCCACCACTTTTTGGGAAGAATAAATATTCATAATATGAACCGGATCATCACACCTTTCAGCGAACCACTAACGAGCAGAAAGTTAAGATTCTTTGAACAAGAAACTTTAGTAAAAATGGCAGGATCCCAGACGCTAATTGTGAGGCCCTCAACAACTAGATCTTAAATTGTTTTAACTTCTTCAAACACGAAACAATTTAAGATCTAGTTGCTGAGGCCATTAGGGAGGATAATTCACAGCTTCACAAATCCTTTCCCTCTTTTCACCTTGAGGACGGGTTGTTCCCGGGGGAGGTAATGTTATGAACACCACTGATCTGGTTGAGTCCTATGAACACAAAAAGCCAGGAAGCAGGAAACGACCCATGAATTTACCCAACCATTTGAAAGATTATGTGGGACCAACCACCTCAGCAAGAAGGAATTAGGCAAGGGAGCATGATGAAGGCATGTATAAGGAGGGTGTGAGAGAGAAGTTTGTTATGCTATTTGTCAAGTTGTTAGTCTCTTTTTTTTCTCATCCCCGTTTCTCTGTAATTCTCTTCTCACCATTATACGCCATTTTTACAATTGATTAAAATCCCCTGATTTCTTTCTCAAAATTTAAGTTGTAATTTATTCAAACACTTCAGACAATAACTCAGAATGAAGCCTTCATTGACACGATGGAACTAAGTGGCATGCCTTGAGCCCAAACACCATTTTCCACATTCTTTAAGATATCTTGAGATAAATCTCAACCATTTAGATCTCCCCACATGTTTAGCATGTCACGATGATGAAAGATCCCTAGCTAATTTCTTATGAATATCGACTTTCATCCTTGGTGCAAATGAACGCAATAAGAAATAAAGGTTTGGGTTGGTGCAAGGATCACAATAGAACCCTCCTAGACGAGTACCAACTTATAAGTTGGAACGAATTCAATAGGATTCAACTTAAGTCTCCTCTAACGTCTTCTATCTTTTTTCCGTCATTGATAGATGAACTATTCAAGACTCGCTAAAAGCAAGAGGTGCCACTTGTAGGCTCACTAAACACTCCCCGTACATGATGAGGGGAACATAGCCTCTCCTAGGTTGGTACCAAGTGTTTTAATCTTGAATCATGACAACCGTCCTCACATCTTGATCACCTCTCTCTATCTCTCTCTCACTCTCTCTTTTTATTTGTTTTATATATTATTTAAAAGCTTTGTTTGATACCGATATGGCTTAACAATAATAAGGATAGATTACCTCCACGACAGATCAACCTTCAAATTGGCATGCTAGTATGGTTTTTTTAGCAACTAAAATCACCACACCTGCTCTTTACAAGATTTGAACTCACGGTTACTTGGTTAGCGAATACATCACTTTGCCGCCTAATATCCTTTAGGGACTCATGCTTGTATTGTTCACGTCATAGTTATCCCATATATAAAAAGAGAGAACTTTAAATAGTGTATCATTGCTAATTTACATTAGCTTGCCTTTGTAAGATATGCTCTTTTTTAACCATTTCCAAAAACATTTTATTTTGTCTTTTGGTTTCACGACTTTTGTTTTACACACTTATATATTTTACTTAAGGTGTTTTCGTCTTTGTTAATCTAGTTTATGTTTTTACTCTTGAACTTTTGTATGTTATCATACATGCCTTGAACTTTAATCAATTTACACTACAGTCACTAGTCACTGAACTTTAATAAAGTTATTTACATCTCCAATGGTGTAATCAGCTTATTTTTTTCCTTTATTTTCCTTTTATTTTTTCTTATTACTACTTTTATTTTTTTTCTTTTTTCCTTTATAATCCGATCTAACTTTTATGTTTAGACATGTTTGCAAAATCTTGCGACTTACTTATTTTTTAATCTTATTTTCGCCTTTAATTTTTTACGGGGTGAATAGTAATTTAAAATTTGTCGAAGTCGAGCCTTACATATTTTTCACACATCTACACCTCCGACCCAAGGTGCACAATTAATTTGATTATATGGGTTCCTTCGTTAGAAGTTCAACCATATGTTTATGCACAAGCGTACATATTTAATGGCATGCGTAGGTTGAACGATTGTGTTAATGACTCATTTGCAACCTTTTTATTTTACCTTTCTAACAATATTGTAACAAACGAAAACAATTATATATCAAACGAAATTATCGTTGCAATAAGTGGAGGAATGCGGAAAAATGGATGCCCGCCACGAAGCGCGGGCTTACTGCGACCGTAGTATACATCAAAGGTAGAGTTAATTACGCCTCTCTGTGGGTTGGGGTGTTTTGCAGTTTGCCTCCTTTTACAAAAAAAATGGTTTTATCTCCTCGTGTTTTCCATAAGTTGCAAATTGCCCCCTCTAACGGTAGAGGTATATTCCATTAAAGAAGATAAAGGTGCATGACCATTTATGGAATTTTCACTAAACAAAAACACTAACTTCCCTCTGATGTATACCTACCTTCACCTAACCTCCACATGCTTCATCACCAAGAATCCTCTTCTCCATTCTTCTCCTTCCAGCTCTCCTCCCTATCTCCAACAACTATGCACCATCATCAATCCTCATCTCCATCATCTTCACGTCTCCACGATCTCCTCCGTCCGTCTCTAATGGAGTACCAAGCTAAATTCTTGCTCAAAATTCCAACATTTAACGGTAATCTTCGTTACAATCTTCAATTTTACTTTTTAATTTACTATTTGAGTTGATTTTTAGTTTTGGTTAAGTTGATTTTGGTTATGATTGAGTATTTTGGTTTGGTTGAGCTGATTTTGGTTACAATTACATACACAAATACAAACATTGTTACAAGCATACATACATTGTTACGTACAGGGTATACACACATACATACACTTATTGCAGTATACATACAAACAGTTTGACTTAAAAGTCAAATTCTCAATTGTTGACCTAAAAGGTAAATTTTTTAATTGTTGTTCGTTTTGAATTTGGAGGGAAATTGAGTTTGTTGAGCTTGTACATGCATTGTAACAAATATAAAACCAAATAGGGGCATACCTAAAAGTCATAAGGGTAGCTTGGTCTTTTCATAATTTTTTAAGTACAAACTAACAGATTTTAACGACAGGGAGGCACTTTACAACGTATGGAAAACACAGAGAGACAAGACCAAGCAAATTGCAAAACGTTACAAACCACTAGAAAACTTAACTATAAATGGAGTATGACATTAAAGTTTGGTGTTTACTTTTTAACCTTGGTAAGCCTAACTGATATGGAGTTGGGGCTATAAACGAACCGAACGTTCAACGAACAATTCGTAAACCGTTCGGCAGGGAGTTCATTCGATTAGCTTAACGAACGAACATGAACAAAAAATTTGTTCGGTTAGCTTAGGGAACGAACACAAACACAGGTCTCGTTCTTTCGAATGTGTGTTCGGTTATGTTCGTTCGTGTTCGTTTGATTATATTAAAAAATAATAAATTATAAATAATAAACATTTTATCTAAACATATTGAAACCTTGAAACCCTATTTTTTCTAGGTTAGCTAAAATTTGGACATTCTAAGACGTCTTTTGGGATAATTATGTCTAAGTTAGTTAAACTTTAAATAATTATGTTTAAGTTAGTCAACCTTGATTCATGTTTTGGTGGTTGTAGCAGACTTCTTGTGTTTTGATGTATCAATGGATTGGTTGTATTTAACTATTTATATCCGCTATTTAAGGTTAACAATATTTTCATTTTATTATTTTCAAGTCAAATGTTCGTTTACGTTCGTTTGTTCGAGACCACTGTTCACGAACAACAGAATTTCCTTAACAAACGAACACGAACATAAACTTATATTTGGTAAGCGTACATGAATAGTTCTAGAACATGATAATTTCCTAAACTAACAACATTGCCCTTGTTCGTATTAGTTGGATTCATTTACCGCGGTAGTATCAAGACCCTAAAGTTTTGGACTAATGCAACTTCCCGCATACCGAATTAACATGTGCAGCCACATTACCATCTTTGTTCGCCGCGAGCCGAAACAGGTCGGGTAAACTTCATTCAATGGCTCACGGGTCAACCACCGATCTTTCCAGAAACTTGTATTCTCACCATTTCCCAAGGTCACACGGATGTTTTATTAACATTGAAGAAAACATCCGTGTGAGCTTGGGAAATGGTGAGAATACAAGTTTCTGGAAAGATCGGTGGTTGACCCGTGAGCCATTGAATGAAGTTTACCCAGACCTGTTTCGCCTCGCGGCGAACAAAGATGGTAATGTGGCTGCACATGTTAATTCGGTATGCGGGAAGTTGCATTGGGGGTGGGCATGGGAGAAAGATACCCATAGTTCCAGCGAATGGGAGCATCTGAGTGAACTTATGAGTCTCCTTCAGCATCCGTCCATCAAAGGGGATAAGGATAAGTGGTTTTGGGATAATGATCATGGGGTCGATTTTTCGGTGAAAGACATCAGGCAACAACTAGCTTCTGCAGGGGACGATTCTCAGCAGTCTTCTCCTTTTCTTTGGAACTCATGGGCCACCTCGAAGAGTAATTTTTGAACTTAGAGAGCAAGCTTGGGGCGACTACCGACTAAAGTGGAACTCACCAACAGAGGTATGGTTCTACCGAATGCCATATGTGATAGATGTGGTTACCAGAACGAGGACGTGAACCATGCTTTCGTCAACTGCCTTCTCGCAAGAATATATGGTGGAATATTTTTGTGTGGATTCGGGTTCCTTTTTCGAATGAAGTGCACTCAGTTATGGATTTGATGGGATCGCTGGATAGAAGCCCAGGAGCGAAGATATGGAAAAGGTTAGTGAACACTGTGATGATGGCCACGGTGTGGAACATCTGGCAAGCCCGAAATCTTAAGGTTTCTGAGGACAGGTTCATCCCGGTGCGTGAGACGGTTCAGCGTATAAAGGAAGAGTCGTATCTATGGGTCACTAACAGGTCTAAGTGCCCAGCTGTGTCTTGGGAGAGTTGGTCAGTTTTTAATGTTTTGAATATGCTATAGTTGTTTTTCGCCTTTTTGATTAGGGTTGTATGCTTTCCAGCGGCTTGCTGGCTCTGTATATCTAAATACTAACAAAAGACTCCAAATAATGCCACATAACACTTTCTCCTTCACCCTCATAATTCTACATATATTTTATTTAATTTAAAGATATATTTTGATTCTTATCCTAATTATTATTTATATTATTATTATTATATTATTATTATAAACGATTTAAAAAACTGTCTTGACCCGATGGGCTAATCTTCCCATGTTCAACAACCAAACGGTTCTTAATTTGATTTTTTTCTTTTTAGCAATTTATTTCACCTACACTGTTATTATTTTTTTAACAAGTTATGATATCTAACTCTTTTAAAAGATATAAAACAAACTTTTGTTTTAATTTATATTAATATTATATATATCATTTTTACATAATAATAAAAAAATTATTATAATTTTAGCTTATCAAACTTCAAAATACTATAAAATAAAATAAATATCATAACAAATACATTACATAATAATAAAAATATTATTATAATTTAGCTTATATTATACCACCCCACACAAACCTTATAAACAAAAATATACTTGGATTTATGACACGGAAAATTTAAATACGAATATAATTTATGAAACAATGGATATACCCATCAACAATACACATGTTCAACTGTGTGATAAGATAATAATATTATTACATTTATTAATCGTAAATCACATTTTTATAAGATTATAATGTATATTTCCTCAACTTGTGTGATAAAATTCATGAATTATGAATGTATTAGATTATAATATTATGACTTTTTAACCGTGTAATAAAGATTGTATAGAAGTTTATGATTTACATTATCTTCGATATCCAACATATATGATACATTGGTTTGTAGCACCTATAAAATAATATAATAGTTTATCTATTTTTTGACAGTTGACCGTGTTATACATGGGTTTGTAAGCTAGCTTATAATAAAAGACTCCAAATAATGTCACATGGCAACACCTCCTCCTTTACGATTTTAAAAGTACTATTCATAAATTTCAAAAAATATCTTGTGTCAACAACATATCCTTTCTATAAATCATATAAAATATATAATTCATAGATCATATGGTTTGAAAATCTTTTAAAAATTCTCAAAAATATATAAATCACAGATCACGTTGTTTGTAATCTTTTGAAAATTCTTAATTGAAATAATCCGATATAACAAACATGATATATTGGTTTATCACTTTATCCACCCTACACCACCAGACTCTATTATTATTAATTAAATTAAATCCTAAACAAAATATACGGTGTATAATTATAATGATAAACAATTATCATGATAAATTTAATCGGCCGAGGCTATCACTCAAAGGAAAAAAATGTAAAACGTGTTATTATATTATAACTTTATATCTTCATTTGTATACCAGTTATATTCGAATCAATTATAATTCCTTTTGAGAACTAGAGAAATTACTTTGAAGTTATAAGCATGTCGGTTATTTTTGGCCACTGAGTTTTTCAATATACAATTAAATAATTAGTGACATTTATTTATTGTTTCATAAATTATAAAATATTTTCTTACTTTAAATTTACCAAGTATTACATAAATCATTTGTATGATAACCATATCACCATTATTGATAATTAGTATTCATTCACTATTTATTTATAGATCGTAAATTAAGAGGTATATGTATAATACAAGTCTGTTAAAAAAAATCGTACCATCATCTTGCCACCTATTCCCAAGTTCATTTTTAACTGTATTTTAAAAAGATCGTAAATATGTTAATTTGTGTGTGTGTTTGTTTTTCAGAAGTATTATAATTTATATTCATATTATACCTTTACATTTTGTGAAATTTGGTTCATAAATATTTTTATTAGTATTTTTTTCCTTAACCCGTGAAATACGCGGGTAAATAACCTAATTCAGATATAGATATGTATAGTGGTTTTGCCGTTAAAAAAAACCCTAGAATCGTCTTCTACTTGAAACCACCAACCAACATCTGGATCGGCAGCAACACCTCACTCACCGTAGCAGAGAGAATGGAGACAGCGGGACAGTGGTTGGAGAAGGCGTTACTTCATCTTTTCCGGAAAACGGAGGGTCTGGATCTAGACGGAGATCTCATCTCAGGTTTAGTCTCCTACTGTAACCTTGCTCCTCCTCTTGATGCCAAGGAGTATCTCGACGTAATAATTTCTCTTTACTTGCTTTATTCCTTCCTTAGGTGACAAGATCCTTTTTATTAATTTGTTCGTCTTTAGTAGAATGAAAGCCCAAGCTGCTTCTCATAATTGATCTTGTGTATCATCTTTTCTTCTCTGCTCATATGCGTAGAGTTTTAGTGGTAGAATTTCAACTCTGGGAGATAAGTAAGGTTTCGCACGATTGTTTTACTCAACTTATTGCTGCGTCAGGCGATCAGGGAATGAAATACCAAGCTTCTGATAATTGTTCTCTGTATGAGTTTTGATGCTTTCATTGGATTTTGTTGTGTTCATTTTCGTTTATGTATACAGAATATAGTTTGTGAGGAAGCTGGTCGACACGTAATCAGTGAATATTTGAAGAGAAGAGGTTATACAGGCACAACCAACACTTCTTTAGATGGTCAAACTAGCCGGTTTCGCGAGTACGTAAAACCACCAGCAAAAGAACCAATCATCGTAGCTAAAAAACCAGTAAAACCTCCAAAAGAGCCTGCACAATCCACATCAAATACACCAATTGAGATCATACCACCACAAACCGGAAGTCAAAACAAGTCAAAGAAGAAAAAATATGGGAAAGTCGTATCTCTTGAAGAGGCTTCGAAAGGGTCTATCATATTCGAAAAGGGAAAGCCGTGTTCATGTGAAGCGCGTAGGCACAGACTTGTGAGTAATTGTTTATCGTGTGGGAATATTGTTTGTGAACAAGAAGGAGAGGGACCATGTAGTTTTTGTGGGGCCCTTGTGTTGAGGGAAGGGAGCACGTATGCGGGGCTAGAGGTGGAAGTGGGACCCTTTCGGATGCTGAGGCGGCAGCCGAGGCTTATGCGAAGAGGCTTGTTGATTATGACCGAAACTCTGCTGCACGTACAACAGTGATCGATGATCAAAGTGATTATTACGAGATGGAAGGGAATACTTGGCTGTCAATGGAGGTATCTTGTTCGTTGATTATTTAATCTATACATATAAAAAAACAAACCATAGGATGACACCTGTCGTTCATTAGAGTCAATTATTTTTTGGTTTTCCCGCTTCTCTCCTACCTATCTTTTTAACTAAAGATAGCTAATATGTAATATATATATATATATATGGAAGGTTCATTGGGGAACACTAAAAAAGTGGGGAACAGTGGGGAATCGGCTCAAACGAACTCCGATTGGACTCATTCCAGCGGTGTTGGAACCGGCTCGTCGAACCCTAACTAGGATCTCTTAACCCTAAACCATAAATCCTAACCTCTAAACCCTAAAGCTAAAAAATAAGGCTAAAACCTAAGCTAAATCGTAAAATCTAAGCTATAAACCCTAAAAGCTAAACCCTAAAGCTAAACCCTAAAACCCTAAAGCTAAACCCTAAATACTAATGATTAACCCTAAAACTAAACCCTAAGGCTAAACCCTAATATAAGACCCTAAATCCAAACCCTAATATATTTAGGGTTTAAGGGTTAGGATTTAGGGTTAAGAGATCCTAGTTAGGGTTCGACGAGCCGGTTCCAACGCCACTGGAATGAGTCCAATCGGAGTTCGTTTGAGTCGGTTCCCCACTTTTTTAGTGTTCCCCAATAAACCTCACACACACTATATATATATATAGGACATTAATCTCTATTTGAATTTGTTTGTTTATCTTAACAAGATAATAATAAAAATATAATTTTCTTTAAATTCTTTTTAAAAATGAATATTACTTTTTAATAGAAAAGTTTTTTTTTCTACCCGTCATGTGCATCTGTTGTTAATAAAATAGATTATATTCTTTAAAATATATTGACATTATCCCAAAAATTAAAATCTTTGTTGCCAAAGTGGTGCATCTGTTGGTGATATAGTTTCAAAAATAAATTTTTATGTCAATTAGCAAACATATATTGATATATCGTAATCTTGTATATATCTATATCCATATCGCATATTTCATATGAGTTAGAATATATTGTATGCCTTGTTCTATTAAAGGTTTATAAAACGGAAACGAGTTTCGAGGTGTTTTCCCTTCGCCTCAAAGCCTTGAGACGAACCAAGGCGTAAGCCCGAGGCGGAATCAAAAATAAATAAAAATTATATATCTTATAAAAATTATAGTACTAACTAATTTCATCATCAAATTCATCAAAATCATAAAAAAAAAACACATTAAAAAGACATAAATTGCTTGAATTTGACACAAGAAGTCAAAAACATCAAAAACAAATATCAAAAAACCCCTGAGGCGCAACTTTTTTAGCGCCTCAACCCTTCTGAGGTGCACATGCAATAAAACCCCCTGAGCTCATAAGCGTGTTTTTGGGCGTTTCGCCTCGAGGCGCGCCACGCCTCAACCGTTTTTTAAAACCGTGGTTCTATTAACGATTCAAAAGATGTTTTTCTAATTAACTTTACGATGACCAATAGCTTATGATTATAAGCAGACTTTAGAAAATATGATTTGTCAATATCTAAATATTAGGTTGGGAAATATTGTTGTAGAATTTTGAGGATCGTTAAAGAAAAAATATTTTTTAAAGATTAAGATTTTTATGGGGTAGATTTTGACAACTTTTAAAATGGTATTTTAAGGGAGGGGTATGACAAATAACAAAGGGCCACATTTATCCCACCCTTAATAAATCTGCATTTAAAGTATTATTTCCGTCAAATTAATCATAAACTGAAAGCCACATGTAAATAACTAATAGGGTACTTCGATTTAAAACCATGAAACTGGTCACCGGTTTGAATTCACGATCGGGTTTCTTATTAACTTCTGGCATATGTATTAAGTTTATTAATATTTTATTTTATATAAATGTATTCAACCCGTACAATACACGGGGTTCTTAAAGATATAACCTTATTATTATTTAATATATAAAATTACATTTATTCAAACCGTGTAATACACGGGGTTCTAACCCAGTTTTTTATATATAACTAGTATTTTTTATGTAGTTGTTTTGACGTTTGACATTTAATGGCGTACAGGAAAAGGAACTTTTGAGGAAGAAAAAAGAGGAGATAGAAGAGGCTGAACGTGCTAACCGCAACAAAGTCTTCATATCTTTCGATCTAGTTGGTCGTAAGGTAACTATCACCCGGACCATTATAACGTCAAAACCAAACGGCATAAATCTCAACCGGGCCAAACAGGCCGACTTGCTTTGGTTTGGGTGTTTTAACAGTTTATGGACACCTCTAGTCGGTAATATCATTATGAAGATAATTGTTGGAATTAATATGCTAATTTTTCAAAAGTTTGTTAGTAAATAAGGTATGTAAATATATATATTTACTGTTGTGTAATAATAAATTGGCACATTATTACATGTATTTAACTGTTGGAGATTGATTTTAGGTGCTTCTGAATGAAGATGAAGTCTCGGATCAATTGCAGAAAAGTATCTTACTAAAACCTGCTAACGAACGTGAGGTGAACCGGATCAAGCCCAATCCGACCCTTCAGATACAACCGATCTTCATAGACCCAAGCCAGGGAAAGAACAGCCAACAACAAATATGAGCAACTATTCACAAGGTTGTAATATTAATAGATAGTATAACATAATATAATGGGTAGCGCCCAACAAAATAAAAGTATAAACTTTGACCCATGCCATAATGGGTTTAGAAATTAACCAAAAAGTAAACAAACACCCAGAAAAATAGAAAGTTGTAGCCAAATAACCACATTTTAGAAGTTGCTAACGTCCAAATGGTCACGAAAACAGAAAAGAAGTGGTCAAATCATTAAAAAAAATTCTTGCAATTAGGGCGAAGCAAAAATTAATGAATTGTATGAAACAAGATTCAAAAGAATACAACAAAGGATATCAGACTATGTAGATTAACTTAAACGCCATGAATTTCTTTCTCTTTGTAATTTTCATGATGTCTAATGTATGGCTGAGAGACAACCGGAGGAGGTTGTGACAGCGTGAAAGAGAGGAGAGGGAGGCTTAGAAGCCCTATTTCTCTCAGCAGAAGTGGGGTGTTCGATGGCTTTGGTGGATTTGGATATAGGGTTCCGCCGTACACGGTGGAGGAAATGGTGGGTCATAGGCGAAGACATGGAGATTTGGTGATGAACCAGGAGCTCCTACTAAGATTGCAAACCCGAGCTCCAGCTGATCCGACGACTGAGGTAAGCACACTAACCTAGGGTTTCATTGTCTGAATCTTTTGATGTATATTTTCACTTGCTGATACTAATATATCCATCACAAATCTTGCATGTATATCTGATTTTTTGATGCATATTTTCACTTGCTGATACTAATATATCCATCACAAATCTTGCATTTATATCTGATTTTGTGGAATGCTTTACTAAAGAAAACATATACAGGTTATGGTAGAATCAGAGGGTACAGATGCCGGCTACAGATTGGAAAATGTTGGAAACAGTGGTGAGCTGAGTCCATATTCAAGCAGATCAAAAACTAAGTCGGGGTTACATCTTTAGGAATGTTGCCACGAATCTCAGAAATCGAGCTCGACACTATTAACCCTGGAGTTCTTACTGAATCATCTGATTACCCTTTTGGTTGATGGGAACATGAGCCTACTTCACAGTTCAATGAACTTTTCTGGACTCAAGAGGGAGCTAAATTTTCCGGTAATTGTTTATCCAGACTGTACCAAGCAAAAAGCAGTAGGGTCGGATAGGTTGGGTAGTGGGTAAGGACATGTCGTTACAAAATATGATACTTTTGATTCGGGTCAGGATGGGTTTTGACAAAAATGGTGCGGGTCGAAATGGCTAACCTGTCAAAACAACTAGGTTTTGTTATGGGTTGACTCGGTATACTTTTTTTGATTATTTTTTATAAACACCTAGATTGTTCTGTTTGAAAATCATATGATCGATGAAGTTTAAGTTAATGGGCTGAAGTTGTTACTACTGAGTAACTGAAGCCGTTGTTTTATCATAATACGCGTTTTTAGAATGGTAATAATGCGTGAAATCATTAAGTTATGTTGTTACACCACTTGAGCTTGCCAAAAACCTCAGGAGAAATGGCTGCTGTAGAAAAGTTGCTGCATTTTCAAGATTCTGTCCCGTGCAAGATTTGTGCAAAACGAGGTGGTGCGACACATCCAAGAAGCATAGCCGAGTGGGTAATGTTTCAAAATCTTTTTTTTTTTGCATTTCGAGTCAAAATCATGACTTTTGACTTTTGGGTTTTGGTTATTATATCATGATTCCTTATGTTGGTTTCTTTAGGTTCGAAGAACAATGTTTTTGTATTAATATTTGATGGTTATGAATAGTGTTTGTATTTGTGGCTGGCTGTAGTTGGTTCCGATGGATGGTTACACGCGTCTTTAAGAACAACATGCGTCTTCAACCTTTTGGTTTCTCTGCTTCTCCATTGGGTTCTACAGATAGAGAAAAAGGGTACCCTTTTCTTCTCTTCCTCACTCTCCTCTCTTTCACAGCGTCGCAACCTGCTTAGGCCGCCTCCCATCGCCGCCGGCCACCTAGCCAACACTGCCAGCCGCTAGGGTGTGATGGTAGTGGTGGTGTTGTGCTCGGGCCATCCATGGATTTCTCTGTTTAGCTGAACGGTCCGATGATGGCGAGGATGGTGGCCATTTGGGGTGTTCGATGGCTTTGGTTGTGGAAAATGCTTTTATGATTTCAGATTTGCGATGCTAAACCCTTTTTCTGAAATATGGTTCGATGAGGGTGTTAACAAAGGGCCTTTTGGGGTTTGTGATGATAAACCCTAAATCGTTCATTTTTTTTGGGTAAATGAGCCGACGCCCGACAAATTTTGTAAGGGGTATACTTATGTTGTCTTCTTTAATTTATTGTAGTTGAAGCGAATGAACAGTGTTTTGTGGTTGGTCATGTTTGGTTAAAATGAACGGTTGTTACACGGAGGCTTTGATGAGCTATCAAAATAAAGGCAATATGCCTCCATGGCGTGGCAGCTATGGAAGATGGCAGCTTGGCACCTGCAACTCTTATTGCAGCCATGGTGGCTTGGTCCTTTTGCATTTTCTGAGCCACATGAATCTGTTCACTGTTGACTATTTGCTTAGAAGATCATGTACACTACAGTGTAATGAGCGAATATTGTTGTAATGGTGGAGCAAATGAGCCATGGTGTATGAAGTCACTTGGTTGTTTTAGGTTTTCATCGCTTCGTTATTGAAGAAAACGAGTTGCTCACTGGTTTGTTTTCGACACGCCAGATATTTTTTAAATGCGCAGTTAGTGAGTTTTTACTTTTCTTTGCTCCTCTGATTTGGTTTTTATTTTCATTTTCTTTGCTCCTCTGATTTGGTTTTTATTTTCATTTATTTGTTTTTAATTTTATCTTTTTGCGTTGACTATAGGTTTTCTCGGCATCAATGTTGAAGTTGATGGTTCTAAATCTGATTTCGTTATTATGGCATTAGGTTGAAGATGATGAGGATGACGGCGGCGGCGGTAAATTCAGTTTTGAACTTGAGTGTTGTGATATGTGCTTTTATGTTAAATTAATTGCATGGAGGGGGTGTTTGTAATTGTGAAGGTGAAATAAAAGAATTTGATACGGTGTGAGCTATTGATTTATAATATATATCTGCTGGACAAGGGACACCATTGCAATTTATCATGTTCCCCCTTTTGCGAGAGTTATAGAGGATGGGTTGGGTAACGGGTCCACTACACTTTTATTTTTCTCTAATTTGCAAAATATAAGTAATAATAATAATTGTGATAGTCATGATCACAATACCAATTCTAAATCGATGGTTAACAAAAGCCAGGAGATTGTATGCACAAGAATAAAAGTCGGGGAGTTCCACCATCGCCAACTCATTTGAGATAAGAAATAAACCCACTCAGAAGTCATTGGCCCGTATACAATGATATGATTACCGAAATAGTTTGAAGCTGTTAGGGTCAGTAGTCTAATGCGCATATCAATGCTTATGGGATACAATGTATTGTTGGGTAAGTTGTTTTTGTGTGTGACTATTTGTATAACATACTCATCCAGTTCAGATTGTAAAACGAAGAATGTGTTCGCCTTTTTCTCCCGTGATTTGGTTTTTATTTCCAGATGTATGTTTTTACTTTTGTTTTCTCAGCATCGATACTGAAGGTGTCTAGAGGGGGGGGGGGGGGGGCGAGGGCCAGAGAGAGAGAGTTGATACATTCAGATTCATTAAGTCAGCGTTTCCACAACCTGTTTTCATTTATCATTAAAAGAAGCGGTTTGGTTACACTCCATTTTGACCCCTAACACCTTTGACCAACAAGTCAACAAACCATTTTCACATGGTCTAAACAGATTACCTCCTGTTACCTTTTTTGACCCATTATCCATATGTTTGTTTGCCAAATTTGCATTGAACTATCTCTATCTCATAGGGGGCGAAAAGTTGATCTTAACCTCGCCCCCCTTAGTTGCTAATCGGACTACTTTTTTGCAGGTTGAATGCAGAACTCATCATTGGGTGTGGTTTTAGCAGCATCACATTTCAGCTCTGCCATGGTTGCATTGCCTTCAGCAGTTTCGGCTGTGATAGTGAGCATTATGGGCAGCAATTTGGGCTTCTTTTGGAGATGTGTTCATCTTTCTGATTCAAAAGATAGCTCCAAAGCTGCATATAATTTATAATTTATATGTTTGGTAGATGAGCAACTAATCAAAACGCTCAAGGACGTAGTCGCAAATAATTTATTTAATGCTTGTAAATCTGATAGATTTAATCGGATCTTTACGTGGTTGCTGCTTCTGAATCATTCGCACAACGTGCGATAAGGAATACTACTAGTTTTAAATAAAATAGGTGAGTGGTGGTTAATCATAGGCCTCATAGGGTGAATGATGCAAGCAACGAAACCAATGGCCCAAGAAAACTAAAAGCATTGAATCTTCATCTATATAATTTAATTTAATAAATAAGCCAAGACTGTGTATTCAAATTTTCATCTTATCTTTATTATTATATTAGAAAAATTAAACGAAAGCGAAAGCGTGTGTACAAACCGATAGAAAAATTGAAAACCAAGACTCTGAATTGCCCATCAGAAGTCCAAACAGAAAACAAAAAATAGAAACAATAATCAAAACCAAAATAGAAGCAATAAATCAACCATTCAGTATCCAAACAGAAAACCAAAAATAGAAACAATAAATCAAAACAAAAATAGAAGCAATAAATCAACCATTCAGCCTTATACGAAAACATACACTTTTGAAAAACACAACCAAACAAGTGAAACACCATGAAATTATTTGTTAAACATTTGTTTAGTTGATTAATCACTTGTTAAAACCCAACTAACACTGTTAACAGAGTAGTCCCATTTTTTCACATATTGTAAACCATTAGACCTTTACTAACGCCGTTAACAGAGTTGATATGGCAGATGACATGTCAAAAATTTTAACATGTGGCAGTTTCCTGGCAATTCAATTAACATTTATGTATTTTTTTTATCTTTCCTTCTATCATATATAAGCCACTTAAAACCCTAAAATGAACATAAGATGGAACTCCGCACCTCATTGTCTTCAACCTCTGGTTCCCAAAAAAACCCTAAAAATCAAGTCAATTTAGACGGATATGTGTACTGCAATCACGATATCCTAGCCATTTTTAGGGTTGTTGGACGAAGAGGTGCTCGAAATGGTGAATAGTTTTATGGTTGCACTTTATGGCCGGTAAGTTAGCATGTTAAATTAGGGTTTTTGGTTGTAATTCCATGTCTAACTTGGTTATTTATCTTTTGAGTAGAAACAAGACTGCAAGGTTTTTATGTGCAAAGCTGACATCGATGCATTCCTTAATGAACATGGAAGAAATGAACAAGAATTAGAGATTGAGAATCTGAAATTGCAGAAAGAGAACATGATTTTGAAACAACAACTTTCAAATAAAAACAATCGACTTGGAAGAATCTATTTTGTTTGGCCATTGTTGTGATAGGAACTTGGATAATTATTAGATAAACAATATGTAAATGTAGGCTTGTTTGGAAAATGTTTGTTGGAAATGGGAATCACTAGAAGTGTATGCACTTTTTGTATTTTGTGATTTTTGCCTAATGAATGAGTAATGTTATCTTGGTTGTTTTGTAATGACAAAGAAACTGGAAATTGGATATGAACAAATTACACTAACCTGGTCATATTACACTGCAAACCCAACTTCAACCTTTTAAATGTCCATCTTTCTAATTCAAGATCAGTTTACACTAACAAACACTAAAACTGACCAAAATTTGAAGTGCACTTCCTGCAAATGATCATTATACACTATATTTCAACCAACACTAAAAGTGACCAAAACTCGAAGTGTACTTCTTGCAAATGACCATTATACACCACAAATGAACATTATACACTGCATATTTCAACAACCAAGGTAGATGTTACAAGATACAAGATACTAAGGCTGCAACATAACATGTTCACAAGATACAAGATACGTGATGCATCATGTAGAAGTTATTCAAAAACACACATCAAGATAGTTACATAGTTGATAAATATAAAAGCATGAACATCATATACATGTAAGATTCACTAATCAAACTGTCCAAACACCCACATCTTCAACAACTAATCATCCTTCCCCTTGCATTCCCTTTTTGAAACATTTGACTGTTGAGTAGGTTGATGTAACAACTCGAAAATTCGTTGTTATCTTTTTCTTTGTTTTGATCGTTGTACTTCTTTGGTAATCCCGAGATTCGGTTTATAATAAAGTTTATGTTGATTACTTATGGTGTTGTACGTTATTATCGCATCTAATCGCTTATCAAATCGCATCACTAATCTCATCGCATCGCAAATCGCAATTATTTAAGTGGTTTATATTTATTTATGTGTTATGTGTGTTTGTGGTTATGTTTACGCTCGCCATCGCATCGCTCTTGCACACTCGAATCGCTAAATCTCTCTATTATATCAAGTATAACGCTTAACGCTTTAATTTAACGTTTAATATAACTAACCAATACGAACCGAATAGCCAAACGAACTCTTAACGCGAAATCGGAAAACGAAACTTGGTCACCAGGCCAAGTTCGGCCGAACTTGGCTACCACAAGTTCGCCCGAACTTGTCTTATGACACAAGAATCCCTCTCTTGCCCCCAAGTTCGCTCGAGCTTGCCTGATCCTTCACAGAATCAGCAAGTTCGGCCGAACTTGACTGGTATTCCTCAAACATCAAGCAAGTTCGCCCGAACTTGCTTGAAATTCATGCAAGTTCGACCGAACTTGACTCACCAGCCTCACTTTCTCGCCTTCTCTTATAAATACCAAAATCTGTTCTCTCATTTGAACTTGCTGCAAGTTTGCCCAGAGCTCTCAAAACCCGAAACCTTCGTGTTCTAAGTAAGAATCAACCCGATTTCAACTACAATGATGTTCAACAACGTTCTACAAACGTTTACAACGATTTTGGCACAAGGCATAGCCTTCGTTTTCATCAAACTCATTCTTTTACGAAAATCTTCATCTTTTTCTTCCAAAACTTCTGTTTTAAGCTTAGATCTACACAATACGAGTTCTTTTGGTGTTAGCAGAGGCTTCCCAAACACGAGATCTGAAAGATCTCGGCTTGTAAGTTATAGATCTGAGAAAAACCTTTGATAAACATTGATTTCGACACCAAATACGGACTTTTGATGATGTTTTGTTCATCTTCTGATATGAAACGAAGCATCTATCATTCAAGATCCCAAATCTGGAAGCACAAGGAAGTTTATGTTGGTTTACACAAGCCGGACTAATCCGAACGAACCCCGAGTTCGCCCAGATTAGCCCACGCTTTTGTAAAACGGCTAAAACAACTCTAAAAGACCTCTCCGAACAAAGTTTGCTCAGTAGCACAGGGTTGGAGGGAAGAACACTCGATTTTCCTCAGCAAACGACGCGAAAACGCAAGATTTTGGACCCGAAAACATCAAGTTCGCTCGAGAATCACCAGCACAACAGGTCAAGTTCGACCGAACTTGTACCCAAATGGGTTAAGTTCGACCGAACTTCAGCCAATTTCACCAATCTTCTAACAAGTTCGCTCGAACTTGCCTAATTTCCCAAGAAATCAAGCAAGTTCGCCCGAACCTGTCGCTTCAGTGAAGTTTTCTTACAAGTTCGCTCGAACTTGACAAGTTTCCTAAGGAAACTCCTCAAGTTCGACCGAACTTGACTCACAACCCACCAAACCATACAAGTTCGCTCGAACTGGTGTTTACACACGAGTTCGCCCGAACTTGGCTACTGCCCAACCAAAACTTAACCGTTTCAGCTTTTCGGAGACTGATGCACTTCCGTTCGCGTATGCAGGCTGATCCGGCGCTCTTCTCGACTCTCCTCAGATCCCGAACTCTTAACTAAACGCACCCACAGTGAGTATACTTGACCCATTTTCGCTTTATCGCACTTTTTGGGTTTTACATACGTTCCTATATTAAAATCACATCACAAATCAAACTGTTTATCACACGCGAATAATCTGATTGTGTATGCTTAATACGTGATACTAGAAACATGTGACTAGGACTTATTTTCGTTAACTTGCCTCCTTAGCTAGTATGGTACCATAGTGTGGCTTACACCCGATAGGGTCTAGTTAGGATGGACGCGCAAGCCTTCTCACGGTAGTTAGCATGAGAAATGAGCCTATGTTATGTTAAGTGTTTTGGTGTATCATGATATGTAATTAGATTGTTTCGCAAACGCTTTCTCGACTATGCTAGTATTATTCAAACTCGTATGCTCACATTTACTTAATTGTATTGACTTGTATTTTAACGTATGTAACAGGTTGAGGATTTAGCATGGATGCTTGGATGTTTCTTAGCTTAGTTTGTTTTGTTTAGTTAGTTTGTTGATGTATTTCAAATTTGGAACTTATGTATGAAATCTAGGGGAAATCGAACCCGGTTGAATTTTATGAGAAATCTCCGTTTTGTAATAATTGTTTAAATGTTACGTTTAATAGTATGGGATATTAAGCAGTTTGTGATATGTTAAATGATTGTTATGGAACATCTCGTGAAATCAACCTGGTCGCCTAGTGCCACTAACCCCGATGTTTCCGTCATCGGTTGGGGTGTGACAGATTGGTATCAGAGCACCATAACTTTAGGATAGTAGGTAGAATTGCCATGATTCGACCTAGTAGCATGTTTAAGTACCCGATTGACCTATCTATGACTTAAATGTTAAACTACTTGCCATAAATGCTTAAATGTGCCTTTCCTAAGGCTAATACAATAATACACCTTGGAAACGCTCGCATCACACAAAACCAGTGATCAAGTCGAGAATAGGTGTGAAAACCGAGAACTCTCGACGAGATCATTCACTCAGCGCATTCTCTCGCACGAGATATCTTTGTTGAGTTAGGAGTGACATCCAAACCTCGACGAAAACCTCCATTTCTAACTGGGAATGATGTTGTTAAGTTAGGGGTGAAACCCCCATCTTAGTAACTAATTCCGCAATCCGATTTTCAATCTCACCAAAGTCTCTGTTATACCGATGATTTGGAACACGTATTAACGGGAAGGGAACACGCCATTAGCCGCTGCGTTTATCTATTAGGCCAAAGCGTGGTTCCAAATGCAAAGGGTAGTCGAATCACTTTGGCGTGTCAAATGTCTCAAAACCCAGAACATTCCCAATTGATTTAAGCCTATACCGTCGATTTACGCATCAACAAGTTTATTATTATTTATTTGTTTAAATTTTGGGAATTTTCGCTTTATTCGATTTCTCGCTTATTCTATTTCTCGATTTATCGCATTTACGCTCCATCGAATGAATGCACAACTCGCACGGCTCTCGTAAATCTAAAACGCTAGTTAATACATCAACAAAACTAATCGCTTATCTCGTTGATATCTCGCTTATGTCTCGCATCTCATATCGCGCTATGCATTGTTGCTATTAGAAGGTGAATACGTGCAAAATATGTGCTTAAGTGCCTATGTGATTACGTGCTTATGTGCTTACGTGCTTATGTGTCTATGTGGATACGTGCTTATGTGTTTTTGTGCCTTGTATGAATAATTATAATAAATATTCTAAACATAACTTTATTATAATCGAATCTCGTCTAATCCAAATCTTTGTGTAGATGTCGTCACTCGGATCTCATACTCGCCGTACTGCTCAGCGCCACAACGACAACAAGCGCATCGCTTCGCCAAGGAAGTGGCAAAAGTCATCCCGCAAATCGTCTCAGAAATCCATGCTGTGAGCAGTAACTCGTCAGTTGACTCGAAAGCTGAGAACCCCAAGTCACGGTTCAGCTTCAAAAATTTCAAAGCTTGTGCACCTCTCGCCTTCACGGGCAACGACGGACCGACAGTTATGTTCCATTGGTTTGACGCCATCGAGGTCACCTTTAGGCAAAGTGGATGCCCCGATGACCTCCGCACAGTGAACGCTACCGGAGTCTTCCAGTCCCGTGCTCTTGACTGGTGGACCGCCGAAAGGAATAGGCGCGGTAATGATGAAGCCTACAGTCTATCTTGGGAGGAACTCAAGGAAGTGATGTTGAAGGAGTTTTGTCCTCCGCACGAACTGCAAAAGCTCGAGAATGAGTTTTGGGGAATCAAACAGGATGGTCCCGACAATGCTGGATTCACTGCTCGGTTTAAGATTTTGAGCGTCATCTGTCCCAGCCAGGTTGATACGAATGAGAAAGCTATCAACAAGTACATCCGTGGTTTGCCTGAATGTGTCGCAATTTTTGTGAAAGTTGCTCGTACTACAACCATCGAGGAAACCTTCATGCTCGCCGCTGAGAGCAATGATCAGCGAGTCCAAGATGGGTATTTCAAGAATCATGCGAAAGTTTCCAATCAAGCTATCGTCGAACCAACAGCTGCTACCAAACCACCAAGTGACCGGAAGGGAAAGTGTCAGGGACGCAAAAGAGGAAACCCGAGTAAGAACTATGCTCTCACCGCTCCAGCAAACCCGCAGCCGCTTCAGTCAGCCGCTCCGAACGCACCCCAGCTAAGCGTGCGTATATCGGACCTCACCCTCTGTGACCTAAGTGCACATATCATCATGCCATTGGTGGCAACTGCCGTTTTTTCACAAACTGCAACATGTACGGCCACTTTACAGTCAGCTGCCGTAGTGGTACTCGTCAGCCAGCTCCTCAGGCTCCAGCAGCTCCAGCTTTACCCGCTCCTCCTCAAGCCAACCAGCAGCAAGCTCCAAAAGCATGTGTGTGCTATGTTTGTGGTGATCCGAATCATTTTGCCAATGTCTGCCTGAATCGTCCTGTCAAGCAAGAGCAGCCAGCACCGCAGCCTCAGCCACCGCAGCAGCAGCAGCAACCACAAGCTGCGCGTGGCAGAGCCTTCAATCTCAACCATCGCCAGGCTCAGAATGACAACAATGTTGTCAATGGTACGTTTCTTGTTAATGGTATTTATGCTTCATGTTTATTTGATACTGGTGCCTATAATTGTTTTGTATCGTTAGAATTCGAAAAGGTTTTAAAATGTATGCGCGCTAAACTCCCAAAGACTTTCGATGTGGAAGTCGCCACTGGAAAAACCGTTACCGTTAATTCCGTCTTACGTGGTTGTAATCTCGATCTCAACAACCATGTCTTCTCGATCAATCTCATACCTATGCAGTTAGGTAGTTTCGATATCATAGTAGGTATGGACTTTCTTCATGAAAACCATGCTGAAGTTGTATGTTTCGATAAAATGATTCGTTTTCCTCTTCCAAACGGTGATCAACTTCATGTTTATGGTGAAACGCCCTCAAAGAAGTTGATGCTTTTGTCATGTACTCGAGCACACAAATGCTTGCAAAAGCGATGTGTTGCCTTCCTCACGTGATAATCTCCGTGAATTGCTAATGACTGAAGCTCATAAATCTCGATATTCCATTCACCCCGGTGCCGACAAGATGTACCAGGACCTTTGTCCTAAGTATTGGTGGCCGGGCATGAAAAGGATATCGCCTTGTGCGTCTCGAAGTGCTTAACTTGTTCGAAAGTTAAAGCCGAACATCAAAGGCCCTCTGGTTTACTCGAACAACCCGAAATCCCGATGTGGAAGTGGAAGAGTATAGCTATGGACTTCGTTACTAAACTTCCCCGTACTTCGTCTGGTCACGATAGCATTTGGGTTATTGTTGATCGTCTTACCAAATCTGCGCACTTTATTGCTATACGAGAAGATTTTAAGGTCGAACGGTTAGCCTGAATCTATACCGACGAAGCCATTTGTCGACAAGGGACGCCTCCTGACATCATTTCTGACCGCGACGGTCGCTTTACGTCGCGTCTCTGGGAGACCTTTCAACCCGCTCTCGGTACTACGCTTAATCTAAGTACTGCTTTTCACCCTCAAACCGACGGTCAGACTGAGCGCACGATCCGCACCCTCGAAGACATGCTTCGTGCGTGCATCATAGATTTCGGTGGTAACTGGGATACGCATTTACCTTTAATCGAATTCTCGTACGATAATAGTTATCATACCAACATTCAAATGGCTTCTTTTGAGGCACTGTATGGAAGAAAATGTCGATCGCCTATTGCATGGCACGAGATCGGGGAAGCACAAATCACCGGTCCCGAGCTAATTCAAGAAACGACAGACAAGATCCTTCAAATCAGAGACAATCTCTTGAAAGCTCGGAGTCGTCAAAAGAGTTACGCCGATAAACGCCGCAAGCCCCTACAGTTCGAAGTGGGAGATCACGTTCTCCTAAAGGTTGCACCTTGGAAGGGACTGGTCAGCTTCGGCAAGAAAGAAAAGCTAGCGCCTCGATACGTTGGACCCTTTAAGATTCTGGAAAGAATCGGTAAAGTAGCCTATAGTCTCGAATTACCGGAAGAACTTAATAATGTACATCCGACTTTCCATGTGTCTAATCTCAAAAAGTGCTTAGCCGAAGAAAATCTCCATGTACCTCTCGAAGATCAGCAAATTAATGAAACGCTCCATTTCGTGGAAAACCCCGTTGAGATCATGGATCGAGAAACCAAGAAACTTCGACGCTCTCGCATACCTATCGTGAAAGTCCGATAGGAAGGCAAACGCGGCGCCGGCTTCGTTTGGTGTTAGCAGAGGCTTCCTAAACACTTGTAAGCTATAGGTCTGAGAAAAACCTTTGATAAACATTGATTTCTACACCAAATACGAACTTTTGATGATGTTTTGTTCATCTTCTGATATGAAATGAAGCATCTATCATTCAAGATCCCAGATCTGGAAGCACAATGACGTTTATGTTGGTTTACACAAGCCGGACTAATCCGAACGAATCCCGAGTTCGCCCGGATTAGCCCACGCTTTTGTAAAACGGCTAAAACAGCTCTAAAAGACCTCTCCGATCTAAGTTTGCTAAGTAGCACAGTGTTGGAGGGATGAACACTCGATTTTCCTCAGCAAACGACGCGAAAACGCAAGATTTTGGACCCGAAAACATCAAGTTCGCTCGAGAATCACCAGCACCACAGGTCAAGTTCGACCGAACTTCAGCCAATTTCACCAATCTTCTCACAAGTCCGCTCGAACTTGCCTAATTTCCCAAGAAATCAAGCAAGTTCGCCCGAACTTGTCGCTTCAGTGAAGTTTTCTTACAAGTTCGCCCGAACTTGACAAGTTTCCTAAGGAAACTCCTCAAGTTCGACCGAACTTGACTCACAACCCACCAAACCATACAAGTTCGCTCGAACTTGTGTCTTTACACACGAGTTCGCCCGAACTTGGCTACTGCCCAACACAAACTTAACCGTTTCAGCTTTTCGGAGACTGATGCACTTCCGTTCGCATATGCAGGCTGATTCGGCGCTCTTCTGGACTCTCCTCAGATCCCGAACTCTTACCTAAACGCACCCACAGTGAGTATACTTGACCCATTTTCGCTTTATCGCACTTTTTGGGTGTTACGTACGTTCCTATATTAAAATCACATCACAAACTGTTTATCACACGCGAATAATCTGATTGTGTATGCTCAATACGTGATACTAGAAACTTGTGACTAGGACTTATTTTTGTTAACTTGCCTCCTTAGCTAGTATTGTACTATAGTGTGGCTTACACCCGACGGGGTCTAGTTAGGATGGACGCGCAAGCCTTCTCACAGTAGTTAGCATGAGAAATGAGCCTATGTTATGTTAAGTGTTTTGGTGTATCATGATATGTAATTAGATTGTTTCGCAAATGCTTTCTCGACTATGCTAGTATTATTCAAACTCGTATGCTCACCTTTACTTAATTGTATTGACTTGTATTTTAACGTATGTAACAGGTTGAGGATTTAGCGTGGATGCTTGGATGTTGCTTAGTTTAGTTTGTTTTTGTTTAGTTAGTTTGTTGATGTATTTCAGATTTGGAACTTATGTATGAAATCTAGGGGAAATCGAACCCGATTGAATTTTATGAGAAATCTCCGTTTTGTAATAATTGTTTAAATGTTACGTTTAATAGTATGGGATATTAAGCAGGTTGTGATATGTTAAATGATTGTTATGGAACATCTCGTGAAATCAATCTGGTTGCCTAGTGCCACTAACCCCGATGTTTCCGCCATTGGTTGGGGTGTGACAGTTGACTTGACTATGTAGGTTGAGAAGGATTCTGAGATGCTTGGCTTGACTTAACCACTGACTTCCCCATTTTCATTTTAGAACCAACATCAGCTTTCACTTTAACAGCCTTCCCCTTTAGCCTACCCCCTGGTTGTCAAGCCCCAACTTCATTTCCACCAGCTGCAACATCCTTAGCTTTCCCTTTGCAATGCACTTCCTGATATTGTTGCCCTTTGCCTTGCAGTGGCTACAGGTCATGATTATCCATGCTTTGCCAGTTTTCTAGGTTTCTTAGGGTCTTCATGTGGATCTCTCTACCTGTTTTTCTTCAGGAGCAATTTTAATTGGTGTTGGGTCTAGGGGAAAATCAACCTTAGGCCAATATTTTTCACTAGGTAGAGGTGGGACAGTGTGTTCACAAGACTTTAGATAGTGTCTTTATGATACCATTCATGCACAAACTCTTCAGCATTCTTTCCTAGGAATCCTGCCATAAAACATACATGTTTACATGGTATGCCTTTTAAGTCTCACTTCCTACAAGTGCAAGTTTTCTTGGATAAATTCATTGATACATCGAATACATGCAAAGATGATGGATACACTTCACTTCTGTAAGCCCAACCCTTTTTGCTTTATCCAGTTTCTCTTGTATCCTAAGAGGCACAACCCATCAAAAGCTGACATTTAGTATGCTTTGTAGTTATCCTTGTCATCATTGAAACCTGAATATCCTCTAACATGTTGATAATGTGCTTTGCCCTAGACTGAATTATGATACTATTGAAGGTCTCTACCATGTTGTTGACTATGACACAACATTTGGTATCATTCTTAAAATAGCACCTCATAAAGGCTCTAGGATCCTATTTCATAAATGCTTCAACTGCTTGAGGTTTCATTTTCTTCATCTCCTTTATGGCTTCATGAAAGTCAGCCTCATTATAAGACCTGCTTTCTTGCCAAAAAACCACCTTCAATTCATCACCTTTGAACTTCTTGTGCCAGTTAGCATAAATATGCCTTGCACAGTTTCTATGTTCAACATTACCCCACACTAGAGAAACTGCATTCACTATTCCCTACAAACACAATGCAGATCAATTATGTAATTCAGTATATTAGCTAGACATTTTACATGTAAAACAAAATAGATATCCATACCTTCTGCTGGTCAGAAAACAAAAGTCCAGCCCTTTCCACCATCATGCACCTCTAAACGTTTCCTTAGTTCTTCCATAAACCATTCCCAACTGTCATTGTTTTCACCCTCAACTATTGCCCAGGCAAGAGGGTACATTTGGTCATTGGCATTTCTTCCTATAGCAGCTAGCAACATACAACCTAGAAAGGTTTTGAGAAAACACCCATCCAGGCATAACAACTTCCTACACCCTGCCAAGACACTATTTTTCCAGTGCATCAAAACACACAAAGAACCTAAAACATGTCTCCAAATTTGACTCTGGATCTTGGTTAAAAAAGACTAGTGAGCAATTAACATTTCAAAGGTTGAAGTAGGGTTTGCCTCCCTTAAAGTTTCCAGGTATGACCCAAGTTTGCTGTAATGCTCCCTCATTGAACTATGAAGGTTCTTATGTGCAGCAGTTTTAGCCTTATATGCCAACCACTTTCTAATCAACACCTTGTATTTTTATTTACCTGCTAATTGATTCTGTTTAGCTGACCACTGAGGATTGGCCTTGAATATCTGTAAGAACTATAGTTAGCAGTCAACTATCTGTTTTTTACATGTTTCTTTGGCAGCTGTGCTTACCCTTTACAAACTTAACCATGTAACAACTCTTGCCCTCATGAAATGAACAAAACAGTTTGAATGGGCACCCTCTCACACAACTAACACCTAATCTACCACCTCTATTCTTGTTACTAACATAAATGTACAAGTTTCTACCATTTGAAACATCATACCTTCTTACTGAATCTATGAAGGCATCCATAGTAGGGAACCTTATGACAACAACCCATTTAAACGTATTCCAATATGTCTCTTCATTCACAACAGGAACATTTTCTCTTCACTTCTCACCTCTTATGTCATGATTTTCACTTTCACCAGGTTTTTGAACATCACCATCAGAATCTTCATATAAGTTTCTAAATGAGAACACCTTGCATCATTCAGGTTACCTATTGCATCATCCTTTTCTTTTAAACATTCAGCAACCATTCTGCTTGGACAAAATTTCTTGTTCATTTACTTGTTTTATTGCAGCAACTGAGTCTAACCACTTTTCATCATCTCCATCTATCTCATCATCACCCAAGTCAGCTACATAGTTCTCATCGTCAGACTCAGAATCTTCTGAACATTCCTTTTCATACCCTCCCTGTTCATCTGAACTTCCCTCAAGTGTTATACCTACTGGTTCACCTACCTCATATGTTATAGCAAGTGGTTCAGGTGTTACATCAGCTACATGTTCTGGTTTTGCTTCTATTGGTTCTGGTTCAGGAGTTATACATGTTGCTTGTGTTAAAGGTGGTTCAACAAACTTCACAGACTTGGCTGCAGTTGTTGTTATAGTTGGTGGTTCAACTGCTCAACTCCCGCATTAACCTTAGTTGGTACTCAACCCTTCGAGCATTTGCCTTAGTAAAACCCATAACATGTGTACTTATTGGCTGAACAACCCTTCTAGCAGTAGCCTTAGTAAAACTAGACCTAGGGCTCATGCTTAACCTAGATGACGTGGGCTGTGAACTGGGCTTCATAATGGGTTGTATATTGGGCTGGGCTTCAGATTTAGTGGGCTGGCTACTGGACTAGCCCCCAGGTTTACTTATTGGACCCATTTGTGCATAAACATCCACTATTTCATCATTGGTTACAAACAATGTCATGTCCATACCATCTTTGTCAATAACTAACCGGTTGAATGTACCATCACCACCAGGTATACAACAATAAATATGAAAATCTTTGGATGTGTATGAATCATATTCTATTGCATAGTCTACTAGCTCAAAAAACGACTGTTTATCAACATCTAAGCTAAAAGTATCGATTTTCCACCAACATACCTCATATTTGGAGTACCAGCTTTGAATGCCCCACCTATCCATACGTTGATCTTCATGATTTCCCCAATGATCATTGTTCATTTGATCGTTGTTTGTTTGATCATTATTCATTGTTCGTTTGAGAAAAGTGGAGAAGATTAGGGTTTATTCGTAGGAGATAGTGTTTGAGATTAGGGCTTGAATTTTGGTTTGTCTGATTGATTATATGTATAGGTTGGTGTTTAAGTAGTGGGACTGATATGCGAGTGTAATTTAAAAAACATAAAGGCCACATACTCATTTTAATAGCCGCATATACAACGTCATAGCCACGTAATTGCCACAAATTTAAATTATATGACATGTCATCACTGTGATAACGATGTTGGATTTTTTTTGTTACATAAGGTTTCTTGAGTTTTCTTTTTATCCCTCCCCTATATAGGTGAAGTATAGGAAGAAAACTCACTAGAGTTGAAAAACTCAAGAAAACCATGTAACATTTTTTTTTAAAAAAAACAAGGAATGTAACATCCATATATTTGAACATTTTTATAAAAAAATGAAAAAAACGCTGACTAGTTTTTTTTTTGTTTAAATGTTAAAAATCTGTATGTTACATTTTTTGGACATATATATTAACATTGAAAAAAAAACTAATTGACGCTTTTTTTTTACAAAAATGTTCAAATATATGTATATTACATCCCCTATTTTTTAGAAAAAAATAAAAATGTTACATAGAGTTTTAACAAGGGTTTCTTGATTTTTTTTAAACTCAAATGGGTTTTCATTTTATCCTTTCCCTATACATACAACAAAGTGGGGTTCGGCTAAAAAGTGTAAAAAGTCATAAAACACTATAATTCCAGCTATAAAACACACTTAAAACCCACAAATAACAGAGTGAAAACTACTAAAAACCAATAAAAAATACGAGGATCAAATGGCCTGTTAAACTTTGCGACCACCTCGAAGCCTATGGCCTTCATCATCCCCCTGCCCTGGGATTGAAATGACTTTAAAAAATATTTTTTTTGAGAAGTTTGTAATTGTTTTCTAGGTTTTCAATTTTTAGTAGTTTTCTCATGAACCTAACAAGATGGGATCATGTGCAAAAAAGATTATTCTACTAAATGTACAAATACTTAGATTGATTATTGTTACTCTACACTTTAAATTAAAGTAATTACGTTACAAAAAATGAATTAGAGTAATAATAAACTCTAGTTCAAAAACTATAGAGTAATAATAGCTTTTCTAATGTTAGCCTAATTACTTTACTTGTTCGGACTAAGGATTATACCTTCTGATCATACCATTTGTCAGGTTATATACAAAGTCTATATATATGCCTAAAAATGTCTCAAATGCCTTTTTTGATGCAAAAAATGATTTTAAAATATAATGAACCTATAATCTGAGTTTGAAACTGATGTGGTAACATAATAAAATGCATCAACATAGTTCATGACTTTTATTGAAAAAAAACTATGGTTCACAACTCATACGGGTCATGAAATTTTTAAGCGAGAAAAAATTACCTGGATGATGATGACACCCGGACAACATGGAATATTAAGGAATATATAAATGACAAGTTACAACACACAAGCAAGGAGAAGGAATTTGAGACGAGGTGACGAACTCGAACTCGAACTCGCGATGATGCTAGAACAAGAGTCTTGGGTCTCCTAGCAACACGTTGATTCTTGGAAACTTTTGATTGTTTGGGAGTTTATGACACCTGGAACTCTTTGAATCTCCTTGGTTGTGAGTCGAGATGTTGAAGGGTTCAGGTGAGAGTATGAACCGAGGGAGAAAGATAGAGATTTAGATAGTGAACATTGTTGTGGGTGGGGCAAGGGTGACCTGACAGAGTGTGAGGGATATATGAAGGTTTGTTGTGATTTACAAGAGTGTAAAATGAGTAAAGGTGTAGTATATATTTTAGGAGGAAGTGATGGGTTTTAAGGCTATTAACTAAATATTCTTAACCAACTAGAAGACTTAGGGGGCGTTTGGGTCGCGGAATGTTTTGGAATTGAAATTGGAATTTGTATAGGAATTAGAATTTGAAGGAATTGGATTTGGAATTCAAAAATTCCAATTGGAATTGGAAATTGTTGGAATTGGAATCTCAATTCCATTTTTTTGTGTTTGGTTGTCAAATGAATTGGAATCCATCACCTCGGTACCCACAACCCCCGGTTCGGGTCGGTCGAAACGGTACGGGTGGAAAAAGTACGGGTTAAAACGGTTCGTGTCGAACGCTTCGCGTTGAAACGGTTCGGGTGGAAACGGTTTGTGTCGAAACGGTACGGGTGGAAACGGTTCACATCGAAACGGTACGGGTCGAAACAGATCGATTCAAAACGGTACGGGTCGGCACGGTTCGTGTCGAAACGCTTCGCGTTGAAACGGTTCGGGTCGAAACGCTTCGCGTCGAAACTGTTTGTGTCGAAACGGTTAGGGTCGAACGGTTCGCGTCAGAACGGTTCGAATCGAAACGCTTCGCGTCGAAACTGTTTGTGTCGTAATGGTTCGGGTCGAAACGGTGCGTGTCGAAACGGTACGGGTCGAAACGCCGGTTCGCGTCGAAACGGTACAGGTTGAAACGGTTCGGGTCGGAACGGTGCGTGTCGAGACGGTACGGGTCGAAACGCCGGCTCGGGTCGAAACGGTACAGGTCGAAACGCCGGTTCGCGTCGAAACGGTATGGGTCAAAACGGTTCGGGTCGAAACGGTTAGGGTCAAAAACAGTGCGCGTCGAAACGGTTCGCGTCGAAACGGTACGGGTCGAAACGGTTCGCGTCAACACGGTACTTGTCGAAACGGTACGTGTCAAAACGGTGCGCGTCGAAACGGTGCGGGTCGAAACCGTTCGGTTCGAAACGGTCGAGATTCCAATGAATTTACTTTAATTTCTTCACATATAGGAAGGATTTTGAATTCTTTTAGTTAAAGGAATTTAAAGAAATTCATGCCTAATTCCAATTTCCATGTCAACCAAATACATGAAGATTGGAATTGAGATTCCAATTCCATCAAATTCTGTGAACCAAACATCTTAAGAAATGGAATTTAGATTCCAATTTCCTTGGATTCTATTGAATTAATGCGAACCAAACGCCCCTTTAGTATCTTGAACTAGAACCCAAGGATAGGATTCGATTGTGTAAGAACCGAATAGGAAGTAGGGAAAGATCAATTATTATGCTTGCAAGCATGTAAAGAAAGGGTATGGTCTAAAGAATTTTAATAATAAAATTGAGTGTAAAGTTGGTGAATTATGATGGCTTAACTTTTGTTTCTTTCCTTCTCAGAACCCAACGTCAACATAGAAAAAGCAATACTTGACAATGACCCATCTAACAAGTTTTCAAGAGTCTCACTAGTCTAATGTAATACTAAAACAATAGTGACCATATATCTTAGATCTATACTTTTATCATAGTTTCAATAAGATCCTTTTGTTCATACAATCAAAAACACAAGATCTAACACAAAACAACTTCAACAAGTATATAAGTTACATTTTTAGCGTTTTAGTCATGTATTACCATGTATTTTTAGATGAGCTTCAAGATGAGCATTTGTAATTCTATATGTAACATTTAACAAGATGCTTAAAAATGGTGTAAAAGGGGATTATAGCACAAATGGCTAGAGAAGAACAAGATGAAAAGTGAAGAAGAAGATGAAGAAAATGAAGTTGATAAAAGCTTCAAAATGTGTATAAAAGCCTTCTTTAGCTTAGAGGGACCTTAGATCATCTTGTTCATGAAAGTACACTTGAATGAGCTTGAAAGAGACTTGAAGATGATGATGTGCTTGGATCTTCTTGACTGAATTTGGGAGAAGAAATGAGAGAGTTTGTGTGTGTTTTAGTGTATGAGAGATTAGGGAGAAGTGATAAGGTTACAACTAATGTCCTTATAATCTCTCAATACATAATTAAGCATATGGCAATTCAAAAAGAGCATCTTTGACATTTGTTGACCAAGACTAGCCCATGGGGGGCCCACATAAGCAAGTGGACAGTTATAGGGAGGGGGGGGGGGGTCTTGCATTGTTAAAAAATGGTTAAGTGTTTATAAGTAGTTTAGAAGGTGTTATATTTAGTTAGGGTATAACTTGCATTTAGGGATTTTAAGTGTTATGAGGTGTTTAGTTAATTTAACTAGCTTCATATGGTTAAATCATGTTAACTAGTTTATAATTTATGTCTAGATGGTGTTCGGATGTTTAATCGGGTGCTAGTTTCGTTTTGGTGTTTGTCAGACAATAAACGGTTAATAAATTCGTTTGCGATTCGTTTAACAGTTAATTATGGGACTTTGTTTGGTGATTACTGTTTTGATATCCCTAGGGCATTTCTAATGCCTTGGACATTATTTATAATGATTAAGATCATCTATGGGTCTAGATGTTCCTAACAATGTTTTTTTTTTGAAAAAAAAACATGACAGGTATCCGAACAACTATTTTAGATGCAGGGTAAAATTATATAGTTAAAGAAAACAAATAATAGATAAAACTTTAACTAACTAATAGATTAGGTAAAGGAATACAGATAAAATAACAATCAATTAGCATTCAACGCTTGGTCAATATGTAACTAAATTAAGTTTTAGCTTATAAATTTTCAGAAGTATTGTTAAAGAAAACAAATAATTGATAAAACTAAATAATAGATTAGGTATATGATACATATAAAATAGGATTATTGTATTTTAATAATCCTAAGTTTCACCTGTTCGCGATAATAATCTCAACTTAAAAAATTTCCTCTAATGATCCCAACTTGTAAAAATTTGTCCCCCGTTGATCCTTTTCAAACATATAAGAATTTAGCCTCCTCAATGGATTCGAGTACACCTCTAGACTTTTTAATTGATTTAAGTGCACCTATGTTAGAAAAGGATCAATACATGTGAAACTTCGGATTATTAAAATCCAATATTCCTATAAAATAACAATAAATTAGCATTCAATGCTTGGCCAATGTGTAACTAAATTAAGTTTTAGCTTATAAATTTTTAGAAGTATGGTTGTAATAGGATGTAACAAATTCAATATTTTTTTTGCCCAAACACCTGGAAGAGATGATGCTCTTAGAGCAATCACATCATATCCATCATTTTTTGTTCTCTAATTGCAATAAAAGTTACTATCATTTCTCTCTTCTTTCAATTAAATAATATTTTTATACCTTTTCTCTCACTTTCATCACAACCATTTTCAAATATATTAAAAAATTATAAAGAATAAATAGTAAATATACTGATAAAAAAAAGCATTTATCTGTCCTCCACTCACTTTTACTTTTTATACCTTTTATAATATAAAAACCCTTTCTCACAAATTTTGATGGGTAGTGTGTGAATGCTCTTAAAACTACCATTTTCAGATGAATAAAGTTCTATTTTGCTTTGTTCACATGCATGATTAAAAAATTGCTACTGTAAAAAAAACCATAAAATGCTAAAGATGGATCAAACCATCAACATAGGAACATTTAACTAACCACCTAAATATGAAAACTTTTTCACTGTTATAGAACGCTTTACACTTCAATTCCCTTCATCATCTTCTTGACCTCCTCATCTTCGGAGTCATCTGTCCCTTTTTCCTGTTCAACAAATGCATAAATAAATTCTTAAAAAAATATGATATTGTCACTTAGGTTTTCTTAAACAACTTACAGAAAAATGTTTGTGGGTCTGCCCAACACATTTTGACCCTACAAACAAATTACATGTTTTGACTAGGGTTGCTAAACAGATCGCGTTCATGTGTTGGGGAATCGAACCCGACACGAACCTAAATATTTTATGGTAACTCAAAAAGTGTCGCATGAACTCAGACGCAGCATGTGTGTATTCACGCCTTGACACAAATTTTACATGGTTATACTTTAAACTTCCTTTTACATATTAACTTTTTGAAGAAATTATGTTTAAACTAAGACAAGTTAATTTTTAAACTTTTAAATTATGAAACAAAATAACAAATAGTTTAAGTTATAATATAAAACACATTTAAAAAAAATACATGAGAAAAAGTGCGAAACGGATCAACCCGCAAACCTAATTTTAAGTTGACACGAACATGATCCGTTTAGCTGAACGTGTTTCGGAGTTCAACCCAAAACTGATAATCATAGAAAATTTTTAGCAAATAATTTACATCCAGAAAGAAGCTTTTACCTCGAATTCTTCTTCATCAGCATCCTTATGCATATAAATTGTCAAAAAAAAACGATTAGTAAATCATAAAAGAAGCCAATAGAACATCAAAAGATTTAAAAAGAAGATTAAGGAATTACATTATTGAAATACGTAAGAGGGTTAGTCCACAAATCCTCCCTAATTATTTCAGCAACCTAAACAAAAATGTGTAACAAATCATCGTAAACTTGAAGTCAACAAACAGTCAAATCCGCTTAATTAACACAAAGAGTGTACCTCATCATGAAGCTCCACCACCTCTTCGTTTTCTTGGTTTCCGCTGAACCAGCTGAAGAAGCTGCATCAACATATCAATATAAAAATATATTTAAAAAAAAAATATAGACGTGGCAATAATACAGTGATGTTCCGGTGCGCATTCTGAGAGTGATTGTGTTTTTGAATCATGAAAATCAAAATCAGATGTACTAAAACGAATGAGATAGTGTTTGGATGCGATTTTGCTGTTCACAGTCGAAATAATCAGATCATTAATTTTTGGAAAATTCTTCATAATCAATAAGATTGAAGTACGCGGATAGTCCTGCGGTTTTCCAAAATGTTGGATTTGGTCCCTAACTTTCTAAAGTACATGGATGGTCTCTGTGGTTTACACTTTGTAATGCATTTAGTCCGCAACCAACAAATCTAAAGGTTTCAGGTAATTTTGGAAAAAGTGCGCACCACAAAGACTATCCATGTACTTTTGGACCATCCATGTTAGGGATTAAATGTGTTCCAAAGTGAAAACCCCAAGGACCATCCATGTAATTTTGGAAAAAGCTAGAACTTTAGTGCGTACAAAGTGCAAAACACTGGGACCATCGACGTACTTTTGAGAAGCTAAAGACCATGGTTTTAAAAAAACGCTTGAGGTGTGCGACTCTAGGCGCACCTCGAGGCGCACCTCGAGGCAAAACCATGGTTTCAAAAAACGCTTGAGGCGTGCGCCTCAAGGCGCGCCTCTGGGCGAAACGGCCAAAAATGAGTCTGAGGCGCGCCTCATGGTGTTTTTACTGTATATGCGCCTCAGAGAGGCTGAGGCGCTAAGAAAGCTGCGCCTCAGGAGATTTTGATAGTTGTTTTTGACTTTTTGTGTCAATTTCAAGCATTCTATGTCTTTTTTTTATGTGTGTTTTTGATGATTTTGATGAATCTGATGATGAAATTAGTTAGTATTATTATTTTTATATTATATATAATTTTTATATTTATTTATTACTACCGCCTTGGCTTTACGCTCGTTTCGCCTCGAGGCTTACACCTCATGAGGCGAAGGGAAAACGCCTCAAAACTCATTTCCGTTATTTTAAACTTTGGGCGAAACGGCCAAAAATACTAACTAATATATAGATAATTTTTATATTTGTTTATTAACACCGCCTCGGCCTTACGCCTCGTTTCGCCTCGAGGCTTACGCCTTCGTGAGGCGAAGGGAAAACGCCTCGAAACTTGTTTCCCTTCTTTTAAACCTTGCTAGGGACCAAATCTAAAATTTTGAAAAAACCACAGGGACTTCCGTGTACTTTACTCTAATTAATAATTAATTAATAAATTAACATATGACATTCCTCTTAAATAACTTTAGTATATCCTAAAGTACCAAAAAAATTGTAACCTTTCATTCTCATGGTCATCATCGCAGTTGTCATGGCACCGCTTGTTTCCTTTCTTCTCATGGCAAACACCATTTGGAACGCCCTTTAAAAGTAAGCGATAAAATCATAAAATAAGATCACATTCAAGCTACATAAATACTTGCCATTAATATTATTAATTGAAGGGATAGTTTCATATATCCCACCTAAACTTAGCATAATATCATATTTACCCAATAAAAAATCATAAAATCAAACATATTAGTTTTCAAACTTAAACACACACACCCTAACCTTAAAACATACATTTAGATACAAGAGTTATGAGTGTAAAAAATATGATAACATTGTCATATTTCTAAATTGTATTTAGTGAAATGAAATGAGCAACAATCAAGTTTTAAGAGTCCTGAACGTGTATATTTGATAAAAAAAATTGTTTAGGTGGTGAACATGACATCATGCAAGTGTTCACTGGTAAATATCATTATATGAAATTGCCCTTTAACTTAACGAGAATAACAAGTAAAACGCTCAAAAAAAAGTTACCATGCCCTCTTTCCACTTTATTTTGGTAGCGGTAACTTTTGTAGTACCCTCATCAAGAAACGTGAAAGTCTTGGTAAGTTTGGTGTCTTCAAAATACGGGTTGGAACTGAAGTCCTGAGGAAACAAGTATGAAATTCCATAATCATCATTACTTAAAAATTTATTTGAAAAAGATATAGCAAGCAAATAACAATTGTAAAAATATAAAAGGTGAATCTTGACGAACTACTTACAAATGAGATAGAGTAACCCAATTTCACATCATTGAAATCTTCGACTTCCAAAGAAGTTAAATGCTTGAAGATCTAAAAGTAACAAATAACAACCATAAAAATAAAACCTAAAAAAAGTAACAAAATTTAATATACACCTGTTTTACAGGATTTGAAATATAACCTTCTGGTCTTCTTCGGTCAAAAGATCAGATAGAACAGGGTGGCTTAAAAACTGGAATAATAAGTAGAGATTAAATCTGAGTTAGCATAACTTTGACTACTCAGAAGTCAAAAGTGATAAATTGAGATAAATCGCTTACAGCAGTTGGCCAAAAATCAGGGATTGATTTGATGATTTTGTTTCGTTTATCATACACTGGCTTTCATATCTCGTTGTATTTCTGTCCCACTTCCAAGACTTTATCACTTACCTCCTCATTAATCTGAATCCATACAAATCACAATGATTTCCATTTCAACTTAGTTATCAATTTGACATTTATGATCACAAACATTATACAAACACATATATATAGGATTAGGATCGTGTGAGAAGCACTAGGCTAATTGAGAAACTTGAGAAGCATTCTGGACCACACATTTTCCCCAAGCAAAAATGCAAAAGCAAGGCTTCTGAATATGTTTTCTGTAAAAAATGCAAAAAAAAGCCTTACAGCAGTTGGCCAAAAAATGCAATGATAATTTTTTTGGAAAAATAGGAATATACATATATGTATATACGTGTTTAAAATTAAAACATACAACTGTAAATCTATGTTTGATAATGTACATACAAGTACAAATGTGTATAAATGATTGTAGATATATGTATATAAATAAAGATTATGGTTTTGAATATGTTTTCTCTAGTGTATACATGTCTAAAATATGTTTAAAAATAAGTATCCTACATATATGTTTCATACTATACACGTGTACACTTTAAAAATTGACAAAAAAAAATGACTTGGAGAATAAAGTTTAACAATTGACAAAAAAATGGCTTGGAGAAATGTGTGGTCCAGAATGCTTCTCAAGTTTTTCAAATAGGATGTTTTTCTCTTAGAATCCCTACCCTATATATGTATATATGTGTAAAGGCAGCTTGACTTAACGTTTCCTTGGCAATGGTAATCCGAATCCCATAGCCAATTACACAACCATGTCCCAAACATGTTGGGTACCTGTTACTCATTACCCACATGCCTATCTGGTATTATACCCATTTATGATCTTCGATTCTTCAATAAATAAAAATACATGTTGGAATCCCCATTAGAGGAACCCCAATCTTAAACAGTGTAAACTACTTACTATTTATTTAAAAATGTATGTGATATATTAATATATTCAGTTTTTAATACCATAGGTGTCCCAATCCCATGAAAAAAATATAATTAATCCCATGCCCGAATAGAATGTTTCGGGTTATCATGGCAGGTTCAGATTTTTCTGCATCCCTATACAAAGTTGTTGAATATAACAATAACAAACAACATATTACACATCACTAAGACGTAAAATAAGCTAAACCAAGCATTACCAAAACCATGAGTAGAGAAAATTTTTAGTTGACTTTGTAAAACATGTATATTATTTGCTGACCCACATCAAACATACGAACTCTATAAAAGCACATAATAAAAAGAAACTAAGTTAAGTGTATCTATTTCTAACAAATGAACATAAAACTTAAAAAAATGATATGCACACATTTTCCAGAATTAACAAACCGGGTTCTTGCAATTGATGTTAAAGGTTGATTAAACATGAAAAGGATGTACCTTTTCGAGTTCATCTTGGACCTCCTGCATTTTTTCGATGGATTGAAGGAGCTCAGTGCCGATTTGTTCGGCTTCCTCCGCTGTCTTCTCTGCGATCTTCGGTTTCTTACCCTTATCAGCCACCATTTTAGGATTGATTAGAACCCTAAATTCTTGTTAATCTCAAACGAAGAGGAGAGGGAGGAGGAGGAAGAAGAGGTTGTTGTGTTGTATAGGGTTTTTAGGGTTTTGGGGGAGTTTATAATCCGGGTTTTGGGGGAGTTTATAATCCTCTACATCGAGGCCCACCTACTCGACTAAAGTAAATAACATTGGTTGTTTGAGCCGTTAGGGTATGCGGGTGGGTACGGGAACAAAGCGGTCAACGAGTTTACCGTCCGGAACACCGTCACCGACACCCAAGTTACCACGCGATAAGTGTCAAATCGTTGATTAGTCACCGCTCCATTTTATTCGACCGTTATTTGTTTTGTATCGTTTGAGGAGTCAACAGCTTATTTTATAGCCGTTTAATATTTAAAAAAGAAAATATTTTAAAATTTTACACTATATAAACCTAACCCAAATCACAATTTATCTCAAACAATTCATACTAAACTCTTACCAACCCATTTTCTCATTTCTCCAAAACTAATCTCTACCTCTATTATTTAAAATGGCAGATGAAATACAATTGTTTTTTCCACCCGATAGTAGTGACGACGAGTTAGCTTCAACCGATAGTAGCATGTTTTTTTTCCAAAATCTCATCGAGCAAGCCGAACTACAAGACACAAGCACATCTTGCAAAAAACGATATGTTCGTCATGATCGTGAGAGTGGCCACGAAACCCTTATGGCATATTATTTTGTCGAGGACCCCAAATACAACGATGATATTTTTCGTCATAGGTTTTGTATGTCAAAACGTTTGCTTTTAGAAATTGTGAGCGGCGTGGAAGCGAATAACCCGTGATTTGAAGAAGGCGTGAATGCGAGAATGAAGAAGCGTTTTACATCGTTGCAAAAAGTTACATCGGCGATTAAACAACTTGCAACCAGTAACCCTCCAGACGAGAACGACGAGTATTTATGTTGTCACATCCCAACCGATGGCGGAAACATCGGGGCGGGACGAAAACAAGATTGCAAGAGACTTCATAACACTATTTATGACAATATTTAAATAATTCGATTTCATTAATACCAAAGGACAAGTACATAGTTTCAGAAATAGAAATACAACAAGTTTCAAATAACATAACAACATGAAATGAAATACATAAAATTAAATCTAGGTGTGTATCTAATCCACCCAAAATTTGTTTGTTCGTCGGCATCGTCTAGTTTCCTGCAAGATGTATTAAAATAATGATCAACAAAGGTTGGCGAGCATACTAGTTTTATTTACATAGCATAATAGTTAAAAGTTGTCTCATATCCAACATGGTAATTTGCATATTATGTTACTAACATACTAACATGTGCTAGTTATATGTCAAACCAAAGTCTAATGCGATCGTGCTTACCATTGTCATCGAAATGACAAGGTGTAAAATAGTTTACTTGACAATACCACAAGAATACGGACGGTGCGTTAATCCTATAGCGCTATAATTGTTCAAGGGAGGTTAGCAAAGTTAATGAGCATATAAATACAGGTATACATAGCATGTGATAACAAGAATAATACAATTATCATGTTTAAATAGATAGAGTGTGTGATTATAACAAGTTTAAAATGTGCATTGTGATTTATATAGTTGTACATGTTGCACCCAAAGTGTATAAACGAAAAATGGGTTCGAGTATACTCATGAGTTTGCAAAGCTTTCCTTTGAAAATTCCGTGAAAGGTTGGAGAGTTTGTGGACGGAACACCGAGTTAAACGTAGGTGTGTGAGTATTTGGATGATAACGGAGGATTTAGATTCGGAAATGTAAGATATGCAAAAGTATGTATATAGGAAAATAATTATCTAGACCTTACACACTCGTTTTTGACACTATAGCTACCCGCATGGGTGAATGTGATTTCATGGGTTTAATTACCCATTAGAATCGTAACGAGATGTTAAGTCCAAGATAATACAACTTATTACCATGACGAGTAACCGCGTTGATTATCGTTAAGGGTTCGGTTACAGTTTGTGTAGTATAAGTCTAAGTTAAGTTCGTCAAGGATATCTAGAGTTCATATAAGTCATGCATGGATAATTAACCTCATTGTATGATTTACCAATGCACAAATCATCAAAAGGATTATTCGGATGGTCATGAATGAGAAAAGTAAAGTATAGGTGATCACTATACCAAGTAGCCAAGTAATATTAACCCAGGTGAGCCGATATCGACATGAAAAGAGTTAACTAAGTGTCGAAGGCTAGACGAGGTTACGTTACTTTCAAACTAGCAAACTAATTGGGATAATGACTGTAAATCATCAAGTGAGGTGGTGGAATGATGGTAGGATAGCGAAAGCTTCCAAGTTATTCACACTCATACCAAAGCACAAGTCTTGTCACAAGAACAAGCTTGGATGGTTTCAACACTTGTGGGTTAATAACCCTTAACAAAATAGAAAGTTTGGGGGATGATTTCATCTCCGATTTGTATGAAACAATCTTGGCTAAGCTCAACAACCATAGGTTTGATTAGTGGCATAAGAAGCACAAGGTTGTATGAGAAAAACATAAGTTTAAGAAAAGTTTACAAAGTTTTCTTCCAAAACAGAAAGTTGGCCCTCAAAAATGGTGTTGTTCCATCTTGGTTTTCCATGGAAAACCTGTGGAAACATCCCTAGAGGCATTCCAAGCTTTGTAGAGGAAGAAGAAGTGAAGAAGATGGAAGAAAAGTGAGTATGAACTCACTTATACAACTTGTATGAATCTGCCTTGAATCTGATTTCCAGAGATTTTTAGAGTGTGGAAGAGTTTGGAAAGTGAAAATGAGGTGACGGAGGCTTGTTTATAAAGATGTGAGTTAGGGTTTTGGGTTTATGAAGCTTGAATGGTGATTGAGGAAGAAGAAATGTGAGAAAAATGGCCAATCTGCATTCAAGAAACAACTTTATGCGGATAAGGAGGCTAGACGCCCCGCCCCACCATGCCTAATAGGGTTAGGCGTCGCATAACGCCACGCCCTAATTTGGCCAGATTTGCATATTAGTCCCTTAACTTTGTTTTTCCCCTCATTTTAAGCTAAAACTTGGTGTTTTTGCATGTTTTTAAGTGTTTAACATGTATGCAAGTATAATTTAAGTATCGAGAGTGTATGTACGTATGTTTGCACGTATAATGAGTATCAATTGTGTATAAATGATTAAATTACAAGTATCACAGGTGTGTATAAAATATGAATTTTATTACGATCAAAGTCTCGGATTACAAAGTTGAAATTGAAAGACGTACACGATACGAGATACAAGTTTCCATAAATAGAATTACGAATACACTTTCTAAATAAGGAAAGTACAAAATGCGAAGCGTTACAGTCTCCCTTACTTTAGGAATTTTGTACCGAAATTTAAGAGGAAGACTCAACGAAGAGATGCGGATACTTAGTCTTCATATCACTCTCGAGTTCCCAAGTGAATTCGGAGCCACGTTTACCTTCCCACCGAACTTTGACTATGGGAATGCGACTGCGCCTAAGTTGCTCGGTTCCTCGGTCCATGATTTCGACCGGTTTTCCACAAAGTGCAAGGACTCGTTGATTTGGAGATCATCGAGTGGAACTTGAAGCCCTTCTTCAGCGAGACACTTCTTGAGATTAAAGACATGAAACGTTGGGTGAACGCTGTTGAGTTCTTGTGGTAAGTCTAGTCGATATGCCACTTTGCCAATCCTCTCGAGTATGTTGAAAGGACCTACAAAATGTGGAGCGAGTTTACCTTTCTTACCAAATCGAACAACTCCCTTCCAAGGGGATACCTTGAGGAGTACTTGATCGCCAACGTTAAATTCCAATGGTTTGCCACGTTTGTCGGCGTAGCTCTTTTTTCGGCTTCTAGCTTTGAGGAGTTTGTCGCGGATTTGTAGAATCTTGTCCGTCGTCTCTTGTGTAAGTTCCGGACCGGTGATTTGAGCTTCTCCGATCTCGTGCCAACAAATAGGCGAACGACACTTACGACCATACAATGCCTCAAAAGGAGCCATTTGAATATTGGAGTGGTAATTGTTATTAAACGAGAACTCTATCAAAGGTAAACTTACATCCCAATTTCCACTAAAAATCAATTACACACGAACGAAGCATGTCCTTGAGGGTTTGGATAGTACCTTTAGTTTGACCATCCGATTGAGGATGAAAAGCTATACTAAGATTAAGATGCGTACCCATCTCGGTTTGAAACGTTTGCCAAAGGCGAGAAATGAAACGATCATCACGGTCAGAAATAATGTCAATGGGGATACCATGACGACAAATGACTTCATTTGTATAGACGCGAGCTAATTTCCGATAATCTTCACGAATGGGGAGAAAGTGAGCGGATTTGGTCAAGCGATCGATGATTACCCAAATACTATCATGACTAGAAGAGGTTCGAGGGAGTTTGGTGATAAAGTCCATGGCTATGCTCTCCCATTTCCAAACTGGGATTTTGGGGTTGTTCGAGTAAGCCAGAGGGACGTTGATGTTCAGGCTTTGACTTTAGAACATGTGAGACATTTCGAAACGTAGACAACGAATCTTTCTTCGTTCCAGGCCGCCAATAAGATGTACGAAGATGGTGGTACATTTTATCGGCGCCAGGGTGAATCGGGTATCGGGATTTGTGAGCTTCCCTCATCAAGAAGTCACGAAGGTTATCACGATTTGGAATCCATACTCGAGCGAGATAGTATAGCATACCATCGGATTTGGATACAAGTTGATCTTTAGCACCATACTTCATCTCGTTGTACAAGTTGTTTTCGATTATGGATGAGTGTTGTGCTTTGCGAATTCGGTCACGGATATTATTCAAGATATGGAAGCAATGAATACTTTTCCCATGAGTTTTACGACTAAGGGCGTCGACCACGACATTCACCTTACCAGGATGGTAGCGAAAGTCGTTTAACAATTCTACCCAATGACGTTGACGCATGTTGAGTTCCTTTTGATCGAAAATGTGCTGAAGGCTCTTATGGTCGGTGAAGACCACACACTTGGTACCATAGAGGTAGTGTCGCCATATCTTCAATGCAAAAATAACTGCACCAAGTTCAAGGTCGTGCATAGTGTAGTTTTTCTCATGAATCTTGAGTTGACTCGAAGCGTATGCGATAACCTTGTCTAATTGCATGAGAACACAACCAAGACCTTGGTTGGAAGCATCGCAATACACGACGAAATCGTTGTTTCCATCGGGAAGAGCGAGGATAGGAGCATTACAAAGCATGTCCTTGAGTGTTTGGAAAGACGCCTCTTTTCGCAACCACAAACAAAAGGTTTGTCCTTCTGAGTCAAAGATGTGAGAGGAACGGTGATTTTTGAAAAGTTAGAAATGAAGCGACGATAGTAACAAGCTAGACCAAGAAACGAATGGATTTCAGACGAAGATTTAGGTGCGATCCAATTCTTCACAGCTTTAATTTTCTCAGGGTCAATGTGAATACCAAGTTCGTTGACGACATGACCAAGGAATTGAACCTCTTTTAGCCCAAATTCACACTTGGAGAATTTGGCGTAAAGACGCTCAGTACGCAAAAGTTGGAGGATGAGACGCAAGTGTCGCTCGTGCTCTTCTTGTGTCTTGGAGTAGACAAGAATATCTTCGATGAAGACGATCACGAAACGGTCGAAATAAGGTTTGCACACACGATTCATCAAGTCCATGAAGATCGCAGGTGCGTTGGTCAAACCAAAAATCATGACCACGAACTCGTAGTGACCATAGCCTGTGCGTATGCAGTTTTGGGTATATCTTCTTCAAGAACTCGAAGTTGATGATAACCAGAACATAGATCGATCTTAGAGAAAGATGTTGCACCTTGGATTTTATCAAAAAGGTCGTCAATGCGAGGAAGAGGATATCAGTTTTTGACTGTAAGCTTGTTGAGCTCACGATAGTCAATCCATATCCAAAAGGATCCATCTTTCTTTTTGACGAAAACGACAGGAGCTCCCCAAGGAGAAGTACTAGGGCGTATGAAGCCTTTATCAAGTAGTTCCTGAAGTTGGCTTGACAATTCTTGCATCTCCAAAGGTGCAAGACGATAAGGAGTTCTAGCAACGGGTGTAGCACCGGGGACGAGGTCAATACGAAAGTCAACTGAACGAGGGTGAGGAGGACCAAGTAGGTCTTCGTGGAAAACGTCGGGAAAATCACACACCACTAGGACATCACTTATATCTTTTCCCTTGCCCTTTTCTTCCACAATATAGTCTAAAAAGGCAAAGTACTCCTTACGTAAGTACTTGTTCGCTTGGGTGCATGACATGAGTTTGAGACCTTTTGAAGGTCTTTCGCCATAGACGTGTAAAGTGTCACCAGACGGAAGAGGTAGTTGAACAAACTTTTCGCGGCAAGCGGTTTCAGCATGGTTCTTACGAAGCCAATCCATGCCTACTATGATATCGAAACTACCCAATTGCATGGGTATGAGATCGATAGAGAACACATGGTCGTTAAGAGTGAGGAAATAATCGCGAAGAACGGATTCAAAGGTGACAGACTTGCCATAGGCAACTTCTATGGTGAATGATTTTGGAAGTTTAGAGCGTGTACACTTTAACATTGGTTCGAATTCTACGGATACAAAACTCTTATCCACACCGGTATCAAATAGTAATGAATATAAACCATTAGCAAGGAACGTACCGTTCACGATTTCATTGTCGTGTTGCGCCTGATTCGCCTTGATGTTGAATGCGCGACCACGAGGTACTTGTTGTTCTTGATTGTTTTGCGGGCATTGGGGTCGAAGGTGAGTAGGATCACCACATTTGAAGCAGGCTCGAACGTTGTTGGCAGGAGCTTGATGGTTTTGGTTTTGAGGTGGTTGGTTAGGGTTGCCTTGTGGTGTGGGACCATTTCGACATGCGGCAGCTACATGCCCAAACTGATTGCAATTTTTGCAATGGCGGCATGTGATGTTGGCTGGGTGATGGTAATGACAAGTGGTACACTTGGGATGAGTCCCAGTGTATGGCTTCCTTGCGGGTTCTTGAGGGGGATTTGGGTTGGTGATTGCATTGCAACTTTGGTTTTGAAGCTTTTGTTTCTTTCCATTATTGTTTCGCGGTTGATACTTGGGTTCTTTGGGTTCAGTGGTGACTTGGTTGACGGATTTGGTGGTGATGGGGGTTGGGGATTGCTTGTCTCGCACTCGATTATCATTGATACCGGCAGCTATGCGATAAACGAGTTCGATGGTGTCAGGTCTTGCGGCTTGAATGGCATCACGAATGGCGGGAGGAAGACCATGAAGGTATTTCCTAATCGCACACTCAGGTGTGTTAACAAGGTGAGGAACGATGATGCTTAATTGCTTGAAGCGGGTGGTGTAACCAAGGTTATCGTCACCCACTTGTTTGAGGTGCCAAAACTCTTCCTCGAGCTTTTCCTGCTCATGTGGAGGACATGATTCCATCATCATCATCTCCCTAATCTCGATCCAAGGGAGGGCGTAGGCATCTTCATTGGAGCGAATGTTACGCTCGTTTGTCCACCAGTCGAGGGCTCTTGACTGGAAGATGCCCGTTGCGCTTTGGGTTTTCAGGTGTTCAGGACACTCACTGTTGATGAATGTCACTTCAATGCTATCAAAGCATTCATGCATTACGGTGACACCTTCATTGCCAATACATGGCCTAGGGTTGCAAGCAATAAAATGCCTGTAGTTGAACGAGGTTGGCTTAGGTTGGTCGGTTTTGGAATTGACCGATGAGTTAGGGGTATTGGCTGTGTTGGGATTGAACCCTTTACAAAGGAATAGATGATTGAAAGCCAAAATATCTATCAAATGTTGATTCTGCAATAACAGTGTTTACAAGCCTTCTTGAAAACCACTGCCCAAGTTAAAGTCTGCCTTACAAGCACTGCCATAGACAAAGCCCTGCTATGAAGAGAACATCTGTTAGAGGGAACCTCTGATGAAGACCAACATTGGAAAGCTCATCAGTGTTTAACTTTATCAATGTAATAGTGTCTGTATAGTAGAGTTTAGTATTACCAGTGTTTATAGTTAGTTATATTTGTTAGCTATCACTTTCACCTCTGACGTCATCAAAAGATGCTCAGAGGTTTGGAATGTACTATAAATAGACAATGCCTTTGTATTGTTCTATCATCTATTGAAAAGATAATTTCACATTTATCCAATCATCTTCTTTACATTATGTACGAACAAACACTTATGTTATAAGGCTGAGGGGGAGTTGTAATTCACATGCAAACGTATTGTTGAAAGCATGATGATGAAAACAATCTTCCATTAGTTGTGATACAAAAGTTTTTCTAAATTCCGCTGCATATCACTCTGTTTTCTCTTCATTCATCAATTCATCTTACAAACTTTCACAACTAATTAAACTCAGATCCTAACAATTGGTATCAGAGCTGAATCAATCAAATTTGACTTAACAATTGATTTGATTTGAACAGATCAGCTCACCCTGCTAAATGGTTTGTTCATTTTCATTGGAAAACAGAGTTTATTTACGTTTCAAAGTTTTTTAAACAAAATCTGTTTGTAACCCATCATAATGTCACAAAACACACATGATTCCAACAACACTGGTTCCATGTTTAAGCCTCCGATGCTTGTCAGAAATGAATACTATACCTGGCAACGTCGGATGGGCCATATTCTTGCTCAGCAAAACACCGGTTGCTGGAGATCAGTTGTATTTGGGCCCCATGTTTTTATGGTCCCAAGTGCAGAAGATCCTAAAATTCAAGTGCCTAAAAGTCATGAACATTACTCCGAGCAGGATTTCCAAAAAAAATGAGTTAGATGCTAAGGCTTTTAACATTGTTGCTTCAGCCTTGCCTAACGAGATCTATGCTGGCCTGTTGCACTGCAACAATGCAAAGGAGTTATGGGATGCCTTGAAGGAGCAATTCGGTGGGACTGAGGAAGTAATAGAAAACAACAGAGAAGTCTTAAATCAACAATACGAAACGTTTTGTCATGTTAAAGGAGAGTCTCTAACCCAACAGTTTGAAAGATTTAGCTGTCTCATAAGTGAACTTAAGCTGGTTAATATTGAATTTCCCAATTCGACTTTTAATAGTCGTTTCCTTAGATCATTACTAGAAAAGTGGGACACTATAGCTTTTGTAACTCGAAACAATCTTCTTATAATTACGGTTACCCTATTCGAACTAGCTAGACGGTGGCAAAACCAAAATTTAAATATAGATCTACTTTATCTGAACCAAAAAAAGAAGTTACAAGAATTGGCAAAGTAGCTGATGATTATGCTTTTGGCAACAAATTACTTTTAGGACAATAAGAAGGCTTTGGAGTGGTAAGGATCAGAGTTATGATCATTTATTGATATAACCTCTGGTGGAAACTTCAACTCTGATTCTTACTCACCCAACTATGCATTTGCTGCTAGTAGGGAAAGCCAAACTTCTGATAACTTATCCTTTGCACCAGCTGGCACTGTTGAGTGTTAGGGCTAGCAAGTTTTACAAAAGGACTGGCAGAAAGTTCCCAGGGTTGCATGGGGTGTTAAAAGTTGGGTTGGACAAATAAAGATTATGTGCTACAAGTGTAATAGGCTAGGACACTTTGCTAGGGAATGTAGATCTCAAACATCTGGACCCATTGTGACAGATCCTGTCCCTAGACCTTAACACACACAAAGCACTGCCCATTATTCCCAATATACCTTGCTCCTTATATGCAAAACACTGCTCATTTTGCACATCCTGCTACCACTGTTCCTGTGCACTATGTTCAAACAACTGTTCCTCATATCCATTATGCTCAAGCGCCAGCTCATCAAGTGCATGTGCAACCTGCACCTCAAGTCACTCAAGTTACTCAAACCACTGCTCCAGCAGAGGTTAATCAACAGAGGTGTTAGGATCTGAGTTTGAATTAGTTGTAATAGTTTAATAAATGATTACTGAAAGAAGATAAAACAGAGTGAATTTGCAGCGGAATAAAACTTTGTATCACAACTATTGGAAGATTGTTTTGATCATCATGCTTTCAAACTTATAAGTTTTGCATGTGAATCACAACTCCCCCTCAGCCCATTGATAGTTTGTTAGTACAGAATGTGAGAGAGATGATTGGAAGGAAATGTGAAATGATCTTTGATAGATGATGGAACAGTACAATGTATTGCTCTATTTATAATACAAGTCAAACCTCTGAGCATCTTTGCGGATGTCAGGGTTGATAGTGACATCTAACAATCTATAACTAACTTCTAAAGACTGATCACCTATCCTCTGCTAATAACAAAAGCACTGTTACATTGAATATAATAAAGATAAACTAAACGCTGATGCAATCCACTGTTGGTCTTCAAGTAAAACAATTGCACAATGGTACATTCATTCATCAAAGTAAGTATGTCAAAGAACTACTCACCAAATTTGATATGAATGATTGTAAACCATGTAGCACACCCATGGCAACCTCAAAGCTTGTCACTTTGATGACAAAGATGACTTGGTTGATTAAACTCTTTAAAGAAGTATGATTGGGTCCTTACTGTACCTAACTGCTTCTAGGCCAGATATTATGTTTGCTACATGTGTTTGTGCCAGATCCCAATCAACACACCTAGAAAGTCTAATCTTATTGCTGTGAAAAGGATATTCAGATACATAAAAGGTGCTCCCACACTTGGTATTTGGTATCCTGCTAATGGAAACATTGAGCTTTCAGGTTACTCAGACAGTGATTTTGCTGGTTGCCACACCACAAGGAAGTCCACATTAGGAGGAGTTCAGTTCCTAGGTGATTGCCTAGTGTCCTGGCAAAGAAAAAAGCAAGTTGCAGTATCCACATCCACTGCTGAGGCAGAATATATTGTTGCTGCAAGTTGCACTTCTCAACTCTTGTGGCTTCAAAATCAACTACTGGATTTTGGTGTAACTGCTTTAAAGACTCCTCTCAAGTTAGATAGTCAAGCAGCCGAAAACATCACTAAAAATCCAGTGTCCCATTCAACAACAAAGCACATTGACATCAGACATAACTTTGTGAGAGATTGCTATGAAAAAGATTGGATTTCTCTACATCATGTTCCAACTAAAGATCAACTGGCAGATGTTCTAACAAAAGCATTAGATACATCCACCTTTGAAAGTCTGATCTGTAGGATTGGCATGCTAAACATGGAATAAAAACATTTTTATGTGTTCCATGTGTAAATAACAATAAAATTTTTCAGAAAATCAAAAATCCTTAAAAATAGCTTAAAATTAAAGTTTTCAATAAATCTCAAAAGTCTGATCATAACCAATGCTTTTCTAAAAACACTGATTGGCTTGACATTCAATCCATTGTCAAAAGTGTATCGTCTAGTTGGTTAAACCACTGTGTTGACCTTATCCACTGATAGCTATCCACTGAGAGTGTAAAATCAAAACACTATTTCTATCCACTGTTGCTACATAATAGTGGTTCTCCATAACACCTATCTTCCATTCATTATCAGAGGATACTCGTGGACAGATGTTAGCTGTTAGATATTTGCCACGTTATCACTCACTTTTTTACTTTATAAAACCTTGCTTTATTCCACTCAGAGGTTTTCACTCTGCCGTATCGAATTCAAAATCTAAAAGCAGTTTTTCTCCTCAAATCTTCTTCTTCTTCGCAATTTTTCTTCACCCAAATCTTTCATTATGACGCTCATCATTAAAACACCCCACAATTACACTCCGATTCTTGAAGAAACTGACTCAAATAGACAGTATCATGCTATGATCAAAGTCTTGAAAGAGTCCAAATACAAGAACATCATGGAAATCAAAGCCCCAATTTCTCAAGATACATTACGATAGTTCTGGGCGAATGCTGAGGTCCATTCAACAAAGAAACCTTATGCTATCGTTTCCACAGTGGGAAAAACTCTTTTCCAAATAATGCTAGCTTCCATTTAAGAGGTTTTTGGTTTAAATGACCTAGATCATCCTACATCTTTCCTAATCTCTGACTTGCATAATGAATTCATTGAAAGAGGGTATGAAGGTCAACTGACAGGTAAAACCATCTATAAACCTATTTTTCCTGCTGAAATGAAGTTCTTTTCCATACATTGTTGACATGTTTGTCAGCCAAGACAACTGCTTTCAATGATATACCTTTGAACATGCAATAGTTGGGATATGCAATTGTTGGTGCATAGTGTCTATGTCTTAGTCTGATATCGAGTCTGTATAGTATAGAGCTGAATAGGCTAGGTATAGTAAGTATTTATGATTAGCTTGGCCAAGTTCGCCCATGAATATCTCATGTATGCATGTTCGGCCGAACTTGCAGTAGCAAGTTCGGGCGAACTTGTGTCCTCCAGGGGCAAACTTGCAAGTCTATAAATACCTAGCTTGTGATCCTCATTTGTAACTTTGGCATTTCAGAGGCGAAACTCTGTCAGTTTGTAACCAGAACGTTTGATCAATAAAACTGATGCTTAACTGATTAAATCTTGTCTATTGGTAAACATGACGTAATATTTCCGCTATTATGGACGTTAGATATCAAATTTAGGTTCCTGAGCATCGAGGATTGGTCCTACAAGTGGTATCAGAGCTAGAACAGCTTGATTTGATAGTATCAAGACAAGATCACTTCTATTTCATCTCCATTCTTCTATTTTTCTTAACTTTTGAACATAAAATGAAGAATTCACAGTAAAAATCTTTTCAAATTTGAATATATCATGTAAAATACAACAGATAACCCCTTGAAAGATTGGAGACCAAATTCAACCGAATTCATGTCAAAATTTTGAAAAAAACCATGTTTTGGAAAACCATCATGATCGAACTTGTTAAGCATGTTCGACCGAACTTGGTCTAAAACATCACTTTTCAAGTGTTTTTTAGCAAGTTCGCTCGAACTTGAGGTTTTTGGAGGAAATTCTAGTGAAGTTCGCTCGAAGTTGTAAAAACTTCATTGATTTTCTATCAAGTTCGACCGAACTTGATAAAATCTCAAAAGGTTTTAGCTAAGTTCGCCCGAACTTGCGAGTTTCTTAACTAATTCCAGTGTGCAAGTTCGCTCGAAGTTTAGTTTTTCAAAATTTTCATAAGTTCGACCGAAGTTAGCAAAAATTTTCAAAACAAAAAATCACAAGTTCGACCGAACTTGTGACAAAAATCAAGAATTCTTCATTCCAAACTACAAGTTCACCAAACTTGTATTTCTAACATTTTCAAAAGTTTTTGAATATTTTCAGTGTACACGTCTCGTTATTCACAATGGATGATATGCAAAGAGCTTTTATGTTCGGAGCTAGTTCGTCGAATGCCAACGTGATTCATAAAGTCAATCTTGATAACGAGATGGGAACGACTGTTAAACCGCCCAAGCTAATGAGCACGGACGAATATGAAGCATGGAAGGAGAAATTTACCTATTGGGTTCAAGCCATGCACTTCGCTGGCTGGGTGTCGATTGAAAGAGGCTACACTGTTCCGGTAGATGAACATCAGCAAGTCCTTGAAAAATACAACTATTCGACAGTACAGAGAGACGAATACATTGTTGAGAAAAAGATGATCAGTCTCATCCAACAGTCTGTCAAAGAAGATATTCTGATTTTGCTAAAAGAGTATACTACTGCAAGAGATCTTTGGTTTTCATTACAGAAGAAGTATCAAGGCAGTGCCGAAATGATCAAAAGTAAAAAGGCACTTATTCTGAAAGAATTCGATATCTTCACCATGCTAAAGAATGAGACCATGAAGCAAATGATCGAGCGCTTCTGTCATCTTAAAGTTCAAATGCGAAGACATGGTCTCGAGAAGACAGAACAAGAATACATCGACAAGCTTGCTGACGCACTACCAGATGGTGAATGGGCTACTTATTTGATGGTTATGAAGAATAGTGATAAGTGGGAATTCTTCAAGTTGTCAACGTTTATCGACAAACTCGAAGGCCACGAAATGGAGTTTCTGAAGATTGCAAAGTCAAAGAATGCTAATGTTGTTCAAGATGTTGGGTTGTATTACAAAAGTGGAATGCAAGACAACATTTCGAGTCAGAAAATTGGGACAGCGTTTAGTGCAAACATGAATGCTTCACCACAGAACCAGAGTCAATCACAACCTCATTATGATTAGAGTCCATAGAGTTCGTACTCAAGCACTGGTTCAAATTCATCTTATCAAAGTCAAGCAAACCAGAATAAACAAACAAATTCTGATTCGAATGTATACAAGTGCAACATCGCAGTGAATTTGAACAATGTTGTTTCGGAACAACTTGCTAAACAACATATGTCTCTTCTTGCTACTGAATAGGAGTCATACGAAAGTCTTGTAGCCGGTAAAATTGGAAATCTTGAAATGACGGCAGAAGATTATGACCAAGTGGATGAAGAAGAACTCGAGTTGATGGATATCAAGTGGTGTTTAGCATCTATTATCCGAAGAGTCACAAAGTTTGTTGCTCTTACTGGCCGAGATATCGGAAATTCAAGCAACAAGTTGGGCTTTGACAAATCAAAAGTGACGTGCTTCAGATGTCGCCAAAAGGGACATTTCAAGAGATAGTGCAAGAATCCTGAAGCAACGGGAAATCAGAGTCCTTTCGGAGGAGGCACCGAGTATTATAAGAAGTCACTTCAATACAAGCCATTTCCAAAGAAGACTCAGGTTGAAATCCAAAAGAAACCAGATACCAGTAGCAATGAGAAAGCTATGGTAGCATCAAACGAAGATGATGGTTTCGACTGGAATCCTTACATTGGAAAGAAAACCGGAGTTGCGTTGATGGCTGAGATAGTTGAAGATACCTCTGCAGAAGAAGCAGCGGCAGCGGCAGAAGCAGCGGCTGTAGAACAGATTCTGCTGAAACAATACTTGCATCAACAACGAGAAGAAGAGTAATATATCCACATGCAGAAACAAGAAATTTTATCTCCTAACTTGTGTGATAGTTTTGCAGGTCATTTTGATGGAAGCTCTAAAGAACAAGTGGTTGAGGAGAAAACAATTGATGAAGAGATCATCAATGTTACACAAGAAGTGAATGCCGAAAACCTCAAAGACATGGCAGAAAAAGCTTTAATGGCAAATCTAACCAAGGTAGGTCCAGAGGTAAAAGAAGTTGTCAAAATACAAATTGTAGAGGTTGAAAAACCTTGTACAAAATGTACCTAACCATGTTCTGAATGTGTTGAAAAATCAAAAATCATCGCTGAAAACAATGTGCATAATGAACTTTTGAAATACGATTATCGCACAATGAAGGAAGCGTATGATAAAATGAAAAATGATTATGGTAGGCTTGATAGAAATAACATCGAACAACATGATACCATAAGAATGTTAAAAGGAACAGTAATGGATAAGCAAAAAGCGATTGATATCTATATTAACACCATTGCTGAAACGAAACAACAACTTCAGGACATGACAATTGAAACAGAACGTGTTCAACAACTTTTGAGAAGTTACACATGTAATGCATATGTCATTGATCACATACTTTCGACAATTCCATCGGAAGATAAACCTAAAAAGAAAATTGGTAAAGAATACAGTAATGTTCCTCCACCCCTTTGCGAGAAGTATTGTCGCAAATCCACTGATGGGATGGATAAGGCACTCAACATTGAGTTGTTATCTGAAAAGAAAACTGAATTGCCAGAGAACATTGATGTAATCTATACTAAAACTGATGATGACAATTGCTGTGGTTAAAAAAGTTGTTGAAAATGTTTTGAACGATTCGGATGAAGGCAGCTTTAAAAGCGCCGACTCGAGCTCAAAGAATTCAGATTCACAGTCTGAAGATGATGATACATCATCGGAGAATGATCTATGTGGTGATCCTAATATTGTCATGTACAAGATTAAGGAATCTGATAGATTATACTTTGATGATAGTTTTCCGATTCAGAATGTGAAGGAAGAATTATTAGACAAATTCTTTAAACTCGTGGAAGTCACATCAGATGATCTGGAGATCAATAAAAATAAATTCTATTCCAAACCTAAAAGAAACAACTACCGAAGGAATGGTGGTGATCATCCGGAAAACCGGAGAGCTGGGTTGGGATTAGAGGAATTAGATGAACCTAAAAGGAAACCGTCACCATTTCATGAATACAAGAATAAAAACATGAATTTTGTATATGGGACGAACACGGTTCATGAGGAAAGTTTGATCGGGAAACAATCAAACGATGAGTTCAAGAAACAAAAAGAACCTCGAGATAAAGCCAAAATTGCAAGTGATGCCAAAACAAGTGGTGTAAAACCCACTAAAGGACATCCACATGATTCTCAGATTTGTTTCAAGTGCAACGAAATTGGTCATATTGCACGTTACTGTCCGAAATCAAAGCCGGCTTATCTTCAAAGGAAAGAAAGTTCAAATGTTGTGAAACCAAAGCAACCAGTGTTTGTAAAACCTGTAAAGATTTTGAAAAGAAATGAATCAAAAGCTGAAGTCAAACCTAAGTTTGAAAATTCAATTTTCGTAAAAGGAGAAACTTCAAAGGTTAATGAAAACAATTTTTACATCAAGAAGGCTAACATAAAATCTTAAGCCTGGATTGCAAAGAAACAGTTAGCAACATCTGAGAACACCAAGTCTGAGCTTGTCAAGACTAGCGATAGCAAGAAAGAATCAAAACCTGAAATCATAATTGAAACCACATCTGAAACTGTCAAAAATACAAGTGGTAACAATTCAAAAGATAAAAAGATGGTAAAGTTTTCAAACATAAACATCATAGAAAATTCAGATGAAGAATGGGAAGTTTATTCTGTAGATAAGTGTGGATTCGATTATGCTGATGAATGTGAATTTGATTTTGATGATGGTTATCCAATTCAATCCAAGACCAAAAAGGCTTGGGTCTCGCTTTTTAAATAGATTGTTAAAATGTGTAGGGGCTCCAGAGATCCGTACTTTCTAAGTGGATTTTGGATAGTGGAGCGTCGAGGCATATGATGGGAATGAAGGCATTGCTATTCGACATTAAAGCTATCAATGGTGGATATGTTGGTTTTGCAGGAAACCAGGGTGGAAGGATAGTTGCCGCAGGAAACTCTCCAATGGCGTCGTTTCATTTGATCGCGTGAACTATATTGCAGAACTTGAGAACAATCTTCTGAGTATATCGCATATTTGTGACAAAAATTTCATGGTCCATTTCAACGACAAAGAGTGTATCATCTTGAAGCCGGGATTCAAAATACCAGATGAGTGGATTCTGATGCGAGCACCTCGGGAGAATGATCTATATGTTTTTGATATGGGTGTCGCTACCACTTCATCAAAATCAGCACAATGTTTTATGTCAAAGGCTACTGAAAAGGATTCTATTCTGTGGCATCGTAAAATGGGGCATATTCATTTGCGAAAAATGAATTTCTTGGTTCATAATGATCTTGTAGAAGGCGTAAATCTTTGGAGTTTTCAGATGTCTGATCATTGCCTAGAATGCAAAAAGGGAAAGCAGATCAAGAAATCTCATCCGAAGAAAATTCTAAACTCAATTAAGTTGCCATTAGAACGTCTCCACATGGACTGATTTGGTCCTGTAAATGTTCGAAGCATCTCAGGAGACTTATATTGCTTGGTCGTGACAGATGACTATTCGAGATATTCGTGGGTATTCTTTCAAGAATCAAAAGATGAAATGTTCGAGAACTTGGTTATTCTATTCAAGAAACTCGAGAACCTTTATCATCTGCCGGTCAGACGCATTAGAAGTGACAACGACACAGAGTTTAAGAATAACAAAATGAAGGAATTCTGCAACGCAAAAGGGATTCTGCACGAGTTTAGTGCTCCTTATACTCCACAGCAAGACGGAGTAGCTGAACGGAAAAACAGAACTTTTATTGAAACTGCGAGAACCATGCTTGCAGATTCTAAACTTCCAATCAGCTTCTGGAGTGAAGCAGTTGCTACGGCTTGCTACACGCTAAACAGGGTGCTCACTGTCAAACCAACAAAGAAAACATGTTTTGAGATGATAAACCGACGAAAGCCAAATTTGAAGTTCTTAGAACCATTCGGTGCACCATGTACCGTAATAGATTAAGATGGCAAATTCGGAGCTAAATCTCTTGAAGGTTTCTTTGTCGGATATGCGAGTCCATTGAGAAGAGTATATGTTCCTTCATTGAGAAAGGTTATTGAAGCACAGCACGTGGATTGTTTCAACTTCACGGATCCTATTCAAAGGAAAGGTGACGCGTGGCTGTTTAACTATCAAGACCTTTGGAAGTCATTTAACTTGCCCGAAGAACCGACTGACAAAGAAGTTGCAGCGTTATACTACCTTCACCAGTCAGCGGAATCAAGAACAAATTGTTCGACCAGTTGGTCAATCAACCCACGTTGGATCCATCTTCTTCTGGCACAAGTTCAAGCAATAGTGGTGTTCCGGCTAAAAATATTTCAGAAACATTAACAACACCTGCTACTCCTCCAACAAATGCCTCTACTGAACAAGTGAATACAACAACGGAGCCTAGTATGCCTCAGAATCAAAATTCTGACTCAGATGAAGCACCAACATTTGATGCTGATGGGGAATCATCTTCTTCAGATGAAGAAGTTGAGCAGATAACAAGTCTTCTTAATCAATCTGCAGTCCCGAACAACAGAAATGAAGCTTCATCAAGCTCTCCAAATGTTGAATTGGTCGTTGATCTCAACATCACGAATCAACAAAACACAGTAGATGTTCCAAGTGAAGAATTGCCGCGATCATATTCCTATCATCCGTCAACAAATATAATCGGAGAACTTCAAACTGGTGTTAGAACTGGAGGGCAAATTAATAAAGCACTCAGTTGTTTCTACACTCGCGTTGCTCCAACCTAGAACTATTGCTTCTATTCGTGTTTCATCTCTCAGATTGAACCAAAGACAGTTAATGAAGCTTTAGCCGATGAAAACTGGGTACAAGCAATGCAAGAAGAATTATTGCAGTTTGAGAAGATGGGAGTGTGGAAGCTTGAAGGCCTACGAGAAAATCAGAAAGCAATTGGTACAAAATGGGTCTTTAAGTGTAAACGTGATGATAGAGGGGTTATTGTTCGTAACAAAGCTAGGCTTGTTGTCAAGGGATTTCACCAGCAGTAAGGGATAGACTACACGGAAGTCTACGCACCAGTAGCTCGTTTGGAATCTATTCGAATCTTTCTAGCTTTCGCATCATGGAAAGGATTTAAGGTCTATCAATTGGATGTCAAATCGGCTTTTCTGTACGGAAAATTACGCGAAAAGGTGTACGTTGGACAACCACCAGGGTTTGTCGATCCACTCAGCAAGAAGAAAGCGTACCTACTGGATAAAGCTCTTTATGGTCTACACCAAGCCCTGAGAGCTTGGTACGAGACGTTATCGCAACATCTCGTCAGAAACGGCTTTATCAGAGGAACTGTGGATAGTACTCTTTTCACCAGAGAAGTTGATGGTCATCTGATTATAGTTCAAATCTACGTTGACGACATCATCTTTGGATCTACAAATGATAGTCTCTGCAAGGAGTTTGAGGGAATCATGAAAAAGAAATTCGAAATGTCCTCGATGGGCAAAATGAAGTTCTTTCTTGGTTTGCAAGTAGATCAGCTTCCGGATGGTATTTTCATTCATCAGACTAAGTATGTTCACGACATCTTAAAGAAATTTGGAATGGAAAGCTTGAAGCCTCTATCTACGCCTCTTGCTCTAAATCACGGCATTTGCGTTGACGAGACTGGAGCCAAAGTTGACGAGACGTAATACAGATCAATGATTGGATCGCTGATGTATCTGATGGCATCGCACCCAGATATTATGTATCCAACCTGCCTATGCGCCAGATATCAGTCAAGCCCAAGGATCTTACACATGCAGATCGTGAAGCGAATCTTCAGATACCTGAAAGGATGCCCAAGCACCGGCTTGTGGTACCCGAAGAACGACAATTTTGACCTCACAAGCTATGCTGATTCTGATTTTGGTGTAGATAAGTTGAACTCAAAATCAACTACAGCGGGATGCCAGTTCTTCGGAACTAGAATGGTAACCTGGCAATGTAAGAAACAGACTATGGTCGCTCTTTCTACCTGTGAAGCTGAGTATATCTCGGCCTCCAGCTGTTGTTCACAGATTCTGTGGATTCAACAGCAGATGAGAGACTATGGTCTGCAATTTCTAGACACTCCGCTGTATGTTGATAACAAGGCAGCCATTGATATAACTAAAAATCCGGTTCATCACTCACGCACAAAACACGTTGAAATTCGTTATCATTTCATTCGTGATTGCTACGAAAAGAAATTGGTGCGAATAGAAAAAATCCACACCGTCGAACAAAAGGCTGATTTTTATGCCAAACTATTTTCTTTGTCACGGTTTAAATACTTGCTGAGAATTAACGGTATGAAAAATTTGCTGACAGGTGCGGACGCTGAGGTTGAATACGGATCGGACGACGAGTTCGCGTGATCCACATTGGTTTGTAAATATCTTTCTTCTTTAGAATTTTGTTAAAAACTAAAATCTAAAAAGTTGTTTTTGATTTTAGGGGGAGATATGTTAGAGAAAATACAAAAACATTTGAAAAATTTTAAAATCCAAAAAAAACATATGAAAAATTCAAAATGTACAAAAACATTGAAAAAGACAAAAAGAGTTCAGTGTCATAAAAGGAAATGATAGTACATCAGTGGACTATCACAGTATGCTAAAGAAATGTAAAGTTTTAATAGTGATAAACGAGTCTTACTGTGGATATGTCGATAGGCTTAACACGTTCAGTAAACTGTTTTTGAGATATAAACTAAATTTTACAACTGCTTAAACTTGTGGATTAACATATCTTGGATATATGGACTTAGTACTCCGAAATTTCGTTTGAAAGATTGCCTGATTCTGAGATACGAGGTCTTTATAGTTAGTTGATATCTAGGGTATTATACAAGTTCTTCTGATTTTGCGGAAGTAATAGCCTAGAACTTCTATAATACTTTCTCTATAAACCCCAAACTGCATGCAAAACTTGAGAAGTATCAAAGATCTAATCATTTACAATGCTAAAAAGATTCCTTAAGTGGAACACACTTTAAAGATGAGCCTTCATCTCTTTGTCTGTATGGTAGTACTAACCTGAGCTCTCAAAGTCTCGCACAACCCAGATTCAGATATCAATTACGCTATATTCACCTGTAAGATGAAATATAGGGACGCTGGATACGGGGGTATATTCAAGAAGTGGGAACCGCAGTTAAGTCAAGTTTCATAAATCATACCTTAACATATCCTGAAACAGTTGAGAAATGTGGTAAAGCTTAAGTGGACAAACATATCGACAATCTAGGTAAACGAGTTTAAAACCTAAAGTCTATTAAAGGTCAACGGTACTGGTGATATGTCTCAATTAACTGATATGATCCTTAGACACGAATTCACAAAAATATGTCTGTAAATATGTTTGTACATTGTTTACATTGTTCTTTACACAATATTTCAGCTTTATAGATTAAAATAAAAAAAGATTTTTGGTGTGTTTTAGCATAAACTTGCAAAAATATAAAAGATTTTAATTCTACATTGTTTTCAGCAAAGCAATGTTGGAGATAAGAGCTTCGAATTCTGGTAAGATGCTAGAACTGGTGGGAATCTCTTTGACAATGGGCTGGGAGCTAATCTGTTAATCTGAAAAATTAAAAAGATAAAAAGTTCATTAATTTGAAACTTTGTTTTTGAAAATATCAACCGTTTGTTCATAAAGAGTCAAACCGGGGTTATTAACTTGGACTTGGCAGACAAATCGGTTAACCAAGGTCATTAGCTTGGACTTGGTCAACTGAGTGGCTTTTCATAACTGGTAAAAAGTCGGAAAGTTCAGGGTTAAAATTGAAAAATTGAAAAAGTTTGAAATTGTGGTTTGGCAAGTTCGGCCGAACTTCCTAAACAAATCATGTTTAACAAAGAAGCAAGTTCGACCGAACTTGCAGATGGCTGTCTGGTTGATTAAAAGCTAAGTTCGCCCGGACTTAGATGGGCCTTGTCTTGGGCTATACAAGTTCGCCCGAACTTGCCTAAGTATAAATATTGGCAAGTTCGGCCGAACACATCATTTGCACATCTGATAATCCTCTGAGCGAACTTAAGCACTTTTGAGCGAAGTTGAGAAATTGGCAATTTGATACCGTTATACTGCCCAAATTTCTGTTGTTTTTGGTGATTTGCACACCAACGACAATGGCTGAGGTAGTTACTTGAACATTGAACTGTAAATTGAACCTTTAATGAACAAACAAGATCTAAAACCTCAAATCTGATAGTTCTAGGTGTTAATGATTAAAATTGAACCTAAAATCAGAATCTACACTTAAAATCGACTGTGTAATCATGTTTGATTGAACTGAAATGGACATTTGCATGTTTTGAACAAGTTTGTTTTTTGGAGAAGACGACAAGTTCGACCGAACTTGTTGTCAAGTTCGACCAGACTTGCATCAAAGATCATTTAAAACAGTCAATGCATGTTCGACCGAACTTATGATAAAGAAATCTAAATTGGTTAAAGTATAAGTTCGCCCGAACTTACTTCTGAAGTTTGAACATGTTTTAAGACATGTTCGGGCGAACTTGAACAAAACAGAATGTTTAACACATATATCAAGTTCACCCGAACTTGATAAAGTGTTAGAAATTTTTGTGAAATATTTTCTCGATAAACGTGCTAATTGTTTTACGTCATTTTTTTTTCAGGCACAGGTTCCAGCACGTATAATTTCAGTTGAGTTCTCGAAGATTCACAACACGTGCATCATGCTCGACAAAACGATCTGTCCGTCTCTTAAAGAATACGACAGTATATTGAAGTTTCTGGAAGAAAGCACTATTCCCAGAGCGATTACAGAGCGCACAGTGTCATATCGATCACACATTGTTCGTTTCTGGATGAATGCAAGTTTGAGTGCTTATGAAAAGACAATTACTTCTACCGTGCAAGTTGGTAATGAAGTTAAGCCGGTTACTGTAACGGAAGATGATATTCGCAGGGTATTACAGTTCAACGATAAAGAAGATGATCCTATTTATCTTGATGAGAGGATGGTGCGTGGTTGTTTCTTCAGGATGGGTTATAAAGGAAGCGTGAACATGCCGACGCTAAAGAAAGAGGAAGTGCCAAACCCCTACAAGCTTCTGATGCACGCCATAATTCATACTTTTAGTCATCGCAAGGCAGGGTTGGATGATGTTCAAGATTACTTAGCTTGCATGACAACGTCACTGATTCTGAAAAAGCCGTTTAACTTCTCAAAGTTAGTTTTCACACACATGTCGAAAAACATGGAAGATTCAAGACTGTGCTTATATCCGAGATTTGTTCAAATGTTGATAGAAGAGAAGTATTCTAATATTGCATGAGATTCGAACGATGTTTTGTACTTAGTTCATCTTGATGAGACTACAGTGAAGAGGCTAATCAAATTTCAAAGCCTGTATTCGGAGCGATTAAAGATTCTAATTATATTGCACCGCCAAACAACAAATGGAGAAAGATGACAGTGACGATGAGAAAGAGCTTAACGCTGAGAAGGAGTGGTTTAAGGAATTCAAACCTAAGGCAAGGAGTGAATGGTTCCTAAAGGCAGAAGCTGATAAGCCTAAAAAGAAACGTGCTGCGAAGAAAGTCGAAACTATGCTTGTCGACGAGGATGAACCTGAAAATGTTGAAGCAGTTGCTGGATCAAGCGCTGCAGGTGTTATTGAGAGTCAAGAGACTGTGAAAACGACTCAAGATGATGTTATATCTGCTACTTCTGAAAATGAAGATGATTCTGATAAAGAAATTCCTGCTAAAGAGCCAGAAAATACTAAGGCAGAGATTAGAACAGAAAAAGAAAGAGAACTAGATGCTGATTTTGATCCTAATGCAGAAAAAGAGTCCGATGAGGATAGGCCTAAGAAATCTAAACGTGTTAAGTCTGCGACTGTTTCGTCAACAAAGACTGCAGGGTCTCCTTAGACCAAAGGAAAGAGAAAATCGAAGAAAGAGCAAAAAGCTGTAAGTAAGAGACGCAAAAGATCGTTGAAAAGCACAGAAGCCCCACAAGAACCTTCTGATGCTCAGGAGAAAGGAGTCACACAAGAACCTCCTCCACAAGAACCTCCTGTTATTATTCATGCTGAAACTGAAGGGCCAGGAGTTACACAAGAACCTCCTGTGTCTGGCTTTGTTGAAGTTCCTATCACTGATACGGCTGTTGCTCCAACAACTTCTATTCCTGAAAGTTCTACGCCAAGGAAGTCAACACCAAAATCTGCAACACCAAAGTCAACACCGAGGACTCCAGGAGGGCCTAATGTGTTTGGTGATATGCATAATGATCCAATAAGTCTGCAGGATCTAAATGATTTCTTCTGAGAAACAAATGTTGAACTTCTGGAGAAGCGTGTGAAGGCGTTAGAAGAAAAAGTAGCGCATAATGAAGTTGAAAAAGCAGAGCTCATTAACAAGATAAATCAAAGCGCTGTCGAAAGAGAAATGATGGATGACAAGGTGAAGGTGTTAGAGAATGAAAGAGAGTATCCTAAAGCGTTGATTGAAAGTCTGCAAGATGCTAATGAGAAAATGCAGACAGAAATTTCAGAGTTAAAGTCTGTCGAAGCTCTAAATGATCAAAGATTCTCTAGGATGCAGAAAGTGTTATCTAATGCACTGGGTATCGACTTCATCCCTTAATATGATCGTCTAGATCAACATGAAGCTAAGGAAAGAGCTGAAAAAGAATTAGCTGAGAGTGGCAAAGGAAAAGGGGTTGAAGGTGAAGCTCCTAAGTCTTCTGATGTTCCAGAGAAACCTGTTGAAGAAAATATTGTCATAGTTTCTGAGTCTGATATTTCTAAGGTTGACGAATCTGTCAAGCCTTCTGATCCTATTATTGCTTCTGAGGAAAAAGACAATGAAGAAGCTGAGAAAGATGACAAAGAGGATGAAGAGGAAGGAAGTTATAAGGATTGGAATGTTGGTGATGATGATGATGACGATGATCAGGGTAATGTTGGTATTAGAGTTTCTGAAGCCAAAATCTCTGATGATTTTGATTTTACTGCCCTAATGGACGATGAATCGAATAGAATGGAAGATAAAAGTCTGGGGGAGTCAGGGCAGAAAGGGCCAACTGATGGTGAAGGAAAGGATTGCTGAATCAGTTCGAGAGGGTAAAGTACCTAAGCACATGACCAAAGAAGAGATAGCTCAAGCGAGAAAGTCTTGGTTTAAAGAAATGCCACGCGAACGTAAGTTTCGACGTCCTCTTGCATTCTTTACCAGAGACAAAGACGTTTCTTTGGGTGATATTTTGAGCTGGGGATGGTTTAAAGAGATTAATGTATATGCAATCAAGAGGGAGTTTGGAGTGCAATACTTCAAATACCTTGCTGATTTCAAAACATTACCGTATTGGGATGTAGAAGAAATTGGTACAGACGGTGAATGTTACATATTACATGAAGCCGATTGATAAATTATTGTGGAAAATGATTAAGTATGAAGCAGTTAAAGGTTGGAATTATTGGAAGCCTTTTATTCCTGGTCGCAGAGTGAGGATAAACAAGGTAACTGGAGAAAAGGACGTAATGTTAATAATGAAATGTCCAAGAGCCATAAGAAATATGCCGCTAATGCCGATTGAACAAGACTTCTATCCTTTGTTCAAGTCGTGGCAGATTGATCCAGCAACTTGTGAAGCTGTGATTGTGCTAAAGTTTGAAGAACATCTGGATATTACCAAGGAACGAGTTGAAGTGATGGGTTATCAGGGCATGAGGGGTTTATGGAGGACGATAAGGATTCTAGATCCTATGTGGCTTGTGAACCGCTCGAGAGAAGATATCAAAACCTTGTTCTACAACAAGATTGTTTTTGAAGAACGTTAAAAGGTTCAAGCTATGCAGTTTCAAAATGTTGTGAATGTTTGTTATGCGCGCGAAGTCAATTCTGGAAAGATGTGGCAAACAAAGTGGAGGGATCTGGAGAGTTGAGTTTCTAAAAGAAGAAACCAGAAATGAGGCGATTAAAGAAAGAATGGAAAAAGTGGTAAGGCAAAGTTCTCTAAGAATGGCTAACTTTAAAAGACCACCGCCAACTGATCAAACGCCTGATCCAAAGAAAGAACGACGAAGGAAGCCGTTCAAGAACTTCTTCGGTCATGTACATTAACGTGTATATAAAGACAGAGTTTTTGAAGACTGACACAAGACGAAGACTATATCCAAGGGGGAGTCTGTTGGTGCATAATGTCTATGTCTTAGTCTTATATCGAGTATGTATAGTATAGAGCTGAATAGGCTAGGTATAGCAAGTATTTATGGTTAGCTTAGCCAAGTTCGCCCATGAATATCTCATGTATGCATGTTCGGCCGAACTTGCAGTAGCAAGTTCGGGCGAACTTGTGTCCTCCAGGGGCAAACTTGCAAGTCTATAAATACCTAGCTTGTGATCCTCATTTGTAACTTTGGCATTTCAGAGGCGAAGCTCTGTCAGTTTGTAACCAGAACGTTTGATTTATAAAACTGACGATTAACTGATTAAATCTTGTCTATTGGTAAAAACGACGTAATATTTCCGCTATTATGGATGTTAGATATCAAATTTAGGTTCCTAAGCATCAAGGATTGGTCCTACAACAATGTTTACTAAATCTGGTTTCAACTTTTCTCAAGTATTGTTCAATGACTTGGTGACAAACATCAGAAATATTAAAAAGGGCAAAGCTTTTCTAATGCATCCAAGGTTTTTAAGTGTTTACATTCAAAACAAAGTTGGTGAAGCTGATGCTAGACAAGGTGCTGTGACTTCTCATGGTAGCCTTACACATGAAACTTTTACACGCATCACCAACCAATCAAAAGTTTTAGAAACACTAGTAGAGGGGGATGAGCGAATTTTAGATGCACAAACATCACAGGCTCAACCAACTGCTACTGAGCCCACTGCTCCTGGTGATCAAAGTACTACAACCAGTGCTTTGAAACCCACACCAGCCATCACCAAAAAAACTGCAAAATCCAAAAAGCCCACTGTAGGTCCGTGATCCGGATATGTTCAGGCACTAATTTGGCAAACCTAACGTAAACGTGTGGAATCCGTTTGCTTAGGCAACATTGTAAATAAGTTTGTTTCTATTTAAACATTGTTTCATTGATTATCAAACTTTACAGTTTCTGGAAACAGCTAGAAATAGCTCCGCCGTCTGAGTCGCAAAAGATACAAACATTCAAATGAGCTAACTCCTATTTATAGACACACACATTTCACACAAGAGCTAGCCACTTCGTATGAAGTGATTATCACTTCGTACGAAGTGTGACTTCATGTGAAGTGTCCTTACAACATACGAAATTCAACTTTATGTTTCTAAATACAGACTCGATGTTATACGATGACGTAGGCGACAAACATATGCATCAACAGTCTCCCCCTTGGCTGTTGCCGCAGTCATCAATCTACAATTAAACTCTAGTGTCTTTAATATTCTCTGATCTTTATTTCTTGAATAACTTTAATCATCCATGATCTTCTATCTTTTTCCATCCTATTCTCTTTTCTTGAGCTTGTCTTGATAAAACTTGAATCAACATGCTCCCTCTTTCTTTAAGCTTTCTTTTATCTTTTATCAACATGTTTATCCAGCTCCCCTTTAAAATCTACTTCCTGTTTCAAAGTACCTCAAACATTCAAATAAACATTTCAGATTCAAACTTTGAAATTTTTAAACATAAACATTTCAAATTTTAGTCTTCCTATCAGTTATAATATCCTCTCAGTTAATCAAGTCCAAATTAATGACCTTGAATATCTGATTTAAGTATCAAGTTCAAATTAATGATCTTGATTAAACATTTGAAACAAAACTGATTTATTTATTCAAATGTAAGTTTCAAATTAATGAACTTTTAAACTTTTCAGAACGATTTCAATTTTTAGATTTTGTTAAGCAACTCTAGATTTTGAAAATCAGCTTTTCATCATCAGTGGTCGAAACTTAGAAGAAAATAAAATCCTTTTGTTTTATGAAATGAATATCAAATACTAACTATGTACAAACATATTTACAATCATATTTTTTGTTGAGTTTGTGTTAGAGGATCATATCAGTTCTTTGGGACACATCACTAGTACCGTTACCCTTATTAAGACTTTAAGTTTTAAACAAATTCACTTAGATTGTCAGTATACTTGTCCACTCAAACTTCAACACATTCCTCAATTGTTCCAAGATACATTAGGTAACATTAAGAAACTTGATTTAATTGTGTTTCCCACCTCAGAATATACTCCCGTATCAAGATTCCCTAGATTTCATATTACAGGTGAATATAACTTAATTGATATATGTATCTGGGTTATGCGAGACCTTGAGAGCTCAGGTTAGTACCACCGTACAGACAAAAAGACGAAGGCTCGACTCAAAGGTAGTGTTCCAATATGGAATCTTTTATTCTGCAATTGTTGATCTTTCGATACTTACAATATACTACAATTTTGGGGTTTTCATGCAAAAGTATTATACAAGTTCTAGGCTATTGCTTACGCAAAATCAGAAGAACTTTTGTAATACCCCAGATATCAATTATCTATAAAGACCTAGTATCTCAGAATTAGGCAATCTCTCAAACGAAATTTCAGAGTACCAAGTCCATATATCCAAGAGATGTTAATCCACAAATTAATAATTAAATTTAGGTTTATATCCCGGAAACAATCTACTAAATCTGCAAAGCCTGCTGACATATCCACAGTAAGACTTGTTTAAACCTTTTAAGCTTTACAATTCTTTAGCATACTATGATAGCTCACTGATGTACTATCATTTGCTCTTTTGACACGTAACTCTTTTTTTCTGTCCTTTTCATGTTTTGTACATTTTTGACTTTTTATATGTTTTTGGATTTTTTGAAAAAAATTTCTCCCCCTCAAATTCAAAAATATATTTTTGTATAAATTTTTTTATTTATAGAAAAACATTGACCAACTAATGAGAATCACTTCAATTCGCCATCCATTAATGCTTCACAATTTTTCTTTTAAGCCCTCTCCCCCTCATGATGACAAAAACTATGATACTTTTGAGTTTATGAAACTTTTATTTTCGTGAGTTTTGTCTGTTCAACAGTGAGGGTTCTGTGAGATTTTTCAAATTATCTTCAAAAATTTGCAAAATTTTAAAATAAACGTTATTAGAAATTTACTAAGGCCTTTATGTAGAACTTGATAACCCGGCCCTGGTCTTCATTATGTTCCATTGAACTTCACTCTCAGTGATTTGCTTTTATCTCAGAAGTTCCTGCACAAAAACACAAGCAATTAGTTGAATAGTGACACCCAAGTCTTTTCAGTCTTAGGTGCTATTTCTTCAACCTCAATTCCAGTTTTCTTTCAACAATGAGGTTTATTTTGGACTTTCTCAAGTTTTGGAAAGTCATCTAAACTTTCAATTTTCACTGATTGTTTGATTTTTCCTACAATTTTACCTCTCATCACCCATGTTTGGTTTTTCTTTAAAGTTTTCTTGAAATACAATGTAGAATCCTTTTGTTCATTACTTTTTGAAGATTCACCAGTTTAAAATTTTGAAAACTTCGTAGTTACTGGTTTTTCTTTGTTGATAGATTCTGAACATTGTCTCCAAACCGTGTTGGTACAAACATGAGTGATGATTTTTGTTTCTAATCTTCTGAATTTTTCTTAACAACATGAACAGATTTAGGATTATTTTATGGACATTTTCTAGCAATGTGTCCAATGTTATTACATTTAAAGCATGTCCTACTGTCAATGAGAGAAGGTTCCTTAAACTGTTTACATTGTCGCTCTTTGAAAAATTCTTCATTAGATTGTTTATAAAATTGACTTTCATTTGTGTTTACTGAATTTACTGGTACAAAAATCATTTTTCTTCACATATTTTGGTTTTTTAAACCTGTTATTATTTTTCTTACCATTCCCATACCCTTTCCAACCAGTGCAATTTCTTTGTTGGTTATTTGAATAAACATTTTTGGTTTTGGAGTAGTAAGATTTATTTCTATTAAAATTCAAAACTTCTGATTCTTTTGTTAAACTTTCTATATCAGAAATTTTGATTTCAACAAGTTTGAAAAGTTTTTCAACTCTGCTCAAGTTCACATTCTGAATCAGAAATTCAGAACCAGAATGTAATTCATCAGATCTAATCATATTGTACATTAAAACACCTGGATCATCATTTGAACTATTTTATGATGTTTTGATATAAGCATCATGAAAATTTTAATCATTTTCAGATTGTGAACTCAAACATGTTTTTCCATGTTTCGGTTGAGTGTTTTCTAAAATATTTTTATCCTTTTCTTGTCCCAACACATTCTCAACCACTTTCCTAATCATATCTGATCCATCATTTTCATCAGATTTTGAATAGGTAACATCGATGTTTTCAGGCAACTGATCTTTTTGTTAGGCCTTTACTGTCTTTAGTTTCAAGTCCTGTGCCTCTTCCACTCCATCAGGATTCTTTGTAGCATAACTGTTCCACATAGGGGGAGGACATCGATTGTAACCTAATCCTTTATTCTGATAGCCGTAAATATCTTCTCCATTTTCATCTTTTCCTGTCGGCTTCAGGAGAGTATGATCCAAAACATATGAAGCTGTTGAATAACTGATTAACTTTTTATCAACCCTTTCAATCTCTATTCTCATTGTTTCCAGCTCATTTTTTGTCACACCCTCAATTTCCACTTGCGGAGTTTTACCGCGAGGCGTGTGAACAAACCAGAATCTGAGACACTAGTAACGTCGAACGACTCTATATGATTTGTTTATACGTTTTCCAAAAATCATTTGTTTAACCATTCATAGTTAATTTTAAATTGCCTTAGTTTGGTTTCAATGTTTAGCGGAAGCATTAGTTTTTGAAGTTGAGCGGAAGCGTTAAAGTAAGGTAAAGGAACGGGCGCCAACACAAACGCCAAAACTAAAGAAAAACCCAAACAATATTCATAAATGAGACTCGATAAAAAGATGTCTTGATCAATGCAAGTGAGTGCACCTAGAGCTCCTAGCGTCCTGAGAAACATGTAAAGAAACAAGTGTCAACATTAAAGAAGAGTGAGTTCACAGGTTTTTATATGTTCATTAGTTCGGTTATAAGTTTGTTTCCCCGGTTATCCCTAACCCGGGATAACGACTTAGTTCCATTATTCCCAACCCGGAATAATACTGATGGTTCCATTATTCCATACCCGGAATAATATTGATGTTCCATTATTCCCAACCCGGAATAATACTGATGGTTCCATTATTCCATACCCGGAATAATATTGATGTTCCATTATTCCTAACCCAGAATAACAATGTTGTTGGTTCCATTATCCCTAACCCGTGATAATATTGCTGATTCGTAATTAAGTTCAATGTTAACATGTAGGTAGCTAGCCTAAAGTTATGTCACGTAAGTGTTCGCGATCGAAGCTGACTGTTGTGCCTCCGTGTTGCCAGGCCTATCACTGACCATGGCGAAGTTAGGCCAAATTATTCACCCGTTGACCATACCCGGTCGGCTAGCGCGACTAGCTCGGGTGTGGCTTGTCGGGCCCAGTAGTACTACTTATAATTTCCCCGCTATCTAACCCAATACTAACGATCCGAGAGTTTGTCGAGGACTTGTGTGATATAGCTGCTTAGTGACCATAACGTACATTAACATTAACTCAGTTACCAAATAGTTTAATGACGTTAATTTCGTATAACGTAAAGAGATAGAGTTGTAGAGTGTATACATGTTTCTCCCCCTGTTGTTTTAAAACCGGATAAAATTAGGGGCCGTGAACTCACCTTTAGTTGCTCGGTTAGTGTAACACAAATGTAGCAAATGATGGGACCGCTAATTGCGTCCTAACAAGTCAATTGATTTAGAGTTAGTGTGTGAACACACTGATACAAACCCTACACATAACTAACACACAATGCGGTACATACAATAACAATTCCTAAAAGCCAAATCATGCATGCAAGTATCATCATACCCACATAGTGATCAAACCAACCTATCATGAACACAAATCAATCCATACAACACTTTGGTACACACATTCGCAAGTTATCAAGTTTCAGCTTATATACTCATAATTAGGCTGTTTTCGAGGATTTTTATAAAATAGTTCCAACGTTCCAAAAATTCCAATTATTCTACAGAAGGTGTCAACTATACTGTAGAATTTTATATAAATTTTTCAAGTCCTAACACTTTACCAATTATTCATAAATATTAATATACTAGGCTGCAGTCAGATTCGTCGCTTTCTGACTGCAGTCCACGGGAGAATTTATTTAAAAATCACCGTTCGTCGAATTAACAAAATTCCAGTGGGAGTTTCCCGGAAATTTCCATCTCCAGTTGCTGTACAAATTTTGTGATTCGACTCTCTACAGATTATTAGATCCGACTCGATAAACAACTAACAAATTTTCAGAATTTTCACAGCTTCAGTTACTGCACTTAATTGGCCACTTAAAAATATCAAACGACCTCAGAAAAATATGAATCTAGCGCCATTAGAAGCGCTTTTCAAAAATAACGTTTTAGGCTTCAGAAAATCCGTTTTTCGATAAATAATAACCAAGTTACAGCCAGTTGAAGTTGGCTGTAACACCATTCAGCATCCTGATTTCAGCATTTTATCGCAATATAACACACTTAAACAATCGAGACGTTAAATATAAACGATCAAGAACAGATTTATCAATCATATATCCTCATGTACATCATACTCATGCAAACCCTAATCATAATATATGGTTTTTATCACAAAACGCAGCCTAATGATTCTTGATTCCAACTAATCATCATAATCGCAAACTAGCATAATTTATCGAACTAAACATCATACACTTTCATAATAATGATTCTACCATTACATACAAGCATGATCAAGAGTTTATAAATCCTAGTATGACTTTGCAAAACAATGATAAACCCTAACCTTTAACAATGAAGATCAATGAACCGGGAGCGAGATGGGAGTCGATTCGGATGATCAAAGGGATCGCGACCGAGAAGAAAAGTGGGAAGGCTGTCGCGACCGAGAGGAAAGAATGGGGAGAAGGCTGCCGTCGGCTCTTTGGAGCTAGGGTTTGTGTGTGTGTTTTTGTTTTTTAAACATAACACATGCATATATAGTGCAAGAAGGAAAAGAAAAGGAAAAAGGAAAAGGGTTGGGCGGTTTCGCTCGCGGCCGCAAAGGTTTGGGTGGGTCGGTTTGGGTCTATAACTTGATCCTCAAGTTTTGGTTAACTCCTTGAGTCGCAAGGAAGTGAGGCCCACCCGTTTCGCGACCCGGTTCGGTTCGTTTGTCTATTTACTATATCTTTTATAATTAATCACCACGAAATCAAAACATAACATAATCACTCACCAAGCTTATAAGCGTCTAATACATATAGCACGTAATTCACTTGATAAGTTCACAAGGTTGGCATAGTTATTTCGAGCATGTAAAATAAATCTCCGAATCAATTTAGCGTAGGAATGAATAACCGTGAAATAGTGCGTTTAAGATACCTTAAAAACCGGAATGTCACATTATCCCCATGTTGAAAGAATTTTCGTCCTGAAAATTGAGTAAACGCGGTTTAAAATGCAACGTACATGTTTAGAGTGCCACGCACAAAGATTTAGTTCGTTAACAATGGTACACGAAATTACAAGAAATTCCCAGGTTGTCACATCATCCCCATGTTGAAAGAATTTTCGTCCCGAAAATTTAGTTGGTGGTATCGTTAGCTTGCTGCTCAGCTGCAAAAAGGTGTGGGTATTTGCTTTTCATTTGGTCCTCTCTTTCCCACGTGAACTCCGGTCCACGCTTAGAGTCCCAACGAACCTTGACGATCGGAATCTTGCTGTGCCTTCGAGTCTTGATCTCACGATCCATGATCTCGATAGGTTGTTCTACAAAGTGCAGTTGTTCATCCACTTGAATCTCATCCAAAGGAATGATTAGGGTTTCATCTGATAGACACTTCTTCAGATTTGACACGTGAAAAACGTTGTGAACTCCACTGAGTTCGGCAGGAAGGTCTAATTGATAAGCTACGGGTCCTATACGTTTCAAGATCACAAACGGGCCTACGTACCGTGGGTTTAGTTTTCCTCGTTTCCCAAAACGGATTACACCCTTCCAAGGTGACACCTTCAGTAGGACGCGGTCGCCTACTTGAAATTCGAGCGGTTTGCGTCGTTGATCAGCGTAGCTTTTCTGTCGATCTCATGCCGCCGCCATGCGGTTTCTGATTTGTACAATCTTTTCAGTAGCCTCAAGTATCAACTCAGGGCCTGTGATTTGACTGTCAGCGACTTCTGCCCAACAGCCCGGTGATCTACATTTACGACCGTATAATGCCTCAAACGGTGCTACCGATATACTCATATGGTAACTGTTGTTATACGAGAATTCCACTAAAGGCAGATGGATTTCCCAACTATTCCCGAAGTCTACCACGCATGCCCTAAGCATGTCTTCCAAGGTCTGTATGGTCCTTTCGCTTTGACCATCAGTCTGAGGGTGATAAGATGTGCTCATATCTAAGCGTGTACCCAACGCTTTCTGAAGTGACTGCCAAAAGTTGGACGTGAAACGAGCATCTCTGTCTGAGATGATGGACGTTGGCACTCCGTGCCGAGAAACTACTTCCTTAATGTAGATGCGAGTCAACTTCTCCATCTTATCTGTTTCTTTAATCGCTAGGAAGTGTGCGGACTTGGTTAAACATCCACAATCACCCAGATGGTATCGTAACCACCCAAAGTTCGCAGGAGTTTAGTGATGAAATCCATCGAGATCTGATCCCATTTCCACACCGGGATCTCAGGTTGTTGGAGTAGCCCCGACGGCTTCTGATACTCTACCTTGACTTTCGCACAAGTCAAACACTTGCTTACGTAGGTGGCTATATCAGCTTTCATGTTGGGCCACCAGTACGTAGCTTTAAGGTCTTGATACATCTTATCCGAACCAGGATGGACAGAGTATCGGGATTTGTGAGCTTCGTCCATGACTAGCTTTCTGAGGTCTCCGTAGAGAGGTAACCATATACGATTCATGAAATACCGGGCTCCATTGGGTTTTACTTCCCAATCGCGTTCCATTTTTCCCACCGATTCGACCTTGATGTTTTCTTCCTTAACTGCTTCTAACTGCGCGTCGCGTATCTGTTCGGGTAACCCCAAATGAATGGTGAACTGTAGTGCTCGTACCCGACGAGGTTTCAAGTGCTCCTTCCTACTGAGGGCATCTGCTACCACGTTAGCTTTACCCGGGTGATACCGAATGGCACATTCATAATCGTTCAAGAGTTCGACCCAGCGACGCTGTCGCATGTTCAACTCCTTCTGGTCAAAGATGTGTTGGAGGCTCTTGTGATCTGTATAGATTGTGCACTTTGTTCCATATAGGTAGTGTCTCCAAATCTTAAGCGCAAACACCACTGCTCCCAATTCCAGGTCATGTGTCGTGTAGTTTTTCTCGTGAACCTTCAATTGTCGGGACGCATACGCGATGACCTTATCACATTGCATGAGTACGCATCCCAATCCCTAAATGGAAGCATCACGATATACTACTAAATCATCAATCCCTTCTGGCAAGGACAGAATGGGTGCACTGCAAAGTTTCTGCTTCAGCAATTGAAAAGCCGCTTCCTGCTTGTCACCCCAAGCATACTTGATGCCTTTCTGGGTGAGGGTGGTAAGCGGTTGCGCGATCTTTGAAAATCCTTCGATGAAACGTCTGTAATAACCAGCCAAACCCAAAAATTGGCGGATCTCCATCAGTGTCCTGGGTGCTTCCCAGTTCTTGATAGCATCGATATTGGCAGGATCGACATGGATACCCTTTTCATTCACAATATGCCCGAGGAACTGAACTTCCCGAATCCAGAAATCACACTTTGAAAGCTTGGCATATAGTTTCTCCTGTTGAAGTAATTCCAGCAATAATCGTAGATGTTCAGCATGTTCTTCTTCACCTTTAGAGTAGATGAGTATGTCATCGATGAACACAATGACAAACTTGTCGAGATACGGTTTACACACGCGGTTCATGAGGTCCATGACCGCGGGTGCGTTGGTGAGACCGAAGGGCATGACCAAGAACTCATAATGGCCATACCGAGTATGAAATGCCGTCTTAGCGATATCCTTCTTCCTGACGCGTAACTGGTGATAACCGGACCGTAGATCAATCTTGGAGTAGTAGCTTGACCCTTGAAGTTGGTCGAAGAGATCATCGATGCGAGGTAATGGGTATCGGTTCTTGACAGTAACCTTATTGAGTTCCCTGTAGTCGATGCACATGCGGAAGGTCCCGTCCTTCTTCTTGACAAAAAGGACTGGAGCTCCCCATGGCGAAGTGCTAGGTCGGATAAATCCTTTTTCTAACAGTTCCTGAAGTTGGGTAGACAGCTCCTGTAGCTCGGCTGGAGCTAGGCGGTATGGGGCCTTGGCGATAGGAGTTGCATGGTTCGCCAATTCGATTTCAAACTCCACTTGTCGATGTGGTGGAAGACCAGGTAACTCCTCTGGAAATACATCGGAAAATCACGGACGACAGGGATGTCTTCTATACGTTTCTCGTCCTTAGGCTGTTCGGTAATCAGTGCGAGCAAAGCGAAGGAGTTCTTCCTCCGAAGATACTTCTGTGCTTGCATGTAAGAGATGATGTTTGTGACGGCGCCTGCCTTCTCGCCTTGCACCGTCAAGATTTCGTCATTAGAGAGCGGAATACGGATAGATTTTTCGAAGCAGAGAACTTCAGTTCGGACGTCAAATAGCCAGTCCATTCTGACTACCACGTCAAAACTACCCAGGATAGTTGTCATCAGATCAATGGTAAAGGTGTGACCCGCGAGTTTGAGTTGACAGCCGGATACTATATGGGTCACATCTACAGATTTACCATCGGCTAGTTCTATGACGTAAGGGGCCTCTAGGGGTTTGGGCGTGAGATTTAGGTTCTTCCTAAAAGACTCAGATATAAAACTCCTACCCGCACCCGTATCAAAAAGCACAGTAGCAAAATGTTCATTAAGGGGAAACTTACCGGTGACCACGTTCGAGTCGTTTTTGGCCTCTCCGCGGCCCAGCGTAAATGCACGCCCTTTGGCACCTCCTGTGCCACCATTTCCATTGTTGCAGTTGTTGTGGTTATTGTGGTTGTGGTTGTTGTTGTTCCCACCATTGTTGTTGTTGTTACGAAGCTGTGGGCAGTCTCGTTTGAAGTGGGCAGTGCTACCACACTGATAGCACCCCCGGTTAATACCCTGCTGCTGACCCTGTTGTTGATTTTGATTTTGTCAGGACATGATTTCCCCGCGACAATCCTTTGTCGCGTGTCCCACTTTGCCACATCGTTGGCATCGATTTCCGGCACAAGGGCCGTGATGATGAAGGTTACAGCGACTACACTGCGGCTTTCGACCTACATAGCCGCTTGTGTTCTGGTTGTTGTTGGCGGGCTGATTATTGTGACCCCGATGGCTGTTGAAATTATTGAACCGTTTCTGGTTCCCTTGTTGTGGCTGGGCCGACGAAGACTGTCGAGCAGACAAGTCTTCAAACTTTCTTTTATTATCAGGGGCAACTTCAGTTGTACCCCGAGATGGCAACTTCTTTTGTTCCACCGCCTTATCTATGAGTTTCTGCGCCAACCTGATTGCTTGATGCTCAGTCGCAGGGTTGCTAGCCATTACCATACCCTAGATCTCGGGGACCAGACCCCCAAGGTAAAACTCGAGTCGTTTCTCCACGGTGTTGGCCAGATCGGGACATAGAAATACTAGGTCATGATGTTTCGCTGTGTATGCTTCAATTTCAGATCCCACCATCTTGTGGTTCCATAATGTTTGCTCCAACAGTTGAACCCTGTCTCGCGGACAGTACTCCTCTTTGATTAGGGCCTTAAACTCGGTCCAGGCCATTGCATTTGCAGCAATAAGTCCACGCATTTGGACTTGTGCATTCCACCAAGTTAGTGCCCCATCCTCCAACGTTGAGGCAGCATACTTGACCTTGTTGGCCTCCAGACAATTGCACATTTCGAACATTGATTCGGACTTTTCAATCCAGCAGACCAGTCCTATGGGTCCTTCTGCACCCGTGAATTTGCTAGGCTTCGCATCGAGAAACATCTTGTAGGGGTTAAGACCCCCTCCTGCTGACAGAGGACAGGTAGTCAGCGAGAAATTCTACTAGCCCAACTATTAGATTTTCCCATGAAAATTTAATAACGGTTACCTGCTGGTTGGTTTTGAACACCTGCTAGAGCAGCATTCACGTGTTCTTGGATCATTGCGGCTAATTCTTCGGGCGTCATGTTGAGGTTTCCGCGACGTCCAGTTGCCATTTTAGATCTTCGTAAGACAACATAAACACACACCGATAAGTCTATATATCCAATATAGTTATCCTATTCCATACTTAAATAATTCCTCAAATTATGTCAACCCAAATAAATTAAACAGTCAAAAGAAATATTCGATTAAATAAAATTTCAACGTCTTACAAAATGCCAACCAAACATATCAGTTTACTATAAAATCTCAAGTTTACACATAAGTAGGAAAATAAATAGACTGAAGGAAGCAAATGGAATAAGCGAGACGAGTCAGTCTTCTACGTCTGCATCCCCCAAATCGCTATCGTTGCCGTCATCCTCCGTGGCGTTTCCAGCTTCTACAGCCGGGTCTTCTCCGGATCCTCCTCTGGATCCCCCTCTGGATCCTCCTGATCCTCCTCTTCTTCCTCTACCGGCACTGGAGGGGCCGGTGCTGGTGCGGGTACTGGTAAAGGTGCCTGATTCTGTTCTAGTTCTTGAATTCTCCAGCTGGACTCAAGAACTCTGTCTTCCAGCCAGTCAGCCCTCAGATGCTCAGCACGAAGATCTTTAGCTAAAGTGTTACGAGCTATCTTACTCTCATGTTGCTCTTCCTAGAGCGCTCCAGTCTTACCCGTTAATTGTCGTATCATCCATCCCTGTGCTAGGATGGTTTCATGCATTCTCTCTAGTTGTTCTTGTTGCTTTCTTATCATATCTCTAAGTAGGTCGTTCCCTACTTCTAACGAGTTAACCGGTTCGACCGGCATAGCGATGGTCGGGCGTGAGGACGACTCCTCCCCTAAAGCGAGCCTTTTTCTCACAGCTGAGTGTGTCTCCACGCCATGAGGTGGTGAGGGTTCCACCATAGGTGCCTTCCCCGGCGCCCTTGGTTGCAAAAGTTTGTCGGATGATGATGATGATGACATTGCCTGTTGGGTTGTGTAGTTAGTTACGAGTTGCGTTTATTTCAATATGCATTTATATTTTACATAACATAGTTGTGGTACAACACATAACAAGATATAACAGTTCAGTGCCAAACTAAGTCTAGTGTCGTGAAATCAGCTATAGTTTAGGACTACTTTTAATGCAAACCTGGTTCTCTATAGCTAGAGGCTCTGATATCAATCTGTCACACCCTCAATTTCCACTTGCGGAGTTTTACCGCGAGGCGTGTGAACAAACCAGAATCTGAGACACTAGTAACGTCGAACGACTCTATATGATTTGTTTATACGTTCTCCAAAAATCATTTGTTTAACCATTCATAGTTAATTTTAAATTGCCTTAGTTTGGTTTCAATGTTTAGCGGAAGCATTAGTTTTTGAAGTTGAGCGGAAGCGTTAAAGTAAGGTAAAGGAACGGGCGCCAACACAAACGCCAAAACTAAAGAAAAACCCAAACAATATTCATAAATGAGACTCGATAAAAAGATGTCTTGATCAATGCAAGTGAGTGCACCTAGAGCTCCTAGCGTCCTGAGAAACATGTAAAGAAACAAGTGTCAACATTAAAGAAGAGTGAGTTCACAGGTTTTTATATGTTCATTAGTTCGGTTATAAGTTTGTTTCCCCCGTTATCCCTAACCCGGGATAACGACTTAGTTCCATTATTCCCAACCCGGAATAATACTGATGGTTCCATTATTCCATACCCGGAATAATATCGATGTTCCATTATTCCTAACCCGGAATAACAATGTTGTTGGTTCCATTATCCCTAACCCGGGATAATATTGCTGATTCGTAATTAAGTTCAATGTTAACATGTAGGTAGCTAGCCTAAAGTTATGTCACGTAAGTGTTCGCGATCGAAGCTGACTGTTGTGCCTCCGTGTTGCCAGGCCTATCACTGACCATGGCGAAGTTAGGCCAAATTATTCACCCGTTGACCATACCCGGTCGGCTAGCGCGACTAGCTCGGGTGGGGCTTGTCGGGCCCAGTAGTACTACTTATAATTTCCCCGCTATCTAACCCAATACTAACGATCCGAGAGTTTGTCGAGGACTTGTGTGATATAGCTGCTTAGTGACCATAACGTACATTAACATTAACTTAGTTACCGAATAGTTTAATGACGTTAATTTCGTATAACGTAAAGAGATAGAGTTGTAGAGTGTATACATGTTTCTCCCCCTGTTGTTTTAAAACCGGATAAAATTAGGGGCCGTGAACTCACCTTTAGTTGCTCGGTTAGTGTAACACAGATGTAGCAAATGATGGGACCGCTAATTGCGTCCTAACAAGTCAATTGATTTAGAGTTAGTGTGTGAACACACAGATACAAACCCTACACATAACTAACACACAATGCGGTACATACAATAACAATTCCTAAAACCCAAATTATGCATGCAAGTATCATCATACCCACATAGTGATCAAACCAACCTATCATGAACACAAATCAATCCATACAACACTTTGGTACACACATTCGCAAGTTATCAAGTTTCAGCTTATATACTCATAATTAGGCTGTTTTCGAGGATTTTTATAAAATAGTTCCAACGTTCCAATTATTTTACAGAAGGTGTCAAGTATACTGTAGAATTTTATATAAATTTTTCAAGTCCTAACACTTTACCAATTATTCATAAATATTAATATACTAGGCTGCAGTCAGATTCGTCGCTTTCTGACTGCAGTCCACGGGAGAATTTATTTAAAAATCACCGTTCGTCCAATTAACAAAATTCCAGTGGGAGTTTCCCGGAAATTTCCATCTCCAGTTTCTGTACAAAGTTCGTGATTCGACTCTCTACAGATTATTAGATCCGACTCGATAAACAACTAACAAATTTTCAGAATTTTCACAGCTTCAGTTACTGCACTTAATTGGCCACTTAAAAATATCAAACGACCTCAGAAAAATATGAATCTAGCGCCATTAGAAGCGTTTTTTCAAAAATATACGTTTTAGGCTTCAGAAAATCCGTTTTTCGATAAATAATAACCAAGTTACAGCCAGTTGAAGTTGGCTGTAAACACCATTCAGCATCCTGATTTCAGCATTTTATCGCAATATAACACGCTTAAACAATCGAGACGTTAAATATAAACGATCAAGAACAGATTTATCAATCATATATCCTCATGTACATCATACTCATGCAAACCCTAATCATAATATATGGTTTTTATCACAAAACGCAGCCTAATGATTCTTGATTCCAACTAATCATCATAATCGCAAACTAGCATAATTTATCGAACTAAACATCATACACTTTCATAATAATGATTCTACCATTACATACAAGCATGATCAAGAGTTTATAAATCCTAGTATGACTTTGCAAAACAATGATAAACCCTAACCTTTAACAATGAAGATTAATGAACCGGGAGCGAGATGGGAGTCGATTCGGATGATCAAGGGGATCGCGACCGAGAGGAAAAGTGGGAAGGCTGTCGCGACCGAGAGGAAAGAATGGGGAGAAGGCTGCCATCGGCTCTTTGGAGCTAGGGTTTGTGTGTGTGTGTTTTTGTTTTTGAAACATAACACATGCATATATAGTGCAAGAAGGAAAAGAAAAGGAAAAAGGAAAAGGGTTGGGCGGTTTCGCTCGCGGCCGCAAAGGTTTGGGTGGGTCGGTTTGGGTCTATAACTTGATCCTCAAGTTTTGGTTAACTCCTTGAGTCGCAAGGAAGTGAGGTCCACCCGTTTCGCGACCCGGTTCGGTTCGTTTGTCTATTTACTATATCTTTTATAATTAATCACCACGAAATCAAAACATAACATAATCACTCACCAAGCTTATAAGCGTCTAATACATATAGCATGTAATTCACTTGAAAAGTTCACAAGGTTAGCATAGTTATTTCGAGCGTGTAAAATAAATCTCTGAATCAATTTAGCGTAGGAATGAATAACCGTGAAGTAGTGCGTTTAAGATACCTGAAAAACCGGGATGTCACATTTTTCAATTTGGCTATTGTATCAATATGGGTATTTATTGCCATCTGTTTACTCATGACTATAGCCTCTAACATTCTGATCGTAGCGCCCTGTTATAAGTTGACTTGTTCTAATTGTTTTAATGTTCTGCTCAACACATCATAAGCTTCTTTTGTGTCTTTAAAATCTTGTAACAAGTTATCATAATGACGTTTAAGCCCTTTATAATTTTCATCTTTCTCTAAGCAAGACTTGCATGGTTCGAGACATTTTGTGCACTGTCTTTCTACCACAACCTCCTCTTCTTGGGCATTCTCAACTTTCTTGTTCTGTTTAACCCTAGAGTATGCTTCTTCTTCATTTCTTCGATCCATATAGATTTTCTCTGCAATCATATCTTCTTCACATTGCGTATTCTGACAATTTTCCTGATCACCATAAAAGGCATTAAAAACATTAGGAGTCGTATATGCTTCACAAACACTTTGTAAAAGTTCTCTTTCATCAAAATAACAATGATTAGGCTCTTTAGGAATTTCATCATAACGAACTTCTTCCATTTTCAATGAAAAACTTGGTTTTCAACCACTTTATGCAAAATAAGTCGACAATTTTAATGGATCGGTTTGCTAAAAACGTTGAAAATACTTTTCGAAAAATGTTTTTACCAGATTATACCATTAAACTTGTCTTGACAATAGGAATCCAATGATGTATAATGTCCAATTCATGCCCTTTTTTAGAAGATCCACTTCGCACGAACTAAGTGTTCACTTCATACAAATTGGATGCACACTTCGCACGAAGTGTGATCAGTTCTTGCAATCTTACACTTTCACGTTTTTTTGCCATTTTTGACATGATTTTGATCGTTTTTAGCTCTAATCTTTTCAAGGGTTTTACTATAATGGATTTTATGTATTATACTTGAAAATAAGTCCATTTTATCCGTGTAATGTCCAAGAAAGTCAAAAATAGAAAGAATTGAGTAGAAGATGAGATGTTATAAGTCCAATGTCTTCAAATCAGGCCTCTCTCACCTACTCTGATACCACTTGTAGGACCATGATCCGGATCTGTTCAGGCACTAATTTGGCAAACCTAACATAAACATGCAGAATCCGTTTTCTTAGGCGACATTATAAACAAGTTTGTTTCTATTTAAACACTGTTTCATTGATTGTCAAACTTTACAGTTTCTGGAAACAGCCAGACAGAGCTCCGCCGTCTGAGTCGAAAAAGATACAAACATTCAAATGAGCTAACTCCTGTTTATTGACACACACACTTCGCATAAGAGCTAGCCACTTCGTACGAATTGGCTGCCACTTCGTATGAAGTGATTACCACTTCGTACGAAGTGTCCTTACAACATACGAAATTCAACTTTATGCTTCTAAATACAGACTCGATGTTATACGATGACGTAAGAAACAGACATATGCATCAACACCCACAAAAACCAAATAAAAAAGGGTCCTCTGGAAGATGAGATCCCAGAGGTTTACCCAGTGACAACACCAAAGTTACTTGAAACCACTGCTGCTACTTCCTCACCACAACAGATGAGTAGAAAGATCTCAAGCTATAAGCCTATCTCCTCTTGAATCCTCACAAAAGATCAAGTTGTAAGCACAGAGACACCACATATGAAGCTCTAGATCCACTTGGCTCTATCTTCCACAGCCCCTCTCCCAGGGCAATGTCACTTTCTACACCACAACCCTCACCAACAAATATTCCACCTACTATTTTACCCCTGTTGAATGCAATTGTCATGGATCAGACACAAATGAGTTCCTCTCCCTCACACATTACTGAGAGTTCTCCTCTACATGTGACTGAGTCTTGTCACACCCTGACTGCGTAAAACAACAAACCGCGACAGAAACGTCAGGGAGTCACATAACAGAACTATTGTTTCACAACCATGGTACATAAAGTTTTGTATTAGTTGAAGTAAATTTTTTACACTGTCTTGGATTAAACGGAAAACATAACATAAATTAAACTGTCTTTCATGATTTTAAGTCACTAAGGCCCAAGTCCGCCCTAAGTGTGGCATGCTCAACATTAAACATTCGCTCCTGAAACATATGTGAAAGTAAATACGCCAGCATAAAAATGCCTGTGAGTAATATAGGTTTGGTGATGATGATTCATGGCTTTGAATGTTTAAAAGAAATGTTTAACCAAAACAAAATAGCCATGAACCCTTATAAAATGTTTCTTTTATGAAATCATGTGAAAATCAATGATTTAAAAGATGTAATGCAAGATTAGCTTAATAACCGAAATATGTCATGTCTTGTAATAAAATGTCGTGTCTTGTATAAAAATGTCGTGTCTTGTATTTTGTTTGAAGTGGTTTAGTAATGCTACAATATGTAATATTATAAAAGCACTTATATATAGGAAGTACCAAAGGCGTATCCACCATGCTTTTATCATATTACACATGTCTCGTTATTTAAATCACTCACCATAACCAACCATTGAAATGTCTTGTTTAAACCAATGTGATGTCTTGTATAAACCAATGTCATGTATAATCAAATGTCTTAGTAAACCAATGTCTTTGTGTAACCAAAATGTCTTGTGTAAAACAACGTCCTTGAATAAACAAAGGTTTTGTTTAAACCAAAAGTTATGTCTTATAAACCATCGATTTTATTGTAAAAACATATATTAGGATTGTTGGCGAATACATTTAAGCCTTGTTGACTGACGGATAAACCCTTATAAAGACAAAGGTTTATCAAATGTTCATCAGATTCTTTCATTCCCTAAAGTCACTTCCAAACAAACCTAGGAAGCAGGAACGAGATTGTCAATCCTATGGTACCATTACATACTACCGGTTAGCATGATCAATGTTAATGAATGTATCATTGTATATTCAACGCACCAATATGTCTTGAATAATGTAAGCATGTCATGAAAATATCTTGAAACTACGTACTTGGCATACTAAGTCAATATACCAAGCAAAATGTCCTTGAAATCGTGTACTAGGTATGCTAAGTCAACAAACAATGTAAAATGTCTTTGAAACCATGTGTAGGTATACTAAGTCAATATACCATATAAAATGTCTTTGAAACCATGTGTAGGTATACTAAGTCAATATACCATGTAAAATGTCTTTGAAACCATGTGTAGGTATACTAAGTCAATATACCATGTAAAACGTCTTTGAAACCATGTATAGGTATACTAAGTCAATATACCATGTAAAATGTCTTTAAAACCACGTACTATATGTATTAGATAATCCAAACATGTATAATGTCATGAAAACCGAAAGTAGTGATAGGCACATACGAATCACCCCAAAACATTTGAAAAACGTAAAAGAGGGGACTATGTACTCACTTGGGATGGCGTATAAATCTTGTATATAAGATCAAACAACGCTTGGAGAATCAAGGATTCAAGTGGTTCCTAATATCGGTTAACTATGTTAATAAGTCGGGTCTTTAATCGGCGGATCAGATAGAATAGAGTTTTATAAATCAAATGAGTGTTGGAACTCATATGGCATGATTTAATAAACTTAACATTCTGATTTGGAAATGACCCTAAGTGCTTTTGACCCGTTTTGACTCATTTAGATAGTTTACGCTACTTTAACGTGTCATTTGCTTAAACGCGTGATCGAATGGTTAAGCATGTCCTATGAAAAGTCCTAAATGCCTAAACAATTTGCAAATGTTATAACATCAGTTTATATGTCAAATATTTGATTAAAGTGAATTGATGCGCAAAAAAAGCATTTTGGTCATTTTTAAGAGCATAATAAGTGACTTATCATAACACTAACCAAAGGACGTGACCATAAAGTATAACCTCACTAGGTTTTTCCCTATGCAACTATGGTCACATACATGTGTTTGGTCAGATCCTAAGATCGACCAAACGGGTTGGACTCGAAAGTCAAAGCGGTGGTCAAGACTGCTCGACTTACGATCCTAAATAAGCACTAAACTAGAAGTGACGAGTTAGACATGTCAAAACATGTCTAACTAAGTTGCAAAACTGATTTGGTATCAAAACTTAGTGTTTTGATACCCGAAAATAGTTCTGTCGTAAAATGCACATAATGCGCATCTTTGACTGATATTTTAACTCAACACTTCGACTAGTAAACATGGTAATCAGAAGGTGCAATCGCTAAGGATTATAACCTTCATGATTACGATCACGTTGCAAAGTTCAATTGAACTTTGACTTGACCAAAAATGGTCAGAACCGAAAGTCAAACAGAAAGTCAACTGTTTGACTTTTAGCTCAAAATAAGCTAAAATAATGAACAAGACTAGGAAAGAACATTTACTTGTGTTCTAGGAAGGCAAGAATGCTAAGTAGGAGGCCTCCAAGAAGAAGCAAACTACAATATACAGCAAGTAGGATAAGAAGAGGAAACAAGCAAGTTAGAATGAAGAAATCACTTGCTATTTATAGTGAATTTGAAGCTCTAGGATCAATCCATGTGTTATGAGTGTTCTCCAAGGATTAATAGGATTGCAACAAGTGTTAGAATCAGGTTAAAAGGCTTGTTCATCACACAACTTGGTCACCAAGCAAGAAAACAGCTGGGTGTCCAAAACTGCCGCTCTGGTGGGTCCTTACGGACCGTTTGGCTTGTATGCTTATGGTCCGTAAGCATGGGACCTGCGCAGCAAGTTTTGCAAAATGATATTTGGCCCCTGAACTTGTTTCTTCGCGTTTCGTCACTTCTAACACCCGTTAACCTCATTTTTAAGCTCTATGAAGAAGCCAAAGCATATGTAACTTGGATTTTGCCCGAAAATGTCATGGATGTCGATTCGTTCAGTTACACGGTTGCGTTTTTCGTTTATTTAGGACGAACGCTATAACGAATGCGAAAACCACCAAAATTTTGCAACGATTGAAAATTTTGCATTCTTATCAATAAAATACAAGATTTTATTGATTACAAAATTTTTGGATGTGTAAATATGATTTGTATAAAAATAAGAGAATTGGCAGACTTTCACAGTTTGTCGCAAATAGTCCCTGAAGTTGCATAAGCGTGTTTTTGTCATACCGAACCCTTCAAAACTTATTTCTAAGTTATGTAAACCAAACTTAGTAAAAGTTTTTCCTCGGTTCACTACAATCGAAGCTCTGATACCAATCTATCACACCCTGGTCGTAGCGGAAGCGCAAACACGTGACTTAATGGTAATCATTGCTGTCAATCGTGTAAACAATAATAATTAACAACGATGCCATGATCATACATATAAATTTGAGATCAAAGTTTACAAGTTTCAAAAGTAAATTCCCAAGTTTCCGACAAGTTTGCTTGTGTTATCCAAAAACAACATTAAAGTTAAGTTACATCACAAAAGTATGTTTGTTATCGTCATGAAATATATCAGGCTTTTGGCTCCCATATACCCATATGAAGTTGGGATATAAGAGGCAAACCCTTCAAAAGTGACAAATAACAACATAACAAAATTGATACAACAATAATAAACCTAACGTCTATGTGTGTATCTAGCGTCATTCGCTACTTCTTTTCATAGCATCATCTCCTCATCCTGCAACATGTTTAAAATACGAGTTCAATGCAAAAGCAAAGGCGAGTATACAAGTTTAAGTATAGCATAAGTATAAGCATATGTTTAAACAAATCCACATGGCAACAAGAATACATACGAGCATACACTAGGCATGTGATATTTCTAGTCAACCCACTGTTTACGCAACTAGTATAAATAATTCAACATGACCAATGTTCACAGGCGGTGCGTTACTCCTATAGCGCTACACATGTCAAATGGAGGCTCATAATAAGCTAATGTCTATAGTATCACATATGTTCAATCCCTAGTACAAGCATCACATAAGTATCAAGCGTTCATGTATATTGGATTGTTTTGTGCAAGTAATAAAGCATAAGTTTTGTGTTGTTTTGATGCGTAAACATGTTACACCCCAAAAGTGTTTAAACAAAAAAGGGGGATTTGAGTATACTCACGGTTTGTTTTTGGGTCTTTTCTACACTTGAACAATTCCGTGAAGATATTGGTTCATGAGAGGAAACGACGAGTTATCCTACAAGAGGAAAGGAGGCGTATGAGTAACGAGTTAATGATGGATTTGGAGTATTCAGGTAAATGTAAGAATAATGTATGGAAAAGTATTATAACATGAAAAATAGTCACCAGACATAGCACTTGTCATCGACACTATAACAAATCCGTAAGGATTGAATGTGTTTTCATAGGTTCAAGACCTATTAGAATCGTGACAAGGAACTACATACAATAGCGACGAAACTTAATAACTTAACGAATGATTCATTTAGTCATTTATCAAGGGTTCGGTTTCTAAGTTTATTATTTAGTTCATATACATAATTAGTCCTATAGTCATGTAAGAGGTGGGATGATAATTCATCCACTTTGGTACCTCTTGAATCAAGTAAGTCAAGTAGGAGGTGGGAGGATTAACCATCCACTTAGGAACCTCTAGGTTTGTTCACCACTACACAAGTCACCATAGGTGACAAGGAGGGTTCAAGTACATAATGTACAAAATGTAAATATGGTGTCATCTAGATACCAAGTAGACAAGTGTGAGTCAACCCGAAGAGCACACAAGGATAATGGTCAACGGCTATATGGGGTTGTGACACTTTTAGGTCTAGCAAACTAGCTTGGGATCTTGATGAAAAACATCAAGTGATGTGTGGTCTCAAAAGGTTTAGGATAGCCCACGCTAACCAAGGTGGACACACATGAACAAGTCTTAACCTTGCATCACTTGTGAGCTAAAAGCTCTATGAAAACAGAAAGTTTGGAGTGTTTAACACTCCTATTTACATGTATAACAATCTAGGTTAGTCTCCTTAATCACAAGATTGATTAGAAGCTCAAGAACACTATGATTGTTTGAAGTAAACATAATTTTTGGAAAAGTTTGTTTTAAAACAGGGAATTTCTTGCACTTCAACCTCAATATAAAGGAGTTCCATCTAGGTTTTCCATGGAAGAACCTAATGAAACAATCCTAGAGGTGTCCCAAGTGCTAAGGAAGAAGAAACAATGAGAAAGGTGAAGTAGAAGTGAGCTAGAACTCACTTTGAGAGCTTTGAACTTTCTGCTCAATTTCTAAGTTTACCAACTGATTTCAAGTGTTTAGAGAGTGAGATTAGAGTGTTTGTAAACTGGAGGAAGTGTGGGAATGGGTTGGGTTTTATAGGAGGTGATTAGGGTTAGTTAGGTGAGCATTTAGTGCAAGAAGCACAATCCTTGTGCACTAAAATTGACCAATAATGAGCCAAAATCACTTTCTGCCGAAATGGGTGGCTGGCGGGCCGCGAGAAGGGAAGGGGGACACACTGGCGGCCCGCGAGAGGCTGGGATAAGTTTCATTTTTGGCAAAACAGCCCCCTGCGGTCTATATTTAGGGGTTTGGGGTGTTTTTAAGCATAAAAATTGCATTTTCAGGGGGTTTTAAGTCAGTTTATCACAAGAATGAGTATGAGCAAGTATAATTGTATATATGTATCATGTATAAGTATCGTATAATGTATGTATGTCACGTATTTGCAAGTTCATCACACGTTTTACGAATATCACAAGTATGCGTTACATGTTTGAATGTATAAGTATGAAATGATTATGACTAAGTATAACATGAATAAAATATGATTTTCCATTATGATTCAAGTCTCGGATTACATTGCTTTACAACAAAGAATAATTACGAGATACAAGGTTTCCAAAAATAGAAATTCAACGTGAGCTTGCTATAAATAGAAAGTATGGAAACGCGAGGCGTTACAATTCATGCTTTGTTTCCTGAAATACAAGTAATTTGAAAAATCAACAAAAGTTGAGTGAGTTCATGTAGTTTTGTTTTCGTATAAATTGTCGGTTGTAATCCAATATTGAAATCCAGGTATGTTAATAACAATTATGGAATTTAAGGATCTATTAGTGGGTAGCGAGCCCCCTGACATAATGTGCCATAAATAAATAACCAAACCGAGACACTTTGTTCTCAATTGGGATCACAAAAGCACTCCATGGTTAATAACTAGGAGTGGAGCGTGCCTCAAGCGCAATAGATCTACACCTTTTGCACCTTGGTCACTAAGTGATTAATGGCTACTATTGTTATCATTGTCATCATCCTACTTACGCGCATCTATCATGTTATCATCTAAACCCATAGCTAACATATTTGTCATAACATGTATTTCCCCCAAGTGTTATAAAACCGAAAACGTTTAAAAGGAAAGGGGGACATGAACTCACAGAATTGCGTTCCGAGTGATTTGCGTATACTCACAAATGTTCTCTAGGTCTCGTACCGAAACCTACAAGTGTCGTAGACTCCGTTAGACACTTAGGTCTACGTATACTCTATGTACATGTTCTACCATCTTGTATTAGTTGTACTAAGTTGTGTTATAAATGATTAATTCTTAACTTGTTAACATATATTTTACCAAATATATATTCTCGTGTCTCATGTGTTGTATGAACGGGCCTAGCCCTCTTGACTTCGTGTCCCGTCCGAGTATGATGTACGGGTCCTTAACCTCTCGGAGTCGGGTCTCGCACGGGTGACTTGACGATGTCGTAAACGGATATATTTTATATTCTTAAAATATATTTTCTCGTTTAAAAGTAGTTATTATTCACCGTCTAGTCGTATGTGTATATTTATTCTGAAATAAATATATGTGTTTTACAAATATGATGGGTTGTTAAAAATAATCTAATTTTTAACTTATACTTGTATTTGTACATTTATAATTTTTCAAGTATTCTTTGTGTTAGGCTTCTTTGACCATGTCAAATTATATGTTTAGTTGTATTTATTTTCTAAAAATAAATATGTATAGTTTGTAAAATAATATTTCCAATATTATTTTAGTATAAATATATTTGTCATTTGCCAAATGTATACTTAGGTAAGTATACATGTGTTTATGTATTAATGCTCATGTAATTCTCATTAAGTGACCAAAAATCATTCCTTGTGATTTTTATATTTTTCCAAAAATTATGTTACTTAAAAATAATGTATTTTCAAGATTTGTTTGTAATACTATATTTTGAAAATATATATCTTGCTCTCAATTTATATATTTGTCCATATAATTGTCCATTTGTCCAAAGTCCATATTTTGATCAAGAAACATGTATAAGTATTTATATCTTGTTATGTTTGTCTATGCACCCAAGTATGGGTATTTTGTGTGTGTTATTCTTGGGTATACTTTTCCTTCGTATTTTGAGGTATTCATACTCCTTTGGGAGTACTTAGTGTATTAAATCCCTAATTGTCTATTATTACATATTACACATAATATACACTAAAACACACTTTTCTTGGTGATCACTAAGTATATATATTTTCCTAAATATATATATATTTATACTTGTTTTAAATGTCACACCCTGACCGCGTAAAATAACAAACCGTGACAGAAACGTCGGGGAGTGTCGTAACAGAATTATTGTTTCAACAACCATGGCATAATATGTTAAGTTTTATTGAATAAAATTGTTTACATTGTCTTAGATAATAACGGAAAATACAACAAAAGTTAAACTGTTCTTCATGATTTTATTGTCGCTAAGGCCCAAGTCCGCCCTAAGTGTAGCATGATCAACCTTAAGCATTCGCTCCTAAATATATGTGAAAATAAATAAGTCAGCATAAAATACCTGTGAGTAACATAGGTTTTGCGTTAAAGATTCATGGCCTAGAATGTTTAAATGAATACTTAATTAAAAAGTGGCCATGAATACTTACAAAATGTTTTCTTTTATGAAATCATAAGATAAATCGAATGATAATAAAAGAAATATGCATGGTTAAATCATTAACCAAAATATATGTCATGTCTCGTGTAAAGATGTCATGTCATAGATAAAAATGTCTTGTTTTGTACTTTGTTTGAAATGATTTAGATAACGCCACGATATGCAATATGATAAAAGAACTTATATATAGGAAGTACCAACGGCGTATCCACCATGATTTATCATATTACACACATCCCGTTATTTAAATCACTTACCATAAACCAACCATCAAAAATCTTGTTTAAACCAAAGAAATGTCAATGTCATGTAAACAAATGTCATGTATAAGCAAAGTCTTGTGTAAACCAAAATGTCAAATGTATACCAATGTCTTGAATAGTCGAAATGTTTTGTATAAAACAATGTCTTTGAATAATCAAACATTTTGTTTTATAAGTCGTGCTTTTACTGTTTAAAACATATATTTAGATTGTTGGCAAACACATTCAACCCTTGTTGACAGTCAAATAGATCCTTATAAAGTCAAAGGTCTATCCATTTCATCGGATTCTGTCATTCCCTAAAGTTGCTTCCAAACAAACCCGGGAAGTGGGAACGGGGTGTCAAACCTATGGTACCATTACATACTACCGGTCGACGTGATCAATGTTAATGAATGTATTAAGTCAATCTCCAACGCACCAATATGTCACGAACAATGTAAGCAAAAATTTCTTTGAAAACCATGTACTAGTATGCTCAGTTAACATACATAGCAAGAAATATCTATGAAATCAATGTGCTAGCATGCTCAGTCAACATATATAGCAAAATGTAATGTAAATCAATGTGCTCATATGCTAAGTCAACATATGCTGCAAAAAGTATCATTGAACCAATGTGCTAGCATGCTCAGTCAACATACATAGCAAAATGTAATGTAAATCAATGAGCTCATATGCTAAGTCAACATATGCCGCAAAAGTACCTTCAAAATCAATGTGCTAGCATGCTCAGTCAAAATACATAACAAAATGCAATGGAAATCATGTACTAGTATGTACTATGTAATCAAAGCATGTATAATGTCATGAAATCGTGAAAGTAGTCATAGGCACAATATGTTTCACCCCAAAACATTTATAAAACGTAAAAGAGGGGACTATGTACTCACATAATCACCTTAAAACATTTAGAAAAAGAGGGTCTATGTACTCACATAGTCACCACAAAACATGTAAAAAGAGGGGTCTATGTACTCACTTGGGATTGCAAGAAAGTCCTTGTTCAAGAAGATAAACCAAAGCTCAAGAGTCCGAGAATTTAAGTATGTCATAATATCGGATAACTATAAATCGGAAGATTCGGATAGAATGAAGCCTTATAAACCAAATGAGTGTTGGAACTCATATGAAATGGTTTAATAAAGTTAACATTCTGATTTGGAAAGTATCCTAAGTGCTTTTGACCCTTAATGACTTGTTAAGGTAGTTTAAGCCACTTTAACGTGTCATTTGCGTAAACGGGTGTTCGGATGGTTAGATATGCCTTATGATAAGTCTTATATGCCAAAACAAGTTTTATGTAGTTGCAACACCAGTCTATATAAAAACATTGGTTACATAAGCTTAGAATTGATTTATGCGTAAACAGGGCATTTTGGTCATTTATAAAGGCATAATAAGCGACTTAACATAACACTAACCAAACGACTTGAACATAAGGTATAACCTCAGAGGGTTATTTGTTGGTGTATATGTCTGTTGCCTACGTCATTATATTAGAATGAGTCTGGAATGATCAAGAGCTTCTGAAGACTGATCAACACGAAGACGATATCCAAGGGGGGAGTCTCTTACTACAGTATGTCTATGTCTTAGTCTTGTATCGAGTTTGTTTAGAATAGGTGAGATCACGTTAGAAAATTTCGTATTTATGAGAGTTGCAGACCAAGTTCACCCAGAATTGTGCGGTGAGAACAAATTCGACCGAACTTGTTCAGACAAGTTCGCCCGAACTTGTTCACCTCCCAGCAAACTTGCAAGTCTATAAATAGTGGACTTGTGATCTCACATTTAAGAACTTTGGCAAACTTACGGCGAAGCTCTGTCGGATCCGGAACTTGAACGTTTATAAATATTGATCAATAAACTGACATTTAATGAGTAATTCTTGTTATACGATTAACACGTCACTTAGTTTCCGCCTAATTGGACGTTAGATACAAATTCTAGGTTCCTGTGCTATCGAGGACGGTCCTATCAAGTGGTATCAGAGCCGGATACCTGAATTTGGTGAAATCATCACAAGAATCACTCTAATTCTACCATTTTTCTTATCTTTTTCACATATTTGAAGAATTCACAGACAAATATGGCTTAAAATTGAATATGTCATGTAAAATACACTGATAATAAACCCCTGAGAGTTTCAACATCAAATTCAAACGAATTAATGTCAAAAAGTTGAAAAAACCATGTTTGAAAAACTCATTTTGGTCGAACTTGACATCAAGTTCGCTCGAACTTGATTGAAAAATTCATATTTTTCATAAAGTTCGCCGGAACTTGATTGAGTTTTCACTAATTCAGCTAAGTCTGCTCGGACTTGCTTCTTTTTCTTCAAATATATCAAGTTCGCCCGAACTTGATTAAATCTTGTTGAAAGTTTTATACAAGTTCGCCCGAACTTGTGAATTCTCTTGGAAATTCTTATCAAGTTCGACCGAACTTATCACGGTGAAATTTTTTCTCAGAAGTTAACAACAAGTTCGCCCAAACTTGATTGTTTGTGAAAAAGTTGAAGATTTCATACAAGTTCGCCCGAACTTGTTGAAATTGAAATCAAAAGTTGTTTTTCTCATAAGTTCGACCGAATTTGTTTATTGCTATCAGTTTTCGAGTGTTTTTTTATTGTGCTTTCAGATAAGTTGTCAGTTTGTCAAAATGGGTGATTTCCATAACGCGTTTGCTTCACAAGTGGCTTCTTCATCAAATGCTAATACTATTGCGGTTAACCAGATGAATCTGGATAATGAGATGGGTACTACAACAAAACCGCCGAAGCGAATGAGTATGGACGAGTTTGAGGGATGGAAAGAAAAGTTTGTAAACTGGGTACAAGCCAGTCAGTTCCACACCTGGGTTGCGGTAGAAAACGGATTCAAATGGCCAAAAGATGAACGCGAACAAGATCTCCATTTGGTTAAGTTTACACCTGCTGATAAAGATGCATATGTGGCTGAAAAGAAAATGATTAGCCTGATACAACAGTCTGTGATGGAAGATATTTTGATATTACTACAAGAATGTGAAACATCACAAGATTTGTGGCATGCTCTTTGTGACAAATTCAAGGGAAGCGATGAGATGATAAAGAGCAAAAAAGCGTTAATCAAGAAAGAATTTGAAATATTCACAATGATCAAAGGAGAGACAATAAAACAGATGATTGACAGATATTGTCATCTAATGGTCCAGATGCGAAGGCATGATATTAAGAGAACTACCAAAGAGCAAATAGAAAAGTTGGCTGATGCACTTCCCGAGGGAGAGTGGTCAACCTATTTGTTGATATTAAAGAACAGTCCAGGTTGGAGGCATTTAAAGTTATCATCTTTCATCGATAAATTAGAATGTCATGAGATGGAACTGTTAAAAATTGCAAAATTAAAGAATGCAAACATTGTTCAAGATGTCAGTATGTATTACAAAGTAGGTGTTTAAGATACTCAGATTCAGAGCCCGAAAATTCAGACAGCTTTTAGTGCTAATATGAATTCCATGAGTTATTCGTCACAGAATCAGAGTTCTCCGAACACTGGATATTCAAGCACGGGCTCAAATTCTTCGTTTCAAAATCAGAACAATCAGTCGTATCAGACAAACCAATATAGTTCTGATCCGAATGTTTTTCAGTGCAACATCGTAGTTAATCTGAAGAATGTTTTTCCTGAATAAGTGGCGAACCAGCACATAACACTTCTTGCTACTGGTCTAGAATCTTATGAATGTTTAGTTGCTGGGAAGATCAAAAATACGAAAATGACTATTGAGGATTACGATCAGGTGGATGAAGAAGAATTGGATCTGATGGACATCAAGTGGAGTCTAGCTTCGATCATCAACAGAGTTACCAAGTTTGTAGCATTAACTGGAAGAGACATTGGTAATTCTAGCAACAAACTGGGATTCGACAAGACAAAAGTTACATGCTTCAAGTGCTGACAAATTGGCAACGAGAGTGTCTAAACCAAGAAGTAAGTGGCAATCAAAGTCCTTTCGGAGGTGGCAATGATTACTACAAGAAAGCACTGCAATACAAGCCATTTCCGAGAAAAATCGAATTTCAAGATCAGTCATCTAACACCACAGAAAAAGCTATGGTTGCTTCAAATGAAAATGAAGGTTTTGATTGGAACAAGTATATTACCAAGAAGACTGGAGTTGCTCTTATGGATGAGATTGTGGAAGAGCAAGATATGTCTGCTGAGAATGCAGCTCTGGAGAACGCAATTCTAGAGCAATACATGCAACAAAGAGAAGAAGAGGAGATTTATCATCACACGATGATGTAGTGTGATAATTCTTCTAATAGTATTCCTAGTTTTGCAGGTTGTTCTGATGCAACATCTTCCAAGCAAGAGATTAAAGGGAAACCGGTGGTGGTAGAAAAGAAACCAGAGGATGAGAAGGTAAATCTTGAGGTAAAAGTGATTGTAAAGGAGATTGTGAAAGTTGTGGAGGTTGAAAAACCTTGCACAAAGTGCACAAATCATTGTGAGCAATGTGCTGAGAAGTCTATAATCATAAGCGAAATGACTGTGCGTAACGAAAATTTTCGTTATGATTACAGAACAATGAAAGAAGCTTATGAAAAAATGAAAGGCACTTATTGCAATGTCGAAAAAGCTAATCGTGAATTAAGTGCTAATGTAACAATGTTAAGTGCAACAATAGTTGAAAAACAAAAAGCATTTAACATGTATATTGATACTATTGCTGAAACAAGGCGAGAGCTTCAAGACATGAAGATTGAAACAAAGAGGGTAAGGCAATTGTTGAAAAGTTATACCACAAACGCTTATGTCATTGATCACATTCTTCCTACGATCAAGTCGGAGGAAAATGATGAAAAACCAAAAGGTACAAGGCGTAAAGAGTACTGAAATGTTCCACCTCCACTACTTACGAGTTACTGTCACAAGAAAGAGGACGGTATTGAAAATGCAATAAACATAACGCTTTTATCTGAAACAAAAGATCAGTTGCCTGAGAACATTGACGTAGTCTATACAAAATTACACAATGACAGTGAAGCGGTTGTGAAAAATGTGGTAAAGAATGTTTTAGGAAATGATTCTGACAACAGCAGCTTTGAAAGCGCTAACTCAAGTTCGAACAATTCGGAATCACAATCCAAAATGACGATACGTCATCAGATAATGATCTAAGTGATGATCCTAACGTTGTCATGTACAAGGTTAAGGAATCTGATAGGTTATATTTCGATGATAGCTTTTCGATTCGGAATGTGAAAGAAGATCAAATCGATAAATTGTTCAAACTTGTAGAAGTTTCGTCAGATGATCTTGAGATAAATGAAAACAAGTTTTACTCTAAACCCAAAAGGAACTTTAACAACTACCGATAGAATGGTGGTGATTTTCCTGAGAATAGGATAGCAGGGTTGGGTTTGGAGGAAAATGAAGATGAATCGAAAAAGAACCAGAAGTCACCATTTCACGAATAAAAGGTAAAAACATGAAGTTTGTGTATGGGACGAACACGGTTCAAGAAGAAAGTTTGATCGGTAAGCAATCAAATGATGAGTTCAAGAAAGAAAAAGAACTTTGGGACAACGCTAAGTCCACAAGTGGAATAAAACCCACGAATGGACATTCTCATGATACTCGGACTTGCTTCAAATGCAATGAGTTGGTCACATTGCTCGCAAGTGTCCGAAGTCAAAGCCTGTGTATCACCGAAGAAAAACATTTTTAGATGTTGAGAAACATAAGCAACCAGAGATTGTGAAACCAATCAAAATGATAAAAAGAAACAAAGAATCTGAATTCGAAGTAAAACCTAAAACTGATACAAAGTTTGAAAACTCAACTTTTGAAAAAGGTGAAACTTCAAAATTAAACGAAAATAAGGATTCTAGATTCTATATCAAGAAAGCAAGAAGTAAGTCACAATCCTGGATTGCAAAGAAAATTTCTTCATCATCTGAAAGTCCAAAGGTTGTTTCAAATTGATAATGTCAAAACAAACAAGTCGGTAATCAAAAATGATATTTAAAAGTTAAATTTTTCAAAACAAACAAAGAAAGAAAAGGTCGAAAAGTTTTCAATGTTGACATCGGACGAAATGTTTGATGACAATTTTGATTGCGTTGATGAATTTGAAAGTGATTACGATGATCGTTATCAAGTTCAACCCAAGACCAAAGAGACTTGGGTTTTACTATTCATGTAGTTACTTTTCATGTGCAGGGGCTCTAAAGATTCACATTGTTGAAGTAGTATCTGGATAGTGAGCTTCCTGTCACTTAACTTATTCCAAAAGTGTCATATCTTTGTCATTTTGAGGGGGAGTAGTTGAAAAGGAAAATTTGTGAAGAACAAATTGTGAAAATCCACATTGTTGAACAAAAAAACTAATTTTTATGTCAAAATCATTTATTTTGTCAAGTAAATGATATTAATGGTTTATCTGTGGTATAGGTGCAAATACAGATGTTGAAAAAGTATCGGACGACGAGTTCACGTGATCCATATTGATTTGTTATCTTTTAAAATAGAATTTCTTAAAACTAAAATCCAAAAATATGTTTTTGATTTTAGGGGGAGTAATGAAAGCAAAAATAAAAAATAAAAAAACATATGGAAAATATAACACCCCAATCACGTAATACAACAAGACGCGGCGGAAATATCAGGGAGTCACGTTACAAATTGCTCAGCCACAACTGGTACTAAATTGTTTCATTATTATTAAATTGTTTTACAATACAAAGAATACATGTAATTGTCTTCTGTTTAAAGAAGTCTAAAGCCCGGATGCATTCCTATGTGTAGCATGCTTGAATAATCGTCAACCTGAAACATATGTGAAAAAGAGACGTCAACAAACAATGTTGGCGAGCACATAGTTTTGTTGGCCAAATAAATGGCAAAGGTTTTGTATTGCAATTCTTTGACAACTAAGAGAATTGCCAATTGTAAATCGACTCGTTTTAGCCAAGGAATGGCGAAAAGTTAGCTTTGCAATACATTAACTTGATTATGAAACTTGTGACAAAAGAGTTTTGTATATGGCATTATGATCATTACTAAATAATTTTCATGCCTTTGAAAAATTGTACTTTGTTCTTTGTGACCATATTGAAATCGTCCATAAACTTGTAAGTATGTTATTAAAATCCAGTCAAGGATTTCGATAACTATACTGTAATTAGTCATAACTCGTGTGAGTATTAATTGAAATCAATCAATGATTTAATATAATACCAAATATCCTTCTAAGAATCTATCATACAAATCATAAAAGGATTCTTTAAGGATTTGGATATCGAACATTGAAATCAGTCGTACACCAAATCCTAAAGTGACTCGAATAACGCTACAAGAGTAATGCAATAAGAACACTTATATATAGGAAGTACCTGCGACGTATCCACCATGTTCATATGGTATTACACTTGTTTGGTTATCCTAATCACCACATAAACACATAATCGTCACCTGTCACTTGTCTTGTCAACTTGTATCACATATACGCATTAAAGTACGGGAAATCCAATCAAGGACTACCAATTAGTACCTTAAACATTCCACACATATCTAACTATAAAGATAGGTAGACGTAATAGGAAATAAGCCTTGCCACTTTGTCTTGTCAATTTGTATCACATATACGCATTAAAGTACACAGAATCCAATCAAGGACTACCAATTAGTACCTTAAACATTCCACACATATCTAACTATAAAGATAGGTAGATGTAATAAGAAATAGGCCTTGTCACATTGTCTTGTCAATTTGTATCACATATACGCATTAAAGTACACAGAATCCAATCAAGGACTACCAATTAGTACCTTAAACATTCCACACATATCTAACTATAAAGATAGGTAGATGTAGTAGGAAATAAGCCTTGTCACATTGTCTTGTCAACGTGTATCATAAAATCATAATCCTAATGGTGATTTGGATAAGGCCACGAAAGGTAATACAATAAGCACACTTATATATAGGAAGTACCAGTGGCGTATCCACCATGTTCTTATTATATTACTCTAGTTTCGTTATCTAAATCACCAACAATTCTACACATAAACCAATTGTTCATCGTTCATTGTCCATCATTCATTGTTCATCGTTTATCGTTCATTGTTCATCGTTCATTGTTCATTGTTCTTCGTTCATTGTTCATTGTTCATCGTTCATTGTTCATTGTTCATCGTTCACTGTTCCTCGTAAAGTACTTCTTAGAAATCTTACTATAAAGATAGAAAGATTTAAGAGCATACTTCAGATATCCTTTGAGAATCTAACTATGAAGATATAAAGATTTCACAAGGATATAGGCCCTAAAAGACCTCTTTAAATATCGTACCATCAATCGTCATGTTGCATAATCAGAAATAACACACAAAAAGCACTTAGTAAACATATACATGCCATACATTTAAGAAAAATTGATTACACATATGTATCACCCCAAAAGCATTTGGAAAACATAAAAGAGGGTAGTAATGTACTCACCTGGGATAGCGTATAGATCTTGTTCAAATGATATAACAAATCTCAAAGGATCAAGAGTTCAAGTGTTGAAGTGGTTCCTAGTGTATCGGATAAATTAAATGTTAGTGTCGAAACTTGAAAACGAGAAATCGGATAGAATGAAGGATATAAACCAAACAAGAGTCGGATCTTGTATAATATGGTTCATATTAGCTAACATTCTAATTTGGAAGCATTTCAAAAGGTTTTGGCTTGATACGGCTCGCTATAGTGGTTTACGCCACTTTAACGGGTCATAAACGTAACTTGGGGTTCGGATGGTAAAATATGTCCTATAACAAGTCTAATATGTCAAAACCAGTTTATTTAAGTTGTGAAATCAGTTTAGATGTCCAAATAATGTTCGTATATGTTTAAAACTAATTTATGTGTAAAAAGGGCTATTTCGGCATTTTAAAGAATACATAGTCGACTTGTCATTTGACTATCCAAATGGTATGACTATAAGGTATAACCTCAGAGAGTTATTCCCTATGATATTATGGCCATAATAATGGCTTTGGTCGGATCCTAAAGTTGACCAAATGGGTCAGATTGGAAAGTCAAAGCGGTGGTCAAACCGCTAGCTTTTTGACTATAAATAAGCATTTTAACAAAGGCGAATAATTTGACATGTTGCGACATGTCTAAATAAGTTTATAAAAGTATTTTGGCATAAAAACAACCTGTTTTGATACCCGAAAATAGATCCATAGCAAAATGCGCAAAAATCGCATTTTGACCGAAACTTTGACTTGTCAAAATAACAAGAAATGGTGGGAATCAGTAGGCATGATTTTTAGGGATCATAACCCCCTTGATTACCATCATATTGCAAGTTTCAATTGAGCTATATCTTGATCAATTCATGATCAAAACTAAATGTCAAACAGAAAGTCAAACTATTTGATTTTTAGTTCATGTAAGCTATAATAATTGAACAAGACATGAAGGAAAACTTACAGCCACAAAGGATTGATCAAAGATCACCAGAGAAAGCTCCAAGGTGGTTGCAATTCGGATCTATAGCTGATTTGAGTATGAAGGTGATTAAAGAGTTCAAGAATGGACATGAGTTTGGTATTTATAATGATCCAAAGATCACCAAATCATGAAAAGTGTTGGGCAGGGTGTTTAGGCATGGATTAGTGTCCCATTATGTGTCCAAAGCAGAAGAGAAGTGGCAAAATTCGTGTGCTTAGTGTCCTCAATTGAATAGTTATTGCCAGCTATTTGCTATTTTAAATTTTCTATGTCTAATAGCTTCTCGCGGGCTGCCAGTCATTTAGGCTTAGGGACTCGCGCCTCGCCAGAAGGTTAGAATTTCGGAATTGGCAGAAATGGTCCCTGCAGCCTCTAAACTTGTTTTTCGACGCGTTTTGGCACTATTAACACCTATCAACCCAATTTTTAATCTTTATAAGGATAATAAAGTATAAGGAACTTGAAATATGCCATAAATGTTCCATAGGTCAGTTCGTTTGATCGTACGGTCGCGATTTTCTGTTAATTACGACGAAAAACGTAACGAACGCGTGTATGACTGTAAATGCGTAACGGATGGCATTTTTGCATTCAAATAACTAAAATATGATATTTTAATGAGTACAAACATTTTTGGATGTCCGTACATGTTTCGGATAGCGATTTACGCATAAAGGCATAGTTTCGCAAAATTTGCAAAATAGCCCCTAAAGTTACAAAAGTGTGATTTTGCTATACCGAAGCCCTCAAAAATTATTTCTAAGTTATGTGAAGGATATTTAAGGTGTTAGGCTTGTGCTCTTGTTTTGAAGTGTGCGTCGCTATGAGAATCGGTAGACTTTCGCAGTTTGTCGTAATTAGTCCATGTGATTAAATAAGCTTGTTTTTTACACATCAAACCCTCCAAAACTTATTTCTAAGTTATGAAAAGGTTATTTAGGGTGTGTTAAGCTTGTGTCATTGTCTCGGAGTATACGTCGTGTTAAACGGCCTTCGTTGTCGTACCGGTTTACGGTTTCGTTTATAGAAGCTGTATAGGAATTTGAAATCGATCAAGGACTGAATATGTGAATCTGTTTTTGAAATAAACTTGTTTTGAATCTGTAAAATGATTAAAATGTCTCAGGTTTCACAGTCTCCCTTACTTTAGGGAATTTCAGCCCGGAATTTATTCTAAGGAGACCGCAGAGTGTGATTGAAACAATTGGTTGATAACAAGGCTCGAGATTCCAAAGATGCGGAGCATCATTTGGTTTTGGGAATGTTTGGGGGATCCAAAGCGTAATCGTATTTATTCAAAATATCTCAAGGTATTCGGAACCTTTAGAACTTTTGAATCTTTAAGGCATCATCGATTGTGTAAAAACGACATTATGTTATACTAAGTCTTTAGTGTAAATCCTAGCAACAAAAAGGGTGTACATTCAAGCCTGGCCATACATACACGGTTTCTAACATCCCACGAGGTACATCCCATGTACCATGAGCATCTCATGCATAGGAGACGGGTCAACAAACCTATGGCATCAAGATCGTCACCTTTAACACCATAATATACTCCCGGTCGGCTCGAATAGAGTTAATGAATGTACTCGTCAATCGTCCATTGCATTCAATAACCTAATAATAAATAGTCACATAATCACATAATGGTCCAAGATAACATAAAACCTTCAAGTGATCCTGGTAACGTTCCGAAGAATAACACAATAAGAACACTTATATATAGGAAGTACCATCGGCGTATCCACCGTGGTCTTATTGCGTCATACCCTTTCCGTTACCTAATCACTCTAGATTTTATGCAACCATCTTAACAAAGCTTACTATGATTCTCATGTGTCGATCCTTGTAATTAAGTGTGCACCCATAATTACGTGTTTCGTCACATGGTCCACATAGCTCCTCTTGTTAAGTAAGGGAAACATATAATAAGGTTGAAACAATAACTAAACCAGATAATCATCGTCATAACACAATATTGACATCAAACATACATCGTCACAACATAGTAATTATTGAATTTGGGCGTTTTTCATACTAGAAATGATGACACTACTTGTTATGCATACCACAAAATTAGTAGCAGGTATTTCATTCTAGTATAAATATTAATATATGTTTCACACTATCCGAACTGGTACTATGTATCATATACTAAACGAATATGTATTTTTAAATAGTATGCGAAGTCAACATGCGAAGCAACATCGTATCATGTACTATACATAATAGGTAACCAAACCATATATATACCGTCATGAAAACAAAAGTAGAAGTAATAGGCACATAGTATTCGTAGTGTTTGTTTTGCAGCGATTGTACGAATGCACTAGTATGGAAATAATAATATGCTATTCTTGCTAGATTTAGTTCCTAATAATAAGAACAAATCCTCGAAGTGGGTATGTAGTTGTAAATTTCATATAGTGTAATCATATTGAAATTTGTAACTGGAACGCGAATAAATGAAGGAAACTTCTCGATATTCATATTGTCATTACAAACATAGTTGAAATATCGTTCATAGTTTCTAGATAACATAAGGAAAACATAAAGGTTCAAATGATCATGAGTGCTTGATCGTCAGCTTGAACCTCATTGACATTGTACATTTGTCCGTTAGCATTTGCAAGCCTCGGGCAGTTTCGCTTGAAATGATTTAAATCACCAAACATGATCCAGCTGGATATCGAGGTCGTGTCTGAGTAGGTGTAGCTTGATTTCGGATACGACAGGTCACAGATAGATGCCCAAAAAGACCACAGATTGTACACTGGCGGCATGGAGAATTTGCTGGGTGGTGATAGTTGCAACGATTGCATCGAGGATGTTTCCCACGATAAAACCCCCTAACGGGTATGGAGTTGAGTGGGATTGGCGTAGGGATTGCATAATTCCTTGAAGTCTTGCGCTTCTTAGAATTTCTAGAGGATTCACCCGTTGTTCTTGCGTAGCTCATTTCTTGTCTCCGTTTCAAAAAAGTTTCCCTTTCCTGACCTGGGAGTTGGTTAGGGTGGCAGCTAATTCTTTAGCCTCCCTAAGTGTCGTAGGTCTGCTGCCAGTGACAATATCTTAGATTGGGTCAGGTAGGCCATCAATGTATTTTTCAATGGCCCGATCCAATGGTGTGACCATAGTGGGGCAGAGTAAGCTCAATTGTTAAAACCGGTCAGTGTAGCACGGTTTTCCCCACTATCCTGTTTGAGATAGTAAAATTCGTTTTCAAGTGCCCTTATTTCATGTCGTGGGCGAAATTCTTTCATCATAAGATTCCTGAATTCTAACGATGTTTGTGCCATAGCTACTTCTTCACCTCTGTCCCTCATGATTCCGTTCCACCAAGTAATTGCTCTGTTTCGGAAAACACTTGAGGCAAACTCTACTTTGCGCTTACTAGTACACTGAACATGGTGGAATGTGCTTTCTATAGTCTCAAACCATTGTAGGAGCCCAATTGCTCCTTCAGACCCATTAAACTTGAGTGGTTCAGCCGAGTTTTTGTAGTTACATGGCGTAGGAAAATTGTTGTTGTTGTTGTTGTTTTGATTAACTTGGGTCACAATGTCTGGGAGTACAGCAGCCAAATTCTGGGCGATCATTGCTGCCATTTCAGCGTACCAAGTAGCGCCACGGTGACGAGACATCTTGCAGAAATAGCTATAGTAAAAACAAATTAGGTGAGATTTCGTAAGAATGTTATAAGTTTAAACACTATAGTAAATTGAAATTTTGGATTTAGCATTTGTTTAAAAGATCGTGTTCTTGTCCTTGGGAAAATTAGTGTTGTAAATTTTGTCTTGAAATTGCTTGAAAATAAACTGTTGTTATATTTTCGGATAAGAAAATACAAACCAAATTAATGGTTTGTGTTATAAATTCTTTACCATTTAAAATTTTATTATTTTAAGATAAAAACTTTCAATCTATTTTTAGTTGAGTATTTTTAAAATAAAGAAACTTTTGTGGATTTTATTTGAAAAATCTCATCCAAATGATAAAAATTTTGAAAATTTTGAAGGTCAAAAACTTGTATTGGAAAATAGAGTAGGATTGTAAAGTGTCGTGAGATGAAAATGAAATTTGTTTCGTGTGTGTTGAATATTGTTGTAACATATTACCGAAGGTAACATGTCGGAGTATTGTCATACAGGTAGTAGTAAATCGTTTGACTGATCAAGGTAGATGGGTTTTCATAATGTTTCGAGAAGTCATGCTTTAGCCTATAAGTGAACACTCACCCTAAGAATTCCCAGGTAAGAGTGACTAGTCCGATAATGCGGATTTGTACGAACACTCTAGCCTTAGACAGAAAACTCGGGTACATGCGTTCACCCTTCCAGATTGCATGAGTTCACATTAATAAACCAAGATTTCGACGAAAATGTTTGAGAGTAAAACATTTTGAGAAATCCTTTTTTTTATAACTTGTTTGAGATAAATGAGTCGAGAAATATTCTTGACAAAAACTTTTTGAGAAAGTGTTTCGATAAACCTTTTGATAAATTGTTTAAGATAATTAGATTGAGAAACATTTTGTTGAGTGCGTTTGAGGAAACATTTTTGAGAAACCTTTTTGATAAAATACTTGAGAGGAATACGTCGAGAGATATTTTTGACGAAAAAGTTTGTGAAAATATTTGAGAAATACTCCGTTGAAAATGTTTGAAAGAAAAACATTTTGGGAAATTCCTTAACGCGTAATGCCTAAGGGTTTAAGACAAACCATCTAAGGATAGATGATTTGTGAATCATAGAGTAGTTGTGGCACGAGTAAGGATGAGGATTAGGATAGAAATCCTAAGTCTACTCATGTTCGGGTCCCTAGAAGGGTTATAGACAAGGTTAAAGGCAATCTAATAACCTAATTCCCTATAACCAGTGCTCTGATACCAATCTGTAACACCCCAATCGCGTAATACAACAAGACACGGCGGAAATATCAGGGAGTCACGTTACAAATTGCTCAGCCACAACTGGTACTAAATTGTTTCATTATTATTACATTGTTTTACAATACAAAGAATACATGTAATTGTCTTATGTTTAAAGAAGTCTAAAGCCCGGATGCATTCCTATGTGTAGCATGCTTGAGTAATCGTCAACCTGAAACATATGTGAAAAAGAGACGTCAACAAACAATGTTGGCGAGCACATATTTTTTTTGGCCAAATAAATGGCAAAAGGTTTTGTATTGCAATTCTTTGACAACTACGAGAATTGCTAATTGTTAATCGACTCGTTTTTGCCAAGGCATGGCGAAAAGTTAGCTTTTCAATACATTAACTTGATTATGAAACTTGTGACAAAAGAGTTTTGTATATGGCATTATGATCATTACTAAATAATTTTCATGTCTTTGAAAAATTGTACTTTGTTCTTTGTGACCATATTGAATTCGTCCATAAACTTATAAGTATGTTATTAAAATTCAGTCAAGGATTTCGATAACTATACTGTAATTAGTCATAACTCGTGTGAGTATTAATTGAAATCAATCAATGATTTAATATAATACTAAATATCATTCTAAGAATCTATCATACAAATCATAAAAGGATTCTTTAAGGATTTGGATATCGAACATTAAAATCAGTCGTACACAAAATCCTAAAGTGACCGAATAACGCTACAAGACTAATGCAATAAGAACACTTATATATAGGAAGTACCAGCGGCGTATCCACCATGTTCTTATAGTATTACACTTGTTTCGTTATCCTAATCACACCTAACCACATAAACACATAATCGTCACTTGTCACTTGTCTTGTCAACTTGTATCACATATACGCATTAAAGTATGGAGAATCCAATCAAGGACTACCAATTAGTACCTTAAACATTCCACACATATCTAACTATAAAGATAGGTAGACGTAATAGGAAATAAGCCTTGTCACATTGTCTTGTCAATTTGTATCACATATACGCATTAAAGTATACATAATCCAATCAAGGACTACCAATTAGTACCTTAAACATTCCACACATATCTAACTATAAAGATAGGTAGATGTATTAGGAAATAAGCCTTGTCACATTGTCTTGTCAATTTGTATCACATATACGAATTAAAGTACACAGAATCCAATCAAGGACTACCAATTAGTACCTTAAACATTCCACACATATCTAACTATAATGTAATAGGAAATAAGACTTGTCACATTGTCTTGTCAACTTGTATCATAAAATCATAATCCTAATCGTGATTTGGATAAGGCTACGAAGGGAAATACAATAAGCACACTTATATATAGGAAGTACCAGCGGCATATCCACCATGTTCTTATTATATTACTCTAGTTTTGTTATCTAAATCACCAATAATTCTACACATAAACCAGTTGTTCGTTGTTCGTTGTTCATTGTTCAATCTTCATCGTTCATTGTTCATCATTCATTGTTCATCATTCATTGTTCATTGTTCATCGTTCATTGTTCATCGTTCATTGTTCATTGTTCATCGTTCATCGTTCACTGTTCCTCGTAAAGTACTTCTTAGAAATCTTACTATAAAGATAGAAAGATTTAAGAGCGTACTTCAGACATCCTTTGAGAATCTAACTATGAAGATAGAAATATTTTACAAGGATATAGGCCCTAAAAGACCTCTTTAAATATCGTACCATCAATCGTCTTGTTGCATAATCGGAAATAACACACAAAAAGCACTTAGTAAACATATACATGCCATACATTTAAGAAAGATTACACATATGAATCACCCCAAAAGCATTTGGAAAACATAAAAGAGGGTAGCAATGTACTCGCCTGGGATAGCGTACAGATCTTGTTCAAATGATATAACAAAGCTCAAAGGATCAAGAGTTCAAGTGTTGAAGTGGTTCCTAGTGTATCGGATAAATATAATGTTAGTGTCGAAACTTGAAAACGAGAAACTGGATAGAATGAAGGTTATAAACCAAACAAAAGTTGGATCTTGTATGATATGGTTCATATTACCTAACATTCTGATTTGGAAGCATTTCAAAAGGTTTTGGCTTGATACGGCTCGCTATTGTAACATTTGTCAAAAACGGGTTTTCCAAACCCGTTCCGTTTGTAATCGAATATGAAGTTATAAATGTTTCGTTGCGTATTTATGTCCATTTTAATTTTTAATGACGCATAATTAATATAACAAACTAGAATATAAAAGTTATAATTGATAAAAAGTAAAAATAAAATAAATAAAAAGAAAAATAGGCTGTCGGGACTCGAACCCGGGTCAGCCGGAAAGAGCTCAAAGTCTTATCACAGCACACATAACCACTCCGCCACTTGATGTTTGTGAATTCTAGGAAACAATTAAACTTTATGGTCAATCATGAAGCGATCTGGTTACGCTAACTGTAACCGAAATCGGTCACCAAACGTCCAAAAACGTTTGATTGTTCGCGGTTTACCGATTATAACCGATACACCGACACCTCCAATCAATTTAGCTTTGAATGGACTTGAATTCAAGAGTTGATCGGTTTTAATAACCGAAAACTTGCATTTCCTGAATTACTCCAATCATAGTCCCCTCTCGCGACTCAAACACATCTGCAAACCTTTAATTTCACTTCCGCAATACTTTCAGTTCGTCGGAAAAGTTATTTGAACTCGCCGGACTTTCGCCAAAAACCCGTGTCTTCCATCAAATCAGTAAGTCTCTCAATTCTTTCATTGTCTATCAGTTGTTAAGCTATTGCTAACTCAAACCCTTCAATCGGAATCAATTTTAGACGTCGATATCGTGTAATTCACTCTCGCCGGGAAACTTCTGAAAATTCCTATTTTCCGCTGTGAAACGGTATAGTCATTCAAACCTTCTGATAACTCTTGTTTAGTACTTCAATTCCACAATTAGCTAATCAAAACTGTTAATTTGTTCGCTCAGTCGAAGTTCATAAAAACAGAGCCGACGACTTTGCCGGAGTTCTGTGAAAGATCATCATTCCGGTATGTTCATTCCCGAAACTTTTCCTATCCGTTACATATAAATCATTAGTACGTCTGTTAATCGAATAAAACAAGAAACAGTTGATAAATCATTGTCTGTGAATTTAACGAAGAAGATGAAGTCTATTATGATTATAAGATTAATTAAAATCGGTATTATAAACGGGTTAGACACACAGTCCAGCGGTGGACTGTGTGCAAACAATACGCATACGTCCCGAGTTCGATCCTTGACACACACACACTCTCTGTAGTTAAAATGTTTTTTTTAAACTGAACCGGATCCATTCGAAATTAGATGTTAAGTATAATAAAAGTCAGTATATTAACCAAGTTAGACACACAGTCCAGCGGTGGACTGTGTGCAGCATTAAAACACAGGTCCCGGGTTGGAGACCTGTTGACGGCACCGGTTTGATAATTAAAATCTTTTTTTAAAAATAAATGAATTTTGAATAAATTAAAACAGTATATAAATATAATTAAAAACAGAAATATTTCAGGTTAGACACGTAGCTCAGTTGGTAGAGCTGCGTGCACGCGTACGGGAGGTCTCGGGTTCGACCCTCACCCAGCGCATACATTCACACAATAGAACCGGTTAAACAGTCAAACAGTCAATGGTCAATGGTCAACGCAAAAGTCAACAATTTTTTATATTTTTATTTATTTAATTTAATTTAAAAATCAATTAAAAATACTTAAAAATAATGTTTTTAAAGATAGGAAATAGCCTTAAACTCACAAAAATATATCTAAAAATCCTATTAAAATTATTAATAAAATCCATTCATTTACTATACCTTCCGTTATTATTTAGGTTAGTTAATCCTCGTTGATCAATCTTTCAAACTCGTGCGCATCTCATCATCTCCAACCGAACGCACCCAATGTGAGTGAATCTCTACAAAAAACCTTTTTAAACACGTTTTTGGGGTGTATCATGTGTCTTACCATTTATTATATTTAAATCATTGTGCAAACATCATATCATGAACAAATGTGTATTCAGCTTGTATCAACTATTGTGTGGTTATTGTTTAGATTTAATTTATTATTTTCAGTACATGCAATTTCATAGGCCGCCGCTCCCCATTACATTACGAGCGTTGAGCAGTTCCCCATTACATTATGAGCGTGAACCTGGCGTTGCCAACATACGATCGGCTCCGTTTGATTGAACCTTGATCGCACAGACATTCATCATAGGCCGTCCGTTCCCCATTACATTATGAGCGTGAACGTGACGTTGCCAACATATACAGTTTCATTCATGTTATATATTCATGCAAGTTCATATGTTATTGTATGTTATTGTATGTTATAGTTTGTGGTTGTTATTGCTATTGGTTGATTATTTACATTTGCTCACATATGACTATTGCACAATTTTTCTTTGATAAAAATAACAAGAAATCAATAATAAATGTTTATCTAACAAGGTTCACTCGCCAACTTATGTTGACCCAAAAACCCCCCATTTTTACACATGATACAGGTGAACCAGCTGTAGCAAGAAACACATAGGACTGGCTTAGAAGAATAAACTGGTTTAGAGCTTGGATTGTTTAGTTGGTTATTTTTCTTTGTATTTGTATAGACATGTTTGGATTATTGAGAATGTAATTTGACTTTAATAAATATGAAACATATTAGTAAATATCATGAGCTTTGGTGATAACCCAATTATGCCCCGACTCTTATTCCGCTGCGGGTCGGGGTGTGACAGATTGGTATCAGAGCAATGACTATATGGATATAGGATAGGTTATTAGACCCTTAGAGCCTATACTATAGTTGATTAGAAATTTTTAAGATTTTTGTGTGTTACATGCAAAATTCATGATGTTTATATGTTTTATGTTTAATGTTACATTCAATGTTATACAAGCATGTTCATAAGTACATATTAGTATATAATGCCTATCATGAATCATATTCTCATAACATATCATATCCATGAAAGCACACATCACATCATTTTCATGATTGTTTTTACAATGATTTTTGTATTTTCAAATCACATCGAAGTGAGTTCTCATGACGGGCATGTAGTAACTGGAAGGGTACAAGTACCGGTAGTCGGAACGTCCTGTCTAGGATGGCATTCGTATAAATCCAAAATAAAGGACCAGTTTGCCTACCTGGGGACTAACGATGAGAGTACGAAGTACCTATTAGGCCAAAGCATGCTATACCAAACGTCGTGTGAGCTAACCCCACTTTGAGTTGTCATTGTGTCTACACCTGGACACATTCCGACCATACATCTCGTAAACATATTTCGTGGTTTTCATTCGGGTGATGCGAGTGTTAAATCGCCAATACTAATGTGAATCCTACCAAGCCAATAGACATGGGGGCCCACATGACTCTACAGTGAAGGTATGGGGGACATTTGAGGCCCAACATGAGCAAACCCAAGACATCCTATGGATGTAGTTGCATTATTGATATTTATGTTGTTTTCATTTTCTTTAAGACACATGACACCTAAAAAGACTCCATAAACTCACAATCTTCTATGTATGTTCCTGTAGATGTCGGCTAGACAACAACGAGGGGGTAAAAGATCAGGAAGGTCTCACGAACGCTTGGCCACTCAAATCGCAAAACAAATGGCCGCGGTGCTTCCTGACATTGTGGTTCAAGTACAACAAGCTCTCGCCACAAATCCCACTAATCCTCCCCAGTAAGAAGACCAGAACATCGGCAACCCTCCTACCAAAAAGTGCTCATATAAACATTTCAAGTCTTGCGATCCTCCTCCTTAATATGAAGGGACCGAAGGTGTCACTGCTCTCCTCCATTGGTTTGAGGAAATGGAAAACACTTTCCTCAACTGCGATTGTCCCGAGGATCGCAAGGTACGATACGCAACCGGGAGACTATTTGGGGTAGCTCTTACCTGGTGGAATACTGAAAAGGGTAAGAGGGGAATCGATGATGCAATGGCCTTAACGTGGGAGGAGTTAAGGGAAATCATGACGAGGCGATTCTTTCCTCGAAGTGAGATTAAAAAAGCTAGAAGACGAATTTCATTCTTTGAAGCAAAAGGAGGGAGATCATACTTCCTACAACAAGAGGTTTTTAGAGTTGAACCAAATGGTCCCTAACTTGTTCACACCCAGTTTACCGCTTAATCGAGCATTATATTCGAGGTCTTCCCTCGAAAATTCAAGATTTAGTTCTCAGCACTTCACCAGCAACACTTGAAGCTGCTATGGAACTAGCTACTGAACTGACCGAGAATCGAATTCGCAACGGTAAGTTTAAAGAGGAGAAAAAGAAAGCCCCCGTTGAGGGCCAAACTTCAAACCATTCCACCTCCTCCTCTAAGTTTGCTAACAAGAGGAAACATAACACCAGAAACTTCGCTGTCACACAAACCAATTTCCCTATCCCTGCTGCACCCATTACCCAAGTTGCCCCTTCACCTGCACCATACAAAAGGCCATACTCTGGCCCATTACCAAAATGCAACCGTTGCCAATACCACCACTTTCCTGATCATCCCTGCCAACATTGCACCGGCTGTGGTCGCGCAGGTCATACTGTTCAAACCTGTCGCATACCTCAGCGAACGAACCGCCACCAGCCTTCAACCCAAACCCACCAACAAATAATGGGTCAAGCCCAACAACCCCTACTACTACCACCTACCCAACATTTAGCCCGATCATACTACCAACCCAACTATCCCATGGTACAACCTATGCGAGCTTGCTACAATTGTGGAGACCCAAGCCACTTTAGAAACACTTGTCCACGGTTGGTGAACATTATTCATGCTCAAGCCCAAGCCAATCCGGTGAATCAAGCTAACCAAGCTCCTCCACCTGCAAGAGGAAGAGCTTTCAACATCAACGCTAATCATGCTAGAGCTGACGGCAATGTGGTTAACGGTACGTTTCTTATCAATGGTAGTTATGCATCCATGTTGTTTGATACTGGCGCGGATAAAAGTTTTGTGTCTTTAGAGTTTGAACCCATCCTAAACCAAATTCGTGATAAGCTCATGGAATCCATAACAATAGAAGTTGCTGACGGAAAACCGGTCTCATTAAACTCTATTATACGCAATTGTACTCTCACCTTAAACGACCACGATTTTCCAGTTGACCTTATTCCTATGAAGTTGGGAAGCTTTGACATTATAATTGGTATGGACTGGCTCAGTCAACATCAGGCTGAAGTTGTATGCCACGAGAAGTTTATACGCATTCCTCTTCCAAACGGTCAGACTCTACGAATCTTTGGAGAAACCCCATCGAAAGGGCTCAGATTAATGTCCTGTCTTCAAGCCCAAAAATATCTTCGCAAGAATTATGTCGCATTTTAACCCATGTCGTCAAAAAGGGAACCATGGAGAAGAAACTCGAAGACATCCCAGTAGTAAAAGATTTCCCGTAAGTTTTCCCTGACGACATTTCAGGACTTCCTCCAGTAAGAGAAGTCGAATTCCGCATTGATCTTATACCTGGTGCTACACCAGTTGCAAAGTCTCCTTATAGGTTAGCCCCATCCGAAATGCAAGAGCTAGCCAGTCAATTGCAAGAGTTGACTGACAAAGGATTCATACGTCCTAGCTCCTCGCCTTGGGGTGCACCTGTCCTTTTGTGAAGAAGAAAGATGGATCGTTTCGCATGTGCATCGACTACAAAGAACTCAACAAGTTGACGATCAAGAATCGCTATCCATTACCTCGCATTGATGATCTTCTTGACCAACTTCAAGGCGCCAGCTGTTTTTCAAAAATTGACCTTCGATCTGGTTATCATCAACTCAGAGTACATGAAGAAGACGTCCCAAAGACCGCTTTCCGAACTCGTTATGGTCATTATGAATTCATGGTCATGCCATTTGGTTTAATAAACGCTCCAGCTGTCTTCATGGATTTAATGAACAGAGTCTGCAAACCCTATCTCGATCGTTTGTTATAGTCTTCATCGACGACATCCTCATTTATTCAAAGTCTAAGTCTGATCATGAACGGCATCTTTGACTCATCCTTACACTCCTAGAGAATGAAAAGCTTTACGCCAAATTCTCAAAATGCGAATTCTGGTTAAAAGAGGTACAATTCCTGGGACATGTAGTCAATGACAAGGGAATACATGTCGACCCCTCAAAAATCAAAGCGGTACAAGAATGGCAAGCGCCACGTACACCAACTGAAGTAAGATCATTCCTTGGTCTGGCTGGTTATTATCGCCGTTTCATTTCAAACTTCTCTCGCATTGCTGTACCACTCACGGCTTTAACTCATAAGGGGAAACCTTTCATATGGGACCCAAACAAGAAGAAGCCTTCCAAACCCTTAAACAAAAACTCTGTGATGCACCAATCCTCACTCTTCCTGAAGGTTGTGATGACTTCGTGGTTTATTGCGACGCGTCAGGGCAAGGACTAGGCTGTGTTCTAATGCAAAGAGGAAAGGTTATAGCTTATGCTTCGAGACAACTCAAGACTCATGAGAAGAACTACACCACCCATGACCTAGAACTTGGAGCCGTTGTGTTCGCTCTTAAGATATGGAGACATTATCTCTACGCTACTAAGTGTGAAATATACACTGACCACAAGAGTCTTCAACATATCTTCAACCAAAAAGAGTTAAACATGAGGCAACGAAGATGGGTCGAACTTCTAAATGACTACGATTGTGAAATTCGGTACCACCCTGGCAAGGCAAATGTGGTGGTTGATGCACTCAGTCGAAAGGGTTATGCGAACTCCATTCGTCTTCTATGTTCGCAAATCATAACTGACATTAAAGATCAAATTCGAGAAGCCCAACATGTTTCAGTAACGGAAGATGATGTACGAAAGGAGCTGTCCTGTGGAGCTGAACTTAAAATTGAAACTAAATCTGACGGTATTATGTACTATCTAGATCGCATATGGATTCCTGACCACAACAACCTTCGTGAATTTCTTATGAATGAGGCTCACAAAACACGATACTCTATACACCCAGGAGCCGATAAGATGTATCAAGACCTTCGATACACCTATTGGTGGCCTGGAATGAAAAAGGATATTGCTGTTTTTGTTTCCAAGTGCCTTACATGTTCCAAGGTGAAAGCTGAATACCAAAGACCCTCAGGACTTCTGGTCCAACCTGAAATACCTGTATGGAAGTGGGAAAACATAACCATGGACTTCATTACCGGGTTACCTCGCACTTCTGGTGGGTATGACACTATATGGGTAATCATTGATCGTCTTACAAAATCAGCTCACTTTATTCCTATCCGCGAAGATTTCAAGAACGAGAAGCTAGCTCGTATTTACATCAGCGAAATCGTAAGCCGACATGGTGTACCGTTAAGCATTATTTTAGATCGTGATGGTCGTTTCACTTCACGAACATGGCAAGCAGTACAAGCCGCTTTGGGTACACGATTAGATCTCAGTACCGCTTATCATCCTCAAACTGATGGACAATCTGAACGCACCATTCAAACTTTTGAAGATATGCTTCGAGCATGTGTCATAGACTTCAAGGGAAATTGGGACGCTCATCTACCATTAGTTGAATTTTCGTACAACAACAGCTATCATTCAAGTATCGGCATGGTACCTTTTGAAGCTTTATATGGTCGTAAGTGTCGATCTCCAGTATGTTGGCACGAAATTGGGGAAGCTCAAATCACCGGTCCAGAATTGATTCAAGAAACCACAGACAAGATCCATCAAATTCGAAACAATCTTCTAGCGGCTCAAAGTCGTCAAAAGAGTTATGCAGATAAACGACGGAAGCCTTTGGAGTTTAACATTGGTGATCATGTACTTTTAAAAGTATCACCGTGGAAGGGAGTAGTTTGTTTTGGTCAAAAAGGCAAGCTAGCACCACGCTACGTAGGACCTTTCAAGATACTCGAAAGAGTAGGACCTGTAGCATACAAGCTTGATCTACCAGAAGAACTCAACAGAATTCATCCCACGTTCCACGTATCAAACTTGAAGAAGTGCCTCGCAGATGAGAACCTCCATATTCCTCTAGAAGATATTCAGATTGATGAATCTATGCATTTTATTGAAAGACCAGTAGAGATCATGGACTTCGGAGAAAAACGTCTACGGGGAAGTCGCATTCCAATTGATAGTGTACGCTGGGAGTCGAAACGGGGACCTGAGTTTACTTGGGAACGTGAAGACTCAATGCGCGAAAAATACCCGCATCTTTTTCCTACTACTACTACTTAAATTTCGGGATGAAATTCCTAAAAGTAGGGGATACTGTAACATTTGTCAAAAACGGGTTTTCCAAACCCGCTCCGTTTGTAATCGAATATCAAGTTATAAATGTTTCGTTGCGTATTTATGTCCATTTTAATTTTTAATGATGCATAATTAATAAACAAACTAGAATATAAAAGTTATAATTGATAAAAAGTAAAAATAAAATAAATAAAAAGAAAAATAAGCTGCCGGGACTCGAACCCGGGTCAGCCGGAAGGAGCTCAAAGACTTATCACACGCACACATAACCACTCCGCCACTTGTTGTTTTCTGTGAATTCTAGGAAACAATTAAACTTTATGGTCAATCATGAAGCGATCTGGTTACGCTAACTGTAACCGAAATCGGTCACCAAACGTCCAAAAACGTTTGATTGTTCGCGGTTTACCGATTATAACCGATACACCGACACCTCCAATCAATTTAGCTTTGAATGGACTTGAATTCAAGAGTTGATCGGTTTTAATAACCGAAAACTTGCATTTCCTGAATTACTCCAATCATAGTCCCCTCTCGCGACTCAAACACATCTGCAAACCTTTAATTTCACTTCCGCAATACTTTCAGTTCGTCGGAAAAGCTATTTGAACTCGCCGGACTTTCGCCAAAAACCCGTGTCTTCCATCAAATCAGTAAGTCTCTCAATTCTTTCATTGTCTATCAGTTGTTAAGCTATTGCTAACTCAAACCCTTCAATCGGAATCAATTTTATACGTTGATATCGTGTAATTCACTCTCGCCGGGAAACTTCTGAAAATTCCTATTTTCCGCTGTGAAACGGTATAGTCATTCAAACCTTCTGATAACTCTTGTCTAGTACTTCAATTCCACAATTAGCTAATCAAAACTGTTAATTTGTTCGCTCAGTCGAAGTTCATAAAAACAGAGCCGACGACTTTGCCGGAGTTCTGTGAAAGATCATCATTCCGGTATGTTCATTCCCGAAACTTTTCCTATCCGTTACATATAAATCATTAGTACGTCTGTTAATCGAATAAAACAAGAAACAGTTGATAAATCATTGTCTGTGAATTTAACGAAGAAGATGAAGTCTATTATGATTATAAGATTAATTAAAATCGGTATTATAAACGGGTTAGACACACAGCCCAGCGGTGGACTGTGTGCAAACAATACACATACGTCCCGAGTTCGATCCTTGACACACACACACTCTCTGTAATTAAAATGTTTTTTTTTTAACTGAACCGGATCCATTCGAAATTAGATGTTAAGTATAATAAAAGTCAGTATATTAACCAAGTTAGACACACAGTCCAGCGGTGGACTGTGTGCAGCATTAAAACACAGGACCCGGTTCGAGACCTGTTGACGGCACCGGTTTGATAATTAAAATCTTTTTAAAAATAAATGAATTTTGAATAATTAAAACAGTATATAAATATAGTTAAAAACAGATATATTTCAGGTTAGACACGTAGCTCAGTTGGTAGAGCTGCGTGCACGCGTACGGGAGGTCTCGGGTTCGAGCCTCACCCAGCGCATACATTCACACAATAGAACCGTCAAACAGTCAAACAGTCAATGGTCAATGGTCAACGCAAAAGTCAACATTTTTTTATATTTTTATTTATTTAATTTAATTTAAAAATCAATTAAAAATACTTAAAAATAATGTTTTTAAAGATAGGAAATAGCCTTAAACTCACAAAAATATATCTAAAAATCCTATTCATTTACTATACCTTGCGTTATTATTTAGGTTAGTTAATCCTCGTTGATCAATCTTTCAAACTCGTGCGCATCTCATCATCTCCAACCGAACGCACCCAATGTGAGTGAATCTCTACAAATTCCCCATTTTAAACACATTTTTGGGGTGTATCATGTGTCTTACCATTTATTATATTTAAATCATTGTGCATACATCATATCATGAACAAATGTGTATTCAGCTTGTATCAACTGTTGTGTGATTATTGTTTAGATTTAATTTATTATTTTCAGTACATGCAATTTCATAGGCCGCCGCTCCCCATTACATTATGAGCGTTGAGCATTCCCCTTACATTAGACGTGACTGCTTGCCAACATACGATCGGCTCCGTTTGATTGAGCCTTGATCGTACAGACATTCATCATAGGCCGTCCGTTCCCCATTACATTATGAGCGTGAACGTGACGTTGCCAACATATACAGTTTCATTCATGTTATATATTCATGCAAGTTCATATGTTATTGCATGTTATAGTTTGTGGTTGTTATTGCTATTGTTTGATTATTTACATTTGCTCACATATGACTATTGCACAATTTTTCCTTGATAAAAATAACAAGAAATCAATAATAAATGTTTATCTAACAAGGTTCACTCGCCAACTTATGTTGACCCAAAAACCCCCCATTTTTACACATGATACAGGTGAACCAGCTGCAGCAAGAAACACATAGGACTGGCTTAGAAGAATAAACTGGTTTAGAGCTTGGATTGTTTAGTTGGTTATTTTTCTTTGTATTTGTATGGACATGTTTGGATTATTGAGAATGTAATTTTGACTTTAATAAATATGAAAACATATTAGTAAATATCATGAGCTTTGGTGATAACCCAATTATGCCCCGACTCTTATTCCGCTGCGGGTCGGGGTGTGACAGCTATAATGGTTTACGCCACTTTAACGGGTCATAACGTAACTAGGGGTTCAGATGGTAAAACATGTCCTATAACAAGTCTAATATGTCAAAACCAGTTTATTTAAGTTGTGAAATCAGTTTAGATGTCAAAATAATGTTCGTATATGTTTAAAACTAATTTATGTGTAAACAGGGCATTTTCGGCATTTTAAAGAATACAGAGTCGACTTGTCATTTGACTATCCAAATGGTATGACAATAAGGTATAACCTCAGAGATTTATTGCCTATGATATTATGGTCATAATAATGGTTTTGGTCGGATCCTAAAGTTGACCAAATGGGTCAGATTTAAAAGTCAAAGCGGTGGTCAAACCGCTAGGCTTTTTGACTCTAAATAGGCATTTTAACAAAGGCGAATAATTTGACATGTTGCAACATGTCTAAATAAGTTTATAAAAGTATTTTGGCATCAAAACAACCTGTTTTGATACCCGAAAACAGATCCGTTGCAAAATGCGCAAAAATCGCATTTTGACCTTAACTTTGACTTGTCAAAATAACAAGAAATGGTGGGAAGCAGTAGGCATGATTATTAGGGATCATAACCACCTTGAGTACCATCATATTACAAGTTTCAATTGGGCTATATCTTGATCAATTCATGATCAAAACTAAAAGTCAAATAGAAAGTTAAACTGTTTGATTCTTAGTTCATGTAAGCTATAATAATTGAACAAGACATGAAGAACACTTACAAACACAAAGGATTGATCAAAGATCACCAGAGAAAGCTCTAAGGTGGTTGCAACTCGGACCTATAGCTGATTTGAGTATGAAGGTGATTAAAGAGTTCAAGAATGGACATGAGTTTGGTATTTATAATGATCCAAAGATCACCAAATCATGACAAGTGTTGGGCAAGGTGTTTAGGCCTTGATTAGTGTCCCATTATATGTCCAAAGCAGAAGAGAAATGGCAAAATTCGTGTGCTTAGTGTCCTCAATTGAACAGCTGTTGCCAGCTATTTGCTATTTGAAATTTTCTGTGTCTGATAGCTTCTCATGGGCCACCAGTCGTTTACGCTTAGGGACTCGCGCCCCGCCAGAAGGTCAGAATTTCAGAATTGGCAGAAGTGGTCCCTGCAGCCTCAAAACTTGTTTTTCGACGCGTTTTGGCACTATTAACACCTGTAACCCAATGTTTAAGCTTTATAAGGACAATAAAGTATAGGGAACTTGAAATATGTCCAAAAATGTTCCATAGATCAGTTCGTTTGATCGTACGGTCGTGATTTTCGGTTAATTACGACGAAAAGCGTAACGAACGCGTGTATGACCGTAAATGCGTAACGAATGGCATTTTTGCATTCGAATCACTAAAATATGATATTTCAATTATTAAAAAAAATTTTGGATGTCCGTACATGTTTCGGGTAGCGATTTACGCATAAAGGCATAGTTTCGCAAAATTTGCAAAATAGCCCCTAAAGTTACAAAAGTGTGATTTAGCCATACCGAAGCCTTCAAAAATTATGTCTAAGTTATGTGAAGGATATTTAAGGTATGTTAGGCTTGTGTTCTTGTTCCGGAGTGTGCGTCGCTACGAGAATCGGCAGACTTTCGCAGTTTGTCGTAATTAGTCCATGTGATCAAATAAGCTTGTTTTTGACACATCAAACCCTCCAAAACTTATTTCTAAGTTATGAAAAGGTTATTTAGGGTGTGTTAAGCTTGTTTCATTGTCTCGGAGTATACGTCGTGTTAAATGACCTTCGTTGGCGTACCGGTTTACGGTTTCGCTTATAGAAGCTGTATAGGAATTTGAAATAGATCAAGGACTGAATATGTGAATTTGTTTTTGAAATAAACTCGTTTTGAATTTGTAAAATAATTAAAATATCTCAGGTGTCACAGAAAAGTTGAAAAATTAAAAAACATTTAAAAGATTTAAAAAGTACAAAAAACATTGAAAAAGACAAAAAGAATTTTGTGTCAAAAAGGAAATGATAGTACATCAGTGGACTATCACAGTATGCTAAAGAATTATAAATTTAAAAGTGATAAACAAGTCTTACTGTGGATGTCGATAGGCTTTACACGTTCAGTAGATTGTTTTTGAGATATAAACTAAATTTTACAACTGCTTAAACTTGTGGATTAACATCTCTTGGATATATGGACTTAGTACTCCGAAATTTCGTTTGAGAGGTTGCCTGATTCTGAGATACGAGGTCTTTATAGATGACTGATATCTGGGGTATTATACAAGTTCTTCTGATTTTGCGGAAGCAATAGCCTAGAACTTCTATAATGCTTTTGCTAAAAAAGCCCCTAAACTGCATGCAAAGCTGAAAAGAATCGAAAGATCTAATCATTTGCAGTGCTTAAAAGATTCCTTAAGTGGAACACAACTTTAAAGTCGAGACTTCATCTCTTTGTCTGTACGGTGGTACTAACCTGAGCTCTCAAGACTTCGCACAACCCAGATACAAATATCAATTACGCTATATTCACCTGTAAGATGAAATCTAGGGAATTTTTTATACGAGAGTATATTCTGAGATGGAAACCATAGTTAAGTCAAGTTTCATAATTCTACCTAAGATATATTGGAACAATTGAGAAATGTGTCAAAGTTTAAATGGACAAACATATCGACAATCTAGATAAACGAGTTTAAAACTTAAAGTCTCAAAAAGGTCAACGGTACTGATGATATGTCTCAAAAAACTGATACGATTCTTAGACACGAATTCATAAAAAATATGTCTGTAAATATGTTTTTACATAGTTTACTTTTCTTTACTTGTTTTACAGACTAAAACCAAAAAGATTTTCAGTGAGTTTTAGCATAAACTTTAAAAAATTCAAATAGATTTTTTTACATTAGTTTAAATGAAGCCAATGATGGAGAATGGATCTTTGAAGTCTGGTAAGGTGCTAATATGGTGAAAATCTTGATGAAATCCTTTTAAAAACCTAAATGTTCGAAAGTGTTGAAAAGTTCATTAAATTAAAATTTAAAATTGAAGATAACTTTGGTTTGTTCACAACGGGTCGAATCGAGGTCATTAATTTGGACTCGGTAGACAAAATTGGTTAACCAAGGTCATTAAGTTGGACTTGGTCAACTAAGTGTATTTTCATAATTGGTAAACACATGAAAGTTGAATGTCTTAAATGTAAAAACATAAAAGGTCATTAAGTTGAACTTGAATAACTAAAGTTTTGAAAAGGTTCTAGTGGAGATTAAAATTTGAAATATTGATGTTATAAAAATTTCAAAATTTGATCTGAAATGTTTATTTGAATGTTTCAGAAATTTGAAACAGAAGACAAAGCAAGGGGAGTTTAAAGATTAAAGCACATAGCTAGGGGGAGCATGGTGATTAAAGTTTTATCAAGTTTAAGCTTAAGAAACAGAGTTGAAGAAGATTTGTAGATTGAGGGCTTTAAAGTTTATTCAAGACTAAAGATCAGAGATTGTTAAAGACTCAGGAGCTTATTTGAAGTCAATGACTATGACAACATCCAAGTGGGAGTCTATTGGTGCATGTGTCTGTTGCCTACGTCATTATATTAGAACGAGTCTGGAATGATCAAGATCTTCTAAAGACTGATCAAGACGAAGACGAAATCCAAGGGGGGAGTATGTTAGTACAGTATGTCTATGTCTTAGTCTTGTATCGAGTATGTTTAGAATATGTGAGATCATGTTAGAAAATGTCGTATTTATGAGAGTTGTAGACCAAGTTCGCCCGGAATTGTGTGGTGGAACAAGTTCGGCCGAACTTGTTCACCTCCCAGCGAACTTGCAGTCTATAAATGGTGGACTTGTGATCTCACATTTAAGAACTTTGGCAAACTTACGGCGAAGCTCTGTCGGATCCGGAACTTGAACTTTTATGAATATTGATCAATAAACTGACATTTAATGAGTAATTCTTGTTATACTGTTAACCCGTCACTTAGTTTCCGCCTAATTGGACGTTAGATGCAAATTCTTGGTTCCTGTGCTATCGAGGACGGTCCTATCATTATTCCCTATATAACTATGGTCACAAGTGCACATTTGGGCAAGGTCACCAATCATGAGCATAGTATAGTGTTGGTAGGATACCGAGGTCGTCCAAGGACACAAGAGCTTTTAGTACCGGTTTATCATCAGTGTCTAATCAATCTAAATTTTTGATAAATGTTTTAACATAAAATTAAAACTAAAAATAAGAAGATAAATAAAAGAAAAGATAGACAAGATAGAATCACTTGGATCCAACTCATATTTAATGTTCCTTTGATGATTTTCGCACTTTCGGACTTTTTAAGAGATTATCTTAGTTATAATAGTAGGCCCCTCTATTGAAGGTGACGTTACCCTCAACCTAGTGGTTTGAGTCAGCAGGGATATAATCCCAAAGGTTCGGAATATTGGAAGATAATTAAATAAGTTATTAATGCGAAAAGTGGTAGGCCCCTCTTTTGAAGGTGACGTTACCCTCGGCTAAGTGGTTTGAGTCAGCAGGGATACAATCCCAAGTAACCGGTTTAAAATATTAACAGTAGTTTACATATGAGGGGCTCAAGCTATTCGCACCCCCGTCATCCAATACCTTTGGGGCATTGAAGGAGGTCCTAGTAAGCTTGAACCAAGTCCTCGCAGGATCTATACACTGAACGAGACAAGAATTTTACCAAACTACCCTTCTAACCCCCTATCAGGTTAGTTAACGCGCTTTATATAGACCGTAAAGACACAAATGAGCAAATCAATGAAATCATAAAGAAATAGTAGGAAAATTCACTTTCAACATAAGAAACTAGTTATTAAAGTCATTAATACATATCCAAATAAAAAGTGCCGAAAGATTAAAAGTCAAAAGTAATACATTAAAGACTTGTCTTCACCAAGAGATGTAAGAGATTAGCCAAACATGGCCTTTGTTTGACAAAAACCCTTACAATCAATCTTGGATCCCGAGACTACTACACACTCTAAAGATGATAGATGGATGATGGTTGTGGGTGTTGGTGTTGTAGTGGTGGTGGAGTGGTGGCAAAGTGAGAGGGAAGTGGTTTGCCAAGGGTTGCCTTTGAAGTGTTTTAAATTTTATGTGTCTAATAGCTTCCCGCGGGCTGCCAGTCATTTAGGCTTAGGGACTTGCGCCTCGCCAGAAGGTCAGAATTTCAGAATTGGCAGAAATGGTCCCTGCAGCCTCTAAACTTGTTTTTCGACGCGTTTTGGCACTATTAACACCTATCAACCCAATTTTTAAGATTTATAAGGACAATAAAGTATAGGGAACTTGAAATATGTCCAAAAATGTTCCATAGGTCAGTTCGTTTGATCGTACGGTCGCGGTTTCGGTTAATTACGACGAAAAGCGTAACTAACGCGTGTATGACCGTAAATGCGTAACGAATGGCATTTTTGCATTCAAATCACTAAAATATGATATTTAAATGATTACAGAAATTTTTGGATGTCCGTACATGTTTCTGATAGCGATTTACGCATGAAGGCATAGTTTCGCAAAATTGGCAAAATAGCCCCTGAAGTTACAAAAGTGTGATTTTGCCATACGAAGCCCTCAAAAATTATTTCTAAGTTATGTGAAGGATATTTAAGGTATGTTAGGCTTGTGCTCTTGTTCCGGAGTGTGCGTCACTACGAGAATCGGCAGACTTTCGCAGTTTGTCGTAATTAGTCCATGTGATCAAATAAGCTTGTTTTTGACACATCAAACCCTCCAAAACTTATTTCTAAGTTATGAAAAGGTTATTTAGGGTGTGTTAAGATTATGTCATTGTCTTGGAGTATACGTCGTGTTAAACGGCCTTCGTTGGCATACCGGTTTACGGTTTCGCTTATAGAAGCTGTATAGGAATTTGAAATCGATCAAGGACTGAATATGTGAATTTGTTTTTGAAATAAACTTGTTTTGAATCTGTAAAATGATTAAAATGTCTCAGGTTTCACAGTCTGCCTTACTTTAGGAAATTTCATCCTGAAATTTATTCGAAGGAGACCGCAGAGTGTGATTGAAACAATTGGCTGATAACAAGGCTCGAGATTCCAAAGATGCGGAGCATCATTTGGTTTTTGGAATGTTTGGGGGATCCAAAGCGTAATCGTATTTATTCAAAATATCTCAAGGTATTCGTAACCTTTAGAACTTTTGAATCTTTAAGGCGTCATCGATTGTGTAAAAACGACATTATGTTATACTAAGTCTTTAGTGTAAATCCTAGCAACAAAAAGGATGTACATTCAAGCCTGGCCATACGTACACGGTTTCTAACGTCCACGAGGTACATCCCATGTACCATGAGCATCTTATGCATAGGAGACGGGTCAACAAACCTATGGCATCAAGATCGTCACCTTTAACACCATAATATACTCCCGGTCGGCTCGAATAGAGTTAATGAATGTACTCGTCAATCGTCCATTGCATTCAATAACCAAATAACAAATAGTCACATAATCACATAATGGTCCAAGATAACATAAAACCTTCAAGTGATCCTGGTAACGTTCCGAAGAATAACACAATAAGAACACTTATATATAGGAAGTACCATCGGCGTATCCACCGTGGTCTTATTGCGTCATACCCTTCCCGTTACCTAATCACTCTAGATTTTATGCCACCATCTTAACAAAGCTTACTATGATTCTCATGTGTCGATCCTTGTAATTAAGTGTGCACCTATAATTACGCGTTTCGTCACATGGTCCACATAGCTCCTCTTGTTAAGTAAGGGAAACATATAATAAGGTTGAAACAATAACTAAACAAGATAATCATCATCATAACACAATATTGACATCAAACATACATCGTCACAACATAGTGATTATTGAATTTGGGCGTGTTTCATACTAGAAATGATGACACTAATTGTTATGCATACCACAAAATTAGTAGCAGGTATTTCATTCTAGTATAAATATTAATATATGTTTCACACTAACCGAACTTGTAGTATGTATCATATACTAAACGAATATGTATTTTTAAATAGTATGCTAAGTCAACATGAGAAGCAACATCGTATCATGTACTATTATACATAATAGGTAACCAAACCATATATGTACCGTCATGAAAACAAAAGTAGAAGTAATAGGCACATAGTATTCGTAGTGTTTGTTTTGCAGCGATTGTACGAATGCACTAGTGTGCAAATCATAATATGCTATTCTTGCTAGATTTAGTTCCTAATAATAAGAACAAAATCCTCAAAGTGGGTATGCAGTTGTAAATTTCACATAGTGTAATCATATTGAAATTTGTAACTGGAACGCGAATAAATGAAGGAAACTTCTTGATATTCATATTTTCAATACAAACATAGTTGAAATATCGTTCATAGTTTCTAGATAACATAAGGAAAACGTAAAGGTTCAAATGAGCATGAGTGCTTAATCGTCAGCTTGAACCTCATTGATATTGTACATTTATCCGTTAGCATTTGCAAGCCTCGGGCAGTTTCGCTTGAAATGATTTAAATCACCGCAATTGAAACATGCTCCAGTTGGATATCGAGGTCGTGTCTGAGTAGGGGTAGCTTGATTTCGGATGCGACAGGTCACAGATAGATGCCCAAAAGACCACAGATTGTACACTGGCGGCATGGAGAATTTGCTGGGTGGTGATAGTTGCAACGATTGCATCGAGGATGTTTCCCACGATAAAACCCCCTAACGGGTATGGAGTTGAGTGGGTTTGGCATAGGGATTGCATAATTCCTTGAAGTCTTGCGCTTCTTAGAATTTCTGGAAGATTCACCTGTTGTTTCTTGCGTAGCTCATTTCTTGTCTCCGTTTCAAAAAAAGTTCCCTTTCCTGACCTGGGAGTTGGTTAGGGTGGCAACTAATTCTTTAGCCTCCCTAAGTGTCGTAGGTCTGCTGCCAGTGACAATATCTTAGATTGGGTCAGGTAGGCCATCAATGTATTTTTCAATGGCCCGTTCCAATGGTGTGACCATAGTGGGGCAGAGTAAGCTCAATTGTTAAAACCGGTCAGTGTAGGCACGATTTTCCCCACTATCTTGTTTGAGATAGTAAAATTCGTTTTCGAGTGCCCTTATTTCGTGTCATGGGTAGAATTCTTTCATCATAAAATTCCTGAATTCTTCCCATGTTTGTGCCATAGCTACTTCTGCACCTTTGTCCCTCATGATTCCATTCCACCAGGTGAGTGCTCTCTTTTGGAAAACACTCGAGGCAAACTCTACTTTGTGCTTACTAGTATATTGAACATGGCGGAATGTGCTTTCTATACTCTCAAACCATTGTAGGAGCCCAATTGCTCCTTCAGACCCATTAAACTTGAGTGGTTCAGCCGACTTTTTGTAGTTACATGGCGTAGGAAAATTGTTGTTGTTGTTGTTTTGATTAACTTGGGTCACAATGTCTGGGAGTACAGCAGCCAAATTCTAGGCGATCATTGCTGCCATTTCAGCGTACCAAGTAGCGCCACGGTGACGAGACATCTTGCAGAAATAGCTATAGTAAAAACAAATTAGGTGAGATTTCGTAAGATTGTTATAAGTTTAAAACAATATAGTAAATTGAAATTTTGGATTTAACATTTGTTTAAAAGATCGTGTTCTTGTCCTTGGGAAAATTAGTGTTGTAAATTTTGTCTTGAAAATTGCTTGAAAAAAAACTGTTGTTATATTTTCGGATAAGAAAATACAAACCAAATTAATGGTTTGTGTTATAAATTCTTTACCATTTAAAATTTTATTATTTTAAGCTAACAACTTTCAATCTATTTTTAGTTGAGTATTTTTAAAATAAAGAAACTTTTGTGGATTAAAAAATCTCATCCAAATGATAAAAATTTTGAAGGTCAAAAACTTGTATTGGAGAATAGAGTAGGATTGTAAAGTGTCGTGAGATGAAAATGAAATTTGTTTCGTGTGTGTTGAATATTGTCGTAACATATTACCGAAGGTAACATGTCGGAGTATTGTCATACAGGTAGTAGTAAATCGTTTGACTGATCAAGGTTAGATGGGTTTTCATAATGTTTCGAGAAGTCATGCTTTAGCCTATAAGTGAACACTCACCCTAAGAATTCCCAGGTACGAGTGACTGGTCCGATAATGCGGATTTGTACGACCACTCTAGCCTTAGACAGAAAACTCGGGTACATGCGTTCACCCTTCCAGTTTGCATGAGTTCACATTAATAAACCAAGATTTCGACGAAAATGTTAGAGAGTAAAACATTTTGAGAAATCCTTTTTTTATAACTTGTTTGAGATAAATGAGTCGAGAAATATTCTTGACAAAAACTTTTTGAGAAAGTGTTTCGATAAACCTTTTGATAAATTGTTTAAGATAATTAGATTGAGAAACATTTTGTTGAGTGCGTTTGAGGAAACATTTTTGAGAAACCTTTTTGATAAAATACTTGAGAGGAATACGTCGAGAGATATTTTTGACGAAAAAGTTTGTGAAAATATTTGAGAATACTCCGTTGAAAATGTTTTGAAAGAAAAACATTTTGGGAAATTCCTTAACGCGTAATGCCTAAGGGTTTAAGACAAACCATCTAAGGATAGATGATTTGTGAATCATAGAGTAGTTGTGGCACAAGTAAGGATGAGGATTAGGATAGAAATCCTAAGTCTACTCATGTTCGGGTCCCTAGAAGGGTTATAGACTAGGTTAAAGGCAATCTAATAACCTAATTCCCTAAAACCAGTGCTCTGATACCAATCTGTAACACCCCAATCGCGTAATACAACAAGACGCGGCGGAAATATCAGGAAGTCACGTTACAAATTGCTCAGCCACAACTGGTACTAAATTGTTTCATTATTATTACATTGTTTTACAATACAAAGAATACATGTAATTGTCTTATGTTTAAAGAAGTCTAAAGCCCGGATGCATTCCTATGTGTCGCATGCTTGAATAATCGTCAACCTGAAACATATGTGAAAAAGAGACGTCAACAAACAATGTTGGCGAGCACATATTTTTGTTGGCCAAATAAATGGCAAAAGGTTTTGTATTGCAATTCTTTGACAACTACGAGAATTGCTAATTGTAAATCGACCCGTTTTTGCCAAGGAATGGCGAAAAGTTAGCTTTTAAATACATTAACTTGATTATGAAACTTGTGACAAAAGAGTTTTGTATATGGCATTATGATCATTACTAAATAATTTTCATGCCTTTGAAAAATTGTACTTTGTTCTTTATGACCATATTGAATTCGTCCATAAACTTATAAGTATGTTATTAAAATTCAATCAAGGATTTCGATAACTATACTGTAATTAGTCATAACTCGTGTGAGTATTAATTGAAATCAATCAATGATTTAATATAATACAAAATATCATTCTAAGAATCTATCATACAAATCATAAAAGGATTCTTTAAGGAGTTGGATATCGAACATTGAAATCAGTCGTACACAAAATCCTAAAGTGACCGAATAACGCTACAAGACTAATGCAATAAGAACACTTATATATAGGAAGTACCACCGGCGTATCCACCATGTTCTTATAGTATTACACTTGTTTTGTTATCCTAATCACAACTAACCACATAAACACATAATCGTTCATTGTTCATCATTCATTGGTCATTGTTCATCGTTCATTGTTCATTGTTCATCGTTCATTGTTCATCATTCATTGTTCATTGTTCATCGTTCACTGTCCTCGTAAAGTACTTCTTAGAAATCTTACTATTAAGATAGAAAGATTTAAGAGCGTACTTCAGACATCCTTTGAGAATCTAACTATGAAGATATAAATATTTTACAAGGATATAGGCCCTAAAAGACCTCTTTAAATATCATACCATCAATCGTCTTGTTGCATAATCGGAAATAACACACAAAAAGCACTTAGTAAACATATACATGCCATACATTTAAGAAAAATTGATTACACATATGAATCATCCCAAAAGCATTTGGAAAACATAAAAGAGGGTAGCAATGTACTCGCTTGGGATAGTGTATAGATCTTGTTCAAATGATATAACAAAGCTCAAAGGATCAAGAGTTCAAGTGTTGAAGTGGTTCCTAGTGTATCGGATAAATATAATGTTAGTGTCGAAACTTGAAAACGAGAAATCGGATAGAATGAAGGATATAAACCAAAAAACAGTTGTATCTTTTATAATATGGTTCATATTACCTAACATTCTGATTTGGAAGCATTTCAAAAGGTTTTGGCTTGATACGGCTTGCTATAGTGGTTTACGCCACTTTAACGGGTCATAAACGTAACTAGGGGTTCAGATGGTAAAATATGTCCTATAACTAGTCTAATATGTCAAAACCAGTTTATTTAAGTTGTGAAATCAGTTTAGATGTCAAAATAATGTTCGTATATGTTTAAAACTAATTTATGTGTAAACAGGACATTTTCGGCATTTTGAAAAATACAGAGTCGACTTGTCATTTGACTATCCAAATGGTATGACCATAAGGTATAACCTCAGAGAGTTATTCCCTATGATATTATGGTCATAATAATGGTTTTGGTCGGATCCTAAAGTTGACCAAATGGGTCAGATTTGAAAGTCAAAGTGGTTGTCAAACTGCTAGGCTTTTTGACTCTAAATAAGCATTTTAACAAGGCGAATAATTTGACATGTTGCGACATGTCTAAATAAGTTTATAAAAGTATTTTGGCATCAAAACAACCTGTTTTGATACCCGAAAACAGATCCATTGCAAAATGCGCAAAAATCGCATTTTAACCGAAACTTTGACTCGTCAAAATAACAAGAAATGGTGGGAATCAGTAGGCATGATTATTAGGGATCATAACCACCTTGATTCCATCATATTGCAAGTTTCAATTGGGCTATATCTTGATCAATTCATGATCAAAACTAAAAGTCAAATAGAAAGTCAAACTGTTTAATTCTTCGTTCATGTAAGCTATAATAAATGAACAAGACATGAAGGAACACTTACAAACACAAAGGATTGATCAAAGATTACCAGAGAAAGCTCCAAGGTGGTTGCAATTCGGACCTATAGCTGATTTGAGTATGAGGGTGATTAAAGAGTTCAAGAATGGACATGAGTTTGTTATTTATAATGATCCAAAGATCACCAAATCATGACAAGTGTTGGGCAAGGTGTTTAGGCATGGATTAGTGTCCCATTATGTGTCCAAAGCAGAAGAGAAGTGGCAAAATTCGTGTGCTTAGTGTCCTCAATTGAACAGTTGTTGCCAGCTATTTGCTATTTTAAATTTTCTGTGTCTGATAGATTCTCGTGGGCCACCAGTCATTTACGCTTAGGGACTCGCGCCCCGCCAAAAGGTCAGAATTTCAGAATTGGCAGAAATGGTCCCTGCAGCCACTAAACTTGTTTTTCGACGCGTTTTGTCACTATTAACACATTTCAACCCAATTTTTAAGCTTTATAAGGACAATAAAGTATAGGGAACTTGAAATATGTCCAAAAATGTTCCATAGGTCAGTTCGTTTGATCGTACGGTCGCGATTTTCGGTTAATTACGACGAAAAGCGTAACGAACGCGTGTATGACCGTAAATGCGTAACGAATGGCAATTTTGCATTAAAATCACTAAAATATGATATTTCAATTATTACAAAAATTTTTGGATGTCCGTACATGTTTCGGATAGCGATTTACGCATAAAGGCATAGTTTGCAAAATTTGCAAAATAGCCCCTGAAGTAACGAATGTGTGATTTTGCCATACCGAAGCCCTCAAAATTATTTCTAAGTTATGTGAAGGATATTTAAGGTATGTTAGGCTTGTGTTCTTGTTCTGGAGTGTGCGTCGCTATGAGAATCGGCAGACTTTCGCAGTTTGTCGTAATTAGTCCATGTGATCAAATAAGCTTCTTTTTGACACATCAAACCCTCCAAAATTTATTTCTAAGTTACGAAAAGGTTATTTAGGGTTTTTTAAGCTTGTGTCATTGTCTCGGAGTATACGTCGTGTTAAACGGCCTTCGTTGGCGTACCGGTTTATGGTTTCGCTTATAGAAGCTGTATAGGAATTTGAAATCGATCAAGGACTGAATATGTGAATTTGTTTTTGAAATAAACTCGTTTTGAATCTGTAAAATGATTAAAATGTCTCAGGTGTCATAGAAAATTTGAAAAATCAAAAAACATTTAAAAGATTTAAAAAGTACAAAAAAACATTGAAAAGACAAAAAGAATTTTGTGTCAAAATGAAATGATAGTACATCAGTGGACTATCACACAGTATGCTACAGAATTATAAATTTAAAAGTGATAAACAAGTTTTACTGTGGATGTGTCGATAGGCTTTACACGTTCAGTAGATTGTTTCTGAGATATAAACTAAATTTTACAACTGCTTAAACTTGTGGATTAACATCTCTTGGATATATGGACTTAGTACTCCGAAATTTCTTTTGAGAGGTTGCCTGATTCTGAGATATGAGGTCTTTATAGATGATTGATATCTGTGGTATTATACAAGTTCTTCTGATTTTGCGGAAGCAATAACCTAGAACTTCTATAATGCTTTTACTAAAAAAGCCCCTAAACTGGATGCAATGCTGAAAAGAATCAAAAGATCTAATCATTTGCAGTGCTTAAAAGATTCCTTAAGTGGAACACACCTTTAAAGTCGAGCCTTCATCTCTTTGTTTGTACGGTGGTACTAACCTGAGCTCTCAAGGCTTCGCACAACCCATATACAAATATCAATTACGCTATATTCACCTGTAAGATGAAATCTAGTGAATTTTTGACACGAGAGTATATTCTGAGATGGAAACCATAGTTAATTTAAGTTTCATAATTCTACCAAAGATATCTTGGAACAATTGAGAAATGTATCAAAGTTTAAATGGACAAACGTATCGACAATCTAGATAAACGAGTTTAAAACTTAAAGTCTCAAAAAGGTCAATGGTACTGATGATATGTCTCAAAAAACTGATATGATTCTTAGACACGAATTCATAAAAAATGTGTCTGTAAATATGTTTGTACATAGTTTACTTTCTTTACTTGTTTTACAGTCTAAAACCAAAAAGATTTTCAGTGAGTTTTATCATAAACTTTAAAAAATTCAAATAGATTTTTTTACATTAGTTTAAATGAAGCCAATGATGGAGAACGGATCTTTGAAGTCTGGTAAGGTGCTAATATGGTGAAAATCTTGATTAAATCTGTTTAAAAACCAAAATGTTCGAAATTGTTGAAAAAAAAGTTCATTAAATTAAAACTTTAAAATTGAAGATAACTTTGGTTTGTTCACAACGGGTTGAATCGAGGTCATTAATTTGGACTCGGTAGACTAAATTCGTTATTCAAGGTCATTAAGTTGGACTTGGTCAACTAAGTGGATTTTCATAATTGGTAAACACACGAAAGTTGAATGACTTAAATGTAAAAAACATTAAAGGTCATTAAGTTGAACTTGAATAACTAAAGTTATGAAAAGGTTATAGTGGGGATTAAAATTTGAAATATTGATGTTATAAAAATTTCAAAATTTGAATCTGAAATGTTTATTTGAATGTTTGAGAAATTTGAAACAGAAGACAAAGCAAGGGGAGTTTGAAGACTAAAGCACAAAGCTAGGGGAAGCATGGTGATTAAAGTTTTATCAAGTTTAAGCTTAAGAAATAGAGTTGAAGAAGATTTGTAGATTGAGGGCTTTAAAGTTTATTCAAGACTAAAGATCAGTGATTGTTAAAGACTCAGGAGCTTATTTGAAGTCAATGACTACGACAACATCCAAGTGGGAGTCTGTTGGTGCATGTGTCTGTTGCCTACGTCATTATATTAGAACGAGTCTGGAATGATCAAGAGCTTCTAAAGACTGATCAAGACGAAGACGAAATCCAAGGGGGAGTCTGTTAGTACAGTATGTCTATGTCTTAGTCTTGTATCGAGTCTGTTTAGAATAGGTGAGATCACGTTAGAAAATGTCGTATTTATGAGAGTTGTAGACCAAGTTCGCCCGGAATTGTGTGGTGAGAACAAGTTCGGCTGAACTTGTTCACCTCCCAGCGAACTTGCAAGTCTATAAATAGTGGACTTGTGATCTCACATTTAAGAACATTGGCAAACTTACGGCGAAGCTCTGTCGGATCCGGAACTTGAACTTTTATGAATATTGATCAATAAACTGACATTTAATGAGTAATTCTTGTTATACTGTTAACACGTCACTTAGTTTCCGCCTAATTGGACGTTAGATGCAAATTCTTGGTTCCTGTGCTATCGAGGACGGTCCTATCATTATCCCCTATATAACTATGGTCACAAGTGCACATTTGGGCAAGGTCACCAATCATGAGCATAGTATAGTGTTGGTAGGATACCGAGGTCGTCTAAGGACACAAGAGCTTTTGTACCGGTTTATCATCAGCGTCTAATCAATCTAAATTTTTGATAAAAGTTTTTAAACATAAAATTAAAACTAAAAATAAGAAGATAAATAAAAGAAAAGATAGACAAGATAGAATCACTTGGATCCAACTCATATTTAATGTTCCTTTGATGATTTTCGCACTTTCGGACTTTTTAAGAGATTATCTTAGTTATAATAGTAGGCCCCTCTATTGAAGGTGACGTTACCCTCAACCCAGTGGTTTGAGTCAGCAGGGATACAATCCCAAAGGTTCGGAATATTGGAAGATAATTAAATAAGTTATTAATGCGAAAAGTGGTAGGCCCCTCTTTTGAAGGTGAAGTTACCCTCGCCTAAGTGGTTTAAGTCAGCAGGGATACAATCCCAAGTAACCGGTTTAAAATATTAATAGTAGTTTACATATGAGGGGGTCAAGCTATTCGCACCCCCGTCATCCAATACCTTTAGGGCATTGAAGGAGGTCCTAGTAAGCTTGAACCAAGTCCTCGCAGGATCTATACACTGAAGGAGACAAGAATTTTACCAAACTACCCTTCTAACCCCCTATCAGGTTAGTTAACGCGCTTTATATAGACCGTAAAGACACAAATGAGCAAATCAATGACATCATGAAGAAATAGTAGGAAAATTCACTTTCAACATAAGAAACTAGTTATTAAAGTCATTAAGACATATCCAAATAAAAAGTGCCGAAAGATTAAAAGTCAAAAGTAATACATTAAAGACTTGTCTTCACCAAGAGATGTAAGAGATTAGCCAAACATGGCCTTTGTTTGACAAAAACTCTTACAATCAATCTTGGATCCCGAGACTACTACACACTCTAAAGATGATAGATGGATGATGGTTATGGGTGTTGGCAAATCTATTCAACATTGCCGATAAAGCTTTAATGGCAAATCCATTCTAAAGTCATTGATCTTTACAAAATCCATTCAACATTGCCGATAAAGCTTTAATGGCAAATCTAACCAAGGTAGGTCCAGAGGTAAATGAAGTTGTCAAAGTACAAGTTGTAGAGATTGAAAAACCTTGTACAAAATGTATTGAACCATGTATCGAATGTACCGAAAAATCAAAGATCATCGCTGAAATTAATGTGCATAATGAACTTTTAAAATACGATTATCGCATAATGAAGGAAGCGTATGACAAAATGAAAGATGATTACGGCAGGCTCGATCGAAACAATATCGAACAACATGATACTGTGAGAATGTTGAAAGGAACAGTAATGAATAAACAAAAAGCGATTAATATCTATATTAACACCATTGCGGAAACTAAGCAACAACTATAGGACATGAAAATTGAAACAGAACGTGTTCAACAACTTTTGAGAACTTCGAAGGAAAGAAAGTTCAAATGTTGTGAAACCGAAGCAACCAGAGTTTGTAAAACCTGTAATGATTTTGAAAAGAAATGAATCAAAAGCTGAAGTTAAACCTAAAATAGAAAAGAAGTTTGAAAGTTCAACTTTCAAAAAAGGTGAATCTTCAAAAGCTAATGAAAACAAGTTTTACATCAAAAGGCTAACATAAAATCTCAAGCCTGGATTGCAAAGAAACGGTCAACAACATCCGATGTTATTAAGTCTGAGCCTGTTAAGACTAGTGATAACATGAATGAATCAAAATCTGAAATCAAGTCTGAAATTGTCAAAACTACAAGTGGTAAAAGTTTGAAAGATAACAAGAAAGTGAAGTTTTCAAACATAAACATTGTAGAAAATTCAGATGTTGAATTTGAATTTGATTATGCTAACGAATGTGAATTTGATTACGATGATGGTTATCCAATTCAACCCAAGACTAAGAAGGCTTGGGTCGCGCTGTTTAACTAATTGTTGAAATGTGCAGGGGCTCCAGAGATCCTTACTTTCCAAGTGGATTCTAGATAGTGGAGCTTCCAGACATATGACGGGAATGAAAGCGCTCTTGTTCGACATAAAAGCTATCAATGGCGGATATGTTGGATTTGCTGGAAACCAAGGTGGAAGGATTGTTGCCGAGGGAAAGCTCTCAAACGGAGTTGTTTCATTTGATCAAGTGAACTACATTACGGAGTTTGAGAACAACCTTCTGAGTATTTCTCAAATTTGTGACAAAAAGTTTACCGTCCACTTCAATGATAAAGAATGGATGATAATCAAACCGGGTTTCAAAATACTAGACGAATGGATACTCATGCGTGCGCCAAGAGAGAATGATTTGTATGTTCTTGACATGGGAAATGCTACTACTTCTTAAAAAACGGCACAGTGTTTCGTCTCGAAAGCTACTGAGAAGGAGTCAATCTTATGGCATAGAAAGATGGGCCACATTCACCTGAGAAAGATGAATCATTTGGTACATAACAATTTGGTGGAAGGTGTGAATCTGAAAAGTTTTCATATGTCAGATAATTGCCTCGAGTGTAAAAAGGGAAAGCAAATCAAGAAATCTCATCCAAAAAAGATTCTCAATTCGATAAAGTTGCCTCTCGAAAGACTTCATATGGATCTTTTTGGTCCAGTGAATGTTAGAAGCATCTCTGGAGATCTCTACTGCTTGGTAGTCACAGACGATTATTCCCGATATTCGTGGGTATTCTTCCAAGAATCAAAAGATGAGACATTGAAAATTTGGTGATTCTTTTCAAGAAACTTGAGAACCTGTACCATCTTCCGGTGAGACGCATTAGAAGTGACAACGGTACTAAGTTCAAAAACACCAAAATGAAGGAATTCTGCAATGCTAAAGGGATTTTGCACGAGTTTAGTGCACCCTACACTCTACAACAAAAAGGTGTAGCTGAACGGAAGAATAGGACGCTTATTGAAACTACAAGAACCATGCTTGCAGACTTAAAGCTTCTGGTCAGCTTCTGGAGTGAAGCAGATGCAACACTCAAAAGAGTCTTAACAGTAAAACCAACAAAAAAGACCTGTTTTGAGATGATCAACCGACGAAAAACGAATTTGAAGTTCTTAGAACCATTTGGAGCGCCATGTACTGTAATAGATCAAGATGGCAAATTTGGAGCTAAATCACTCGAAGGTTTCTTTGTCGGATATGCAAGTCCTTTGCGAAGGTTACGTTCCTTCATTAAGAAGAGTCATTGAAGCGCAACATGTTGATTGTTTTAACTGTACGGATCCTATTCAGAGAAAAGGTGATGCATAGTTATTCAACTATCAAAACTTGTGGAAATCTTTGTTTACCTGAAGAACCATCCGACGAAGAAATCGCAGAGTTTTATTATCTTCATCAATCAGCAAATCAAGAGCAAATAGTCAGAACGATTGTGGTTAATTAACCCACGTTGGTATATTATTCTTCTGAGGCTAGTTCAAGTAACAGCGGTAGTCAAGAAAGTCAAACAAATCAAGTGACACCAACTACAGAACCGGTCAATACTCCAGTAAACCCTAATCTTTCTGAAGCACAGAGTTCAGACTCGGACGAGGCTCCAACATTCGATGCCGATGGAGAATCTTCTTCAGATGATGAAGCAGAGCAGATTAAAAGTTTATTGAATGAATCTGCAAGGCCGAGTAGTGCTCCTGAAGTTGAAGTAGTGGTAGATCAACATATCACAAATGAAGAGAATACTGTGGTTGTTCCAGGCGAAGTGATGCCAAGATCATATTCTTATCATCCGTCAAATTCTATAATAGGCGAATTACAAGCTGGTGTGAGAACACGGAGTCAAATAAACAAAGATTTGAGCTGTTTCTACACTCGTGTTGCTCCAATTCAAGAGTATTGCTACTATTCATGTTTCATATCCCAGATGGAGCCAAAAAAGTGTTTTCGAAGCTCTAGGCGATGAAAACTGGGTACAAGCAATGCAAGAGGAACTGTTACAATTTGAGAAGTTAGGAGTGTGGAAGCTTGTAGACCTACCTGAAAATCAGAAAGCGATTGATACGAAATGGGTCTTTAAATGCAAGCGAGATGATCGAGGGGTTATAGTTTGAAACAAAGCTCGGGTTGTTGTCAAGGGATTTCACCAGCAGGAAGGGATAGACTACACAGAAGTCTACACACCAATAGCTCGCTTAGAATCTATTTGAATATTCCTTGCTTTCGCAGCATGGAAGGGATTTAAAGTCTATCAGTTGGATGTCAAATCAATTTTTCTGTACGGAAAATTACGCGAGAAGGTGTACGTCGGACAACCACCGGGGTTTGTTGATCCACTCAACAAAAGAAAAGCATATCTTCTTGATAAAGCACTTTACGGTTTACACCAAGCCCCGAGAGCTTGGTATGAGACGTTATCGCAACATCTCATTGGAAACGGCTTTGTCAGAGGAACTGTGGATAGTACTCTCTTCACCAGAGAAGTTGGTAATCATCTAATTATCGTTCAAATCTATGTGGACGACATCATCTTTGGATCTACGAATGATAGTCTTTGCAAGGAGTTTGAGGGCATCATGAAGAAGAAATTCGAAATGTCTTCGATGGGCGAAATGAAATTCTTCCTCGGATTGCAAGTAGATCAACTTCTAGACGGTATTTTCATTCATCAGACCAAGTATGTGCACGACATCTTGAAGAAGTTTGATATGGAAAGCTCGAAGCCGTTATCTACTCCTCTTGCTCTTAATCACGGGATTTGCTTTGATGAAACTAGAGCCAAAGTTGATGAGATACTCTATAGATCAATGATAGGATCGTTGATTGTATCTGACGGCATCATGCCCAGATATCATGTATCCTACCTGCCTATGCGCCAGATATCAGTCAAGCCCCAGAATTTCACACATGCAGATCGTGAAGCGAATCTTCAGATACTTGAAGGGATGCCCAAGCACCGGCTTGTGATACCCGAAGAATGATAATTTCGATCTTGCAGGATACGCTGATTCTGATTTTGGTGTAGATAAGTTGAATTCAAAATCAACTACAGCGGGATGCCAGTTCTTCGGAACAAGAATGGTAACCTAGCAGTGTAAGAAACAGACTACGGTCCCTCTCTCTACCTGTGAAGCTGAGTATATCTCGGCCTCCAGCTGTTGTTCACAGATTCTGTGGATACAACAGCAGATGAGAGACTTTGGTTTGCAATTTCTACACTCCGCTGTTTGTTGATAACAAGGCAGCCATAGATATAACTAAAAATCCGGTTCATCACTCACGCACAAAACACATTGAAATTCGTTATCATTTCATTCGTGATTGCTACGAAAAGAAATTGGTGCGAATAGAAAAAATCCACACCAACGAAATGGCTGATTTTTATACCAAACCTTTTTCTTTGTCACGGTTTAAATACTTGCTGAGAATTAATGGTATGAAAAATTTGCTGACAGGTGCGGACGCTGAGGTTGAATACGGATCGGACGACGAGTTCGTGTGATGCACATTGGTTTGTCTATATCTTTCTAGTTTAGAATTTTATTAAAAACTAAAATACAAAAAGATGTTTTTGATTTTAGGGGGAGAAATGTTAGAGAAAATACAAAAACATTTGAAAATTTTAAAATTCAAAAACATTTGAAAAATACGAAAAGTACAAAAACATTGAAAAAGACATAAAGAATTCAGTATCACAAAAAGGAAATGATAGTATATCAGTGGACTATCACAGTATGCTAAAGAAATGTAAAGTTTAAAAGTGATAAACAAGTCTTACTGTGGATGTGTCGATAGGCTTAACACGTCCAATAAACTGTTTTCGAGATATAAAACTGCTTAATCTTGTGGATTAACATATCTTGGATATATGGACTTAGTACTCCGAAATTCCGTTTGAGAGATTGCCTGATTCTGAGATAAGAGGTCTTTATAGATAGTTGATATCTGGGGTATTATACAAGTTATTCTGATTTTGCGGAAGCAATAACCTAGAACTTCTATAATACTTTCACTATAAAACCCTTAAGCTGCATTCAATCTTGAAAAGTATCGAAAGATCCAATCATTTGCAGTGCTGTAAAGATTCCTTAAATGGAACAAACCTTAAAGTCGAGTCTTCATCTCTTTGTCTGTACGGTAGTACTAACCTGAGCTCTCAAGGTCTCGCAAAACCCAGATACAGATATCAATTACGTTATATTCACCTGTAAGATGAAATCTAGGGAATCTTGATGCGGGAGTATATTCAAGAAGTGGGAACCGCAGAAAAGTCAAGTTTCATAAATCATACCTTAACATATCTTGAAACAATTGAGAAACATGGTAAAGTTTAAGAGGACAAAACATATCGACAATCTAGGTAAACAAGTTTAAAGCTTAAAGTCATCTAAAGGTCAACGGTACTGGTGATATGTCTCATACAACTGATATGATCCTTTAGACACGAATTCACAAAAATATATCTGTAAATATGTTTGTACATAGTTTACTTTGTCCTGTAAATAGTTTATCAGCTTTACAGATTAAAATCATAAAGATTTTCAGTGTGTTTTAGCATAAAATTACAAAAATACAAAAAGATTTTGTTTCTACATTGTTTTTAGCAAACCAATGTTGGAGAACGGGTCTTCGAAGTCTGGTAAGATGCTAGAACTGTGGGAATCTCTTTGACAACGGGCTGGGAGCTAATCTGTAAAATCTGAAAAGCCAAAACAATAAAAAGTTCATTAATTCGAAACTTTGAATTTGAAAATATCAACAGTTTGTTTGTAATGGGTCAAACTGGGGTTATTAACTTGGACTTGGCAGACAAATCTGTTAACCAAGGTCATTAGCTTGGACTTGGTCAACTGAGTGGATTTTCATAACTGGTAAAAGTTGAAAAGTTCAGGGGTTAAAATTGCAAAATTTGAATAAAAATTGAAATTGGGTTTGGCAAGTTCGGCCGAACTTGCTAAACTGAATCAAGTTTAGCATTTAAAGCAAGTTCGACCGAACTTGCTAATTGATGGCTGTTTGTTAAAGTATAAGTTCACCCAGACTTGAATGGGCTTCACACTTTGGGCCTGCAAGTTCGCTCGAACTTTCCAGGGTATAAGTACCTAGCAAGTTCGGCCGAACTCATTCATCAGCTATCAGAAAACTCTGAGCGAACTTGAGAGTTTGAGTGATTTAAGTGAAATTGTCAAAATCATACCGTTATTCTGCCCGAATCTGATTTGATTTTGGTGATTAGCACACCAACTTCAATGGCTGAGGTACAGATTTGATGTTTGAACCGTTAATTGAACTGTATTTGATGAATCTAGATCTGGAATAATAAATGTGTAAGATCTATGATTAATTGGACAAAATTGAACTTAAAATCTTGTTAAAAACTTAAAATCGACCATGGATTCTTGCTGAATTTGATCAGAATTGTTCTGATATGTTTGTGCAAGTTTGGTTTGAAGAAGATGACAAGTTCGGCCGAACTTGTTATCAAGTTCGACCGAACTTGTTAATAAAACTTAATAAATCTGAACCAAAGACATGTTCCACCGAACTTCCTAAAAATTAACTTTGAATAGATTATATGGAAGTTCGCCCGAACTTGTGGTATTAAAATCTGAATATTATTTTGACATAAGTTCGCCCGAACTTATACTTAATTGTTGAACATGTTGTGTAAGACATGTTCGGGCGAACTTAGCTAAATCAGAATGTTTTAAACACACATCAAGTTCGCCCGAACTTGATGAAAGTATTTGAAAAATTTTGTAACTTTTTCTCGTAAAGCTTGCTAATTGTTTTGCATCGTTTTTCAGGCTCAAGAACCAGCAAGGGTGATTGCTATGGATTTCTCAAAATTCCATAACACGTGCATTACGAAAGAATGATATGTCCATCTTCGAAAGAATACGACAGTATCTTGAAGTTTCTAAAGGAATGTCCTATTCATAGAGCGATTACAGAGCGCACAGTGTCTTATAGATCTCACACATACCATTTTTGGATGAACGCAAGCCTAAGTGATGATAAAAAGACCATTACATCTTCTGTGCAAGTCGGGAATGAAGTTAAACCTATCACAGTTACAGAAGACGATATTCGACAGATCCTACAGTTTAGTGATCACAAAGAAGATCCGATATTTCTTGATGAAAAGATGGTTCGAGGTTGTTTTTATCGAATGGGTTACAAGGGGAGCGTGAATAAACCAACACTAAAGAAAGGGGAAGTGCCAAACCCCTACAAGCTCCTGATGCATGCAATTATCCACACTTTTAGTCATCGAAAGGTAGGCCTTGACGACGTGCAAGAATATATGGCCTGTATGGCAACAGCACTGATTCTGAAGAAGCCGTTTAACTACTCAAAGCTTGTTTTCACTCTTATGTCAAAAAACATGGATGATTCAAGGTTATGTCTATATCCGAGGTTCGTGCAAATGCTGATAGATGAGAAATTCACAAACATCGCACGAGATCCAAATGATGTGCTATATCTAATTCACCTTGATGATACAACGGTGAAGAAGCTCTTAAAGTTTCAGAAGCAAGCGTCAGCTCCTATTGCTAAGCCAATGTTGGAGCGATTAACGATTCAAATTATGTTGCACCGTTTGACAATAGGTGGAGGAAAGACGGAAGAGATGATGAGAAAGAGTTGAACGCAGAGAAAGAATGGTTCAAAGATTTCAAGCCTAAGTCTCGGAGTAAATGGTTCTTAAAGGCTGAAGTTGAAAAGCCGAAAAAGAAACGAGCTGCAAAGAAAGTCGGTACAATGCTCATAGATGAAGAAGAACCAGAAAATATTCAAGCTGAAGAAGGTTCAAGTGCAGCAATAGTTGTTGAAAGTCAAGAGATTGAAAAGTCAACGCAAGAAGATGTTATCTCTGCTACATCTGAAAATGATGATGATTCAGATGGAACTCCTGTAAAAGAACCATAAAAGACAGAAGCTAAAATTAGAGCAGAGAAGGAGAAAGAAATGGATGCTGATTTTAATCCAAATCTCGAGAAAGAGTCTGATGAAGAAAGGCCAAAGAAAAAAGCTAAACGTGTGAAATCTGCTACTATTTCATCGACAAAAACTACAGGGTCTCCTCAGACAAAGGGTAAAAAGAAAACGAAGAAAGTTCAAAAGGCAGTTAGTAAACGATATAAGGGAAAGCTGAAGAGTGCAGAAGTTACACAAGAACCTTCTGGCGCACAGGAGAGAGGAGTTACACAAGAACCTCCTACACAAGAACCTCCTGTAGTTGTTACAAGTGAAGCTGAACGTCCAGGAGTCACACAAGAACCTCCTGTGATCATTTCATCTGAAACTGAAAGGCAAGGAGCCACACAAGAACCTCCTGTCTCTGGTTTATTGGAAGTGCCTATTGTTCAATCCCCTGTTGCTCCAACGACTTCACAGTTTGAGAGTTCTACTCCAAAGAAGACTACACCACAGACTGCTACTCCAAAGTCTACTCCAGGACCTAATCTGTTTGGTGATATGTTGAATGATCCAATAAGTCTTCAAGATCTGAATGATTTCTTTCCAGAAACGAATGTTGAGCTTCTTGGAAAGCGTTTTAAGGTGTTAGAAGAAAAAGTTCAACAAAATGAAGCAGAAAAAGCTGAGTTGATAAAGAAAATAAATCAAAGTTCAGTTGAGAAAGAGATGTTGGACAATAAGGTCAAAGTGTTGGAGAATGAACGAGAATATTTCAAAGCACTGATTGAAAGTCTGCAAGATGCAAATGAGAAGCTACAGATAGAAATTACAGAGTTAAAGTCTATTCAAGCCCTAAATGATAGTAGATTCACCAGGATGCAAGAAGTTTTATCTAACACTCTTGGTATTGATTTCATCTCTGAATACGATCGTCTGGATCGTCAGGAAGCTAAAGAAAGATCTGAAAAAGAGTTAGCTGCTAGTGGAAAAGGTAAAGGTATTGAGGGTGAAGCCCCTACTTCTTCTGAAGCTGTAGAGAAGTCTGTTGAAGATGTTACTAAAGCTTCTGAGTCTGATATTCCAAAGGTTGACGAATCTGTCAACCCTTCTGATCCTATCGTTGCTTCTAAAGATAAGGACGATGAAGAAGCAGATAAAGAGGATAAAGAAGATGATGAACAGAAAGATGATTCTGAGTATGAAGATTGGAAAGTTGCTGATGATGAAGATGATGATGACCAGGGAGGAGTTGGAGTTAGAATCAGTGAAGGAAAAGTTTCTGATGATGACAATTTTTCTTCCTTAATGGACGATGAATCTAATAAGATGAATGATCAGTTTCACGGGGAGTCAGGGCAGACAGGGCCCTCAGATGATGTTGATATGGCAAATGTTGATAGATTTGCAAAGCCTGTTACTGCGACAAAGCCTTTAATTTTGATGCTTGAGCATAATGTAGAGGAAGGCGAATACATACATAACTATACAAAGGAAGATCTGGCCAAGTTAATCAAAGTTGATGCTGAAAATCTAGAGTTTGATTTTGAAGAGGATGCATTGAATGTTAACACATTTGAGCCGAATGATTATCAGTATGTTAGAAGATTTGAAGCTGATGAATACAACAGAGTGATTGTTGAAGATTGGTCTTCTGATGATGAAACAGATCAAACTGCAAAGTACGTTGGTCCTAATACTGATAGTTTTCCTACTTTGAGGAGATGTACAAGCAACTTGACGAAGACATGTTGAAAGAAAAGATTGAGGAATCAGTTCGAGAAGGTAAAGTACTAAAGCCGATGACGAAAGAAGAGATAGCTCAAGCAAAGAAGTCTTGGTTTAAAGAAATGTTGCGCGAACGTAAGTTTCGGCGTCCTCTAGCATTCTTTACCAGAGACAAAGATGTGTCATTGGGGGATATTCTGAGTTGGGGTTGGTTCAAGGAGCTGAACGTATATGCAATCAAAAGGTAATTTAGAGTGCAATACTTCAAATATCTTGCTGATTTCAAGACTTTACCATAATGGGATGTTGAGGAGCTGGTTCAGACTGTGAATGTTACATATCAAATGAAGTACATTGATCAGTTGTTATGGAAGATGATCAAGTATGAAGCAGTAAAAGGAGTTAACTATTGGAAACCGTTTATTCCAGGTCGCCGAATCAAAATAAACAAGAAGACAGGGGAGAAAGACATAACATTGATAATGAAGCGACCTAGAGCCATGAGAAACATGCCGTTGATGCCAATTGAGCAAAACTTCTATCCATTGTTCAAGTGGTGGCAGATAGATCCAACTACTTGTGAAGCTGTTATTGTGTTACGATTCGAAGAACACTTGGATATTTCGAAGGAAAAAGTTGAAATATTGGGATTTCAGGGCATGAGAGGATTGTGCTCAGGATTCTAGATCCAATGTGGCTTGTTAACTGTTCCAGAGAAGATATCAAAACCATGTTCTATAGCAAGATTGTGTTTGAAGAATGTGAGAAGGTACAAGCTATGCGATATCAGAAAGTTGTGAATGTTTGCTATGCAAGAGAAGTAAATTCAGGGAAGATGTGGCAGACAAAGTGGAGGGATCTAGAGAGGGTTGAATTTCTAAAAGAGGAGAAGCGTCTCGAGGCTATTCATGAGAAAACTAGAAAGGCAAGTATTAGAAGATTTCAGTATATGAACAAAGTGCCTCCTATAGATTAGACGCCGGATCCTAAGCAAGAATGACGAAAGAAGCCATTCAAGAACTTCTTCCGTCATGTGCGTTAATGTTTATTTGAAGATAGAGTTTTTTTGAAGACTGATACAAGACGAAGAAGATATCCAAGGGGGAGTCTGTTGGTGCATAATGTCTATGTCTTAGTCTTATATCGAGTCTGTATAGAATAAAGCTGAATAGGCTAGCTGTATGAAGTATTTATGTTTAAAGAGTCAAGTTCGCCCATGAGACCATGTAAGGTCAAGTTCGGGTGAACTTAGCTAATCCTCAAGCGAACTTCGACTTCTATAAATAGCTAGCTAGCCTCTCTCATTTGTAACTTTGGCATTTTGGAGGCGAAGCTCTGTCAGTTTGTACTTTGACGTTTAATCAATAAAACTGATGTTAACTGATTAATTATTATCTATAGGTAAACAATAATATTTCCGCTATTATGGACGTTAAAGATCAAATTTAGGTTCCTTAGCATCAAGGATCGGTCCTGCAAAGGTGACGTTACCCTCGGCTAAGTGGTTTGAGTCAGCTGGGATACAATCCCAAGTAACCGGTTTAAAATATTAATAGTAGTTTACATATGAGGGGTTCAAGCTATTCGCACCCCCGCCATCCAATACCTTTGGGGCATTGAAGGAGGTCCTAGTAAGCTTGAACCAAGTCCTCGCAGGATCTATACACTGAACGAGACAAGAATTTTACCAAACTACCCTTCTAACCCCCTATCAGGTTAGTTAACGCGCTTTATATAGACCAAAGACACGAATGAGCAAATCAATGACATCATGAAGAAATAGTAGGAAAATTCACTTTCAACATAAGAAACTAGTTATTAAAGTCATTAATACATATCCAAATAAAAAGTGCCGAAAGATTAAAAATCAAAAGTAATACATTAAAGACTTGTCTTCACCAAGTGATGTAAGAGATTAGCCACACATGGCCTTTGTTTGACAAAAACCCTTACAATCAATCTTGGATACCGAGACTACTACACACTCTAAAGATGATAGATGGATGATGGTTGTGGGTGTTGGTGTTGTAGTGGTGGTGGAGTGGTGGCAAAGTGAGAAAGAAGTGGTTTGCCAAGGGATGCCTTTGAAGTGAACCAATCACCCCTATTTTTAGTCAAAACAGAGGCCCGGCCACGGCCCCGTGTCCAGTGGACACGGCCCGTGGCCATCATCCTTCTCTTTCTTCATTTATTGCATCTGACAGCAGAGGGCCCCACACGACCCCGTAGCCTCTAGGCACGGCAACGTGGTCAACTGTTCGCTGTACTATCTGGATTCTACAAATCTTGTAGTTGACCACGCCCCATGTTGGTCTGGGCACGGCCCTGTGGTGGGCGTAGAAGCTTCTGCAGGTTTTGTCTTGAAGTGCAGGGTCTGACCACGCCTCGTGTTCGTCTGGGCACGGCCCCGTGGTCATCTTCTGTAATCTTGTTTTTGTCTTTTGGGGTGTTGCTGAGGGGTCGGGCATGGCTCGTTATTCCTTCTTTCGTATTTATGTTGGTTTTGGCTGCTTATTTGCTTCTTTTGTTCGTTTAAGCTCTTTTTATCTTGAAAATACAAAAGGAACAAAGAAACGTTCTTTTTCCAACATTAGTACTAAAAAAGGGTTAGTTTTATGCCTCATTTGCTGTAATTTATATGTGCATTTTGCACACATCATGCACTTTGCGCATTATTGATCGAAACTTTGACTCATCTCCAACTAGTAAACGTGGTAATCAGTAGGCATGATCGCTATGGATCATAACCATTGTGATTACGATCACGTTGCAAAGTTGAATTGAACGTTGTCTTGACCAATTAATGGTCAAAGCTGAAATTCAAATACTGTTTGACTTTTAGCTTGAAATAGCTAAAAGAAATAACAAGACTAGGATAGAGCACTTACTTGTGTTGAAGAACACCCAAGAGCTCCAAAAGTGAACAAGAAAACTCTGGTAGGAGGCCTCTAACAATGTGGTAGCCATCACTTAGAGTGTTTGAGATAAGAAGATATGAGTGAGCAAGTTGGAGGGAATGATCAAGGGCCTATTTATAGTTGAACTGAAGCTACAAGGTCATTACAAGTGACCATGAGTCATCAACGGGTTTGATTAGTGTCATAACACTTGCCAAATGTAGAAGAAAGGGTGGCATTTTCGTATGCTTGATCATCAAGAGAGTTAACCAGCTGCTGCCAACAAAATAGCTGATCTGGGGGTCTCATGCGGACCACATGGGATTATGGATGAGGTCCGCGTGGCCTCTAGCTGACAGCAAGTTTCAAAATTTGGAAGAACAGGCCCTGTACACGTTTCGTTGCGTTTTGGCACTTCTAACACCTGTTAACCTGATTTTTAAGCTCCATAAGGATGATAAAGCATAGGGAACTTGAAATATGTCCGGAAATGTCACAGAAGTCAGTTCGTTTGGTCGTACGGTTGTGGTTTTCGGTTAATTCTGACGAAAATCATAACGAACGCGTGCATGACCGTAAATGCGTAACGAATGATATTTTTGCATTTCAATCATTAAAATACAAGATTTTAATGATTACAAAAATTTTTGGATGTGCGTAAGTGTTCCAGATTAAGAAATACGCCAAACGGCATAGTTTCACAGAATTTGCAAAATAGCCCCCTGAAGTTGCATAAGCAAGTTTTTGTCATACCGAAGCCCTCAAAACTTATTTCTAAGTTATGTAAAGGGTATTTAGGGTATGTTTAGCTTATGTCATTGTTCCGGAGTGTGCATCGCTACGAGAATCAGCAGACTTTCGTAGTTTGTCGTAAATAGTCCCTATGATCGAATAAAGCTTGTTTTTGGCATACCAAACCCTTCAATGTTTAGCTTATGTCACTATTCCGGAATATACGTTGCATTTAAATGATTATGTTTTGCGATTACACTTCCAGAAAAGGTTTGAAAGATAAAAATTGAACTAATATTGAAAATGCACAAAAGTCATAAGTAAATATACAAATTTGTAAACAACACAAGGTTTCATTGATCATCAAATTGTTCGGAAGTCGTTACAAGATTGAATTACACAGATGTCACATTAAATCTTTAAGAAAACATTATTTTTCTTAGCTTATTTTTATATAAAAGTAGAGGAAGGCCATGTTTAATTTATTTAAACATCTTCTAATCAAAAGTTTAGTAACAAAAATTATATTTTCTAAGTGTTACGATTTTATAAAAATTTGGCCATAGTTTCCCCTAGATTTAGGAGTTTTCCTGTGTTTTAGAACATGTGTTAATCTATACATACTCATCAAATCATCCATAACAATATTACAAATATAAACCTATGCATAAAAATACAATCTTTATGCCAAGATGAACTCAAAAGTTTGTAAAAACTTGTAGTATTTTAACATGATGTTTAATATGTCCATCTAACTTTAAAAACATGAATTATCCACTAATTACACAACTTTACAGAAATTTCATTTTTAACAACTTGTCCATAAACTTTAATAAGGAGTTTAAATCCATGTTCATGTCATTTTAATTGTAGGACCGATCATCGATGCTAAGGAACATAAATTTGATATCTAACGTCCATAATAGCAGAAATATTACGTCGTGTTTACCAATAGACAAGATTTAATCAGTTAATCGTTAGTTTTATTGATCAAACGTTCTGGTTACAAACTGACAGAGCTTCGCCTCTAAAAAGCCAAAGTTACAAATGAATGAGGCTAGCTAGGTATTTATAGAGCTGCAAGTTCGCCCGTAGGGACACAAGTTCGCCCGAACTTGCCTAAGAAAGTTCGGCCGAATGCATTTACATGAACATCAAGGGCGAACTTGGCTAAAACAAACATAAATACTTCCTATACCTAGCCTATTCAGCTCTATACTATACAGACTCAATATAAGACTAAGACATAGACATTATGCACCAACAAACTCCCCCTTGGATATCGTCTTCGTCTTTTATCAGTCTTCAAAATTCTGTCTTCATATAAACGTTAACACACACGACCGAAGAAGTTTTTATAAGGCTTCCTTCGTCGTTCTTTCTTTGGATCAGGCGTTTGATCAGTTGGTGGTGGTCTTTTAAAATTAGCCATTCTAAGAGAACTTTGTCTTACCGCTTTTTCCATTCTTTCTTTAATCGCCTCATTTCTTTTTTCCTCATTTAAAAACTCAACTCTTTCTAACTCCATCCACTTTGTTTGCCACATTTTTCCAGATTACTTTGCGCGCATAGCAAACATTCACAACTTTCTGAAACTGCATAGCTTGTACCTTTTCATGTTCTTTAAATACAATCTTGTTGTAGAACAAGGTTTTGATGTCTTTTCTCGAGCAGTTCACAAGCTACATAGGATCTAGAATCCTTATCGTTCTCCATAAACCCCTCATGCCCTGATAACCCATCACCTCAACCCGTTCCTTGGTAATATCCAAATGTTCTTCAAACTTCAGCACAATAACAGCTTCACACGTAGCTGGATCTATTTGCCACCACTTCAACAAAGGATACAAGTTTTGTTCAATCGGCATTAGCGGCATATTCCTCATGGATCTTGGACGTTTCATAATTAACGTTATGTCCTCTTCCCCCGTTTTCTTATTTGTCTTGATTCTGCGGCTAGGTATAAAAGGCTTCCAGTAATTGAATCTTGTTACCGCTTCATACTTGATCATTTTCCATAATAACTGATCAACAACCTTCATATGGTATGTAACGTTCACAGTTTGTACCAACTCTTCCACATCCCAATACGGTAATGTCTTGAAATCAGCAAGGTATTTGAAGTATTACACTCTAAACTCCCTCTTGTTTGCATATACGTTCAGCTCTTTGAACCATCCACAACTCAATATATCCCCCAAAGAAACATCTTTGTCTCTGGTAAAGAATGCTAGTGGACATCTAAACTTTCATTCACGTGGCATCTCTTTGAACCAAGACTTCCTCGATTGAGCTATTTCTTCTTTGGTCATGGGCTTAGGAACTTTACCCTCTCGAACTGATTTGGCAATTTTTTCTTTCAGCATGTCTTCATCAAGCTGCTTGTACATTTCTTCAAACGTAGGAAAACTTTCTGAATTAAAACCAATGTACTTTGCTTTCTGATCTGTTTCATCATCTGAAGACCAATCTTCCACAATTACTCGATTATATTCGTCAGCATCAAATCGTCTTTGATACTAATAATCATTTGGTTCAAATGTGTTAACATTTAAAACTTCCTCGAAATCAAACTCTAAGCTTTCAGCTTCAACTTCAACTAATCTCGCAAGATCTTCTTTCGAATAGTTATGCACGTACTCCCCTTCTTCCACATTATGTTCTAACATCAACATTAATGGCTTCGTGGTACTGCAGTAATAGGCTTTGCAGATCGATCAACATCTAACATATCTATATCATCCGAAGGCCCTTTTTCCCCTGACTCCCCCTGACTTTTATCTTCCATCTTATTTGATTCCTCATCCATAAGAGAAGTAAAGTCAAAATCTTCAGAGACTTTTGCTTCAGTGATCTTTATACCTGTACCACCCTGATCAAAATCATCACCACCTTGATCGTAATCATCATCATCATCACCAACATTCCAATCCTCGTAACCTCCTTCCTCTTCATCCTCTTTATCATCTTTCTCAGCTTCTTCATCGTCTTTTTCTTCAGAAGCAGTGATAGGATCAGAAGGTTTGACAGATTCGTCAACCTTTGGAATATCAGACTCAGAAGCTTTCGAAACATCTTCAACTACTTTCTCTGTAGCATCAGAAGACTTAGGAGCTTCACCTTCAACTCTTTTACCTTTGCCACTCTCAGCCAATTCTTTCTCAGATCGTTCTTTGGCTTCCTGTTGATCTAGACGACCATATTCTTTGATGAAGTCGATACCCAGTGCATTAGATAACACTTTCTGCACCCTGGAGAATCTTCGATCATTGGGCTTCGACAGACTTCATATCAGCTATCTCAGTTTGCATTCTTTCATTTGCATCCTGCAAACTTTCGATCAATGCTTTAAGATATTCACGCTCATTCTCTAACACCTTAACCTTGTCATCCAAAATCTCTTTCTCAACCGCACTTTGATTCGTCTTCTGAATAAGCTATGCTTATTCAACGTTATTCTGTGCCACTTTTTCTTCTAGTGCTTTGACACGCTTTTCCAAAAGTTCAACATTAGTCTCTGGAAAGAAATCGTTTAGATCCTGCAGACTTATCAGATCGTTATGCATATCACCAAAATATTAGGTCCTCTTGGAGTTTTGGTGTTGACTTTGGAGTCGTAGCCTTTGGTGTAGGCTTCCTTGGAGCAGAACTTTCAGGAACAGAAGTCGTTGCAGCAATTGGAGACTAAGTAATAGGAACTTCGAGTAAACCAGTCACAGGAGGTTCTTGTGTAACTCCTTGACTTTCAGTCTCAGCATGAATACTAACAGGAGGTTCTTGTGTAGGAGGTTCTTGTGTGGCTCCTGTCTCCTGTGCACCAGAAGGTTCTTGTGGGGCTTCTATGCTTTTCGTCTTTCCAATATACTTTCTGCTTGCTGTTTTTCTTTTCATGCCTTTCGCTTGAGGAGATCCGGTGGTCTTTGTTGATGAAATAGTGGCAGACTTTACACATTTTGCCTTTTTCTTAGGCCTATCCTCATCGGACTCTTTTTCTGCATTAGGATCAAAATTAGCATCCACTTCTCTTTCTTTCTCTGCTTTAATTTCTGCCTCAGTCTTTTGTGGCTCTTTCACCGGAATTTCTTTATCAGAATCATCTTCGTTTTCAGAAGTAGCAGATATAACATCGCCTTGAGTCATTTTCACAGTCTCTTGAATCTCAATAACAACTGCAGCACTTGATCCAGCAACTACTTCAACATTCTTTGGTTCATCTTCGTTGACAAGCATAGTTTCGACTTTCTTCGCAACACGTTTCTTTTTAGGCTTATCAGCTTCTGCCTTTAAGAACCATTCGCTCCTTGCCTTTGGTTTGAAATCTTTAAACCACTCCTTCTCAGCGTTAAGCTCTTTCTCATCGTCGCTACCATCTTTCCTCCATTTGTTGTTTGGCGGCGCAATGTAGTTAGAATCTTTGATCGCTCCGAATACAAGCTTTGCAATAGGAGCTGAAGCTTGCTTTTGAAACTTTATGAGCTTCTTCACTTTGGTCTCATCAAGATGAACTAAGTATAACACATCGTTCGGATCTCGTGCAATATTCGTGTACTCTTCATCAATTAACATCTGAACAAATCTTGGATAGAGACAAAGCCTTGAATCCTCCATATTTTTGACATGTGAGTGAAAACTAACTTCGAGGAGTTGAACGGCTTCTTTAGAATAAGCGCTGTTGCCATGCAAGCTAAATAATCTTGGACATTGTCTAAACTGGTCTTGCGATGACTAAATGTATGAATTATGGTGTGCATTAGGAGCTTGTAGGGGTTTGGCACTTCCCCTTTCTTCAGCGTCGGTTTATTCACGCTCCCTTATCTCCCATACGGAAGAAACAACCACGGACAATCTTCTCGTCAAGATAAATTGGATCGTCTTTGTTGTTGTTGAATTGCAGAATCCGTCGAATATCATCTCCAGTCATAGTAATCGGCTTAACTTCATTATCAACTTGCACAGTAGAAGTAATTGTCTTCTCATCTTCACTTAAACTCGCATTCATCTAGAAATGAAAAATGTGAGATCTGTATGATACTGTGCGCTCTGTGATAGCACGGTGAATATGACTTTCCTCCAGAAGCTTCAAGATACTGTCATATTCTTTAAGCGATGGACAGATCGATTTGTCGAGCGTAATACAGGTGTTGTGCGTCTTTGAAAACTCAACAGAAATTATACGTTCTGGTTCTTGAACCTGGAAAAACGATGCAAAACAATTAGTACACTTATCGAGAAAAAAATCACAAAAATTTTCTAACACTTATATCAAGTTCGGGCGAACTTGATATGTCTTAATACTTTGTGTTTTGTTCAAGTTCACCCGAACATGCACATAACATGTTCAAAGTCCAAGAGTAAGTTCGGGCGAACATACACTCTAATCAATTCAAATTTTTTAATAAGTTCGGTCGAAGATGCATTAGATTATTTCATCATGATTTTGATGCAAATCCGGTCGAACTTGATAACAAGTTTGGCCGAACTTGTCATCTTCTCCAACCAGTCTTGTTCAACATGCCAACAATCGTTTCAGAGCAATCAAAAACAATTATGTGGTCGATTTTAAGTGTTAATTCTTATTTTAGGTTTAATTTTGTCCAGAAACACCTAAATCTACCACTATTAACAATTTCAGATCTCGTTTCAATTGTTTACGGTTCAAACATGGATCAATCTCCAAATCTCACCTCAGCCATGGTAATTGGTGTGTAAATCACCAAAAACGGACTAAAATCAGGCAGAATAACGACGCTAAAATGCCAAAATCGCTCAGAACTCTCTCAAGTTCAAGTTCTCTTCAGTTGGTTTGAATTGCATTTGAATGAGTTGGCCGAACTTGATTGGTATTTCTACCAAGTCAAGTTCGGGCGAACTTGTTAAGCCGAACAAACAAGCCCAACTAAGTTCGAACGAACTTAGCCTTTAATCAACACAACCATCTGCAAGTTCGGCTGAACTTGCTGTTTGTTAATACTTGATATTGTTTAGCAAGTTCGGCCGAACTTGCCAAGCACAATCTTCAAATTTTTCAAACTTTTCATTTTAACCCATGAACTTTCCAACTTTTTACCAGTTATGAAAATCCACCCAGTTGACCAAGTCTAAGCTAATGACCTTTGTTTACCGATTTGTCTGCCGAGTCCAAGTTAATGACCCCGGTTTGACCCGTTACGAACAAATTGTTGATATTTTCAAAAACAAAGTTTCAATTTAATGAACTTTTTATTGTTTTGACTTTTCAGATTTAACAGATTAGCTCCCAGCCCGTTGTCAAATAGATTCCCACCAGTTCTAGCATCTTACCAGACTTCAAAGATCCGTTCTCCAACATTGGTTTGCTAAAAACAATGTAGAAATAATTTTTTTTTGTATTTTTGCAAGTTTATGCTAAAACACATCAAAAATCTTTTTGATTTTAATCTGTAAAGCTGAAATACTATGTACAGAACAATGTAAACTATGTACAAACATATTTACAGACATATTTTTGTGAATTCGTGTCCATGGATCATATCAATTGATTGAGACATATCACCAGTACCGTTGACCTTTAACTGACTTTAAGTTTTAAACTCATTTACCTAGATTGTCGATATGTTTGTCCACTTAAACTTTACCACATTTCTCAACTGTTTCAAGATATGTTAAGGTAAGATTTATGAAACTTGACTTATCTGTGGTTCCCACTTCTTGAATATACTCCCGTATCAAGATTTCCTAGATTTCATCTTACATATGAATATAGCGTAATTGATATCTGTATCTGGGTTATGCGAGACCTTGAGAGCTCAGGTTAGTACTACCGTACAGACAAAGAGATGAAGGCTCGTCTTTAAGGTGTGTTCCACTTAAGGAATTTTTTAGCACTGCAAATGATTATATCTTTCGATACTTTTCAAGTTTTGCATGCAGTTTTTGGGTTTATAGCAAAAGCATTATAAAAGTTCTAGGCTATTTCTTCCGCAAAATCAGAACAACTTGTATAATACCCCAGATATCAACTATCTATAAAGACCTCGTATCTCAGAATCAGGCAATCTTTCAAACGAAATTTCGGAGTACTAAGTCCATATATCCAAGATATGTTAATCCACAAGATTAAGCAGTTGTAAAATTTAGTTTATATCTCGAAAACAGTATACTGAACGTGTTAAGCCTATCGACACATCCACAGTTAGACTTGTTTATTACTTTTAAACTTTCCATTTCTTTAGCATACTGTGATAGTCCACTGATGTACTATCATTTCCTTATATGACACTGAAATCTTTTTGTCTTTTTCAATGTTTTTGTATATTTTGAAAATTTTCATATATCTTTGGATTTTAAAATTTTTCGAATGTTTTGTATTTTCTCTAATATTTCTCCCCCTAAAATAAAAAACATCTTTTTGGATTTTAGTTGTTAACAAAATTCTAAACTAGAAAGATATTTACAAACCAATGTGGATCACGCGAACTCGTCGTCCAATTCGTATTCAACCTCAGCGTCCGCACCTTTCAGCAAATTTTTCATACCATTAATTCTCAGCAAGTATTTAAACCGTGAAAAAGAAAAAGGTTTGGTATAAAAATCAGCCTTTTGTTCGTTGGTGTGGATTTTTTCTATTCGCACCAATTTCTTTCGTAGCAATCACGAATGAAATGATAACGAATTTCAATGTGTTTTGTGCGTGAGTGATGAACCGGATTTTTAGTTATATCTATGGCTGCCTTGTTATCAACAAACAGCGGAGTGTCTAGAAATTGCAGACCATAGTCTCTCATCTGCTGTTGAATCCACAGAATTTGTGAACAACAGCGGGAGGCCGAGATATACTCAGCTTCACATGTAGAAAGAGCGACCGTAGTCTGTTTCTTACACTGCCAGGTTACCATTCTTGTTCCGAAGAACTGGCATCTCGCTGTAGTTGATTTTGAATTCAACTTATCTACACTAAAATCAGAATCAGCATAGACTGTGAGGTCGAAATTGTCGTTCTTCGGGTACTACAAGCCGGTTCTTGGGCATCCTTTCAGATATCTGAAGATTCGCTTCACGAGCTGCATGTGTAAGATCCTCGGGCTTGACTGATATCTGGCGCAGAGGCAGGTTGGATACATAATATCTTGGCACGATGCCGTCAGATACATCAGCGATCCAATCATCGATGTGTATAACATCTCGTCAACTTTGGCTTCAAGCTTTCCATTCCAAACTTCTTCAAGATGTCATGAACATACTTAGTCTGATGAATGAAAATACCATCCGGAAGCTGATCTACTTGCAAACCAAGAAAGAACTTCATTTCGCCCATCGAGGACATTTCAAATTTCTTTTTCATGATTCCCTCAAACTCCTTGCAGAGACTATCGTTTGTAGACCCAAAGATGATGTCGTCGACGTAGATTTGAACTATAATCAGACGACCATCAACTTCTCTGGTGAAAAGAGTACTATCCACAGCTCCTCTAATAAAGCCGTTGCCGACGAGATGTTGCGATAACGTCTCGTACCAAGCTCTCGGGGCTTAGTGTAGACCATAAAGAGCTTTATCCAGTAGTTATGCTTTCTTCTTGTTGAGTGGATCGACAAACCCTGGTGGTTGTCCAACGTACACCTTCTCGCGTAATTTTACGTACAGAAAAGCCGATTTGACATCCAATTGATAGACCATGAATCCTTTCTATGATGCGAAAGCTAGAAAAATTCGAGTAGATTCCAACCGAGCTACTGGTGCGTAAACTTCCGTGTAATCTATCCCTTCCTGCTGGTGAAATCCCTTGAAAACAAGCCTAGGTTTGTTATGAACAATAACCCCTCTATCATCACGTTTACACTTAAAGACCCATTTTGTATCAATCGCTTTTTTATTTTCTGGTAGTTCTTCAAGCTTCCACATTCCCAACTTCTCAAACTGCAATAGTTCTTCTTGCATTGCTTGTGCCCAGTTTTCATCGGGTAAAGCTTCATTAACTGTCTTTGGCTCTATCTGAGAGATGAAACATGAATAGAAGCAATAGTTCTGGGTTGGAGCAACGCGAGTGTAGAAACAACTGAGTACTTTGTTAACTTGACCTCGAGTTCTAACACCAGTTTGAAGTTCTCCGATAATATTTGTTGACGGATGATAGGAATATGATCGTGGCAATTCTTCACTTGGAACATCTACTGAGTTTTGCTGATTCGTGATGTTGAGATCAACAACCAATTCAACGTTTGGAGAGCTTGATGAAGCTTCATTTCTGTTGTTCGGGTCTGCAGATTGATTAAGAAGACTTGTTATCTGCTCCACTTCTTCATCTGAAGAAGATGATTCCCCATCAGCATCAAATGTTGGTGCTTCTTCTGAATCAGAATTCTGATTCTGAGGCATACTGGGCTCTGTTGTTGTATTCACTGGTTCAGTAGAGGCATTTATTAGAGGAGTAGTACGTTAATGTTTCAGAAACATTTTCAGCCGAAACACCACTATTATTTGAACTTGCGTCAGAGGAAGATGGATACAACGTGGGTTGATTAACCACAATTGGTCGAACAATTTGTTCTAGATTCGCCGACTCGTGAAGATAATATAATGCTGCAACTTCTTCGTCAGACGGTTCTTCGGGCAAGTCAAATGAATTCCAAAGGTCTTGATAGTTAAACAGCCACGCGTCACCTCTCCTTTGAATAGGATCCGTATAGTTGAAACAATCCGCGTGCTGTGCTTCAATAACCTTTCTCAATGAAGGAACATATACTCTTCTCAACGGACTCGCATATCCGACAAAGAAACCTTCAAGAGATTTAGCTCCGAATTTTCCATCTTGGTCTATTACGGTACATGGCGCATCGAATGGCTCTAAGAACTTCAAATTTGGCTTCCGTTGGTTTATCATCTCAAAACATGTTTTCTTTGTTGGTTTGACAGTGAGAACCCTGTTTAGTGTATAGCAAGCCGCAGCAACCGCTTCACTCCAGAAGCTGATTGGAAGTTTAGAATCTGCAAGCATGGTTCTTGCAGTTTCAATCAAAGTTCTGTTTTTCCGTTCAGCTACTCTGTTTTGCTGTGGAGTATAGGGAGCACTAAACTCGTGCAAAATCCCTTTTGCGTTGCAGAATTCCTTCATTTTGTTATTCTTAAACTCTGTGTCGTTGTCACTTCTAATGCTTCTGACCGACAGATGATAAAGGTTCTTGAGTTTCTTGAATAGAATAACCAAGTTCTCGAATGTTTCGTCTTTTGATTCTTGAAAGGATACCCATGAATATCTCGAATAGTCATTTGTCACGACCAAGCAATATAAGTCTCCTGATATGCTTCGAACATTTACAGGCCTAAATAAATCCATGTGGAGATGTTCAAATGGCAACTTGATTGAGTTCAGAATTTCTTCGGATGAGATTTCTTGATCTGCTTTCCCTTTTTGCATTCTAAGAAATGATCAGATATCTGAAAACTCCAAAGATTTACGCCTTCTACAAGATCATTATGAACCAAGAAATTCATTTTTCGCAAATGAATATGCCCCATCTTACGATGCCAAAGAATAGAATCCTTTTCAGTAGCTTTTGACACAAAACATTGTGCTGATTTTGATGAAGTGGTAGCGACACCCATATGAAGAACATATAGATCATTCTGACATGGTGCTCTCACCAGAATCCACTCATCTGGTATTTTGAATCCCGGCTTCAAGATAATACACTCTTTGTCGTTGAAATGGACCGTGAACTTCTTGTCATAAATCTGCGATATGCTCAAAAGATTATTTTCCAACTCTGCAATATAATTCACGCGATCGAATGAAATGGCGCCGTTGGAGAGTTTTCCCTCAGGCGACTATCCTTACACCCTGGTTACCCGCAAATCCAACATATCCACCATTGATAGCTTTAATGTCGAATAGCAACGCTTTCATTGCCGTCATATGCCTGGACGCTCCACTATCCAAAATCTACTTAGAAAGTACAGATCTCTAGAGCCCTTGCACAATTCAACAATCTATTTAAAAAGCGAGACCCAAGCCTTTTTGGTCTTCGGTTGAATTGGATAACCATAATCAAAATCAAATTCACATACATCAGCATAATCGAATCCACACTCATCTGCATAATCAAATTCATATTCATCATCTGGATTTTCTGAGATGTTTATGTTTGAAAATTTTACTGTCTTTTCATCTTTTGAATTTTTACCACTTGTAGTTTTGACATAATCAAATTCATATTCATCATCTGGATTTTCGGATTTTGATTCTTTCATGCTATCATTAGTCTTAACAAGCTCAGACTTAGTGATCGCAGATGTTGGTGACCGTTTCTTTGCAATCCAGGCTTGAGATTTGATGTTAGCTTTCTTGATGTAAAAATTGTTTTCATTAGTCTTTGAAGTTTCACCTTTTTTGAAAATTGAATTTTCAAATTTAGGTTTCACTTCAGCTTTTGATTCACTTCTTTTCAAAATCTTTACAGGTTTTACAAACACTTGTTGCTTCGGTTTCAAAACATTTGAACTTTCTTTCCTTCGAAGATAAGACGGCTTTGATTTCGGACAGTGACGTGCAATATGACCAATTTCGTTGCACTTGAAACAAGTCCGAGAATCATGTGGATGTCCTTTAGTGGGTTTTATACCACTTGTTTTGGCACCACTTGCAATTTTGGCTTTATCTTGAAGTTCTTTTTGTTTCTTAAACTCATCGTTTGATTGTTTCCCAATCAAACTTTCCTCATGAACCGTGTTCATCCCATATACAAAATTCATGTTTCATTCTTGTATTCATCAAATGGTGCGGTTTCTTTTTAGGTTCATCTGATTCTTCTAAACCAACCCAGCTCTCCGGTTTTCCGGATGATCACTACCATTCCTTCGGTAGTTGTTTCTTTTAGGTTTGGAATAGAATTTCTTTTCATTGATCTCCAGATCATCTGATGTGACTTCCACGAGTTTAAAGAATTTGTCTAAGAATTCTTCCTTCACATTCTGAATCGGAAAACTGTCATCAAAGTATAATCTATCAGATTCCTTAATTTTGTACATGACAATATTAGGATCATCACATAGATCATTCTCCAATGATTTATCGTCATCTTCGGATTGTGAATCAGAATTCTTTGAGCTCGAGTCGGTGCTTTTAAAGCTGCCTTCATCAGAATCATTCAAAACATTTTCAACAACTTTTTTAACCACAACATTGTCATCATCTGTTTTAGTATAGATTACATCAATGTTCTCTAGCAACTCAGTTTTCTTTTCAGATAACAACTCAATCTTCAGTGCCTTATCCATCCCATCAGCGGATTTGCGACAATACTTCTCGCAAAGCGGTGGAGGAACATTACTGTATTCTTTACCAATTTTCTTTTTAGGTTTCTCTTCCAATGGAATTGTCGGAAGGATGTGATCAATGACATATGCATTACATGTGTAACTTCTCAAAAGTTGTTGAACACGTTCTGTTTCAATTGTTATGTCCTGGAGTTGTTGCTTAGTTTCAGCAATGGTGTTAATATAGATATTAATCGCTTTTTGCTTATCCATTACTGTTCCTTTTAACATTCTTATGGTATCATGTTGTTCGATGTTATTTCTATCAAGCCTACCATAATCATTTTTCATTTTATCATACGCTTCCTTCATTGTGCGATAATCGTATTTCAAAAGTTCATTATGCACATTGTTTACAGCGATGATTTTTTATTTTTCGGCCCACTCAGAACATGGTTCAGTACATTTTGTACAAGGTTTTTCAACCTCTACAATTTGTATTTTGACAACTTCATTTACCTCTTGACCTACCTTAGTTAGATTTGCCATTAAAGCTTTATCTGCCATGTCCTTGAGGTTTTCGGCATTAACTTCTTGTGTAACATTGATGATCTCTTCATCAACTGTTTTCTCCTCAACCACTTGTTCTTTAGAGCTTCCATCAAAATGACCTGCAAAACTATCACACGAGTTAGGAGATAAAATTGCTTGTTTCTGCATGTGGATATACTCCTCTTCTTCTCATTGTTGATGCAAGCATTGTTCCAACAGAATCTGTTCTACAGCCGCTGCTTCTGCCAGTACCGCTGCTTCCTCTGCAGAAGTATCTTCAACTATCTCAGCCATCAATGCAACTCCATTCTTCTTACGATGTAGGAATTCCAGTCGAAACCATCAACTTCGTTTAATGCTACCATAGCTTTCTCATTGCTGCTGCTATTTGGTTTCTCTTGGATTTCAAATTGAGTCTTCTTTGGAAATGGCTTGTATTGAAGTGACTTCTTATAATACTCGTTGCCTCCTCCAAAAGGACTCTGATTTCCCGTTGCTTCAGGATTCTTGCACTCTCTCTTAAAATGTCCCTTTTGGCGACATCTGAAGCACGTCACTTTTGATTTGTCGAAGCCCAACTTGTTGCTTGAATTTCCGATATTTCGGCTAGTGAGAGCAACAAACTTTATGACTCTTCGGATAATAGATGCTAAACACCACTTAATATCCATCAACTCCAGTTCTTCATCATCCACTTGGTCATAATCTTCTGCCTTCTTTTCAGGATTTTCAATTTTATCGGCTACAAGACTTTCGTATGACTCCAGAACAGTGGCGAGAAGAGATATATGTTGTTTAGCAACTTCTTCCGAAACAACATTGTTCAAATTCACTGCGATGTTGCATTATTAGAATCAGAATTTCTTTGTTGATTCTGATTTGCTTGACTTTGATAAGATGAATTTGAACCAATGCTTGAGTACAAACTCTGTGGACTCTGATCTTAATGAGGTAGTGATTGACTCTGGTTATGTGGAGAAGCATTCATGTTCGCACTAAACACTGTCCCAATTTTCGGACTTGAAATGTTATCTTGCATTCCACTTTTGTAGTACAACCCAACGTCTTGAACTACATTAGCGTTCTTTGACTTTGCAATCTTCAAGAGTTCCATTTCATGGCCTTCGAGTTTATCAATAAATGTTGACAACTTGAAGAAATCCCACTTATCACTATTTTTCAGAACAATCAAATAAGTAGTCCATTCACCATCTGGTACTGCGTCAGCAAGCTTGTCGATGTATTCTTGTTCTTTCTTCTCGAGACCGTGTCTTCGCATTTGAACTTTAAGATGACAGAAGCGTTCGATCATTTGCTTCATGGTCTCATTCTTTATCATGGTGAAGATATCGAACTCTTTAAGATTAAGTGCCTTTTTACTTTTGATCATTTCGGCACTGCTTTGATACTTCTTCTGTAATGATAACCAAAGATCTCTTGCAGTAGTATACTCTGGTAGCAAAATCAGGATATCTTCTTTGACAGACTGTTGGATGAGACTGATCATCTTTTTCTAAGCAATGTATTCGTCTCTCTATACTGTCGAGTAATTGTACTTTTCAAGGACTTGCTGATGTTCATCTACCAGAATAGTGTAGCCTCTTTCAATCGATACCCAGCCAGCGAAGTGCATGGCTTGCACCCAATAGGTAAATTTCTCCTTCCATGCTTCATATTCGTCCATGCTCATCAGCTTGGGCAGTTTAACAGTCGTCCCCATCTCGTTATCAAGATTGACTTGATGAATCACGTGGGCATTCGACGAACTAGCTCTGGACATAAAAGCTCTTTGCATATCATCCATTGTGAATAACGAGACGTGTATACAGAAAATATTAAAAAACTTTTGAAAATGTTAGAAATACTACAAGTTCAGTCGAACTTGTAGTTTGGAATGAAGAATTCTTGATTTTATCACAAGTTCGGCCGAACTTGTGATTTATGTTTTGAAAATTATGCTTGATCTTCGATCGAACTTACAACACAAACCAAACAGAAACTTCGAGCGAACTTGCTAATAGGACTTTGATGAAATGCTAGTAAGTTTGGGCGAACTTACTTAAGATTCCTTGATATGATACAAGTTCGGTCGAACTTGCTATAAAATTAATGGAAAATCAGTAACTTCGAGCGAAATTAATCAAGATTTCTTAAAAAATTACACAAGTTCGAGCGAACTTGCTAAAACTTCACTTGAAAAGTGACTTTTTAGACCAAGTTTGGCCGAACTTGGCTAACAAGTTCGAAGTTGGGGGTTTTCCAAAACATGGTTTATTCAAAATTTTGACATGAATTCGGTTGTATTTTACATGATATACTCAAATTTGAAAAGATTTTGACCGTGAATTCTTCATTTTATGTTCAAAAATTAAGAAAAATAGAAGAATGGAGATGAAATAGAAGTGTGCTTGTCTTGATACTATCAAATCAGGCTGTTCTAGCTCTGATACAACTTGTAGGACTGATCCTTGATGCTAAGGAACCTAAATTTGATATCCAACGTCCATAATAGCGGAAATATTACGTCGTGTTTACCAATAGACAAGATTTAATCAGTTAATCGTCAGTTTTATTGACCAAACGTTCTGGTTACAAACTGACAGAGCTTTGCCTCTGAAATGCCAAAGTTACAAATGAATGAGGCTAGCTAGGTATTTATAGAGTTGCAAGTTCGCCCCTAGGGACACAAGTTCGCCCGAACTTGCCTAAGCAAGTTCGGCCGAACATGCATTTACATGAACATCATGGGCGAGCTTGGCTAAAACAAACATAAATACTTCCTATACCTAGCCTATTCAGCTCTATACTATACAGACTCAATATAAGACTATAACATAGACATTATGCACCAACATTAATCACTTTAATATGTTCCTTTTTCAAGAATAACAAGTTCATCTTTATATTTTTCATGGATTTTTAGGATCTGAGTTTGATTTACTTGTAGTTTTTGTTTCAAAAATGGATATATGATTGAATTGAAAAGTGAATGCAGCAGAATAAGATGGAAAACTTTTACTAGAAGTAAAGGTCGTTTGTTTTCATCATCATCATACTTTTAAGTTGATAAACTTTGCATGTGATTCACAAACTCCCCCTCAGCAAATTACAACATTTTGATAGTACAGAAAACTCAGAGAAGATGATTGGTGAATGATCTTTTAATAGACAAGTTCAATTGTTACAATGATTCACCTATTTATACTAACTATCTAACCATTGAGCGTCTTTTGATGACGTCAGGGTTAATAGTGTGACACACCGTGGTTTCCGATTTCTATCCGCACTAAGATTTTCGAACGTGTTATTATAAAGTGGTGCAATAATATTTACTTTATGTGTGATTAAAGTCCAATTAAAAATTTATAAGCCCTAATGTGCAATGGAATTTGCAAATGGTGAGATTTAAAGAATTTCCGTAATTTAAAGTGATAATATACCCGTAACGAATGTTGGTGATGACCCGGTTAGTGTTTGGAAGCCCATGAATGTGCCTAACATGTTAAAATATGGTGGAATTATAAGTCATTGGTGGAAATTTAAAAGAAAAGCGCATACGCCTTAATTGGTGGTTTCTGTCTAAATTGTCCGGAAATATGCTTGTATGACAAACATTTAGCAGTCCGGAGCAAACCCAGACACCATTAAACATTCGGTATTATTCTTATTAGTAAAATTATGATGGAATTAATAAGTGAATATTATTTCATAATCAATAAGTTCAATCAAGTGAAATTAAGCCCTAAACTTTTATAAAAGTTGCAAGACTTTCATAAAAGTGTAAGTTATGCATAAAAATAAATATATGTATAAGTATATATATATTTAAACCTACAAAAAGAAATAAAATAAAATAAAATATTAAATATCTTCCAAATCATTAAAATCTCCTAAATCCTTTAAAAATCTCTTACACATCCATTCACCATTTAACCCAAACCCACACTCAATCTCCCTAATCATTCCCAACCCTTCCCAAGACACCCTCTATCCTCTCTCCTCCCTTCAAAAATCGTTCACCCCCTTCCTCCCTTCATTTCATCTTTGTTTCAACTCCATATCTCATAAAACACTCTCATTTCACCTCCATTTTCACACACATTGAAGTTCTTGAGCATTCTTTGAAAGATTCAAACATCCATAGAAGATCAAGAAGGAATAATCAGCCCCAAGAAGCTCCTATACTCTTAGGAACCCTATTTCATTCATCTAAGGTAATACATCTCTCAAAACCCTAAGATTTGAGATCATAGTTTGTTTAAAAGTGAAGTTGTTCACCAAACAAGAGGATTTCCTAATGAACAAATCAAATTAGTAAGTTTAGGGTTTTAATAAGAAATTGTGAAGGTTATTATGTGTATAAATTATTTATGATTGAAAGGTGTGTGAATGGTAGCTTTTATGGGTTAAAATGATGTTTAAATGGGTGTTAAAAGTGACATGCAAAGTGATAAATTAGGGGTTTTCTTTAATCTGAGTTTGATGCTTTATTTGAAGTGTTTTATGGTCTAAAAACGTTTGATGTAAACTTGGATGAAAAACCGTAAGTTAGGAGGGTGTATGGTGTATGATTAATGAAGAAAATGCAAGATAAATGTAGGATTTTGACATGCATGTAGAGATTAATGGTGAACTGAAAATATGGTGATATTATGGTGATATTTTGAATATAATATTCATGTCATATCTATTTTTATGATAACTATGAGTTGGAAGCTTACAATCTAGTAAATCATGCTTAAAATGGTGTTAAAAGCGATTATAACTATGTTAATAAGATGATCTATGTGGAACTGAAAGTATGAAGCTAAAAACATGATATTTTATCTATAAAAATCAGATTTTAAGTTTGGTATATGAACAACATGATTTGGATTGCTTATGTCGTCATTATAGGCTTAAAAAGGCATAAAAATGGCGACTTTGTGTATGATCGATGCATGCAAAGTTAATCTTATTTAAAACAGAAAATTTAGGCATATAACATGATGTTATAAAAGGTCTTAAAGTGTATATTATGTTGTGTCCATGTATGATATGTTCTATGTGAGAGTATGAGTCGAAAACGCTAATTCTACGCTTGAAAATGGACACAACTGTACATGTGTAAACTATGTGACATAAACTTGTTTTGGATGATAAGATAATGTATAACATGAATATTCTGATGATATAAAGTGTATTTTGGTCTTACATGATGAATATGGAATGATTAATGCAAGATAAGTATTGTGTGATTATAATGTGAAATGCTTAAGTATGGATTTGAGTTATGTGAAATCATAATAGTAAAACTTGGTGTAATTAAGTATGTATTGGTGTACGTCGTTGAGTGGATATAGAGGGAAATTATGTTTCATTTGATATGATTGAATGTTAAGAAAGTAGGAAAAATATTATCACCAACGAGTTGTCTAAGTAACGGGTTAAACACACGTAACTATTTTTATAAGTCTAAAGGGTTGAGTGAACAACTTCGTTAGTAGACTTGAAATAAATTTATAGTGTACCTTGTATATAGGGCACTAATAGGCAAATACCTATTTGATTTGGGATTTTGGTATCAAACTTTTAACGCACCCAAAGGTGAGTTCACGACCCTTTTTTAAATTATGTTTTTACATTTCGGGGGAGAAACACGTAAAGTATTTTGAGTTAATATGATCAAAAGATGACAAAAGGAAATGTAACTTCTGTAGGCCTTGAGTAAGGTCCTTAAGTTACCCTAAAAAGGGTGTATCCATGGACACTTTCCTGCCGCTGTAATCGTTAACCTCTTGGTTGGAGGGCACATGATATATTGATAGATCTATCGGGTTTTGATAAACCCCAAGCTTGTCGATCGGTCGCTCCGATCATTAAAGACAAGGAATATATGTTGAAAAGAAGAATATGGGAAACGAATAAGGTTTCATTTTGATTATGGGCTCTTGGTTGCGGACATCATTTCGTATTCCTAGCTAGTTTACGATGTTACATGTCGATCTAATGGTATCATGATTTTCAAATGGAAACAAGAATAAATATTTTGATATTTATAAGTTAGTAAAACCCGTGAATTCGCCAACTTTGTGTTGATATGTTAAAACGTGTTTTTCAGGTACATAAGTGGCTTCGGAGTTTGATGTGGGTTTTAGGGCAACTCTAAAATGGACAATAATAATGTTGGTGTCATGGTTCACGTGATGGAACTTTTTGAGCATGAACACTCTAAACAATACATTTTGGGATGAATGTAATAACTTTTTACTATTTTGTCTATTTTAATTAAGTATCTATGTTTGCCCTATAATTGTTGGTTGCCAACCTCCGTCACCATCATGCTTGTCTTCTGTTGCGATTTTCGGGTTGTGACAGAAGTTGGTATCAGAGACAATGGTTATAGCGAACTAGAGGTTTTCAAAATATTTTTACAAAAAAATAAAGAATATGAAAAATCTAGACTATGACCCAAGAAAGTTAAAACTCTTTCAAACTCATGAAGCCCTTAGTAAACAAATGAGTATGCAATGTTTGACTTATGAGAATCATATGAGATATCCATGTTATATGCATACATGTTTACTTATATGCAAAGTTGTTTATATAGTACAGATAATGTAATGTTACAGTTGTCTTCCGAGTTGCATGCTATCACTATTCCTTCAGATGATGAGATGGAGTTCGCCTCCGCCCCACTCACCTCTCCACCACCAACTTCGCATTCTGGATTCGCGAGAGTTTGTACTCCCGTGGAAGGCGTTGGATGGATAGAGAATCTGAACATGAGGACCTTAGTGAGACTGAGCCAGTTGCTGAGATTCCCGTTGTAAAGACTCTTGTTATAGAGACCCCTGCTATCGAGACTCCCGCTGAAGAGACCTCTGACGTTGAGAGTCGTGATGCGAAGGAACCGATGGTTGAGCCATCCAGTGACGAGGAGTGAGTGGAGGTCGAGCCCCACCCCTTATTTCAACCCACCTACCCGCATTTTGGAGGGAGTACGTCCAGCCTTCGAGGATAGTGAGTCATCCACCGCCTCACAAGTCTTGCCTCTCACAGGGCAGACTGTGGAGCGAACTGTGCCATTACTAGCGGCATGATGTGCCTGTCACAAGACTCGTCTTAATTCTTTGTAGGGTCGAGTTAGAGTACTTGGTCGCATGTATGATTCTTTTGATGATCGGATGGATTTGGCCGAGAAGTGACGAGTGACTGAGGTGAGCACGAGGGAGGCTATACAGTCCTAGATCATGGAGCTAAAGGCAGAGATGACAGACATGAAGAAGCGAATGGAAGATGCCAAGCAGAGAGCTCAGGTGATGAGTCAGTAGATGTATATGGCTACGAGATGATTTATGGCTCGATAGATAGGGAGTTGGTTGCATTACAGCGAGTGGACGCGCTCGAGCAGCGCATTGAGTCCATTGTTGTGTTAGCTGTCATATGCACCCTACTTGCCTCTACTGCGATGCAGATGGGAGGCCTCACCAGATTCACACATTAGCTTCATCATGTATTTGAACTAAATCAATATTTTGTTTGGGAACACTTGTATTGGTGAAAGCTTTAGTTTCACCATTTCTGATATTTTGTTTTTGGAAACAATGTAACAAGTGATATTACTCCCAATTTAATATTATGGTTTATGTTTTATTTATCATGTGTGGTTGTGATGCTTATGTGGTTGTTAAATTTGTGTTGGTGGTCATGTTTAAACTACTATTCATACATACTTGGTTGACGTTAATATTGCGCAAATATTGTCTCATCTAATTGTAATGTTTGTTATAGAAATAAAACAATGCCTCCCAAATCACACAACGTCGAGGGAACTAGTAACACTCTCCCTACCACTCCCGAGGAACTAGTTGTGTTGATCTCTCAACATGTGAATGCTGCCTTGGCCCAACGTGAAGCTACTAGTGTTGACAACCAAACTCACGGTAATATATCACTTATAGTGCTAGTGAAGTTAAGTTACCATATTGTTCTGATCTGCTGATCTTGAAAATTTGTCGATTGTTAACCTAATCAATTACACAATTTCGAAATCAGGAAATCAAAACCAAGGTTATTCCTACAAGACTTTTCAAGCTTGTCAACCCCGATCATTCGTGGGAACTGAAGGTCCACTTGGGGTAGTGCGCTGGATTGAGAGAATGGAAGCTGTGATGGTTACTAGTAACTGTAGCACTAGTCAGCGAGTGAAGTATGCTACCAGTTCACTGTTGGATGATGCCCTGACTTGGTGGAACACCCAAGTTCAAGCATTAGGAGAAAATGCAACACTTGCGGGAATGTTCATTTCGGAGAATGCAAGAAGTGTGGAAAGTGCAACAGATTTGGGCACCTAGCCCAAGATTGTCGTGCCTAGGTCCCAGGCAATGATGGAAACCGCAATCGTGGCTGTTATAAATATTGTGACGACGGACACTTCAAGAAGGATTGCCCCAAGCTGAAGAATGCAAAAGGTAGGGTGTTTAAGATGAACTCAGGGAAAGCCCGCAAGGACCCCTCTGTAGTCACGAGTACGTTTCTCGTAAACAACTATTTTGCCTCAGTACTATTTGATACTGGAGCCGATTTAAGTTTTGTTTCTAAAAGCTTTGAACCTTTTCTTGGCTTGAAATTAAGCAAACTTGATAGTAAGTTTCGATAGAATTAGCTAATGGCAAAGTTAAAGAAACCAAAGAGGTCATTCGAGGGTGCACACTTCAGTTGAAGGAACACAAATTCAATATCGACCTTTTACCTGTCAAGTTAGGTAGTTTCGATATCGTTATAGGCATGGACTGGTTGTCTAAGAATCACACTGAGATTGTCTATTCTGAGAAATCGGTACGTCTACCACTACCTAATGGAGAAATATTAGAAGTTCAAGGTGATAGAAAGAAAGTGGATCTTAAAATCGGCCATGTCATGAAGACGCATAAGTATCTGTGTAAAGGATACCCAACCTTTTTGGCGAATGTAGTAGACCAAGGCCGAAAACGTAAGCTCGAAGATATTCCGATCGTACATGATTTTCCGGAAGTTTTCCCTGAAGACTTACCTGGTCTACCACCCCCGAGGCAAATAAAATTCAAAATTGACCTTGTACCTAGAGCAGCGCCAATAGCATGATCTCCGTATCGTCTAGCTCCATCGGAAATGCAAGAGTTATTTCAACAACTTCAAGAGCTGTTAAAGGATTCATAAGACCAAGTTTCTCGCCCTGGGGAGCGCCAGTTTTATTTGTGAAGAAGAATGACGGATCATTCAGAATGTGTGTTGATTACCAAGAACTAAACAAGCTAACTATAAAAAATCGGTACCCATTACCGAGGATTGATGACTTGTTTGATCAGTTGCAAGGATCTACCTTTTATTCGAAGATTGATCTCCGTTCCGGCTACCATCAGCTAAGGATAGCCGAGGAAGACGTTCCCAAGACCGTGTTCAGAACACGATATGGCCACTATGAGTTTTTGGTTATGCCGTTTGGGTTAACCAATGCACCCGCAGTATTCATGGATCTCATGAATCGAGTGTGTAAACCATGTTTAGATAAATTCGTGATAGTATTCATTGACGATATACTTATCTATTCACGAACTAAGTGGATCATGAGGAACATTTGAAGTTGATACTGGAGCTGCTAAGGAATGAGAAGTTATGTGCCAAACTCTCTAAATGCGAGTTTTAGATTAGAGAAGTGCATTTTCTCGGTCATGTCATAAATGAGAAAGGCATACATGTGGATCCCGCAAAGATCAAAGCCATCAAAATTGGGAAGTGCCAAAGTCCCCTACAGAGATACAACAATTCTTAGGATTGGCAGGATACTATCGAAGGTTCATAGAGAATTTTTCTAAAATAGCGCAACCTTTGACGCTACTGACTCAGAAAGATCAAACGTATTCGTGGGGTGAGAAGCAAGAGGAAGCTTTTAAGACGTTAAAGCAGAAGTGGTGTAGTGCGCCTATTTTGTCCCTTTCCGATGGAACAGACGGATTTGGGGTGTATTGCGATGCCTCACACCAAGGACCTGGTTGTGTCTTGATGCAAAAAGACAAAATCATAGCTTATGCCTCCCGACAACTAAAGGTGCACGAGAAGAACTATATAACACATGACATGGAGTTTGGAGCAGTTTTTTTTGTGTTGAAGATCTAGAGACATTATCTATATGGTTCTAAGTGTACGACTTACACTAACCATAAAAGTCTCCAACACATCTTTGATCAAAGGAGCTTAACATGAGGCAACGGCGTTGGGAGGAGTTACTCAATGATTACGAATGTGACATTCATTATCACCCAGGTAAAGCCAATGTTGTGGCAGATGCCTTGAGTAGGAAAGAAAAAGTAAAACTGCTACACGTTCGTGCATTGGGATTAACGATCCAAACGAGCCCATGGCTCGTATCCGCGATGCACAACGTAAAGCATTGAAGAGCAGGAAGATTAAGAAAGAAGGATTGCGTGGGATGGAAAGCGAGCTTACACTCAAAGAGGATGGTATGTTGTACTTCAGAGATCGTATCTGGGTGCCACGTCTAGGAAATTTGTGAGGGTTGATCTTGGACGAAGCCCACAAATCGAAGTATTCAATTCACCCAGGAGCAAACAAGATGTACAAAGACCTCATGGAGTTTTATTGGTGGCCAATATGAAGGGCGATGTAGCTCTATATGTCAACAAGTGCCTAACTTGTTCGGAGGTGAAGGCTGAGTATCAGAAGCCATCTGGGCTTTGGCAACAACCCGAGATTCCTCAATGGAATGGGAGAGAATAACCATGGACCTCATAACCAAGCTGCCAAGGACATCTAGTGGTCATGATGCTATTTGGGTGATCGTTGATCGCTTAACAAAATCAGCTCATTTCTTACCAATTAAGGAAAATTATGACGCAAATAAGCTGTGAAAAATCTATCTCAAAGAAATCGTTCCATGACACGGAGTGCCAATTTCAATAATCTATGATAGATATGGTCACTTTACATCGAAATTTTGGCAATCGCTGCAAAAAGCGTTGGGAACACGTTTTGATTTGAGCACAGCATATCACCCGCAAACGGTTGGTCAGAGTGAAAGGACTATCCAAACAGTAGACGATATGTTGCGTGCATGTGCAATTGATTTTGATGGAAATTGGGATACTCACTTACCCTTAGTCGAGTTTTCTTATGACAACAGTTACCACTCGAGTATCCAAGCAGCCCCTTTTGAAGCACAGTATGGAAGAAAATGTCAGTCGCCCTTGTGTTGGCCAGAAGTCGGTGAAAGACAATTAACTTGACCTGAAATCATTCAAGAGACGACTGATAAGATCTCTCAAATCAAGGACAGATTGAAAGCAGCCGCATATCAACAGAAAAGTTATGCCGATAATAGAAGGAAACCATTGGAGTTTCAGGTCAGAGACAAAGTCATGTTAAAAGTCTCACCTTGGAAAGGTGTTTTTAGATTCGGCAAGGGTGGAAAACTGAGCCCGCGGTATATAGGACCATTCGAGATTGTAGAGCGAGTAGGTGTAGTTGCTTATAGGCTCAAGCTGCCTCAAGAACTCAGTGGAGTTCACGATGTGTTCCATGTGTCTAACCTGAAGAAGTGTCTGTCTGATGAGACACTTGTGATACCGCCAGGTGAGGTCCAGATCGATGACAAACTTCGATTTGTGGAGGAACCTGTTGAAGCTTTGGACTGGAAGATTAGATGGAATTCAAAATGTGGACCCGAGTATACCTAGGAACGCGAGGACCAGATGAAGCGGAAGTACCCTCATCTATTTAAGTCCAAACCCAGGGATGACGGGGTAGCTTAAATTTCGGGACGAAATTTCTTTAAGTAGGGGAGACTGTGACACACTGGGTTTTCCGATTTCTATCCGTACTATAATTTTCGAACTTGTTATTATAAAGTGGTGCAATAATATTTACTTTATATGTGATTAAAGTCCAATTAAAAATTTATAAGCCCTAATATGCAATGGAATTTGCAAATGGTGAGATTTAAAGAATTTCCGTAAAACCCGTAACGAATGTTGATGACGAACCGGTTAGTGTTTGGAAGCCCATGAATACATGTTAAAATATGGTGGAATTATAAGTCATTGGGGGAAATTTAGAAGAAAAGCACATACGCCTTAATTGGTGGTTTCTGTCTAAATTGTCCGGAAATTTGCTTGTGTGACAAACATTTAGCAGTCCTGAGCAAACCCAGACACCATTAAACATTCGGTATTATTCTAATTAGTAAAATTATGATGGAATTAATAATTGAATATTATTCCATAATCAATAAGAAATAAAATAAAATAAAATATTAAATATCTTTTTAATTATTAAAATCTCCTAAATCCTCTAAAAATCTCTTACACATCCATTCACCATTTAACCCAAACTCTCACTCAATCTCCCTAATCATTCCCAACCCTTCCCAAGACACCCTCTCTCCGCTCTCCTCCCTTCAAAAATCGTTCACCCCCTCCCTCCCTTCATTTCATCTTTGTTTCAACTCCATATCTCATAAAACAGTCTCATTTCACCTCCATTTTCACACACATTGAAGTTCTTGAGCATTCTTTGAAGGAACCAAGCATCCATAGAAGATCAACAAGGAATAATCAGCCCCAAGAAGCTCTTATACTCTTAGGAACCCTATTTCATTCATCTAAGGTAATCCATCTCTCAAAACCCTAAGATTTGAGATCATAGTTCGTTTCAAAGTGAAGTTGTTCACCAAACAAGAGGATTTCCTAATGAACAAATCAAATCAGTAAGTTTAGGGTTTTAATAAGAAATTGTGAAGGTTATTATGTGTATAAATTATTTATGATTGTAAGGTGTGTGAATGGTAGCTTTTATGGGTTAAAATGATGTTTAAATGGGTGTTAAAAGTGACATGCAAAGTGATAAATTAGGGGTTTTCTTTAATCTGAGTTTGATGCTTTATTTGAAGTGTTTTATGGTCTAAAAACGTTTGATGTAAACTTGGATGAAAAACCGTAAGTTAGGAAGGTGTATGGTGTATGATTAATGAAGAAAATGCAAGATAAATGTAGGATTTTGACATGCATGTAGAGATTAATGGTGAACTGAAAATATGGTGATATTATGGTGATATTTTGAATATAATATTCAGGTCATATCTAATTTTTATGATAGCTATGAGTTGGAAGCTTAGAATCTAGTAAATCATGCTTAAAATGGTGTTAAAGCGATTATAACTATGTTAATAAGATGATCTATGTGGAACTGAAAGTATGAAGCTAAAAACAAGATATTTTATCTATAAAAATCAGATTTTAAGTTTGGTATATGAACAACATGATTTGGATTGCTTATGTGGTCATTATAGGCTTAAAAAGGCGTAAAAATGGCGATTTTGGGTATGATTGATGCATGCAAAGTGAATCTGATTTAAAACAGAAAATTTAGGCATATAACATGATGTTATAAAAGGTCTTAAATTGTATATTATATTGTTTCCATGTTTGATTTGTTCTATGTGAAAGTATGAGTCGAAAACGCTAATTCTACGCTTGAAAATGGACATAACTATACATGTGTAAACTATGTGACATAAACTTGTTTTGAATGATAAGATAATGTATAACATGAATATTCTAATGATATAAAGTGTATTTTGGTCTTACATGATGAATATGGAATGATTAATGCAAGATAAGTATTGTGTGATTATAATGTGAAATGCTTAAGTATGGATTTGAGTTATGTGAAATCATAATAGTAAAACTTGGTGTAAATAAGTATGAATTGGTGTGCGTCATTGAGTGGATATTTAGAGGGAAATTATGTTTCATTTGATATGATTGAATGTTAAGAAAGTAGGAAAAATATAACCATAAGGGTCGTTATCACCAACGGGTTGTCTAAGTAACGGGTCAAACACACGAAACTATTTTTATAAGTCTAGGGTTGAGTGAACAACTTCGTTAGTAGACTTGAAATTAATTTAAAAGTGTACCTTGTATATAGGGCACTAATAGGCGAATACCTATTGGATTTGGGCTTTTAGTATCAAACTTTTAACGCACCCAAAGGTGAGTTGATGGCCCCTTTTTAAATTATGTTTTACATTTTAGGGGAGAAACACGTAAAGTATTTTGAGTTAATATGATCAAACGATGACAAAAGTAAATGTAACCTATGTTGGCCTTGAGTAAGGGCCTTAAGTTACCCTAACGAGGGTGTACCCATGGACACTTTCCCGCCGCTGTAATCATTAACCTCTCGGTTGGAGGGCACAGGATATATTGATAGATCTATTGGGTTTTGACAAACCCCAATCTTGTCGATCGGTCGCTCCGATCATTAAAGACAAGGAATATATGTTGAAAAGAAGAATATGGGAAACGAATAAGGTTTCGTTTTGATTATGGGCTCTTGGTTACGAACATCATTTCGTATTCCTAGCTAGTTTACGATGTTACACGTCGATCTAATGGTATCATGTTTTTCAAAGAAACAAGAATAAATATTTTGATATTTATAAGTTAGTAAAACCCGTGAATTCGCCAACTTTGTGTTGATATTTTAAAACGTTTTTTTTCAGGTACATAAGTGGCTTCGAAGTTTGATGTGGGTTTTAGGGCAACTCTAAAATGGACAATAATAATGCTGGTGTCATGGTTCACGTGATGGAACTTTTTGAGCATGAACACTCTAAACAATACATTTTGGGATGAATGTAATAACTTTATACTATTTTGTCTATTTTAATTAAGTATCTATGTTTGCCCTTTAATTATTGTTTGCCACTCCGTCACCATCATGCTTGTCTTCCGCTGTGATTTTCGGGGTGTGACAGATAGTGACATTTAAAAACTAATAACTAACTCCAAACACTGCTATCTATCATCTGATAGTGCAAAGCACTGTTACATTGAATATTAAACTAATAAAAGTAAAACGCTGATGGTAATCCTTTGTTCCTTATCTTCTGGCAGACTTTTGGCAAGTTGTTGTAGCAGATGATGTAAAGGTAGCAGATCTTAGGAAGACAAAGTTTAGCTGATCAGTGGTTGTATCCTCTGATAGTTAGGCCAAACCACGGATAGTGTATTTGGCTTTATATCATTTGTTCCTTTGTATAGGTTCAATCTCAACAATCTCCCCTGAATGGATGATGCCAAAACACTTATTTATTCTTGGTCTTTATTCCTCAACAGAAATTCTTTGATTTGTCCTTTAAGATGCAATTCAAAATTCAGATACACTTCATCATCGTCATCCTTTTCGAGTACCAGATCCATAAGATCTTGGAGGTCTTCTGCACACAGCTCATATACATCCTCCATTCTCATCTTGTTAGCATCGCCATTAGACTTGGCAGAGTCAATTCAGGGAGTTTTTTTTCAACTTTCCACTTTAGAATTTTTGGGTCTGATGGCTTTCTAGGATGGCACTCTATTGTTGAGGTTGGTTGAGTTGGTGGAGTTGATTGATGAGCCATCTTTGAAAGATCTGCTGCAAGCTTTTGACTGTCATCATTAGTATGATAATCAATCATGCACTGGATTCCTTCTTTGATGTGTTCATACACTCTTTGATCTTCTCCAGCCATCTCCTCTTGCCTTTTTAATTGATTTAAGGCAAGTGTGGAAGGGGCAGATGTTGAGACAGATCTTTTAGAGTCTTGAGATTTATGAACCACATCCTTTGATGAATAATCAGGCTTAGGAGGCATGCTTGGATCTTTCTTCCTTCTTTCTTCCAACTTTTTGTAAGTATCAAGCACTCTCAACTCTCCCTATCTAATAACCTGATTTCTTGATCCATAATTATTCCGTATCAACTCTTCCTTCATTTTTTGAGCTTCAAAGCTCTTTCAGGCAAATCTTTCTTCTATTTCTTCTAGTCTGGAGGAGTTGGCTTTTTGTGAGGATCTTTTAACATTTCTTGCATTCTCGCTATTTCTTCTCTTAGATCACTCACAGTCCAATCCTTGAACTGTTCCCTGGTAGCTTTGTACTTCTTGTTGGTCATTATGTGTTCAATGTAGTCTTGTTTTAGACTTTGATCTTCCATTTCAGATAGCTTCTTGCACAAATCTTTAACATAATCTTCCAAAACTCTGACTTTGCTCAGCTGGAACTGCATATAGTTCTGCACTTCTCTATCACTTTTACCTGCTGTATCTCTCTTGGCTATATCCTCTGTAACACCCCAAATCGCGTAAAGCAACACGCGGCGGAAACACTTAGGGAGTCACGTTACAAATTGTTTCAAAACACATGGTATTTAATGTTTTGTTTTATTGATTTATCAAATTTACATTTGTCTTGGAATAACGAAAATAAAATACAATCAAATTGTCTTTTAAATTTTAATGTCACTAAAGCCCACGTCCATCCTATGTGTAGTATGCAGCGACAATCATCATGTAAATAAACCTGAAACATATGTGAAAATAGGCATGTCAGTATAAAAATGCCTGTGAGTAACATAGGTTTTGTAATTTAGATTCATGGCTTTGTATTTTTAAGAAAAGAACATATATTTTCAAAAATAGCCATGAATCTTCGCAAAAAGTTTAGTATCCATATTACTTTGCTTTTTGATAAAAAGAGTTTGTAGTATATACGAAATATACTTTGGTTTTGAATAAAAGGATCAGTAGTATATCAAACTATACTTTGGTAAATAATATCACATTCATAGCATATCAAACTATGCTTTGGAAGTATATCGAAATATACTTAATTGTGATTTGGTAGTATATCAAAATATACTTTGGGTTAGGGAATCAATAAAACATAAGTTTTTTATGGCTTAATTAGAAAACCTTTGTAAAAGATACATTGTGGTCGTTTGGCAATACATTCAAACCTGAGTATATCAAACTATACTTTGGTGACTATAGATTTACCACGAAGGCAAAATCTATTTGGTTTAAACTTTGTTTGTGACATTCCATACAATGTGACCATAAGGTATAACCTCAGAGGGTTATTCTCTATACAACTATGGTCACAAATATGTGTTTGGTCGGATCCTAAGATTGACCAAACGGGTCAGATTCGAAAGTCAAAGTGGTGGTCAAGACCGCTCGACTTACGACCCTAGATAAGCATTAAACTAAAAGTGACGAGTTAAACATGTTAAAACATGTTTAACTAAGTTAGAAAACTGATTTGATATCAAAACAAAGTATTTTGATACCTAAAAATGTTTCTGTCATAAAATGCACATAATGCGCACTTTTGACCAAAACTTTGACTCGTCACTTTGACTAGTAACATGGTAAATCAGGAGGCATGATCGCTAAGGATCATAACCATCGTGATTACGATCACGTTGCAAAGTTCAATTGAACTTTACTTTGACCATTTAATGGTTAAAGCCGAAAGTCAAACAATGTTTGACTTTGAGCTTGAAATAGCTAAAAGCAATGAAAAAGACTAAGGATGAGATCTTACTTGTGTTTAGGAACACCCAAGATCTCAGAGAACTCAGTAGGAGGCCTCCAAAAAGGATGGAAGCAAACTCCAAGAGTATGGGAGGAAGAAGAAAGAAATGAGCAAGTTGTAAGGTGAGTTTGAGCGCCTATTTATACTTGTGGATGATGCACAAGATCATCTCAAGTGTTAGGCACTAATTTAGGATCATTACAAGTGTTAAGGGAGGTGTCAAGACCAGGAGAAGTGTGGCAATTTCGAAGGATTAGTGTCCAAGGAAGTAACCAAAAAGCTACCAAGTTGTTGCTGAGCTGGGGGGTCCTTACGGACCGTAAGGGGTATGGGCTTACGGTCTGTAAGCCCCTTAACTAACAGTAACTTTCAAAAGTTGGCAGAACAGGCCCCTGAACTCGTTTCGTCGCGTTTTTGCACTTTTAACCCTGTTAACCACATTTTTAAGCTACATAAGGATGAATAACATAGGGAACTTGAAATGTGTCCAAAAATGTTCCGGGTGTCGGTTCGTTCGGTCGTACGGTTGCGGTTTTCAGTTAATTACAACGAAAATCGTAACGAACGCGTAAATGACCGTAAATGCGTAACGAATGATATTTTTGCATTCCAATCATTAAAATACTAGATTTTAATGATTACAAAAATTTTTGGATGTGCGTACATGTTCCGGATCAGGAAATACGCATATCGGCATGTTTCGCAGAATTTGTAAAATAGCCCCTGAAGTTGAATAAGCGTGTTTTTGCCATACCGAACCCTTCAAAACTTATTTCTAAGTTATGTAAAGGATATTTAAGGTATGTTTAGGTTGTGTCAAAGTTCCGAAGTGTATGTCACATTAACTGATTACGTATGCGTAACATCTTGGATTTCACTTCAAGAAGCGAGTCGAAAGATCGAAATTTTACAAGGACTGAAATGTGTGAATGTCACATGAAATTATTCAATTCTCGGGAATGAAACACAAGATCTCATTGGATTCGAAAATTTTCAGAATTGTAGGATGGTTGAAAAGGCACAGATGTTACAGTCTCCCATACTTTAGAAAATTTCGTCCCGAAATTTTAATTAGAGGAAACTCGTGAAAACAGATGTGAGGGTATCACTTCCAAATGATCCTTCGTTTCCAGAGTAAAACTCTAGGCAACATTTGGATCCTCTGTGAATTTTGTTTATTGTACTCTTCTATTGTTTGTAGGAATGAGTTCAGATTCGAAACTCTAAACTTCAGTCCAATAAGTTGGTGTATAACACCTTTGATTGTACCGAGCCTCTGAAGGGGGCTATGTAAATGTCAAAGTGACATTCTTGTTTGTAGAAGAACTAAAAAGAGCGTGGTCTTGAGTTGGATTTCCGCAAAATGAAAGGGAGGACGTTTGTAGAGGTTTCCCATGAAGACTAGTACACGACACTTGTGTGTGCTCGAAATTGGAGTTGGAGATTGAAAGATTAAAACAACATTGGTCAAGGTCCAGAATTTTTAGTAACTTAAATAACGCCATGCTTGCAATGTAATAAGGAACACTTATATATAGGAAGTACCAGCGGCGTATCCACCATGCCCTCATTACATTGTTCCCGTTTCGTTATTCTTATTACTATAGGTTCATATACATGACAAAACTTGATGTGGTTTCTATGCACTGAATTATATAATTATGTATGCATCCATAATTACACAATTCCTAGCATAGTCTGCACAGTTCATTTAGTGATGTGCAGAGGAAAAATCAAACAAATAAACATATGATGACTCGTCTTAGACCACAAAAGTGCCTTTTTACTTTCATCAACGAATAATCTTTTTAAATAGACATTAAAGAGTCTTTTAACTAGATCATCACATGATCTCTTTAATTAGAATAGTACTTTGGAAACCAAGGGTCTAACTATTGCATAGAAAAGCCCTTAAGGATTGAAGATAGCACTTTGGATATCCTTCTAAGGACCTAACATATGAAGATATGGAAGGTTCTATAAGGATTTGGATAGTAATTATTTTGAATCAAATAACCGTTAACTTGGCATACGTATTAAGCACACAAAGAATCCAACCAAGGACTCCGGATTGCACTTTAATCATCCACAAGGATCTACCTATGAATATAGGAAGATCCTATAAGGATTTGGGATTTGTATAGCAAAAATGTTTTGAAAATCATGTACAAGATGTACTACGAAATTAAAGTATGTGTAACGTCATGAAAATACGAAAGTAATCATAGGCACATCGACATATTGCATAAGACCAATTAAGGACTTATGAAAAGTACCCTTAGGTATTCAAGCAAAGATTTAAAGTGGTACTTCGAGTATTTGTTAAGAGTTATGACTTGTACTTTGTACTTTGTTTCTTAGAAGAAACGAGTACACATGATTTTTGTGGTGATCGCGAGCGATCACAAAATAGAAGAAACTACGAAAGTAGTTTGATTTGCAAGGAATCATATCCTTGGTATCGGTATTGTAGAGGTATATCACACATACATGTAATCATACTGGTTTTGTAAATAAAATTGAAATAACAATATTATTTATAAACCATCTGTCACACCCCGACCCGCAGCGGAATAAGAGTCGGGGCATCATTGGGTTATCACCAAAGCTCATGATATTTACTAATATGTTTCATATTTATTAAAGTCAAAATTACATTCTCAATAATCCAAACATGTCCATACAATACAAAGAAAAATTAACCAACTAAACAATCCAAGCTCTAAACCAGTTTATTCTTCTAAGCCAATCCTATGTGTTTCTTGCTGCAGTTGGTTCACCTGTATCATGTGTAAAAATGGGGGTTTTTGGGTCAACATAAGTTGGCGAGTGAACCTTGTTAGATAAACATTTATTATTGATTTCTTGTTATTTTATCAAGGAAAAACTGTGCAATGGTCATATGTGAGCAAATGTAAATAATCAAACAATAGCAATAACAACCACAACTATAACATACAATAAATACAATAACATTGAACTTGCATGAATATATAACATGAATGAAACTGTATATGTTGGCAACGTTACGTTCACGCTCATAATGTAATGGGGAACGGACGGCCTATGATGAATGTCTGTGCGATCAAGGCTCAATCAAACGGAGCCGATCGTATGTTGGCAACGCCAGGTTCACGCTCATAATGTAATGGGGAACTGCTCAACGCTTATAATGTAATGGGGAGCGGCGGCCTATGAAATTGCATGTACTGAAAATAATAAATTAACTCTAAACAATAACCACACAACAGTTGATACAAGCTGAATACACATTTGTTCATGATATGATGTATGCACAATTATTTAAATATAATAAATGGTAAGACACATGATACACCCCAAAACGTGATTAAAACGGGGAATTTGTAGAGATTCACTCACATTGGGTGCGTTTGGTTGGAGATGATGAGCTGCGCACGAGTTTGAAGAATTGAACAACGAGGATTAACTAACATAAATAATAACGGAAGATATAGTAAATGAGTGGATTTTATTAAAAATTTTAATAGAATTTTTAGATGTATTTTTGTGAGTTTAAGGCTATTTCCTATCTTTAAAAACATTATTTTTAAGTATTTTTAATTGATTTTTAAATTAAATTAAATAAATAAAAATATAAAAATATGTTGACTTTTGCGTTAACCGTTGACCATTGACTGTTTGACTGTTTGACCGGTTCTATTGTGCACATGTATGCGCCAGGCAGGAATCGAACCCGAGACCTCCCGTTCGCGTGCGCGCAGCTCTACCAACTGAGCTACGTGTCTAACCCGAAATAATTCTGTTTTTAATTATATTTATATACTAATTCAGTTTATTCAAAATTCATTTATTTTTAAAAAAGATTTTAATTATCAAACCGGTGCCGTCAACAGGTCTCGAACCCGGGACCTGTGATTTATCGTTACACACAGTCCACCGCTGGACTGTGTGTCTAACTTGGTTAATATACAGATTTTTATTATACTTAACATCTAATTGCGAAAAGGATCCGGTTCAGTTAGAAAAATAAAACATTTTTATTACAAAGCATACGTGTGTCAAGGATCGAACTCGCGGCGTGTGATATATATGTGCACACAGTCCACCGCTGGACTGTGTGTCTAACCGGAGATAATATCCAGATTTTATTAAACTTATAATCAAACTAACTTCATCTTCTTCGTTACCGAATTACAGCCTACGATTACTCTATTGTTTCTTGTTTAATTTGATTGACAAACATTCAAAAGACTAAAATGAAATGGCAGAGACGATTTTGGAAGTAGACGTACCGGAGGAACGATTTATCTCAGAATTCCGGCAAGGCGTCGGCTCTGTTTTTTATGAACTTCGACTGAGCGAACAAATTAATAGTTTTGATTAGTTAATTGTGGAATTGAAGTACTAAACAAGAGTTATCAGAAGGTTTGAATGACTATACCGTTTTACAGCGGAAGTTAGGAATTTTCAGAAGTTTTCTGGCGAGAATGAATTATCCGATATCGACGTCTGAAATTGATTCCGATTGAAGGGTTTGAGTTAGCAACAGCTTAACAACTGGTAGACAATGAAAGAATTGAGAGACTTACTGATTTGGTGGAAAACACGGTTTTCCGACGAAAGTCCGGCGAGTTCAAATAGCTTCTCCGGCGAACTGAAAGTTGTGCGAAAATGCAATTGAAGGTTTGCAGAATGTGTTTGAGTCGCGAGAGAGGACAATGATTGAAGTAATTCGGGAATTGCAGACTTTTCAGTTATTAAAACCGATCCCACATGAATTCAAGTCCATTCAAAGCTAAATTGATTGGAGGTGTCGGTGTATCGGTTATACTCGGTAAACCGCGAACAATCAACCGTTTTTGGACATTTGGTGACCGATTTCGGTTACAGTTAGCGTAACCAGGTTGGTTATGATTGACCATAAAATTTAATTGTTTCCTAGAATTTACAGAAAACATCAAGTGGCGGAGTGGTTATATGCGTGTGTGATAAGTCTTTGAACTTAAACCCGGCTGACCCGGGTTCGAGTCCCGGCAGCCTAATTTTCTTTTTAATTATTTTATTTTTACTTTTTATCAATTATAACTTTTATATTCTAGTTTGTTTATTAGTTATGCATCATTAAAAATTAAAATGGACATAAATACGCAACGAAGCATTTATAACTTGATATTCGATTACAAACGGAGCGGTTTGGAAAAACCCGTTTTTGACAAATGTTACAGTATCTCCTACTTTTAGGAATTTCATCCCGAAATTTAAGTAGTAGTAGTAGGAAAAAGATGCGGGTATTTTTCGCGCATTGAGTCTTCACGTTCCCAAGTAAACTCAGGTCCCCGTTTCGACTCCCAGCGTACCCTAACAATTGGAATGCGACTTCGTCGTAGACGTTTTTCTCCGAATTCCATGATCTCTACTGATCTTTCAATAAAATGCATAGATTCATCAATCTGAATATCTTCCAGAGGAATATGGAGGTTCTCATCAGCAAGGCACTTCTACAAGTTTGATACGTGGAATGTGGGATGAATCCTGTTGAGTTCTTTTGGTAGATCAAGCTTGTATGCTACAGGTCCTACTCTGCCTAGTATCTTGAAAGGTCCTACGTAGCGTGGTGCTAGCTTGCCTTTTTGACCAAAACGAACTACTCCCTTCCACGGTGATACTTTTAAAAGTACATGATCACCAATGTTAAACTCCAAAGGCTTCCGTCGTTTATCTGCATAACTCTTTTGACGACTTTGAGCTGCTAGAAGATTGTTTCGAATTTGATGGATCTTGTCAGTGGTTTCTTGAATCAATTCTGGACCGGTGATTTGAGCTTCCCCAATTTCGTACCAACATACTGGAGATCGGCACTTACGACCATATAAAGCTTCAAAAGGTGCCATGCCGATACTTGAATGATAGTTGTTGTTGTACGAAAATTCAACTAATGGTAGATGAGTGTCCCAATTTCCCTTGAAGTCTATGACACATGCTCGAAGCATAGCTTCAAGGGTTTGAATGGTGCGTTCAGATTGTCCATCAGTTTGAGGATGATAAGCGGTACTGAGATCTAATCGTGTACCCATAGCGGTTTGTACAGCTTGCCATGTTCGTGAAGTGAAACGACCATCACGATCTGAAGTAATGCTTAACGGTACACCATGTCGGCTTACGATTTCGCTGATGTATATACGAGCTAGCTTCTCGTTCTTGAAATCTTCGCGGATAGGAATAAAGTGAGCTGATTTTGTAAGACGATCAATGATTACCCATATAGTGTCATACCCACCAGAAGTGCGAGGTAACCCGGTAATGAAGTCCATTGTTATGTTTTCCCACTTCCATACAGGTATTTCAGGTTGGACCAGAAGTCCTGAGGGTCTTTGGTGTTCAGCTTTCACCTTGGAACATGTAAGGCACTTGGAAACAAAAACAGCAATATCCTTTTTCATTCCAGGCCACCAATAGGTGTATCGAAGGTCTTGATACATCTTATCGGCTCCTGGGTGTATAGAGTATCGTGTTTTGTGAGCCTCATTCATAAGAAATACACGAAGGTTGTTGTGGTCAGGAATCCATATGCGATCTAGATAGTACAGAATACCGTCAGATTTAGTTTCAATTTTAAGTTCAGCTCCACAGGACAGCTCCTTTCGTACGTCATCCTCCGTTACTGAAACATGTTGGGCTTCTCGAATTTGATCTTTAATGTCAGTTATGATTTGCGAACATAGAAGACGAATGGAGTTTGCATAACCCTTTCGACTGAGTGCATCAGCCACCACATTTACTTTGCCAGGGTGGTACCGAATTTCACAGTCGTAGTCATTTAGAAGTTCGACCCATCTTCGTTGCCTCATGCTTAACTCCTTTTGATTGAAGATATGTTGAAGACTCTTGTGGTCAGTGTATATTTCACACTTAGTACCGTAGAGATAATGTCTCCATATCTTAAGAGCGAACACAACGGCTCCAAGTTCTAGGTCATGGGTGGTGTAGTTCTTCTCATGAGTCTTGAGTTGTCTCGAAGCATAAGCTATAACCTTTCCTCTTTGCATTAGAACACAGCCTAGTCCTTGCCCTGACGCGTCGCAATAAACCACGAAGTCATCACAACCTTCAGGAAAAGTGAGGATTGGTGCATCACAAAGTTTTTGTTTAAGGGTTTGGAAGGCTTCTTCTTGTTTGGGTCCCTATATGAAGGGTTTTCCCTTATGAGTTAAAGCCGTGAGTGGTACAACAATGCGAGAGAAGTTTGAAATGAAACGGCGATAATAACCAGCCAAACAAAGGAATGATCTTACTTCAGTTGGTGTACGTGGCGCTTGCCATTCTTGTACCGCTTTGATCTTTGAGGGGTCGACATGTATTCCCTTGTCATTGACTACATGTCCAAGGAATTGTACCTCTTTTAACCAGAATTTGCATTTGGAGAATTTGGCGTAAAGCTTTTCATTCTCTAGAAGTGTAAGGATGAGTCGAAGATGTCGCTCATGATCAGACTTAGACTTTGAATAAATGAGGATGTCGTCGATGAAGACTATAACAAAACGATCGAGATAGGGTTTGCAGACTCTGTTCATTAGATCCATGAAGACAGCTGGAGCGTTGGTTAAACCAAATGGCATGACCATGAATTCATAATGACCATAACTAGTTCAGAAAGCGGTCTTTGGGACGTCTTCTTCATGTACTCTAAGTTGATGATAACCAGATCGAAGGTCGATTTTTGAAAAACAGCTGGCGCCTTAAAGTTGGTCAAGAAGATCATCAATGCGAGGTAATGGATAGCGATTCTTGATTGTCAACTTGTTGAGTTCTCTGTAGTCGATGCACATGCGAAACGATCCATCTTTCTTCTTCACAAAAAGGACAGGTGCACCCCAAGGCGAGGAGCTAGGACGTATGAATCCTTTGTCAGTCAACTCTTGCAATTGACTGGCTAGCTCTTGCATTTCGGATAGGGCTAACATATAAGGAGACTTGCAACTGGTGTAGCACCAGGTACGAGATCGATGTGAAATTCGACTTCTCTCACGGGAGGAAGTCCTGAAATGTCGTCAGGAAAAACTTGCGGAAAATCTTTTACTACTGGGATGTCTTCGAGTTTCTTCCCCATGGTTCCCTTTTTGACGACATGGGTTAAAAATGCAACATAATTCTTGCGAAGATATTTTTGGGCTTGAAGACAGGACATTAATCTGAGCCCTTTCGATGGGGTTTCTCCAAAGATTCGTAGAGTCTGACCGTTTGAAAGAGGAATGCATATAAACTTCTCGCGGCATACAACTTCAGCCTGATGTTGGCTGAGCCAGTCCATACCAATTATAATGTCAAAGCTTCCCAACTTCATAGGAATAAGGTCAACTGGAAAATCGTGGTCGTTTAAGGTGAGAGTACAGTTGCATATAATAGAGTTTAATGAGACCGGTTTTCCGTCAGCAACTTCCACTGTTATGGATTCCATGAGCTTATCACAAATTTGGTTTAGGATGGGTTCAAACTCTAAAGACACAAAACTTTTATCCGCGCCAGTATCAAACAACATGGATGCATAACTACCACTGATAAGGAACGTACCATTAACCACATTGCTGTCAGCTCTAGCCTGATTAGCGTTGATGTTGAAAGCTCTTCCTCTAGCAGGTGGAGGAGCTTGGTTAGCTTGATTCACCAGATTGGCTTGGGCTTGAGCATGAATAATGTTCACCAACCGTGGACAAGTGTTTCTAAAGTGGCTTGGGTCTCCACAATTGTAGCAAGCCCGCATAGGTTGTACCATGGGATAGTTGGGTTGGTAGTATGATTGGGCTAAATGTTGGGTAGGTGGTAATAGTAGGGGTTATTGGGCTTGACCCATTATTTGTTGGTGGGTTTGGGTTGAAGGCTGGTGGCGGTTCGTTCGCTGAGGTATGCGACAGGTTTGAACAGTATGACCTGCGCGACCACAGCCGGTGCAATGTTGGCAGGGTGATCAGGAAAGTGGTGGTATTGGCAACGGTTGCATTTTGGTAATGGGCCAGAGTATGGCCTTTTGTATGGTGCAGGTGAAGGGGCAACTTGGGTAATGGGTGCAGCAGGGATAGGGAAATTGGTTTGTGTGACAGCGAAGTTTCTGGTGTTACGTTTCCTCTTGTTAGCAAACTTAGAGGAGGAGGTGGAATGGTTTGAAGTTTGGCCCTCAACGGGGGCTTTCTTTTTCTCTTCTTTAAACTTACCGTTGCGAATTTGATTCTCGGTCAGTTCAGTAGCTAGTTCCATAGCAACTTCAAGTGTTGCTGGCGAAGTGCTGAGAACTGAATCTTGAATTTTCGAGGGAAGACCTCGAATATAATGCTCGATTAAGCGGTAAACTGGGGTGAACAAGTTAGGGACCATTTGGTTCAACTCTAAGAACCTCTTGTTGTAGGAAGTATGATCTCCCTCCTTTTGCTTCAAAGAATGAAATTCGTCCTCTAACTTTTTAATTTCACTTCTAGGACAGAATCGCCTCGTCATGATTTCCCTTAACTCCTCCCACGTTAAGGCCATAGCATCTTCGATTCCCCTCTTACCATTTTCAGTATTCCACCAGGTAAGAGCTACCCCAAATAGTCTCCCGGTTGCGTATCGTACCTTGCGATCCTCGGGACAATCGCAGTTGAGAAAGGTGTTTTCCATTTCCTCAAACCAGTGGAGGAGAGCAGTGACACCTTCGGTCCCTTCAAATTTAGGAGGATCGCAAGACTTGAAATGTTTATATGAGCACTTATTGGTAGGAGGGTTGCCGATGTTCTGGTCTTCTTGCTGGGGAGGATTGGTGGGATTTGTGGCGAGAGCTTGTTGTACTTGAACCACAATGTCAGGAAGCACCGCGGCCATTTGTTTTGCGATTTGAGTGGCCAAGCGTTCGTGAGACCTTCCCGATCTTTTACCCCCTCGATGTTGTCTAGCCGACATCTACAGGAACATACATAAGAAGATTGTGAGTTTATGGAGTCTTTTTAGGTGTCATGTGTCTTAAAGAAAATGAAAATAACATAAATATCACTAATGCAACTACATCCATAGGATGTCTTGTGTTTGCTCATGTTGGGCCTAAAATGTCCCCCATACCTTCACCTGTATAGTCATGTGGGCCCCCATGTCTATTGGCTTGGTAGGATTCACATTAGTATTGGCGATTTAACACTCGCATCACCCGAATGAAAACCATGAAATATGTTTACGAGATGTATGGTCGAATGTGTCCAGGTGTAGACACAATGACAACTCAAAGTGGGGTTAGCTCACACGACGTTTGGTATAGCATGCTTTGGCCTAATAGGTACTTCGTACTCTCATCGTTAGTCCCAGGTAGGCAAACTGGTCCTTTATTTTGGATTTATACGAATGCCAGCCTAGACAGGACGTTCCGACTACCGGTACTTGTACCCTTCCAGTTACTACATGCCCGTCATGAGAACTCACTTTGATGTGATTTGAAAATAAAAAAGTCATTGTAAGAACAATCATGAAAATGATGTGATGTGTGCTTTCATTGATATGATATGTTATGAGAATATGATTCATGATAGGCATTATATACTAATATGTACTAATGAACATGCTTGCATAACATTGAATGTAACATTAAACATAAAACATATAAACATCATGAATTTTGCATGTAACAAACAAAAATCTTAAAAATTTCTAATCAACTATAGTATAGGCTCTAAGGGTATAATAACCTATCCTATATCCCTATAATCATGGCTCTGATACCAATCTGTCACACCCCGACCCGCAGCGGAATAAGAGTCGGAGCATAATTGGGTTATCACCAAAGCTCATGATATTTACTAATATGTTTCATATTTATTAAAGTCAAAATTACATTCTCAATAATCCAAACATGTCCATACAATACAAAGAAAAATTAACCAACTAAACAATCCAAGCTCTAAACCAGTTTATTCTTCTAAGCCAATCCTATGTGTTTCTTGCTGCAGCTGGTTCACCTGTATCATGTGTAAAAATGGGGGTTTTCGGGTCAACATAAGTTGGCGAGTGAACCTTGTTAGATAAACATTTATTATTGATTTCTTGTTATTTTATCAAGGAAAAACTGTGCAATAGTCATATGTGAGCAAATGTAAATAATCAAACAATAGCAATAACAACCACAACTATAACATACAATAACATACAATAACATATGAACTTGCATGAATATATAACATGAATGAAACTGTATATGTTGGCAACGTCACGTTCACGCTCATAATGTAATGGGGAACGGACGGCCTATGATGAATGTCTGTGCGATCAAGGCTCAATCAAACGGAGCCGATCGTATGTTGGCAACGCCAGGTTCACGCTCATAATGTAATGGGGAACTGCTCAACCCTCATAATGTAATGGGGAGCGGCGGCCTATGAAATTGCATATACTGAAAATAATAAATTAACTCTAAACAATTACCACACAACAGTTGATACAAGCTGAATACACATTTGTTCATGATATGATGTATGCACAATGATTTAAATATAATAAATGGTAAGACACATGATACACCCCAAAAACGTGATTAAAACGGGGAATTTGTAGAGATTCACTCACATTGGGTGCGTTTGGTTGGAGATGATGAGATGCGCACGAGTTTGAAGAATTGAACAATGAGGATTAACTAACATAAATAATAACGGAAGATATAGTAAATGAGTGGATTTTATTAAAAATTTTAATAGAATTTTTAGATATATTTTTGTGAGTTTAAGGCTATTTCCTATCTTTAAAAACATTATTTTTAAGTATTTTTAATTGATTTTTAAATTAAATTAAATAAATAAAAATATAAAATATGTTAACTTTTGCGTTGACCGTTGACCATTGACTGTTTGACTGTTTGACCGGTTCTATTGTGCACATGTATGCGCCGGGCAGGACTCGAACCCGAGACCTCCCGTTCGCGTGCACGCAGCTCTACCAACTGAGCTACGTGTCTAACCCGAAATAATTCTGTTTTTAATTATATTTATATACTAATTCAGTTTATTCAAAATTCATTTATTTTTAAAAAAAATTTAAATTATTAAACCGGTGCCGTCAACAGGTCTCGAACCCAGGACCTGTGATTTATCGTTACACACAGTCCACCGCTGGACTGTGTGTCTAACATGGTTAATATACAAATTTTTATTATACTTAACATCTAATTGCGAAAAGGATCCGGTTCAGTTAGAAAAATAAAACATTTTTATTACAAAGCATACGTGTGTCAAGGATCGAACTCGCGGCGTGTGATATGTATGTGCACACAGTCCACCGCTGGACTGTGTGTCTAACCCGAGATAATAACCAGATTTTATTAAACTTATAATCAAACTAACTTCATCTTCTTCGTTACCGAATTATAGCCTACGATTACTCTATTGTTTCTTGTTTAATTTGATTGACAAACATTCAAAAGACTAAAATGAAATGGCAGAGACGATTTTGGAAGTAGACGTACCGGAGGAACGATTTATCTCAGAATTCCGGCAAGGCGTTGGCTCTGTTTTTTATGAACTTCGACTGAGCGAACAAATTAATAGCTTTGATTAGTTAATTGTGGAATTGAACTACTAAACAAGAGTTATCAGAAGGTTTGAATGACTATACCGTTTTACAGCGGAAGTTAGGAATTTTCAGAAGTTTTCCGGCGAGAATGAATTATCCGATATCGACGTCTGAAATTGATTCCGATTGAAGGGTTTGAGTTAGCAACAGCTTAACAACTGGTAGACAATGAAAGAATTGAGAGACTTACTGATTTGGTGGAAAACACGGTTTTCCGGCAAAAGTCCGGCGAGTTCAAATAGCTTCTCCGGCGAACTGAAAGTTGTGCGAAAATGCAATTGAAGGTTTGTAGAATGTGTTTGAGTCGCGAGAGAGGACAATGATTGAAGTACTTCAGGAATTGCAGACTTTTCAGTTATTAAAACCGATCTCACATGAATTCAAGTCCATTCAAAGCTAAATTGATTGGAGGTGTCGGTGTATCGGTTATACTCGGTAAACCGCGAACAATCAAACGTTTTTGGACGTTTGGTGACCGATTTCAGTTACAGTTAGCGTAACCAGGTTGGTTTATGATTGACCATAAAATTTAATTTTTTCCTAGAATTTACAGAAAACATCAAGTGGCGGAGTGGTTATATGCGTGTGTGATAAGTCTTTGAACTTAAACCCGGTTGACCCGGGTTCGAGTCCCGGCAGCCTAATTTTCTTTTTAATTATTTTATTTTTACCTTTTATCAATTATAACTTTTATATTCTAGTTTGTTTATTAATTATGCATCATTAAAAATTAAAATGGACATAAATACGCAACGAAACATTTATAACTTGATATTCGATTACAAACGGAGCGGGTTTGGAAAAACCCATTTTTGACAATTGTTACACCAACCGAAATGTTTCAAGATTTTTGGATATCTCAAAGTGAAAATGTAAAATTTTAAATGTTCATAGCTGCATCATCAATAGCACAAGTCTCGTTAGCATTTATGCTAAATACTCATCCACGGGCTGGATTTGCATTAACAAGCTTCGGACATGTTTTGATAGTGAGTAAGATCACCACAGTTGTAGCACGATCTAGGTGGATATGGTGCTTGAGCAGCAGCAAGATTTGCATTTCCTTGATTTTGGGTGTTGGTAGCAAAACGACATGCATTGATCAAATGTCCCAATCGTCCACAGTGGGTACATTTGTGACATGGTGTTTGATTTAGATGATGTCGATTGCATTTGTTGCACAGAGGTGCGATGGCAGCATAAGTTTTCCTAGCACATGGTTGTGCGGGTTGGGTTGGAGCAACTTGATCGTTCTGAGCAACTATAGCGAAGTTTTGTGAAGCCTTACGCTTCTTTGACTTCTTAGAGGATTCAGGCTGGTTTTCCTTTGGTTTTTCTTGGGTAGTCTTATCCAATGGTTTTGTCGCCTTTACGGAAAATTTTACCCTTCTTGATTTGAGATTCAGTCAGGGTAGCGGATAGCTCAATGGTCTGTCTAACTGTAGCAGGATTGCTACCAGTGACTATGTCCTGAATTGGATCAGGGAGGCCATCAATGTACTTTTCAATGTCCTCATCCAAAGGCGTAACCATGATAGGACACAATAGACTTAGTTCCTCATAACGATCAGTGTAGGCTCTGTGGGTCCGGTCGCGAGACGAAATTTTGGGTGTATGATAGCAGATTTGGTAGAACGTTATTATAGAATGGAGTAGAAGTAGAATGCAGCGGAAGTCATACGTTTATGACTTCATACCGAAAGAGCATACATCTTGTCAGGCTGGCGGAGTTCCTAGAGAGAATCCGCCAGCCTCTCCCCTAAGGGAGCGTCCAAAACTTACAAACAAATGAACACACAACACACATATATATAGGGATGAGATTTTCGTATGAAAATTTTCGTACGAAAATGACACATATTGTCGTACGAAAATTGACCATTTCATACGAAACTGACAGATTTCTTACGAAATGTGTCTATTTTCTCATCCGACGTTCGTGCTCGGGTCGTGTGTTCGTATCTAATCTATACAATATTCAATACACGCTCTAACTAGTCTATTCGCTTATTTTGAAAAAAAGAGGTGAAAAATACAACAACATTAAAAAAATCATGAAAAATACAAAAAACATTAAAAAATTCAAAAAGAGTTTTGTGTATAAGAGGAGATGATAGTACGTCAGTGGATCATTACAGTACGCTAAAGAAATGTATTGTTTAAAAGCGTCTAAAACAGGTGTTTCTAAGGATATGTCAGTAGGCTTCGCATGTTCAGTAAACTGTTTTCAGGATATAAACCTAAAAAGAGAAACTGGTAAATCTGTGGCTTAACATCTCTCAGATATATGGGCTTGGTACCCCGAAATTTCGTTTGAGAGAATGCAAGATTCTGAGATACTAGGTCTTTATATTTAGTTGATATCTGGGGTATTATACGAGTTCTTCTGATTTTGCGTCCGCAATAGCCTAGAACTTTTATAATACTTTCGCATTATTCATCCCAAAAGCTGCATAAAAAATGTAGAAAAATATCATAAAAAGATACAACATTCTGCAGTACAAAAATTAAAAGATTCCCAAGAGGAACACCACCTAAAGTCGTGCCTTCATCTCTTTCTCTGTACCGAAGTACTAACCTGAGCTCTCAAGGTTTCGCATTTCACCCCTCTACATATATTAATTAGATATATTCACCTGTGAGATGAAATCTAGGGAATCTCGATGCGGAAGTATATTCTGAGGTGGGAAACACAGATAGGCCATGTTGTTAAAAATTTACCTAAAATATCTTGAAGCAGTTGAGAAACATGTAGAGGTTTAAAGTGGATCAGTATACCAACAATCTAAAGAAAATCTGTTTAAGAACTTAAAGTTTCATATAGAGCAACGGTACTGGTAACATGTCTCAATAATCTGATATGATCCTCTAACACAAACTCGCAAAAACTTTGTCTGTAAATATGTTTGAACATATTTCTTTAAATGTTTCTAGTTTAGCAATATTCAAAAATTCAAAAAGATTTTCTGTTTCTACTCTAATCTTTGACTACCGGTGATGGAAAACAGATCTTCAAAGTCAAAAGCGACAGAATGCAGAGGAAAATCATTAGAATAACGGGCTGGGAGCTAATCTAGAAACAAAGTCTGGTTTGAAACATTGAAAAGTTCATTAATTTGAAACTTAAAATCAAAGGATAATGTAAGTATTGGTCAACAGAATGGTCAACCAAGGGCATTAACTTGGACTTGGTAGCCAAAAACAGTTAAACAAGGTCATTAACTTGGATTTGAACAATTGTGTGGATAATTATAACTGAAAACAAACGAAAAAGTTGGAAAGTTGAAAATATTTCAAAGGGTTCAACAATTTTCGCACGAAAATATGGCAAAACTATACAATGCCAATTTTCGTACGAAAATCTCAGCGCCTATATATAAGAATGAGAGTTGCGGATTTCGCACGAAAATCTGAAATACATTTTGGTGCGGATTCTCTAAGGCGATTTTGATCTATCTCTCACTCTACCCACTTTCCGAGTTACTTGACACATTTGGGAGGTTGATTTGCACACCTCTTGTAATGGCAAAGTTATAACACCGAGATCGAACCGTAATCTTGAAGCATTTGGACTTAAACGGACTAAAAACGTAGTTCTGGATAAACTAGCCGATAAAACTTAAAATTGAATTCTCTATTGTTAAAATCGGCTAATTTAACCAAGGTTTACTGTTTCAATTTCGCGAAAATGACAAAAATTACAAGTATTTTGGGTCGGTCCATTTTGATAAATCTGTTGGGGACGATCCAAATTTTCACACGAAAATGTGCAATTTCGCACGGAAATCTGTGATATGAAAGATTTAGTTATGGATGAGAATTTTCGCACGAAAAATTCAGTTATGACATGTAAATTTATTTTCGTACAAAAATTTGGAAGAATTCGTGTTTCTGAAAAAATTTCTGTCTAACTTTTCCATGTCTCTCTGTTTCACAGAAAACCGTACATGAGTTCCACCCCATGCACAACTCCTGCTGCTTAATTGATAAAGATATCCCAGAGTTTGCTCCATTTTCATAGTACATTGATTTTCTGGAAAGCCTGCCGGTATATTATGCTATCACACATAAGCATAACGCTTATGCATCTCATGTAGACCGTTTTTGGGGCGCAGCATAATTACAAGCCGAACCAAGGGCTATTATGTCAGCAGTCAGAGTCGGAAAGAATGATGTAGCGATCACAATCACAGAAGATCTTATACGAACAGTGTTGCATCTAAGAGATGAAAGTAGCTTTCCTACAGGCTTCACAGAAAAGTTCGTTAAAGGATGTTTTTATCGAATGGGGTACAATGGTTATGTGAACTCTGCTCCTTTCATGATCAACAGGCTAGGACTGCCCTACAGATTTCTAACTCACTGCATTACACGGGCGTTAAGTCACAGGAAAGGAGGATGGGATGATCTAGTAGATTATCACATGTGCATGATCGCAACAGTTATTCTGAACAAGCCTTACAACTTCAGTAAGATGATTTTCGATCAAATGGTGGTGAATTTGGGAAAGGGTCGATTCTTACAGTATCCTAGATTTATTCAGATGATCCTCGACCACCTACACCCCAATCTCGAAAAGAAGAAAGATGATATTTTGGAGCTAGAACATATGTCTCCGTCGGACCTCCACAACATCAGCAATTATGGTAAAGGGGGAAAGACTCCAGCATTTAACCCTATCTTTGGTACGTTTGTTAAAGCTGATTATGTTGCCCCGCCATATGGTAAATGGAGGAATGAAGGTAGTGGCGACGAAAGTGAGGAATGGAACATGATGGAAGACTTCATTGAGAAGCGAAGCACCTGGTTTAACAAAGGAAAAGGAGAGAAGGGTCATTATGGAAGAAAGAAAGCTGGTTCTGCTTCCTCTTCCTAAAAAAGAAAGAAAACATCAGAGACTTCCTCCTCAGCTCCCAAGCGCCAAAAGAAACAACCAAGTGTGGGAACAGGTTTTATTGATGAACCTGATACTGAAGAAGTGCATGTTGAAGAAACGGTGCAAACTACAGACACAACACATGTTGAAGAGTCTGTAAAACAAACTGCTGTAGAAATAGAAGCAATGGTTGCTGTTGAAATAGAAGCAGGTGGTGGTGATGATGAAGGGCCATCGTCTAGTACTTATTCTGAAGATAGGAGGGAAGGTGAGAGGAAAGAAAAAGAAAGAAAAGAACAGGAAATGTTGGTCCCTATCACGTGGATCGTTACGAGATTGACAATCAATCAAGGGTGCGGAATCCCTTTAATGGATCAATGAAAACACAGAAACAAGTTATGTAGATGAAGAACACGAATAAGTATTTCAAACGATCTTCTATGATTATCAAACCCAATAGTTTTACCATCACTCAAGATCAAACAAGAAATCTCTCAGCCTTTCTCTGTAGATTTCTCACACAAACTCTCTCTGCAACTCTCTCTGGTGTCTAACCTAAAACCCTATTGCAACACTGTTTATATAACACGGCCATGCAAACTGAGCTAGGCCCATATACATAATAAACAAACTCGGACCAATACACAAGACTAAACTCGGACCAAAGCTAAACATATCAATTTCGAATTTGTGTGTGATACACAAACTCAGAATCCTCATCCTTACAAACTCGGACTTCTTGTTTTCTTCATAAACTCGGACAAGTCTTGTATAATATCCAAAGACCAAATAAGTTGTTGTCACATAAATGCACCAACAAACTCCCCCTTGACAATAGCTCACAAAGGTATCTTTAGTCTTCAGAATCTCGTAGTCATTGGTCTTTGGATAGCGTCAGCTTCCACACGAATCTTGTCAGCAACAGACTCCCCCTAAGCTGATGCATCCAATCACCAAATCTTCCAATCTCTCAGTCAGCAGTCCAAGTATGTCTTTATATATTCCGATCTGCATTGTAGAAAGGAGGTTCTACCAAGCAGCAACAAATTCTCTTCTCATCAACGCCAACTTCTCAGCAACACACAGCTTCAATCTGATACTATAAAACAAACATCTCGAGAAACCATAAGAATTTTTCAACAAAGTTAAACAAATTATTATTACTCAAGAGATGGTAAAACTGTATAACAGATTAAGCAACAACCAAATAAACACATGTCGGTGCATATGTCTGTTGCCTTCGTCATTACACGAGAACGAGTCTGGAATAAATGAGAGTTTCTGAAGACCGAACAAGACAAAGTAGATATCCAAGAGGGAGTCTACTGGTGCATAACATCTATATAATAGTCTTGTATCGAGTCTGTAAAGTATATGTCACACCCTGGTCGTAGTGGAAGCGCAAATGTGTGACTTAAAGGTAATCATTGCAATCAATCGTGTAAACATAATTATAACCCAACAACGATGCCATATTTTATACAATTCAAATTCAAGTTTACATGTTCCAATAAGTTTCATAAGTTTACTAAAACAGTATTTAGTTAAGTTACATCACCAAAATGTGTTTGTTATAATCGTAGTTTTAGGTCGAGGTTTTGACCCCTATATGCCCAAACAAGGAAGGGATATATGAGGCAAATCCTCCAAAAGTGGCCATCGTTGTATCTTCCGAGAATCCATAACCGGTTAAGCCCTGTTTCCTGAAATACATGTAGTTTGAAAAATCAACAAAAGTTGAGCGAGTTCATGTAGTTTTGTTTTCAAATAAGTTGTCATAATTGTCATCCATTATTGAAGTCCAGGTAAGTAAATAATTATGGAATATAAGGATCTATCAGTGGGTAGCGAGCCCTCTGATACTATGCACCATAAGTTATGACCAAACCAAGGACACTCTTTTCTCAATTGGGATCACAAAAGCACCCCATGGTATACAACTAGGAGTGGAGCGTGCCTCAAGCTCAATAGATGTACACCTTTTGCACCTTTATCACTAAGTGATTAATGGTTACTAATGTTATAATGTCATCCAATCCTACTTACGCACATCGATCTTATTGTCATCTAACTCCATAACTAACATACTATATGTCTTGACATGTATTTCCCCCGAATGTTATAAAACCGAGAATGTTTAAAAAGAAAGGGGGACATGAACTCCCAGATTCGCGTTCCTTGTGTACAACTCACAGTGTTTTTCCTTGATCTTGAACGAACCTACAAGTGTTTTAATTCTCATTAGACTCTTAAGTCTATGTTTGTTCTATGTACAAGTCCTCATCTTATGTTAGTTGTTTTTAATCATTTTATTGATTAATTATTTCTTGACTTAGTACATATATTTTGTTATCGTGATTGATTAGTGTGTGAAAGGCGTCGCCCGTCCATTGTCCTTGTGCCTAGCACACTTGTCATTGGGCCTAGCCCACGTCAATGGGCCTAGCCCACGTCCTTGTGTCGTTGGGCCTAGCCCATGTTCTTGTGTCATTGGGCCTAGCCCATGTGTTTATGTCATTGGGCCTAGCCCATGTGCTTATGTTATTGGGCCTAGCCCATGTGTTTGTATTCTGTTATATTTATTTTTCAACATAATATGTATACTTGCAAAATAATATTTCCAATATTATTTTTAGTATAAGTAGGTTTGTTATTTCCCAAGTGTATACTTAGGAAAGCATACACGTATTCTAGTGTTAAGGTTCATGTACTTCTCATTTCCTTAACAAGATTTATTATTTGTAATCTTATATTTTCCGGAAATTATATTTCTTAAAAATAATATATTTTTAAGGCTTGTAGGGAATATATATATTTTCACCAATCTTGTTAACTATATGTATTTCTGTATAAGTCCATTTAATTGTCCAAGTCCATTTTACCAAGAAATATATATAAGTTTATATATATTTTGTTATGTTTGTCCAAATTTTTATAAAAATTTGGCCATAGTTTCCCCTAGATTTAGGGGTTTTCCCATGTTTAAAACATGTGTTTAAGCTTTACAAAACTCACTTGATCACCAAATTAATTTCTATAAGTTTAAACAACTTCATACATACACTTTTTACATGATAATGAACTCAAGAATTTATAAAAACATGTAGTCTTTTAGTATGATGTTTAACACGCTTATTTATCTTCAAAAACACTAATTATCCACTAACTATACAACTTTTGTTGAAAATTATTTTTAACAACTTGTTCATCCATTTACAAAAATGACTTTAAATCCATGTTAATGTATTGTAAATCATTTTAACAAGTTCATTAGTGACCTACATCAAGCTCATCAACTTATTCTTCATGGATCTTTCAAGATCTATATATACACTTTTAATATCTTCACATACAACACTACTACACATGATGATCATCAAGCTAATCACAAAATAAGCATACATAACATCATTTCTTTCAAGATTATGTTTGTTTTCTTTAGATCTTTAGATTTCTTCGTGTGTTCATCTTTAAAGTTTGTGTTTCTTGATGGATCTACTTGTACATGAGAAATATATCAATAACATGAACTTAAACAATTATCAAGAAGCTTACTACTAGCACTAGTGGCTAGGGAAGTGGCTTGACAAAGATGAAGATAGCACAAATGTGGTGGATAAAAGTCGTGCTTAGATCTAGGCGAGATCCAAACGAAGCTTGAAATGACTTCCAAATCCACGACACAAAGCGACCATCTCGATCTGAGATTTTGGAGACTGGCACTCCGTGACGTGCCACAATTTCCTTAAGGTACAGTTCAGCTAGCTTCTCAGTACTATCCTTCTCATAAATCGGTAAGAAGTGAGCCGACTTGGTTAACCGATCTATAATCACCCAAATCATGTCATGTCCTCGAGGTTCGTGGGAGCTTGGTTATGAAATCCATTGATATCTGTTCCCACTTCCAAATAGGGATTTCGGGTTGTTGTAATGATCCAGACGGTTTCTGGTATTCGGCCTTGACCTTCGCACAAGTCAGGCATTTTCCAACGTAGGTTGCAATGTCTACCTTGAGATTTGGCCACCAATAATACTCTTTCAAGTCCTGATACATCTTATCCGATCCTGGATGAAGTGAGTACTTTGACTTGTGTGCCTCGTCCAGTACCAGATCTCGTAAATCTCCAAAATAGGGAATCCAGATTCTTCCTATGAAATATAAAGTTCCATCTTTATTGCTTTTCCACTCCTCGCAATGATTTTGCTGGGATGTTTTCTGGTTTTAAAGCTTCTTGCTGTGCCTCACGCACTCGGGTTTTGAAATTTGTCTGAATTGTCATCTCCAAGGCTCGTACTCTTAGTGTCTTGACTCGTTCCTTGCGGCTCAAGGCATCTGCTACAACGTTCGCCTTGCCCGGATGATACTTGATCGTGCAATCATAGTCATTCAACAACTCAACCCAACTTCGTTGATGCATATTTAATTCTTTCTAATTAAATATATGTTGAAGACTCTTGTGATCCGTGAATATAGTACATTGAGTACCATACGGTAAGGCTGCCAAATTTTCAAGGCAAACACCACGGCACCTAACTCGAGGTCATGCGTGGTATAATTTTTCTCGTGAACCTTCAATTGGCGTGACGCATACGCGATGACTTTTTCTCGTTGCATAAGCACGCAACCTAAACCCTGTTGCAAAGCATCACAGTACACCACGAAGTCATCGGTACCGTCGGGAAGTGATAAGATTGGCGCATCACATAGTTTATCCTTTAAGAGTTGAAATGCCTCTTCTTGTTTTTTGTCCCAAACAAACTTCTTGTCTTTTTGAGTGAGTGTCCTTAGTGGTTGGGCAACTTTAGAAAAGTTCTCAATAAATATCTGATAATAACCCGCTAGTCCAAGAAATTGTCGAACTTCGGTTGGAGTCTTGGGTGCTTCCCAATTCTAGATGGCTTCAATCTTTGACGGGTCTACGTGAATACATTTCTCGTTCACTACATGCCCGTGAAATTGTACTTCGCGAATCCAAAATTCGCACTTCGAAAATTTACGTAGAGTTTCTCCTTCTTTAGAAGTTCTAGAATGGTTCTCAACTGTTGCTCGTGCTCATCCTTTGATCGCGAATATATTAAGATATCGTCAATAAACACGATTACAAATTTGTCGAGATATGGCTTGCACACGCGATTCATTAAGTCCATAAAGACCGCTGGTGCATTTGTTAAACCGAATGGCATAACAAGAAACTCGTAATGACCATAACGAGTTCTAAAAGCCGTTTTTGGTATGCTTTCTTCTTTAATCCGCAATTGGTGATATCCAGACCTTAAGTCTATATTGGAATAGAAGCTCGAACCTTGTAGTTGATCAAATAAGTCATCAATCCTCGGTAGCGAATACGGATTCTTGATAGTAAGCTTATTCAACTCTCGGTAATCGATACACATCCTGAAGTTCCATCCTTTTTCTTCACGAATAAGACTGGAGCTCCCTAAGGTGAAAAGCTCGGTCTAATGAATCCTTTATCTAGCAACTCTTGAAGTTATGTAGATAATTCTTGCATTTCAGAAGGTGCTAGTCGATATGGACATTAGGCTACAGGTGCGGCTCCCGGTACCAAGTCGATGCGAAATTCGACTTGTCGTTGAGGTGGCAATCCCGGTAAGTCTTCCGGAAAGACTTCAGGAAATTCCTTCACGATCGGAATGTCTTCGAGCTTAGGATCCTCGGCCTTCTTATCCACAACATGTGCTAGGAAAGCGATGCAACCTTTCCTTAAGCACTTTTGAGCTTTCATACAATTAATGATCCGTAGTGGCGCGTTTTATTTTTCCCCATGAACCATCAAAGGTTCTCCGTTTGGCGTTGGAATGCGAATGATCTTTTCATGACACAAGATTTCAGCTCGGTTTTTGGATAGCCAATCCATGCTGATAACGACATCGAAACTACCTAATTGAACTGTTAAGAGATCTATGTCGAACTTTCGTTCACCCAGTTCTAAGGTACATTTCTTTATGACTTCGCTCGACTCTACCAGTTTTCCGTCAGCTAATTCGATTGAGTAAGGAGTGTCTAATTTACTCGATTCTACCCCAAGTACGTCTCTAAATTCCTTAGAAATAAAGCTAAAATCTGCCCCGGTATCAAAAAGTATAGATGCAAAGTGGTTGTTTATAGGGAACGTACTGGTGACCACGTTCGGGTCCTCGCGTGCGTCCTTAGCTCCAAGCACAAAAGCTCTACCCCGAGCTTGATTTCCTTTCGGGCAATCTTTCTTGAAATGCCCTTTGTCACCACAATTATAGCATCCATCAGTTGTTCCTCGACATGCAATAGTAGAATGTCCAAACCTTCCACACATGCCGCATTTGGTGCCTCGGCACTCCCCATAGTGGTGGTAAGGACATTTGGGGCATTTCGGTGCTTCTCCACCATAAGGTTTCCTTTCAGCATTGTTTGGCGCGGTAGCGGCATAAGCTTTCGCTACTTTGTTTTCCCTCGGCGCTTGCCTCTTGCCTTTGTTAAAGTTGTTACCACGAGTACCTTTCTTGAAGTGAGAAAACTTTCTCGTGTTGGAGTCCGTAGTCTCCACGGTAGCTTCTTTCTTGACTTCCCCAAGTTTCGGCAGCTTCTTTTGACGTACAACCTCTTCAGTAAGGCTCATAGCTATTTCAATCGCTTCCCCAATTTTAGTCGGTTTTGATGAAGTGACCACGCTTAGAATTTCAGGGGCGAGTCCCCATACGAATCTCTCAATCCTTTTGAATACCGGTTCCACTAAGTACGGACCCACTCGTGACAAATCAGGAAAACCTTGGGACATATCCCGTGATGTCAGAGCCAATCATCTGAAGATTCCAGAATTTTGTTTCCAACTTTTGGATTTCAGACCTTGCGCTATACCTTTTCCTCATGATTTCCTTCAACTCCTCCCAGGTCAGACCATATGCAGCATCGTCTCCTTTGGTCTGCACCTGGAGGTTCCACCAAGATAAAGCTCCGTCAATGAAGAGTCCAGTGACATATGTGACTCTTTGCTCAGCAGGGCACTTGCTCATTCGTATGACCGAGTCAGTCTTCTTGGTCCAGCGCACGAATGAAACAGCTCCGCTGGTGCCATCGAAGTTCAGAGGCTTGCAGTCCAAAAACTGCTTGTAAGTGTAACCTGAAATAGATTAGGTGCACCAACTCAAGAATGAGATTCAAAGCACGAATAGAATAAACGAGAGTGTCACATGGCTATATGAATAACCAAAGATTACCGGTGGGTGGGTTTGTTCCAGTTGAACCTCCGGTTCCACCGCTTTGTTCGGTGCGGTTGGCCTCGTGTTGTGCAATGGCCTGAGATATGCGCTCGTTTAGCTCTGCTTGAGTCGTTGGGAGCAGGTTGTTATTGACACTTCTTTGGCGTGGAGGCATCGGCTTCTAGTATGAAATATCGATTGTAATTAGACGATTGTTTAACAATAAAAGAAGCATTTATAAAAAAAATATTACGAAAATCTTGTTTGTTTATTGTTATTATTATTATTATTTTTTTTTTCGAGTAAAAGAAACATCACGTCGGATAAGGGGTAAGAAGTCGTGTATATGGCGTACAACACAATCGCGAACACGCAAGAATAAACCAATCATCACAACCAACGTGCACGCGCACCATGGTAAAATAAATAAACATAATCCACAACGCAATATAAAATCAACCACGACATATCTCAATATAAAATCAACCACGACATATCATAATATCAATCAACACATCACGATATCAACCAATACATCACCATATCAACCAATACATCACCATATCAACCAATACATCACCATATCAAACAACACATCACAATATCAACCAACCACGACAATAAAATACAATGCGAGATAAGAAAATACACTTCCACATCATGAAGAATCAAAAGGACTTAGGGTTACATAACCCTAGTCGATACAAATTCATACAATACAATACAAAAGTAAAGTTTTCTTCTTCATTGCATCTTCGTCTTTAGTCGTCTCAAAAGTTGGATCTTCTGGCTTGAGTCTTCGGAAGCTAGATCCACAAAAGCTGGGGCTGAACCCCGATGATAACTAGTACTAAACTACTGAGGTGGCGGGGGTGGAGGGGATGGTGACTATGGAGCAAAATGCGGTGATAGGCCAACTCCTCCTCTATCCCAGAGACACGGTGAATGGAGGCAACCTGGATACGCTCCCACTCGCGCATACTTGCCTCGAATGGGCATCTAGGGTGGTGATAGGGACAGGGGTAGTGGAGTCGGTGGTGGTGGTGAAGATGGTGTATAAGGTGGTGGTGACGGTGGTGCTGGTGGTAAATCGAGGGTGTGGATGGTGTGTATGGTGGTGGTGAGGGTGGTGCAGGTGGTGCTCTAGCAACCTGAGCAGGGCGTTGACCCTGGAGCTCGTGAATCATACGATAAAGCTGAGCTATCTGACGGTCATGTGCTATCACTTCCTCCTCGAGAGGAATAACAGGGTAATGACAAGGGTGGTATGGATCAGACGGGCTCATGCCCGGTGGAGATGAAGGGGGATACCTACGGTAGCGGGGTGGCGATGAGTATGAAGCATGCATGGGGGGTGCAGTAGGGGTTGGGGGTCCGGCCCAGTGAGATGATCCGGCCGCATGTGGGTCATGGATAGGGTGATAAGTGGAGCTACTCATGAAGGGTGGGGGTGGCTGCTCGTGACGTCGGGGCGTACCCCCTAATGAGTGATGGCATGGAGGTCCAGAAAATGGAGTCAACATCGGGGCGGGAATGCTAGCATAAGATGGGCCTACAGAAGTATGCGGTGGTACAAAGGGTGGTAGCACGGTATCAGGCGAGTGGATAGGTGAGGGTGTGTCTGGTACAGCTGATATAGCATCGTCAGACATGTGTCCATCATCAGAGTCAGAAGATGAGGATGACAGGTCAACAACAGGGATGACAGGCGGGGGTAGCTCAAGTATGGCCAGCTCATCGATAACCTCGCCATCGCCCAACTCAGCATCCAGATAGTCAGCATGGAAGACCGGCACGTCATATCCTCGTCATCGTCTAACTCGATGACTGGTGGGATGACGGCTAGTGGTGCGACCAAGTGCACCACAACGTGCTCCCATCTGGGTGACCATGGATGGCACATCGTGCTGGGGCTAGGGTACGGCTAGCACATCTTCCTCAAGATCGTGCGGGTGATCCTGGTCATCTCCCATGTAATCGTCAGGTAGGGCAAAGGACTGGAAATCGTCGAGGTCCTCATCGTCCGAAACCTCGTGACCGGCTGCGTCCTCGGGAGGTATGGCCGCAACAGCCTCGACACCAAATCCGTCATCTGAGAAGTACTCCATGGGGTCCTCCTCGTACGAAGATACTGAAGACATGGTCCTGGCAAATAAATCCGTACAACATATGAACATAATGGTTGGTAATTTTATTCAAATCTCATGCAATTTTGTTCTTCGGTTTCGGGTAATCCTAGTGTTCTCGTGTCTATCCATTATAGACTAATCAGGAATAACTCTTGTTCTTTCCTATAGTTGAACTCGTGTGATAGATCCCCATGTTATCGTGACACTTGTAATATTTTTGTTATATACTTGAAAACAGTTTTGAAATGTTATAAACTTTGTTTTCATGTGAGAGCCCCTTGGTGATTGTAGACCAACTTAGTAAAAGTTTGTCCCCGGTTCACTACAATCGAAGCTCTGATACCAATCTGTCACACCCTGGTCGTAGCGGAAGCGCAAACGTGTGACTTAACGGTAATCATTGCAATCAATCATGTCAACATAATTATAACCCAACAACGATGCCATATGTTATACAAATTCAAATTCAAGTTTACATGTTCCAATAAGTTTCATAAGTTTACCAAAACAATATTTAGTTAAGTTACATCACCAAAATTTGTTTGTTATAATCGTAGTTTTAAGTTGAGGTTTTGACACCTATATGCCCAAACAAGGAAGGGATATATGAGGCAAATCCTCCAAAAGTGACCATCGTTGTATTTTCCGAGAAACCATCACCGGTTAAGCCCTGTTTTACTGAAATACATGTAGTTTGAAAAATCAACAAAAGTTGAGCGAGTTCATGTAGTTTTGTTTTCAAATAAGTTGTCATAATTGTCATCCAATATTGAAATCCAGGAATGTAAATAATTATGGAATATAAGGATCTATCAGTGGGTAGCGAGCCCTCCGATACTATGCAACGTAAGTATAGAACCAAACCGAGGACACTTTGTTCTCAATTGGGATCACAAAAGCATCCCATGGTATACAACTAGGAGTGGAGCGTGCCTCAAGCTCAATAGATGTACACCTTTTGCACCTTGGTCACTAAGTGATTAATGGTTACTAATGTTATAATGTCATCCAATCCTACTTACGCACATCGATCTTATTGTCATCTAACTCCATAACTAACATACCATATGGCTTGACATGTATTTCCCCCGAATGTTATAAAACCGAGAATGTTTAAAAAGAAAGAGGGACATGAACTCACAGCTTCGTGTTCCTTATGTACAACTCATAGAGTTTTTCCTTGGTCTTGAACCGAATCTACAAGTGTTCTAATTCTCATTAGACACATAAGTCTATGTTTGTTCTATGTACAAGTCGTCATCTTATGTTAGTTGTTTTTAATCATTTTATTGATTAATTATTTCCTGACTTAGTACATATATTTTGTTCTCATGTCTTGATTAGTGTGTGAACAGCGTCACCCGTTCATTGTCCTTGTGCCTAGCACACTTGTCATTGAGCCTAGCCCACGTCCTTGTGTCGTTGGGCCTAGCCCATGTTCTTGTGTCATTGGGCCTAGCCCATGTGTTTATGTCATTGGGCCTAGCCCATGTGTTTATGTTAGTGGACCTGGCCCATTTCTTTGTATTCTTGTTATATTTAGTTTTTAAAATAAATATGTATACTTGCAAAATAATATTTCCAATATTATTTTTAGTATAAGTAGGTTTGTTATTTCCCAAGTGTATACTTAGGAAAGCATACACGTATTCTAGTGTTAAGGTTCATGTATTTCTTATTTCCTTAACAAGATTTATTATGAGTAATCTTATGTTTTTCCGGAAAGTATATTTCTTAAAAATAATATATTTTTAAGGCTTGTAGGGAATATACATATCTTCACCAATCTTGTTAACTATATATATTTGTGTATAAGTCCATTTAATTGTCCAAGTCCATTTTACCAAGAAATATATATAAGTTTATATATATTTTGTTATGTTTGTCCAAATACTCAAGCGTGAGTATTTTGTTGTGTATTTTGTCCAAGTATTTTCTTTGGTATTTAGGGGTATTATGTATTTATACTCCACTGGGAGTTTTTATTGTTTTAACTCTCCTAATTTGTCTACTACCATAATATACACTTAGTATACACATAGCACTAAATACTTGGTGACTTCTAAATATATATTTTTCTAAATATATTTTTATACTTGTTTTTAATACTTTATGAAATCTCTATTTTCTGAACTTGTATTTTTACATAAAAAATAGGGTATGGTCATGTCTAATTTATTTAAACATCTAAAAATCACAAGTTTAGTAGAAAACTTTATATTTTTCTGAGTGTTGAATTTTTATAAAAATTTGGCCATAGTTTCCCCTAGATTTAGGGGTTTTCCCATGTTTAAAACATGTGTTTAAGCTTTACAAAGCTCACTTGATCACTAAAATAATTTCTATAAGTTTAAACAACTTCATACATACACTTTTTACATGATGATGAACTCAAGAACTTATAAAAATATGTAGTCTTATGAGTTTAACATGTTTATTTATCTTCAAAAACACTAATTATACACTAATTACACAACTTTTGTAGAAAATTATTTTTAACAACTTGGTCAACCATTTACAAAAATGACTTTAAATCATTTTAACTAGTTCATTAGTGACCTACATCAAGCTCATCAACTTATTCTTCATGGATCTTTCAAGATCTATATATACACTTTTAATATCTTCACATACAACACTACTACACATGATGATCATCAAGCTAAGCACAAAATAAGCATACATAACATCATTTCATTTCAAGATTATGTTTGTTTTCTTTAGATCTTTAGATTTCTTCATGTGTTCATCTTTAAAGTTTGTGTTTCTTGATGGATCTACTTGTACATGAGAAATATATCAATAACATGAACTTAAACAATGATCAAGAAGCTTACTACTAGCTCTAGTGGCTAGGGAAGTGGCTTGACAAAGATGAAGATAGCACAAATGTGGTGGATAAAAGCACTCAAAGAGTTATGAGGTACCTTCTATGATGGTTTTAATTCCTGGCACTTTACAAGTTATTCTGGATACTTTAACCTTATTTCCGCATCATACTTTAGTGCACAATTGCTGAATTTTGCTGATTAATGCTGAATTCTGCATTTAAAGTGTGTTTTGGGCACTTTTAAGTGCATTAAATGATTTCCGGAACGTGTTAAGTTAAATCCTTGTTCTCCATTCTTGGATTTAATATATGATTACTATTGGACTTCTATCTAAGTCCTAGAACTGTCGTTAAGCTGAGTACCGGACTAGTGCTGACACTGCTAGTCTAACCGGCAAGTCTACTAGTTGTTTTAGTGCATTGTTTCCAATTGTTTTTAAACGAGACTATCCACATGAATGATATGCACTATTCAAATGTTTTCATGATAGTTCAAGGTATATGAGGTGCAAGCAAGCAGTTTAAGACATTTTAACACATAATTGCATGATTAACTTAATAGTTTAATTGTACGGAAATTACCCGAAAGTTGACAGTTGTCACAATATAGGTGAAACAAGGTGTATTAAAGAGTGTTAGATAGCAAGTTCGCTTGAGAGTTACTGGAGAAGTCAAGTTCGGGCGAACTTACATCCTCTCACCAACGGACTTGTGCATCTATAAATAGAAGCCTTGTGATTTCATTTGTAACATGGAGATATTTTGGCACAGAGACGGCGAAGCTCTGTCGGATCCGGATCTCAAATGTATTGAACTTTAGATCAATGAAAACAACCTTTCAACGAGTAATTCTTGTTATTTGGTTAACTTGTCATTAGTTTCCGCCTAATCGGACAATAGATAACAAATTTAGGTTCCCGTGCTAATCGTGGACATTCCTACAAGTGGTATCAGAGCCTGGATACATGAATTTGTTGAAATCAAGACAAGAATCTCTCTATTTCATCTCCATTCTTCTATTTTTCTTAACTTTTGAACAAAAACGAAGAATTCACGGTCAAATTATGTCCAAATTTGAATATGTCATGTTAAATACATTCGTGGTAAACCCCTGAGAATTTGGACATCAAATTCAAACGTTTTGACATCAAAAAGTTGCAAAAACCATGTTTTTGAAACAAGTTATGGACGAACTTAACATCAAGTTCGACCGAACATGATTAAAATCTTACTGATTTTCATCAAGTTCGACCGAACCTAAAATCTTACTGATTTTCATCAAGTTCACCGAACTTGATAGGTTTTTCAATATTTTTTTAAGAAGTTCGACCGAACTTGAGAGGTATTTCAGCATTTTTTACGCAAGTTCGACCGAACTTGAGTAAATTGTTTGTATTTCTCATGCAAGTTCGCCAGAACTTGATAGTCATCTTGAAAGTTCACCTAAGTTCGACCGAACTTATCTGTTTCTTGATAAGTTTTCACAAGTTCGCTCAAAATCAAAATCTTTATCAAAGTTCGACAGAACTTGGATTAAAACTGAAAATTTTCATCCTACAACTACAAGTTAGACCGGACTTATAGTTAGTTCTAATATTTTTCAAAGTTTCAAGTTTTTTTTTCAGAGTACGTGTCTCGATTTTCAAAATGGAAGATTTCCATAACGCGTTTGCAGCTGGAGTAGCACAAGCCTCAACGTAAAATTCAATTGCGATTAACCAGATGAACCTTGATAATGAAATGGGAACTACTCAGAAACCGCCAAAGTTGATGAGTATAGACGAGTTCGAGGGATGGAACGAAAAGTTTGTTAATTGGATTCAAGCGAATCAATTCAACAGCTGGGTTGCGATTGAAGATGGTTATACATGGCCCAAAAATGAACGTGATCAAGATCTTCCACTGAACAACTTTTCAGCGATTGACAAACAGAAATATGTTGCTGAAAAGAAGATGATCAACTTGATACAACAATCTGTCAAAGAAGATATCTTGAAATTATTACCAGAATATGATACTTCTCAAGAATTATGGAATTCTCTTTGTGAAAAATTCAAAGGAAGTGATGAAATGATCAAAAGCAAAAAGGCTTTGATAAAGAAAGAATTTGAGATCTTCACGATGATCAAAGGAGAGACAATGAAGCAAATGATTGATAGATATTGTCTCCTCATGGTCCAGATGCGAAGACATGATATCAAGAGAACTAACGAAGAGCAGATTGAGAAGCTGGCTGATGCACTTCTAGAAGGAGAATGGACAACGTATCTGATGATTCTAAAGAATAGTCCATCTTGGAGACATTTTAAGTTGTCATCTTTCATCGACAAACTTGAAGGTCAAGAAATGGAATTAATGAAGATTACAAAATCCAAAAACACTAATGTTGTTCAGGATGTCGGAGTATATTACAAAGGTGGTGTTCCAGATACTCCAATTCAAAGTCCAAAAATCCAAACGGCATTTAGTGCAAACATGAATACATCAGATCAGTCGTCACAAAATCAGTATTCTCCAAACATTGGTTATTCATATGTTGGTTCAAGTTCTTCTTCTCAAAGTCAATCTCATCAGACAAGCCAATCTACGTCTAATTCAAATGTTTTCCAATGCAACATAGCAGTTGATTTAAAGAATGTGTTTCCTGAAAAGTTGCAAAACAGCATATAGCACTTCTTGCTACAGTTCTGGAATCGTATGAAAGTCTTGTTGCTGGAAAGATCGGAAATCCTGAAATGATAGCTGAGGATTATGATCAGGTAGATGAGGAGGAGTTGGAACTGATGGACATCAAATGGTCCTTAGCATCAATTATCCGGAGAGTTTCAAAGTTTGTAGCACTCCCTGGAAGGGATATTGGTAACTCAGGCAATAAACTTGGTTTCGACAAAACGAAAGTTACTTGTTTCAGATGTCGACAAAAAGGGCACTTCAAACATGAATGCCATAACCAAGAAGCTAGTGGAAACCAAAACCCTTTTGGAACTGGTAATGAATATTACAAGAAAGCGCTGCAATACAAATCATATCCAAATAGAAGACAAGTGGAAGTTGAAGATAAACATGCAAAGAAAGTCAAACAAGCTCCTGTTGCCAATCGTGAAGACGATGGTTTCGATTGGAACAAATACATCGGAAAGAAGACTAGTGTTGCTATAATGGCAGAGGTTGTGAATGAATCTGAGACATCATTTGTGGATGCTGCTATTGAAAATGCTATTCAAGAAGCATTAATGCAGAGAGCTGAGGAAGAAGCTATTCTGGAGGACGCAGTTCTGGAAAGATACATACAACAAACAGAGGAAGAAGGAATAGCTTACCTTGAAATGCAAAAACAAGAAGAATTGAAAGGAGAAGCCGAAAAGGTAAAAGCAGAGGTAAGCATGTCTGGAAAGGAAGTTATGAAAGTTGTGGAGGTTGAAAAACCTTGCACAAAGTGTGCAAGTCCTTGTGAACCCTGTCTGGATAAAGTCAAAGTCATAAGAGAATTGACTGAACAATAACGAAAACTTTCGTTATGATTACAGAACCATAAAAGAAGCTTATGACAAAATATCAGGCAAATATAAACATGTCGAAAGAGATAACAGTGAACTCAATGCTAATGTCACCATGTTAAATGCCACAATTTTTTAAAAACAATAGGCAATCAATATGTACATTAATACAATTGCTGAGACAAAGCGTGAGTTTCACGAAATGAAAATTGAAACAGAAAGAGTCAGACAATTACGAAAAAGTTACACCACAAACGCATATGTCATTGATCACATTCTTCCTATGATCAAGTCGGAGGAAAATGTTGATAACTCAAAGCGTAAAGTTTACGGAAATGTTCCTCCACCATTTCTTGCAAGTTACTGCTGCAAGAAAGATGATGATATTGAAAAGGCATTTAATCTTTTACTTCTTTCAGAAAAGAAAGATAAATTGCCGGAGAACATTGACGTAGACTTTACAAAATCAAACGATGACAATGAATCGGTGGTAAAAGATGTGGTAAAGAATGTTTTGGGAAATGATTATGATGACGGCAGCTTTAAAAGCGCCAACTCGCGTTCAAACAGTTCTAGTTCACAATCTGAAAGTGACGATACATCATCAGAAAATGATCTAAGCGATGATCCTAATATAGTCATGTACAAGGTTAAGGAATTTGATAGATTATATTTCAATGATAGCTTTCCGATTCAAAATGTGAAGAATATCAAATCAATAAACTGTTTAAACTTGTGGAAGTTTAATAAGATGATCTCGAGAAAAATGAAAAGAAGTTTTATTCTAAACCGAAACGGAATTTTAACAATTACCGTAGAAATGGTGGTGATTCCTGAGAACATGAGAGCAGGTTTAGGTTTAGAAGAAGCTGAAGATGAACCGAAGAAGAATCAGAAATCAACATTCCAGGAGTACAAAGGGAAGAACATAAAGTTTGTGTATGGAACGAGCACGGTTCAGGAGGAAAGCTTGATAGGTAAGAAGTCAAACGACGATTTCAAAAAAGAAAAGGAACTTCGGGACAAGGCTAAGTCCGCAAGTGGAGTAAAACCCACTAGTGGAAATGTTCATGATACTCGGACTTGCTTCAAATGCAATAAAGTTGGTCACATTGCTCGCAAATGTCCGAAGTCTAAGCCTGTGTATCCCCGAAGAAAAGAAGTTTCAAAAGAGGTAAAACAAAAGCAATCTGAAAATGATCAAATCAGGATTGTAAAAAGAAATGTTGACATCAAAGAAATGAAACGTAATGTTGAATCCAATCTTGAAATAAAACCTAAAAATGAATCAAATTTTGAAAATTCAATTTTTCAAAAAGGAGAGACTTCAAAGTCAACAATGATTCTAGGTTTTATATCAAGAAAGCTACACTTAACTCTCAAGCTTGGATTGCTAAAAAGAAATCACTTGAAAAAGTGAATGTTTGTGATAAAATTGAAAATGTCAAATCAATCAAGAAAGATAAAAGAAAAGTTGATTGTGAGTTTGAAGTTTGTGATGTAGAATATGCTTATCAAAGAGCATACGAAAGTGATTACGAATAGGTGTATGAGGAATTATATCAAAAACCCAAGACCAAGAAGGCTTAGGTTGAACTTTTTAACTAAATCTTTTCATGTGCAGGAGTTCCAAGATCCAGCTTATCAAAGTTGATTCGGGATTCAGGAGCTTCATATCATTTTAACTTATCCAGAAATGTCAAATCTTTGTCATTTTAAGGGGGAGTAGTTAAGAAGAAAATTTTTGAAATAAGTCAAAATTATGAAAATCCACACCGTTGAACAGAAAAACTGATTTCAAAAGTTCTTACAAGTTCAAACTGCTTTTACAAGTGGTAAATGAGTTTAACGATTGTTTGTTAAACAATTGCAGAAACAGGATTGAGAAAAAGGATCGGACGACGAGGTCATGGGATCCACATTGGTTGGTTACATTTTTTTAAATAGAATTTGTTAAAAAATCTAAAATTCAAAAAATATGTTTTTGATTTTAGGGGGAGTAAGTAAATTATAAAAATTGTGAAAAATCAAAAACATATGAAAAAGTTGAAAATTCAAAAACATGAAAAAGACAAAAATAATTTGTTGTCAAAAAGGAAATGATAGTACATCAGTGGACTATCACAGTATGCTAAAGAAATATAAAGTTTAAAAGTCTTACTGTAGATGTGTCGATAGGCTTTACATGTTCAGTAGATTGTTTCCGGGATATAAACTAAATTTTTTAACTGCTTAATCTTGTGGATTAACACATCTTGGATATATGGACTTAGTACTCTGAAATTTCGATTGAAGGGTTGCCTGATTCTGAGATACGAGGTCTTTATAGATGATTGATATCTGGGGTATTATACAAGTTCTTCTGATTTTGCAGAAGCAATAGCCTAGAACTTCTATAATGCTTTTGCTAAAAACCCCAAATAGCATGCAAAACTTGAAAAGAATCGAAAGATCTAATCATTTGTAATGCTTAAAAGATTCCTTAAGTGGAACACACCTTAAAGTCGAGCCTTCATCTCTTTGTCTATATGGTAGTACTAACCTGAGCTCTCAAGGCCTCGCATTACGCTATACTCTCCTGTAAGATGAAGTCTAGGGAATCTGGATTCGGGAGTATATTCAAGAGGTGGGAACCATAGTTAAGTCAAGTTTTATAATTCTTACCTAACATATCTTGGAACAATTGAGAAACGTGATAAAGTTTTAAAAGGACAAACATATCGACAATCTAGGTAAACAAGTTTAAAACTTAAAGTCTCAAAAAGGTCAACGGTACTGGTGATATGTCTCAACAAAACTGATAAGATCCTTAGACACGAATTCACAAAAATATGTCTGTAAAAATGTTTGTACATAGTTTACTTTACTTGTTAAAAGTTTTGTAAATATTTTACTTGCTTTTTAAATCCAAAAAGTTTTTCAACGAGCCAATGTTGGAGAAAGGATGATCGAAGTCTGGTAAGAAAAAGTTCATTAATTTGAATCTTTAAAATTGAAGATAATATCAGTTGTTCACAACGGGTTTTGCCAAGGTCATTAACTTGGACTTCGTTGATATATTTGGTTAATCAAGGTCATTAACATGGACTTGATCAACTAAGTGGATTTCATTTCAATAATTGAAAGTTGAAGGTTTTTAAACGTAAAATGTTTCAAGATCATTAATTTGGACTTGAAATAACTGAAAAATAAAGATTTGAAGTACAAGTTTTGTACAGGTGGTATGTAATACATGTGATACAAAATTTCAAAGTTAGAATCTGAAATGTTTATTTGAATTCCCAAGTACTTTGAAACAGGAAGTAAAGTTTTAGGGGGAGCAGGATGAAACGTGATTGAAGATAAAGCTCAAAGCTAGGGAGAGCACAACTCACAGCAAGGGGGAGCTTGGAGATTAAAGTTTTATCAAGCTAAATTGAAGAAAAGAGAAAGTTTGAAGAACATAAAGTTTAATGCTTATTCAAGGATAAAGATAAAGACTCAAGAACGTATTTGAAGTCTGATGATTAAAAGGTGTTCAATGAAGTCTATGACAAGTGAAGACTGACGAGGATGATTATTGTCAAAATGTCTATAAAAGTAGATGACTGCGGTAACATCCAAGGGGAAGTTGTTGGTGCATATGTCTGTTGCCTTCGTCATTACATGAGAACGAGTCTGGAATAAATGAGAGTTTCTGAAGACCGAACAAGACAAAGTAGATATCCAAGAGGGGGTCTACTGGTGCATAACATCTATATAATATTCTTGTATCGAGTCTGTATAGTATAGGTGAAACAAGGTGTATTTAAGAGTGTTAGATAGCAAGTTCGCTTGAGAGTTACTTGAGAAGTCAAGTTTGGGCGAACTTACATCCTCTCACCAACGGACTTGTGCATCTATAAATAGAAGCCTTGTGATTTCATTTGTAACATGGAGATATTTTGGCACAGAGACGGCGAAGCTCTATCGGATCCGGATCTCGAATGTATTGAACTTTAGATCAATGAAAACAACTTTAAACGAGTAGTTCTTGTTATTTGGTTAACTTGTCATTAGTTTCCGCCTAATCAGACAATAGATAACACATTTAGGTTCCCGTGCTAATCTTGGACGTTCCTACAACACAAACACTCAAAACATTTTCATCCAACACACTATAACCTGCAAGAATTAAAATTTTTGGAACCCATCTTCTAACACCGTCTCCCCCTAATGGTAACAACTCCTCCACAAACAAACATTTTCCATACACTAAGAATGTTAAAGAAAAAGGAAAATCTTTTTGAATTTTTTATATTTTTCTGAAACAAATAAAGAAAGCAATAAACACTCTATTTTGTGAGAATCACCGGTAAGAAGATCATATAAACAAAATCAAACTGTTTTCACACTATTTGATAATTCTTTAAGTAATTTTGGTGAATAGCAGTTCAAAAATATTACAAGTATGTTTATCCATTTAAACAAAATGCATGAACCTTTCAAGTACCATTACCGTATGATATGTTAAGGTAATATTATTCTAATATACTAGTGTGTCCCACTTCAGGACATACCCCCACGATCAAGGTATGCACAAAAATTCATCGTAGTAGGTGAGTATACCGAGATTCATCCTTTTATTTTACAACGTTAGATAATTGGTGATCAGGTCAGTACTTCCATACAGCAAAGAGACCAAATATCCAATGAGGGTTAGGACAAATACAACAGATTTTGGTATGAATTATGCATTTTGCACATGTGAATAACTCTCGAGAAGAGCTTCTTCATTTCTGGGTTTTTGGCATATTTTGCTCTTTTAAGATATCCTGGTTGTGCCTAGGTCAGCATATATCTGGATGCAGTAGAAGGACAACCCTGATACTCAGATGAAATAACAATATAAAGACCCAAAACTTCAGATTTTGGCCATCTATCAACACAAGATTTAAGGTCATTAAACCATACGCCACTGATATGTTACCCACTCATATTCAGTTAGTTAGATTTATATCACTTTGGAATGTTGATTATTTCATGCTTTTTCCTACTGGTACATCTTATGATGAAGTTGCTATCACGCTTGAGCATATAATTTCAGTTTCAGTGTGACAGTCTCACTTGCTGATGTACTATCACTTCTTCTCTTTCACAGAGTGACAACTCATTTTTCATTTTTTGATGTTTTGTGATTTTTAAGGTTTTCTAATTTTTTTTCATGTTTTCAATTTTTCAAGAAAACAGTAAACTATTTACAAAATTCTTATGAAAAACTGGTTATTCAGGATTCCTCATCCCATTGAGTTCGACTAGATGTTCAAAACGAGCCCTGTCAAATGCTTTTGTGTAAAGATCTGCAAGGCTATCTAGTGTGTCAACTCTATGAAGTTCAATCAAGTTCTTTTCAGCACAATCCCGTATGAAATGATGACGAATGTCAATATGTTTTGTTCTACTGTGCTTTACGGGATTGTTTGTGATTGAAATGGCGACATTATTGTCTATCATTACAGGAGTACGAGTGAATCGCGCATCAGCTGTTGTATCCAGAGAACCTGAGAACAGCTACCCGCAACAATATATTCAGCTTCACACGTGGATGTAGACACGCAAGACGGCTTCTTGCATTGCCAAGACACAATCCTGCCTCCTAAGAACTGACAACCACTAGTAGTAGATTTCTAGTAGACTTACATCCTCCAAAGTCTGAATCAGTGTAAGCAACAAACTTCAGGTCACTAGCAGCTGGATACCACAAACCAAGTTTAGGTTTCCCCTTCAAGTAACGAAGAATACGCTTCACCTCTTTCATATGTGACTCCTTAGGATTCGCTTGATATCTTGCACAGAGGCACACTGCGAACATGAGGTCTGGTCGTGAAGCAGTCAAGTACATAAGTGAACCAATCATTGCCCTGTATTGAGTTGGTTCAACATCTTCCACACTCTCATGATCTGGGCCAAGATTGTGATTCTCGCAGATAGGTGTGTTGAAAGTAGCGCAATCCTCCAATTTGAAATGAGACAAAATGTCATACACATACTTTGTCTGATGTATAAACATCCCATCCTTCTTCTGTTCAACTTGTGATCCCAGAAAGTAGGACAACTCACCCATCGCACTCATCTGAAACTTGCTCTTCATCACCTTCTCAAATTCATGACACATGCTCTCATCAGACGACCCGAAAATGATGTCATCCACGTACACCTAAACCAGCAGAAAATCTTCTTTCTTTCTCTTAATGAATAGTGTACTGTCAATCTGACCTCTTTCAAAGCCGATCTTCAATAGATGAGTTGACAGTGTCTCATACCACGCCTGGGTGCCTGATGCAATCCATATAGTGCCTTGCTTATATACCCGATCTGGATAATCTAGATCAGTAAACCCATCTGGTTGTGAGACATACGCCACTTCTTCGACTTTCCCGTAAAGAAACGCACTCTTCACGTCTGTGACATCCCGGGTTTTTCGGATAACTTAAACGTAATACTTGTCAAACTAATTACGTGCTATGTGTACGAACGTGTACGAATTAAATGAATACGTGATGTGTGTTGTGTGATTGTTTTAGTAATTGAAGAATTAGAGTAGATATGTGCACGAACTGAACCGAACCGCGACCCGTTCCAACTTTGACTCCTTGTGACTCTAGGAATTTACCAAGTTTAGAACTCAAACCATTCTCGGCCGTGTGCAACCCAAACCACAAACCCAAACCCGTAGCAAACCTAAAACTATTCGGCCGATCAAACCCAAACCAAACCACTCTAATCCTTGGCCGCGATATCAAGCCTAAGACCGCAAATCTACTTTGTTCAAAACCAAACCAAAACAGCCCAAACATGTTTCGGCCATAAGATCAAACCAAAACCTTAAATTAAAACTATTGGCCGCAAGATCAAACTCAAACCCAAACCAACTCAAGTCCCTCGGCCACAAGCTTTAACCAAAACCGCAACCCTCATCTCTTTGTGCTATATATATACACATACCCATGCATGTTTCATACACAAAAACACAAACTGTAGAAGGAAAACTGCCGTCGGCAGCTTGTTCACAGCCCTTGCGATCGCAAAACAGCCTTCATCTGATCAGCCCTTGTTCAGTCCATTCAACCGCAAACAGCCCTTTACTTGTTCCCTCGATCGCCAGTTCAGTCTTGATACACTCCATCTCGATCACAAACAGCTTAGTCTCATTCCTCGGTCGCGAGATCAGCCTTTCTTTCCTCTCGGTCGCAGCAGCAGCAGTCATCGCCATCATCATCTTCTCGGTCATGATCTGGATTGGAACAGCCGGATCAATCTTGTCCAAACCTCGGCTTGTTTACCTAGTTAACCAAGGTTAGGGTTATCTCTGATTACAAGATCATGTGCGGTATATATATGTTGAATGAAGTGATTAGTTTGTTCGGATTATATGTGCTTGTAAGTAATCGGCTGAATTGATTGTGTGTATATGCATGATTGTTTTCGGAATTAATAGCTTGCGACTGCGATTTGTTATAAAGAGTAAAGTTATTGAGTAGGGTTTGCATGGAATTGTTAGAGGTATTGATCTAGGATTTGAAAACCAGTTCATGATCGCCTAGGTTAATAATAGGAACGGTTTATACGAACCTATGATAATGATATGCTGAAACAGTTGCTGAGTAATAGTTACAGCCGACTTCATCTGGCTGTAACTCGGTCGATAGTTGTCGAAAAACGGATTTTCTGATGTCTAGAACGTAGAGATTTGAATAAGGATCTAATGGCACTGGATTCATAATTTTCTGAAATCGTTTGATATTTTTAAAGGGCCAAACAAATTCAGTAGTTAAAGCTGTGAAAATTCTGGAATTTGTTGATTGGTTATCAAGTTGGATTTTAAAATCAGTAGGGAGTTGAGTCATGATTTTTGTACAGCAACTAGGTATGGAAATTTCCGGGCAATTCCAACTGGAATTTTGTTAATTGGTCGATCGATGATTTTTAAATAAATTCTTCCGTGGGCTGCAGTCAGAAAGTGATAAATCAGACTGCAGCCTAGTATATTAATATATATGGTTAATTGGTAAAGATTTAGGACTTGGAAAAATTATATAAATTTCTATGGTATAAATGTCACCTACTGTAAAAATATGGGAATTTTTAGAATGTTGGAACTATTTTATAAAAATCCTAGAAAACAGCTGAATTATAAGTGCTAAGCTGAAATTTGAGAACTTGTGATTGTGTGCACCAAATTTGTGGCATGAATTGACTTATGGTTATGATAAATTGTTTGATTACTATGATCACATGAGAATACTTGCATGCATGTTTGAGTGTTAGATATGTTGTTTGTGTGTATCACTTTGTGAGTAAATTGCGTGTGGAATTTGTATTGGTGTGTTCACACACTGACGTGGAATTAATTGGTTTGTTAGGACGCAACTAGCGGTCCCATCTCTTATAACATCTTTGCTACACTAACCGAGCAAATAAAGGTGAGTTTACGGCCCCTAACTTTATCCGGTTTTTAAACAACAGGGGGAGGAACATGTATACACTCTCAAACTCAATCTCTTTACGTTATACGAATTTAACGTCACATAACTATACGGTAACTAAGTTAATGTTAATGTAATGTTATGGTCACTAAGCAGCTTTATCACTTAAGTCCTCGACAATCTCCTCGGATCGTTAGTATTTGGGTTAAATAGCGGGGGAATTATAAGTAGTACTACTGGGCCCGACAAGCCCCATCCGAGCTAGTCGCGCTAGCCGACCTGGTATGGTCAACGGGTGAATAATTGGCCTAACACCGCCATGGTCATGTGATAGGCCTGGCAAAACGGAGGCACAACAGTCAGCTTCGATCGCGAACACTAAGTGACATGACTTTAGGCTAGCTACCTATATATATTAACATTGAACTTAATTATGAATCAACTTAATATTCCGGGTTTGGAATATTGGAAACAACAACTTAATATTCCTGGTATGGAATATTGGAAACAACAACATAATATTCCTGGTATGGAATATTGGAAACAACAACATAATATTCCTGGTATGGAATATTGGAAACCACAACTTAATATTCCGGGTTTGAAATATTGGAAACAACAACTTAATATTCCTGGTATGGAATATTGGAAACAACAACATAATATTCCTGGTATGGAATATTGGAAACAACAACATAATATTCCTGGTATGGAATATTGGAAACCACAACTTAATATTCCGGGTTTGGAATATTGGAAGCAACAACTTATTATTCCGGGTTGGAATAATGGAACCAATACGTTATCCCGGGTTAGGGATATCGGGAGAAAACAAACTATAGCCGACAAACGAATTTATGAAAACCTGTGAACTCACTCATCTTTAATGTTGACACTTGTTTCTTTACATGTTTCTCAGGACGCTAGGAGCTCTAGGTGCACGCACATGCATTGAACAAGACATCTTTTATCGAGTCTTATTTATTAATATTGTTTTGGGGATTTTTCATTTGTTTTGGCGTTTGTGTTGGCGCCGCTTCACCACTTATTTATGCTTCCGCTCAAACTTTAAAAACTGATGCTTCTGCTAAATATGGGTAACATAAAATCTACAACAAGTGATTTTGGAAAACGTATTATCAAATCATATAGAGTCGTTCGACATACTAGTGTTTCAGATCCTGGTTTGTTCACACGCCTCGCGGTAAAACTCCGCAAGTGGAAATTGAGGGTGTGACAGATTGGTATCAGAGCCACTAGCTATAGAGAACCAGGTTTGCATTAGAAGTAGACCTAAACTATAGCTGATATCACGACACTAGACTTAGTTTGGCACTGAATTATTATATCTTGTTATGCGATGTACCACTACTATGCTATGTGAAATATGAATGCATAATTGAAGCGAATGCAACTCGTAACTAACTACACAACCTAAAGGCAATGTCATCATCATCCTCATCATCATCCGACAAACTTACGCAACCAAGGGCGCCAGGAAAGGCACCTATGGTGGAACCCTTACCATCTTATGGCGTGGAAACGCGCTCAGCTGCGAGGAAAAGGCTCGCTCTGGGGGAGGAGTCGTCCTCACGCCCGACCATCGCTGTGACGGTCAAACCGGTTAACTCGTTAGAATTAGGGAACGACCTACTTAAAGATATGATAAGAACGCAACAAGAACAACTAGAAGGAATGCATGAAACCACCCTAGCACAGGGATGGATGATACGACAACTGACTGGTAAAACCGACTCGCTCAAGGAAGAGCATCATACGAGTAAGATAGCTCGTAACACCATAGACAGAGATCTGCGTGCTGAGCAGATAAGAGCCAACTGGCTTGAGAACAGAGTCCTGGAAAATAGTTGGAACATTCAGGAGCTGCGAAATCAAGCACTTGCACCAGCACCGGCCCCTCTAATGCCGGTAGAGGACCCAGAGGAGGGTCCAGAGGAGGATCCGGAGAAAGACCCGGCTGTAGAAGCTGGAAACGCCGCGGAGGATGACGGCAACGATAGCAACTTGGGAGATGGAGACGTAGAGGACTAACTCGTCTCGCCAATTCCCGCTTTGTTTTCTTTAGTTTATTTGAAATGGCAACTGGACGTCGCGGAAACCTCAACATGTCAACGAAGAATTGGCCGCAACGATCCAAGAACACGTGAACGCTGCTCTGGCAGGTGTTCAAAACCCACCAGCAGCAGGAGGGGGCTTTAACCCCTACAAGATGTTCCTCGACGTGGAACCAAGCAAAATATCGGGGGTGGAAGGACCCATTGGACTGGTCCGCTAGATCGAAAAATCTGAATCCGTATTTGAAATGTGCAACTGTCTAGAGGCCAACAAGGTCAAGTACGCAGCCTCAACACTGGAAGATGGGGCACTGACATGGTGGAATGCACAAGTCCAAACGCGTGGACTTATAGCTGCAACTACAATGGCCTGGGTCGAGTTCAAGGCCCTAATTAAAGAGGAGTACTGTCCACGAGACAGAGTGCAACAGTTGGAGCAAACTTTATGGAACCACAAGATGGTGGGATCTGAGATAGAAGCATACACAGCAAAACATCATGACTTGGTATTCCTGTGTCCCGAATTGGCCAACAGGGTGGAGAAAAGACTCGAGTTCTATCTCGGGGTCTGGTTCCGAAAATTTAGGGTATGGTAATGGCTAGTAACCCTGTAACTGAGCACCAAGCAATCCGATTGGCTCACAAACTCATCGATAAGGCGGTGGAACAGAAGAAGCTGCCAGCACGGGGTACAACTGAAGTTGCCCCGGACAACAAAAGAAAATTTGAAGACTCCACTATCCGACAGTCTTCGTCATCTCATCCGCAGCAAGGGAACCAGAAACGGTTCAATCACTACAACAGCCACCGGGGTCATCAAAATCAGCCCGCCAACAACTACAGCAACAACAACAACCAGAATGCAGGCGGCTATGTAGGTCGAAAGCCGCAGTGCAATCGCTGCAATCTTCATCATCACGGCCCTTGTGCCGGAATTCGCTGCCAAAGATGTGGCAAGGTGGGACATGCGGCAAAGGATTGTCGTGGAGAAATCATGTCCCGACAAAATCAAAATCAACCCCAGGGTCAGCAACATAGTGTTAACCGGGGATGCTATCAGTGTGGTAGCACGGCCCACTTCAGAAGAGACTGCCCACAACTACGTAACAACAACAATAATGGTGGAAACAACCACAACCACAATAACCACAACAACAATAATAACAACAACAATGGGAACGGTGGCACAGGAGGTGCTAAAGGTCGCGCATTTACATTGGGCCGCGGAGAGGCCTGAAACGACTCGAGCGTGGTCACCGGTAAGTTTCCCCTTAATGAACATTTTGCTTCTGTTCTTTTTGATACGGGTGCGGATAGGAGCTTATATCTGAGTCTTTTAGGAAGAACCTACATCTCACGCTTAAACCCTTAGAGACCCCTTATGTTATAGAATTAGCCGATGGTAAATCTATAGACGTGACCCAAATCGTATCCGGCTGTCAACTCAAACTCGCGGGCCACACTTTTACCATTGATCTGATGACAACTACCCTGGGTAGTTTTGACGTGGTAGTCGGAATGGACTGGCTATCCGACGTCCGGGCTGAAGTTCTCTGCTTCGAAAAATCTATCCGTATTCCGCTCTCTAACGACGAAATCCTGACAGTACAAGGCGATAAGGCAAGCGCCGTCACCAACATCATCTCAGACATGCAAGCGCAGAAGTATCTTCGGAAAAAGAATTCCTTCGCTTTACTCGCACTAATTACCGAACAGCCTAAGGACGAGAAACGTATAGAAGACATCCCTGTCGTCCGTGATTTTTCCGATGTATTCCCAGAAGAACTACCTGGTCTTCCACCACATCGACAATTGGAGTTTGAAATCGAATTGGCAAGCAATGCAACTCCTATCGCCAAGGCTCCATACCGCCTAGCTCCAGCCGAGCTGCAGGAGCTGTCTACCCAACTTCAAGAGCTGCTAGAAAAAGGATTTATCCGACCAAGCGTTTCGCCATGGGGAGCTCCAGTCCTGTTTGTCAAGAAGAAGGACGGGACTTTCCGCATGTGCATCGACTATAGGGAACTCAACAAGGTTACAGTCAAGAACCGATACCCGTTACCTCGCATCGATGATCTATTCGACCAACTGCAAGGGTCAAGTTACTACTCCAAGATTGATTTACGGTCTGGTTACCACCAGCTACGCGTCAGGGAGGAGGATATCGCCAAGACGGCATTTCGCATTCGGTATGGCCATTACGAGTTCTTGGTCATGCCCTTTGGTCTCACTAACGCACCTGCGGTATTCATGGACCTCATGAACCGCGTGTGTAAACCATACCTCGACAAGTTTGTCATTGTGTTCATCGATGACATACTCATCTACTCCAAAAGTGAAGAAGAACATGCGGAACACCTACGATTACTGCTAGGGCTGCTTCAACAGGAAAAAACTATATGCCAAGCTTTCGAAGTGTGATTTCTGGATTCGGGAAGTTCAGTTTCTCGGACATATCGTGAATATAAAGGGTATCCACGTAGACCCTGCCAAGATTGAATCCATCAAAAACTGGGAAGCACCTAAGACACCGACGGAGATCCGCAAATTTTTGGGATTGGCTGGTTACTACAGACGCTTCATCGAGGGATTTTCAAAGATCGCACAACCGCTTACTACCCTCACCCAGAAAGGCATCAAGTATGCTTGGGGTGACAAGCAAGAAGCAGCATTTCAATTGCTGAAGCAGAAACTTTGTAGTGCACCTATTCTGTCCTTGCTGGAAGGGACAGATGACTTCGTAGTGTATTGTGATGCTTCCATTCAGGGATTGGGATGCGTACTCATGCAACGGGATAAGGTCATCGCGTATGCGTCGCGACAGCTGAAGGTTCACGAGAAAAACTACACGACGCATGACCTGGAATTGGGAGCAGTAGTGTTTGCCCTTAAGATTTGGAGACACTACCTCTATGGAACAAAGTGCACAATCTTTACTGACCACAAAAGCCTCCAACACATCTTTGATCAGAAGGAGTTGAACATGCGACAGCGTCGCTGGGTCGAACTCTTGAACGATTATGAGTGTGCCATTCGGTATCACCCGGGTAAAGCTAACGTGGTAGCTGATGCCCTCAGTAGGAAGGAACACTTGAAACCTCGTCATGTACGAGCATTACAACTCACTATTCATTCGGGGCTACCCGATCAAATACGCGACGCCCAGTTAGAAGCAGTTAAGGAGGAAAACATCAAAGCCGAATCAGTGGGAAAAATGGAACGCGATTGGGAAGTAAAGCCCAATGGAGCCCGGTACTTCATGAATCGCATATGGGTACCTCTCTACGGAAACCTCAGAGAGCTAGTCATGGATGAAGCTCACAAATCTCGATACTCTGTCCATCCGGGTTTGGATAAGATGTATCAAGACCTTAAAGCTGCGTATTGGTGGCCCAACATGAAAGCCGATATAGCTACCTACGTGAGTAAATGTCCGACTTGGGCAAAAGTCAAGGTGGAGTATCAAAAGCCATCGGGGCTACTCCAACAACCTGAGATCCCAGTGTGGAAATGGGATCAGATCTCAATGGATTTCATCACTAAACTCCCGCGAACCTTGGGTGGTTGCGATACCATCTGGGTGATCGTGGATCGTTTAACTAAGTCCGCACACTTCCTAGCTATTAAAGAAACAGATAAGTTGGAGAAGTTGACTCGCATCTACATTAAGGAAGTAGTTTCTCGGCACGGAGTGCCAACGTCCATTATCTCAGACAGAGATGCTCGCTTCACGTCAAACTTCTGGCAGTCACTCCAGAAAACGCTTAGATACGAGCACAGCCTATCACCCTCAGACTGATGGTCAAAGTGAAAGGACCATACAAACCTTGGAAGACATACTCAGGGCATGCGTGGTGGACTTCGGAAATAGTTGGGAAATTCACCTGCCTCTAGTAGAATTCTCATATAACAACAGCTATCATACGAGTATTTCGGCGGCACCGTTTGAGGCATTATACGGTCGCAGATGTAGATCACCGGTCTGCTGGGCAGAAGTCGGTGACAGTCAACTCACAGGCCCTGAGTTAATACTTGAAGCTACTGAAAAGATTGTACAAATCAGAAACCGCATGGCGGCGGCACGAGATCGACAGAAAAGCTACGCTGATCAACGACACAAACCGCTCGAATTTCAAGTAGGCGACCGCGTCCTACTAAAGGTGTCACCCTGGAAGGGTGTAATCCGCTTTGGAAAACGGGGCAAACTTAACCCACGGTACGTAGGCCCGTTTGTAATCTTGAAACGTATTGGACCCGTAGCTTATCAATTAGACCTTCCTGCCGAACTCAGTGGAGTTCACAACGTATTTCACGTGTCAAATCTAAAGAAGTGTCTATTAGATGAAACTCTAGTTATTCCATTGGATGAGATCCAAGTGGATGAGCAACTGCACCTTGTAGAACAGCCTATCGAGATCATGGATCGTGAGATCAAGACTCGAAGGCACAGCAAAATTCCAATCGTTAAGGTTCATTGGGACTCTAAGCGTGGACCGGAGTTCACGTGGGAAAGAGAGGACCAAATGAAAAGCAAATACCCACACCTCTTCGCAACTGAGCAGCAAACTAACGATACTAGTAACTAAATTTTCGGGACGAAAATTCTTTCAACATGGGGATGATGTGACAACCTGGAAACTTCTTATACTTTCGTGTACTATTGTTGACTAAATTCTTGTGCATGGCACTTGGAAATCTCTGTGTACGACACTTGGGAACTTCTTGTAACGTTGCGTACCATCATAAACGAACTAACTCTTTGTGCGTGGCACTCTGAACATGTATGCTACATGCTAAACCGCGTTTACTCAATTTTCGGGACGAAAATTCTTTCAACATGGGGATAATGTGACATCCCGGGTCTTTCGGATAACTTAAACGTAATACTTGTCAAACTAATTACGTGCTATGTGTACGAACGTGTACGAATTAAATGAATACGTGATGTGTGTTGTGTGATTGTTTTAGTAATTGAAGAATTAGAGTAGATATGTGCACGAACTGAACCGAACCGCGACCCGTTCCAACTTTGACTCCTTGTGACTCTAGGAATTTACCAAGTTTAGAACTCAAACCATTCTCGGCCGTGTGCAACCCAAACCGCAAACCCAAACCCGTAGCAAACCTAAAACTATTCGACCGATCAAACCCAAACCAAACCACTCTAATCCTTGGCCGCGATATCAAGCCCAAGACCGCAAATCTACTTTGTTCAAAACCAAACCAAAACAGCCCAAACATGTTTCGGCCATAAGATCAAACCAAAACCTTAAATTAAAACTATTGGCCGCAAGATCAAACTCAAACCCAAACCAACTCAAGTCCCTTGGCCACAAGCTTTAACCAAAACCGCAACCCTCATCTCTTTGTGCTATATATATACACATACCCATGTATGTTTCATACACAAAAACACAAACCCAAGAAGGAAAACTGCCGTCAGCAGCTTGGTCACAGCCCTTGCGATCGCAAAACAGCCTTCATCTGATCAGCCCTTGTTCAGTCCATTCAACCGCAAACAGCCCTTTACTTGTTCCCTCGATCGCCAGTTCAGTCTTGATACACTCCATCTCGATCACAAACAGCTTAGCCTCATTCCTCGGTCGCGAGATCAGCCTTTCTTTCCTCTCGGTCGCAGCAGCAGCAGCAGTCATCGCCATCATCATCTTCTCGGTCATGATCTGGATTGGAACAGCCGGATCAATCTTGTCCAAACCTCGGCTTGTTTACCTAGTTAACCAAGGTTAGGGTTATCTCTGATTACAAGATCATGTGCGGTATATATATGTTGAATGAAGTGATTAGTTTGTGTAACATCCGTCAAAAACGGATTTACCAAACCCGCTCCGTTTAGTAACCGAACAGTCAGTCAAAATTTTCGTTTCGAATTAAATGTCCAAAACATTTTTAAACGATCCGTAATCAATTATTATACGTGAATATATATTTAGTTTTTGAAAAACCGTCAAAAATCGCAAAATAAAAATAAATTACATCTGCCGGGTTTCGAACCCGGGTCTGTACCGAGTCACTCAGTGACTTATCTTCACACACACAAACCACTGCGCCACTTGTTCCGTTTGTGATATAATAGAATCAATTAATTCATAAAGTGTCTTTGCGAATTCAAAACCGGCGCCCAAACGATTCAGTCGTCGGAATCCCGGAATATTCGCGAGTCTTAACTACGATTTACGTTATAACGTAAACCTTTAATTACATATCGGTTATAACCGATGTTTGAAGTCCGCGACACTTTTCAAAACCGCCGGAAACTTAACCCGATGAATACAGTCCAAAATCAGACCAAATACATTTCGATTTTCCCTTATAAAATGACCCACAACCGTCTACAAACACTTTCGCACAAAAATCACACCTTTTCTCGGCGTAATTCCACTCGCCGGAACTTTCCTGTTTTTCGCCGGAAAACCGAGTTTTAATTTTTGAACCTCACTGAACCTCCTAAGTTTATACCAAAGTCACCCTTACTCTTTCCAAGCTTTCCGGAGACTTTCTGCTGCAAGGCACCAGACACCGGAGTTGTTTTTCTGTCGCCGGAATTCTGCCGGAAAACAGAGGAAAAGAGTCGGTATACCTCACGCTTATTTTCCTTTCTTTTTACTTCTATATTACCAGTAATTAACCTAAAACGCTAATGAAACTTGATCAAAAGCTCGAACCAGTCAGACCCGATTTCTGGTTATTCTTTCAGTGAAGAAGATGAAGACTTGTTATCATATAAGTTTAATTAAAATCATGAAATAAATCGGGTTAGACACACAGTCCAGCGGTGGACTGTGTGCACATATAAAACGCAAAAGGTCTCAAGTTCGAATCCCGTCTCACACACGCTACCTTAATAAAAATCCATTTTTTTGTTACTGAACCGGAGTCACATTAGTTATATGTTAAGTATATTAATAACCGGAATAATAACCAAGTTAGACACACAGTCCAGCGGTGGACTGTGTGTTTGTTTATATCGCTGGTCACGAGTTCGAGTCCGGTCATCAGCACCGACTCGGACAATTATCTATTTTTTTTAAAGAAGGCAGAAAAAGGAAACAACTAAATTGTCTTTAAGTATAATAAAAATCAAGTTATATAACATGTTGAACACACAGTCCAGCGGTGGACTGTGTGTTATATTAACCCACAGGTCCCGGGTTCGAGACCTGTGGAGCGCACCGCCGAGCCGCTTAAATTGTTTTTAAAATAAAAATGATTTTCTGTTAATGTTAATTAATGTATATATGTAATTAAAATCGGATATATAACGGGTTAGACACGTAGCTCAGTTGGTAGAGCTGCGTGCACGCGTACGAGAGGTCTCGGGTTCGAGCCTCACACAGCGCACAACAATATGCCTCAAAACCGGTCAACGACCAGTCAAAGTCAACTGGTCAATGTTACTGTAGCAGAAAAAAATAAAATATTTTTATTATTTTTATTTAATTATTTTAAGTAAAAATCAATTATAAATACTTAAAAATAACATTTTTAAGATTTGAAAATAGCCTCAAACTCACAAAAATACACCCAACAATCCTACTAAAATAGTTTAATAAAATCCGTTTACTCACCAAACCATAATGCGATTTATCTAGGTTAAATCTCACTCGTGGTTAAAACCACTTCGCGTGCATTCATCATCATCAACCGAACGCACCCACTGTGAGTGAATCTTACAATTCCCCCTTTTAAATTACACATTTTGGGGTGTGTCATGTGTTTTGAATTAATTAATTTATTTATTTAAACTTGTGCCATACCACATCATGACTTAATCTTAGATTGATTTATTGTTGTGATTTATTTATATTCCGTTTGTCAAATTACATGAAACTCATACATTAAGCCCATCAGTTCCTCGTGGGAAACGAGTAGAACATCGCGTGCTTCAATTCAAAATTTATTATTGTTCATGTGTGTTTTCATTGAGTTTATATTGTTTGTAGTTGTGTTATTCATATTATCATGTTTATGCAATTCATTCATCAGGCCCCTCAGTTCCTCGTGAGAGACGAGTTGAGCATCGCGTGCCTTTAATTGTTCCATTATTGTTCATGAGTGTTTTCATTTAACATCTTATGATTATTGATCAAGTTACATCTAATTTTACTCATGTTTGGTTGTGCACATTTTTCATAATCAATTTAAATCAATTGTTCAAATGTTTTCCATAGGATTCACTCGCCAACATTATGTTGATCCAAAAACCTTTTTACACATGATACAGGTGAACAGGTTGAAGCAAGGAAAACATAGGATATGCCTTAGAAGAGAACAAAGAAGTTAGATTGTTAGTTAGATCACGTTGTAGCAATCATTGTAAACTTTCATTTAATTTGTATTAATGAATATGAAACGTTTAATAAATGTCATGAGCTTTGATGATAACCCAATCATGCCCCGATCACCTTATCCGCTGCGGGTCGGGGTGTGACAGATTGGTATCAGAGCCATGACTATAGGGATATAGGATAGGTTATTAGACCCTTAGAGCCTATACTATAGTCTGCCTAAAATTTTAAATTGATTAAGTGGTTACATACAAACTTGTGATATTTATTTGTTTCATATTTGTTACATTTCAGTCAAACATACATGCTCATATACATATTCATTATACATATATACATATTCATTATACATATATCGATGTTCATGTGTTCAATTTATTTTCATATTCTCATTATCCAAAGATTTTATGCAATTTTCAATTCTCATCAAAGTAAGTTCTGCGACGGGCATGTAGTAACTGGAAGGGTACAAGTACCGGTAGTCGGAACGTCCTGTCTAGGCTGGCATTCGTATAAATCCAATATAATGGACCAGTTTGCCTACCTGGGGACCAACGATGAGAGTACGAAGGACCTATTAGGCCAAAGCATGCCACACCAAACGTCGTTCGAACTAACCCTACTTTGAGGTGTCACCGTGTCTACACCTGGACACATTCCGAACATCACACGTTGTATACATATTTCTCGATTTTCACCGGGTTTTGTGTACGCAACCAGGCAGAAACCGTGCGAACCATATGAAAAACCGGTAATTCATGGGGGCCCACATGATTACATAAGGTAAAGTATGGCGGCATGACGGGCCTAACAGCGAGCAAAGCCCAAGACATCCTATGGATGTAGTATTTTTGATATAATTATTTTATGAATGTTCATTCTTGAATGCGACCCATGATCTCAAAAGCATCCAACTCATACCCTTGTCATGTATTCATTGTAGATGTCTTCTAACCTCGCCCGTAGGAAGATGAGAGCAGGAAAAGCCCGCGAACGCATGGCTACCTTAATCGCTCAACAAATGGCTGCCGTAATACCCAACATTGTAATCCAAGTTCAACAAGCACTTACCAATAATCCTGTCAACCAAGCAAACCAAAACATTTTCAACTCTTCCCCAAACACCACTAAATGCACCTACAAGCATTTCAAATCATGCGACCCTCCGAAATATAAAGGGACTGAAGGTGTCACCGCACTCCTCCATTGGTTTGAAGAAATGGAGAATACTTTTCTGAATTGCGATTGCCCTGATGATCGCAAAGTGCGTTATGCTACCGGTCGACTATATGGGATAGCACTTACTTGGTGGAACACAGAGAAGGCCAAACGAGGTGTGGAAGATGCTATGTCCTTAACTTGGAACGAATTGAAGGAAATCATGACCAGACGATTTTGCCCAAGGAGCGAAATCAAGAAGCTAGAAGATGAATTTTACTCATTGAAGCAAGTGGAAGGAGACCACACCACCTACAACAAAAGGTTCCTCGAATTACATCAAATGGTTCCCAACATGTTTACTCCCCTCTACCGTTTGATCGAGCACTACATTCGTGGTCTTCCGTCAAAGATTCAAGACCCTGTGATAAGTACCAAGCCTGCAACTTTGGAAGCAGCAATGGAGCTAGCAACAGAGCTCACCGAGAACCGAACCCGAAACAAAGACTTCGAGGAAGAGAAGAAGAAGGATAAAGAATCAACTGAAACCTCCGAATCCCCTTCTCAAACTGAATCCCCTTCTCAACCAGAATCCCCTTCTCAACCCGAATCCCCTTCTCAACCCAAACCTAAGAGAAGAAGAGTCGGGCGACTTTTCGCTGCTACTCAACGAAATCAACCCGTTTTTCACGCTATACCCATCCGAGCTGTCCCAATCACCCAAGTGGCACCCAATTCAGCTTACCCAAATAAGAAACCATATCTTGGACCTCACCCTCAATGCAACCACTGTTTTTATCATCATTCCCTTACTTTACCTTGCCGGCTATGTACAACTTGTGGACGTTATGGTCATTTGAGCAATGTTTGTCGCACCTTTCAAGACCAAACCTTTTCCCCTACTCAAAACATGGCCCAAACTTATCACCAACCCCAACACCCCATGTTCCCATATGCTCGAGCTTGCTTCAATTGTGGCGACCCTACCCACTTTAGAAACACATGCCCTCAATTGGTAAACGTTATCAACACTCAAGCCCAATCAAACCCAGTTAACCAAGTAAACCAAGAAAACCCAACCACTATGCCACCAGCAAGAGGAAGAGTCTTCAATATCAACGCCAACCCTGTCGAAGATAATGACGGCCCTGATGAAGATACTCAGCTTGTCCTTTTCGCCGAAGATCCAGATTCAACTCCTGTTGTTTAGTCTTATGTTTTCTTTATCACATGTGTAGACTGTTAGAGTAATTATGGTATATTATATATTATATATTGTTTTCAGTATACGATTTTGCCGAGGCCGTGGCTCCCCATCCATCGAGGTTGAGTTGGATCCCCATTTTATTATGTGGTTGATCTTGGCGTGCCCGCACGATCGGCTCCGTTTGTTGAGCCTTGATCGGTTACGTAATATTTATTCTCATTTCAGTACATGCAATATGCTCGGCTCCGTTTGATTGAGCCTTGAGTACACATATTTATTCTCATTTCCAGTTCATGCAATATGCTCGGCTCCGTTTGATTGAGCCTTGAGTACACATATTTATTCTCATTTCCAGTTCATGCAATATGCTCGGCTCCGTTTGATTGAGCCTTGAGTACACAGATTTATTCTCATTTCCAGTTCATGCAATACGCTCGGCTCCGTTTGATTGAGCCTTGAGCACACATACAATTTCATTATCAGTATCTTGTGGTTGTGGTGTTTGTAGTAGAGTCGCATCGAACTAACCATAACTTTCGGATAAAGTCAACGAAAATTTGACAAGGATATGGTGGATACGCCGATGGTACTTCCTATATATAAGTATTCTTGTCAAATGATCGGAGGCATTATCAGGCGATTATGAGAGGTTCCATGCATAGGCTGTTTGTGTGGTTAAGTTATTCATATTCAGTACATGCAATATGTTCGGCTCCGTTTGATTGAGCCTTGAGCACACAATTTCAATTTCAGTACATTCAATATGTTCGGCTCCGTTTGATTGAGCCTTGAGCACACAATTTCATTTTCAGTACATGCAATACGATCGGCTCCGTTCGATTGAGCCTTGATCGCACAGATATGTTTCATTTCAGTAATTTATGTTTGTTGTATTGATTGTAGAGTTATAGGACTAATCATAATTCACTGTTAAAACCAATGAAAATTTGACAAGAATATGGTGGATACGCCGCTGGTACTTCCTATATATAAGTATTCTTGTCAAAGGATCAAAGGCATTAACGGATGGTTATGAGGAGTTCTATGTAGGATTTATTAGTTTCTTGGTAACCAATCATAACTTGTGGATAAAACTAATGAAAATTTGGCAAGAATATGGTGGATACGCCGCTGGTACTTCCTATATATAAGTATTCTTGCCAAAGGATCAGAGGCATTATCAGACGGTTATGAGAAGTTCCAGGTAGGATTTATTATTTGCCTTGGTTGGAATTTGTGATACATTTATATCATCATATTATTTAAAGAGATTGGATTGTGTTCCATTTCTACATAAATTAACCTCTCTATCATAACAAACGAGAGAGGAACTTCCATCATTCAAACATATATGGATTCAAATATTTGCTGTTGTGTTTATTCATGTTCAAATACTTGCTGTTGTGTTTATTCATGTTCAAATATTTGCTGATGTGTTCATTCATGTTCGAATATTTGCTGTTATGTTTATTCATGTTCAAATATTTGCTGATGTGTTCATTCATGTTTGGATATCAGCTGTTGTGTTTTTATTTATGTTCCATGTAGATTGTAGTGTTAGAAGTTTTGCCTTAGGATATAACCATATTTTTCCCAAACGTATCTAAACTCTTATGCATGATATCATTTTTTTTAGAGAATCATTCCTGTTTATCAATATTCATACAGTAGGCAACAAAAAGCGATTCCTGAATAGGGTACTTAACCTTTACAAGGAACGTTACCGCCTCGAACACAAAACTTAAACCCTCATTTTTGCTAAGCATACAACTGTCAAACAAAACATCATCATTTTTATAGTCAAAATATATCATTATTTAAATTTCGGGACGAAATTTCTAAAAAGCAGGGGATACTGTAACATCCGTCAAAAACGGATTTACCAAACCCGCTCCGTTTAGTAACCGAACAGTCAGTCAAAATTTTCGTTTCGAATTAAATGTCCAAAACATTTTTAAACGATCCGTAATCAATTATTATACGTGAATATATATTTAGTTTTTGAAAAACCGTCAAAAATCGCAAAATAAAAATAAATTACATCTGCCGGGTTTCGAACCCGGGTCTGTACCGAGTCACTCAGTGACTTATCTTCACACACACAAACCACTGCGCCACTTGTTCCGTTTGTGATATAATAGAATCAATTAATTCATAAAGTGTTTTGCGAATTCAAAACCGGCGCCCAAACGATTCAGTCGTCGGAATCCCGGAATATTCGCGAGTCTTAACTACGATTTACGTTATAACGTAAACCTTTAATTACATATCGGTTATAACCGATGTTTGAAGTCCGCGACACTTTTCAAAACCGCCGGAAACTTAACCCGATGAATACAGTCCAAAATCAGACCAAATACATTTCGATTTTCCCTTATAAAATGACCCACAACCGTCTACAAACACTTTCGCACAAAAATCACACCTTTTCTCGGCGTAATTCCACTCGCCGGAACTTTCCTGTTTTTCGCCGGAAAACCGAGTTTTAATTTTTGAACCTCACTGAACCTCCTAAGTTTATACCAAAGTCACCCTTACTCTTTCCAAGCTTTCCGGAGACTTTCTGCTGCAAGGCACCAGACACCGGAGTTGTTTTTCTGTCGCCGGAATTCTGCCGGAAAACAGAGGAAAAGAGTCGGTATACCTCACGCTTATTTTCCTTTCTTTTTACTTCTATATTACCAGTAATTAACCTAAAACGCTAATGAAACTTGATCAAAAGCTCGAACCAGTCAGACCCGATTTCTGGTTATTCTTTCAGTGAAGAAGATGAAGACTTGTTATCATATAAGTTTAATTAAAATCATGAAATAAATCGGGTTAGACACACAGTCCAGCGGTGGACTGTGTGCACATATAAAACGCAAAAGGTCTCAAGTTCGAATCCCGTCTCACACACGCTACCTTAATAAAAATCCATTTTTTTTGTTACTGAACCGGAGTCACATTAGTTATATGTTAAGTATATTAATAACCGGAATAATAACCAAGTTAGACACACAGTCCAGCGGTGGACTGTGTGTTTGTTTATATCGCTGGTCACGAGTTCGAGTCCGGTCATCAGCACCGACTCGGACAATTATCTATTTTTTTTAAAGAAGGCAGAAAAAGGAAACAACTAAATTGTCTTTAAGTATAATAAAAATCAAGTTATATAACATGTTGAACACACAGTCCAGCGGTGGACTGTGTGTTATATTAACCCACAGGTCCCGGGTTCGAGACCTGTGGAGCGCACCGCCGAGCCGCTTAAATTGTTTTTAAAATAAAAATGATTTTCTGTTAATGTTAATTAATGTATATATGTAATTAAAATCGGATATATAACGGGTTAGACACGTAGCTCAGTTGGTAGAGCTGCGTGCACGCGTACGAGAGGTCTCGGGTTCGAGCCTCACACAGCGCACAACAATATGCCTCAAAACCGGTCAACGACCAGTCAAAGTCAACTGGTCAATGTTACTGTAGCAGAAAAAAATAAAATATTTTTATTATTTTTATTTAATTATTTTAAGTAAAAATCAATTATAAATACTTAAAAATAACATTTTTAAGATTTGAAAATAGCCTCAAACTCACAAAAATACACCCAACAATCCTACTAAAATAGTTTAATAAAATCCGTTTACTCACCAAACCATAATGCGATTTATCTAGGTTAAATCTCACTCGTGGTTAAAACCACTTCGCGTGCATTCATCATCATCAACCGAACGCACCCACTGTGAGTGAATCTTACAATTCCCCCTTTTAAATTACACATTTTGGGTGTGTCATGTGTTTTGAATTAATTAATTTATTTATTTAAACTTGTGCCATACCACATCATGACTTAATCTTAGATTGATTTATTGTTGTGATTTATTTATATTCCGTTTGTCAAATTACATGAAACTCATACATTAAGCCCATCAGTTCCTCGTGGGAAACGAGTAGAACATCGCGTGCTTCAATTCAAAATTTATTATTGTTCATGTGTGTTTTCATTGAGTTTATATTGTTTGTAGTTGTGTTATTCATATTATCATGTTTATGCAATTCATTCATCAGGCCCCTCAGTTCCTCGTGAGAGACGAGTTGAGCATCGCGTGCCTTTAATTGTTCCATTATTGTTCATGAGTGTTTTCATTTAACATCTTATGATTATTGATCAAGTTACATCTAATTTTACTCATGTTTGGTTGTGCACATTTTTCATAATCAATTTAAATCAATTGTTCAAATGTTTTCCATAGGATTCACTCGCCAACATTATGTTGATCCAAAAACCTTTTTACACATGATACAGGTGAACAGGTTGAAGCAAGGAAAACATAGGATATGCCTTAGAAGAGAACAAAGAAGTTAGATTGTTAGTTAGATCACGTTGTAGCAATCATTGTAAACTTTCATTTAATTTGTATTAATGAATATGAAACGTTTAATAAATGTCATGAGCTTTGATGATAACCCAATCATGCCCCGATCACCTTATCCGCTGCGGGTCGGGTGTGACAGATTGGTATCAGAGCCATGACTATAGGGATATAGGATAGGTTATTAGACCCTTAGAGCCTATACTATAGTCTGCCTAAAATTTTAAATTGATTAAGTGGTTACATACAAACTTGTGATATTTATTTGTTTCATATTTGTTACATTTCAGTCAAACATACATGCTCATATACATATTCATTATACATATATACATATTCATTATACATATATCGATGTTCATGTGTTCAATTTATTTTCATATTCTCATTATCCAAAGATTTTATGCAATTTTCAATTCTCATCAAAGTAAGTTCTGCGACGGGCATGTAGTAACTGGAAGGGTACAAGTACCGGTAGTCGGAACGTCCTGTCTAGGCTGGCATTCGTATAAATCCAATATAACGGACCAGTTTGCCTACCTGGGGACCAACGATGAGAGTACGAAGGACCTATTAGGCCAAAGCATGCCACACCAAACGTCGTTCGAACTAACCCTACTTTGAGGTGTCACCGTGTCTACACCTGGACACATTCCGAACATCACACGTTGTATACATATTTCTCGATTTTCACCGGGTTTTGTGTACGCAACCAGGCAGAAAACCGTGCGAACCATATGAAAAACCGGTAATTCATGGGGGCCCACATGATTACATAAGGTAAAGTATGGCGGCATGACGGGCCTAACAGCGAGCAAAGCCCAAGACATCCTATGGATGTAGTATTTTTGATATAATTATTTTATGAATGTTCATTCTTGAATGCGACCCATGATCTCAAAAGCATCCAACTCATACCCTTGTCATGTATTCATTGTAGATGTCTTCTAACCTCGCCCGTAGGAAGATGAGAGCAGGAAAAGCCCGCGAACGCATGGCTACCTTAATCGCTCAACAAATGGCTGCCGTAATACCCAACATTGTAATCCAAGTTCAACAAGCACTTACCAATAATCCTGTCAACCAAGCAAACCAAAACATTTTCAACTCTTCCCCAAACACCACTAAATGCACCTATAAGCATTTCAAATCATGCGACCCTCCGAAATATAAAGGGACTGAAGGTGTCACCGCACTCCTCCATTGGTTTGAAGAAATGGAGAATACTTTTCTGAATTGCGATTGCCCTGATGATCGCAAAGTGCGTTATGCTACCGGTCGACTATATGGGATAGCACTTACTTGGTGGAACACAGAGAAGGCCAAACGAGGTGTGGAAGATGCTATGTCCTTAACTTGGAACGAATTGAAGGAAATCATGACCAGACGATTTTGCCCAAGGAGCGAAATCAAGAAGCTAGAAGATGAATTTTACTCATTGAAGCAAGTGGAAGGAGACCACACCACCTACAACAAAAGGTTCCTCGAATTACATCAAATGGTTCCCAACATGTTTACTCCCCTCTACCGTTTGATCGAGCACTACATTCGTGGTCTTCCGTCAAAGATTCAAGACCCTGTGATAAGTACCAAGCCTGCAACTTTGGAAGCAGCAATGGAGCTAGCAACAGAGCTCACCGAGAACCGAACCCGAAACAAAGACTTCGAGGAAGAGAAGAAGAAGGATAAAGAATCAACTGAAACCTCCGAATCCCCTTCTCAAACTGAATCCCCTTCTCAACCAGAATCCCCTTCTCAACCCGAATCCCCTTCTCAACCCAAACCTAAGAGAAGAAGAGTCGGGCGACTTTTCGCTGCTACTCAACGAAATCAACCCGTTTTTCACGCTATACCCATCCGAGCTGTCCCAATCACCCAAGTGGCACCCAATTCAGCTTACCCAAATAAGAAACCATATCTTGGACCTCACCCTCAATGCAACCACTGTTTTTATCATCATTCCCTTACTTTACCTTGCCGGCTATGTACAACTTGTGGACGTTATGGTCATTTGAGCAATGTTTGTCGCACCTTTCAAGACCAAACCTTTTCCCCTACTCAAAACATGGCCCAAACTTATCACCAACCCCAACACCCCATGTTCCCATATGCTCGAGCTTGCTTCAATTGTGGCGACCCTACCCACTTTAGAAACACATGCCCTCAATTGGTAAACGTTATCAACACTCAAGCCCAATCAAACCCAGTTAACCAAGTAAACCAAGAAAACCCAACCACTATGCCACCAGCAAGAGGAAGAGTCTTCAATATCAACGCCAACCCTGTCGAAGATAATGACGGCCCTGATGAAGATACTCAGCTTGTCCTTTTCGCCGAAGATCCAGATTCAACTCCTGTTGTTTAGTCTTATGTTTTCTTTATCACATGTGTAGACTGTTAGAGTAATTATGGTATATTATATATTATATATTGTTTTCAGTATACGATTTTGCCGAGGCCGTGGCTCCCCATCCATCGAGGTTGAGTTGGATCCCCATTTTATTATGTGGTTGATCTTGGCGTGCCCGCACGATCGGCTCCGTTTGTTGAGCCTTGATCGGTTACGTAATATTTATTCTCATTTCAGTACATGCAATATGCTCGGCTCCGTTTGATTGAGCCTTGACACATATTTATTCTCATTTCCAGTTCATGCAATATGCTCGGCTCCGTTTGATTGAGCCTTGAGTACACATATTTATTCTCATTTCCAGTTCATGCAATATGCTCGGCTCCGTTTGATTGAGCCTTGAGTACACAGATTTATTCTCATTTCCAGTTCATGCAATACGCTCGGCTCCGTTTGATTGAGCCTTGAGCACACATACAATTTCATTATCAGTATCTTGTGGTTGTGGTGTTTGTAGTAGAGTCGCATCGAACTAACCATAACTTTCGGATAAAGTCAACGAAAATTTGACAAGGATATGGTGGATACGCCGATGGTACTTCCTATATATAAGTATTCTTGTCAAATGATCGGAGGCATTATCAGGCGATTATGAGAGGTTCCATGCATAGGCTGTTTGTGTGGTTAAGTTATTCATATTCAGTACATGCAATATGTTCGGCTCCGTTTGATTGAGCCTTGAGCACACAATTTCAATTTCAGTACATTCAATATGTTCGGCTCCGTTTGATTGAGCCTTGAGCACACAATTTCATTTTCAGTACATGCAATACGATCGGCTCCGTTCGATTGAGCCTTGATCGCACAGATATGTTTCATTTCAGTAATTTATGTTTGTTGTATTGATTGTAGAGTTATAGGACTAATCATAATTCACTGTTAAAACCAATGAAAATTTGACAAGAATATGGTGGATACGCCGCTGGTACTTCCTATATATAAGTATTCTTGTCAAAGGATCAAAGGCATTAACGGATGGTTATGAGGAGTTCTATGTAGGATTTATTAGTTTCTTGGTAACCAATCATAACTTGTGGATAAAACTAATGAAAATTTGGCAAGAATATGGTGGATACGCCGCTGGTACTTCCTATATATAAGTATTCTTGCCAAAGGATCAGAGGCATTATCAGACGGTTATGAGAAGTTCCAGGTAGGATTTATTATTTGCCTTGGTTGGAATTTGTGATACATTTATATCATCATATTATTTAAAGAGATTGGATTGTGTTCCATTTCTACATAAATTAACCTCTCTATCATAACAAACGAGAGAGGAACTTCCATCATTCAAACATATATGGATTCAAATATTTGCTGTTGTTTTATTCATGTTCAAATACTTGCTGTTGTGTTTATTCATGTTCAAATATTTGCTGATGTGTTCATTCATGTTCGAATATTTGCTGTTATGTTTATTCATGTTCAAATATTTGCTGATGTGTTCATTCATGTTTGGATATCAGCTGTTGTGTTTTTATTTATGTTCCATGTAGATTGTAGTGTTAGAAGTTTTGCCTTAGGATATAACCATATTTTTCCCAAACGTATCTAAACTCTTATGCATGATATCATTTTTTTTAGAGAATCATTCCTGTTTATCAATATTCATACAGTAGGCAACAAAAAGCGATTCCTGAATAGGGTACTTAACCTTTACAAGGAACGTTACCGCCTCGAACAAAAACTTAAACCCTCATTTTTGCTAAGCATACAACTGTCAAACAAAACATCATCATTTTTATAGTCAAAATATATCATTATTTAAATTTCGGGACGAAATTTCTAAAAAGCAGGGGATACTGTAACATCCGTCAAAAACGGATTTACCAAACCCGCTCCGTTTAGTAACCGAACAGTCAGTCAAAATTTTCGTTTCGAATTAAATGTCCAAAACATTTTTAAACGATCCGTAATCAATTATTATACGTGAATATATTTAGTTTTTGAAAAACCGTCAAAAATCGCAAAATAAAAATAAATTACATCTGCCGGGTTTCGAACCCGGGTCTGTACCGAGTCACTCAGTGACTTATCTTCACACACACAAACCACTGCGCCACTTGTTCCGTTTGTGATATAATAGAATCAATTAATTCATAAAGTGTCTTTGCGAATTCAAAACCGGCGCCCAAACGATTCAGTCGTCGGAATCCCGGAATATTCGCGAGTCTTAACTACGATTTACGTTATAACGTAAACCTTTAATTACATATCGGTTATAACCGATGTTTGAAGTCCGCGACACTTTTCAAAACCGCCGGAAACTTAACCCGATGAATACAGTCCAAAATCAGACCAAATACATTTCGATTTTCCCTTATAAAATGACCCACAACCGTCTACAAACACTTTCGCACAAAAATCACACCTTTTCTCGGCGTAATTCCACTCGCCGGAACTTTCCTGTTTTTCGCCGGAAAACCGAGTTTTAATTTTTGAACCTCACTGAACCTCCTAAGTTTATACCAAAGTCACCCTTACTCTTTCCAAGCTTTCCGGAGACTTTCTGCTGCAAGGCACCAGACACCGGAGTTGTTTTTCTGTCGCCGGAATTCTGCCGGAAAACAGAGGAAAAGAGTCGGTATACCTCACGCTTATTTTCCTTTCTTTTTACTTCTATATTACCAGTAATTAACCTAAAACGCTAATGAAACTTGATCAAAAGCTCGAACCAGTCAGACCCGATTTCTGGTTATTCTTTCAGTGAAGAAGATGAAGACTTGTTATCATATAAGTTTAATTAAAATCATGAAATAAATCGGGTTAGACACACAGTCCAGCGGTGGACTGTGTGCACATATAAAACGCAAAAGGTCTCAAGTTCGAATCCCGTCTCACACACGCTACCTTAATAAAAATCCATTTTTTTGTTACTGAACCGGAGTCACATTAGTTATATGTTAAGTATATTAATAACCGGAATAATAACCAAGTTAGACACACAGTCCAGCGGTGGACTGTGTGTTTGTTTATATCGCTGGTCACGAGTTCGAGTCCGGTCATCAGCACCGACTCGGACAATTATCTATTTTTTTTAAAGAAGGCAGAAAAAGGAAACAACTAAATTGTCTTTAAGTATAATAAAAATCAAGTTATATAACATGTTGAACACACAGTCCAGCGGTGGACTGTGTGTTATATTAACCCACAGGTCCCGGGTTCGAGACCTGTGGAGCGCACCGCCGAGCCGCTTAAATTGTTTTTAAAATAAAAATGATTTTCTGTTAATGTTAATTAATGTATATATGTAATTAAAATCGGATATATAACGGGTTAGACACGTAGCTCAGTTGGTAGAGCTGCGTGCACGCGTACGAGAGGTCTCGGGTTCGAGCCTCACACAGCGCACAACAATATGCCTCAAAACCGGTCAACGACCAGTCAAAGTCAACTGGTCAATGTTACTGTAGCAGAAAAAAATAAAATATTTTTATTATTTTTATTTAATTATTTTAAGTAAAAATCAATTATAAATACTTAAAATAACATTTTTAAGATTTGAAAATAGCCTCAAACTCACAAAAATACACCCAACAATCCTACTAAAATAGTTTAATAAAATCCGTTTACTCACCAAACCATAATGCGATTTATCTAGGTTAAATCTCACTCGTGGTTAAAACCACTTCGCGTGCATTCATCATCATCAACCGAACGCACCCACTGTGAGTGAATCTTACAATTCCCCCTTTTAAATTACACATTTTGGGGTGTGTCATGTGTTTTGAATTAATTAATTTATTTATTTAAACTTGTGCCATACCACATCATGACTTAATCTTAGATTGATTTATTGTTGTGATTTATTTATATTCCGTTTGTCAAATTACATGAAACTCATACATTAAGCCCATCAGTTCCTCGTGGGAAACGAGTAGAACATCGCGTGCTTCAATTCAAAATTTATTATTGTTCATGTGTGTTTTCATTGAGTTTATATTGTTTGTAGTTGTGTTATTCATATTATCATGTTTATGCAATTCATTCATCAGGCCCCTCAGTTCCTCGTGAGAGACGAGTTGAGCATCGCGTGCCTTTAATTGTTCCATTATTGTTCATGAGTGTTTTCATTTAACATCTTATGATTATTGATCAAGTTACATCTAATTTTACTCATGTTTGGTTGTGCACATTTTTCATAATCAATTTAAATCAATTGTTCAAATGTTTTCCATAGGATTCACTCGCCAACATTATGTTGATCCAAAAACCTTTTTACACATGATACAGGTGAACAGGTTGAAGCAAGGAAAACATAGGATATGCCTTAGAAGAGAACAAAGAAGTTAGATTGTTAGTTAGATCACGTTGTAGCAATCATTGTAAACTTTCATTTAATTTGTATTAATGAATATGAAACGTTTAATAAATGTCATGAGCTTTGATGATAACCCAATCATGCCCCGATCACCTTATCCGCTGCGGGTCGGGGTGTGACAGTTTGTTCGGATTATATGTGCTTGTAAGTAATCGGCTGAATTGATTGTGTGTATATGCATGATTGTTTTCGGAATTAATAGCTTGCGACTGCGATTTGTTATAAAGAGTAAAGTTATTGAGTAGGGTTTGCATGGAATTGTTAGAGGTATTGATCTAGGATTTGAAAACCAGTTCATGATCGCCTAGGTTAATAATAGGAACGGTTTATACGAACCTATGATAATGATATGCTGAAACAGTTGCTGAGTAATAGTTACAGCCGACTTCATCTGGCTGTAACTCGGTCGATAGTTGTCGAAAAACGGATTTTCTGATGTCTAGAACGTAGAGATTTGAATAAGGAATCTAATGGCACTGGATTCATAATTTTCTGAAATCGTTTGATATTTTTAAAGGGCCAAACAAATTCAGTAGTTAAAGCTGTGAAAATTCTGGAATTTGTTGATTGGTTATCAAGTTGGATTTTAAAATCAGTAGGGAGTTGAGTCATGATTTTTGTACAGCAACTAGGTATGGAAATTTCCGGGCAATTCCAACTGGAATTTTGTTAATTGGTCGATCGATGATTTTTAAATAAATTCTTCCGTGGGCTGCAGTCAGAAAGTGATAAATCAGACTGCAGCCTAGTATATTAATATATATGGTTAATTGGTAAAGATTTAGGACTTGGAAAAATTATATAAATTTCTATGGTATAAATGTCACCTACTGTAAAAATATGGGAATTTTTAGAATGTTGGAACTATTTTATAAAAATCCTAGAAAACAGCTGAATTATAAGTGCTAAGCTGAAATTTGAGAACTTGTGATTGTGTGCACCAAATTTGTGGCATGAATTGACTTATGGTTATGATAAATTGTTTGATTACTATGATCACATGAGAATACTTGCATGCATGTTTGAGTGTTAGATATGTTGTTTGTGTGTATCACTTTGTGAGTAAATTGCGTGTGGAATTTGTATTGGTGTGTTCACACACTGACGTGGAATTAATTGGTTTGTTAGGACGCAACTAGCGGTCCCATCTCTTATAACATCTTTGCTACACTAACCGAGCAAATAAAGGTGAGTTCACGGCCCCTAACTTTATCCGGTTTTTAAACAACAGGGGGAGGAACATGTATACACTCTCAAACTCAATCTCTTTACGTTATACGAATTTAACGTCACATAACTATACGGTAACTAAGTTAATGTTAATGTAATGTTATGGTCACTAAGCAGCTTTATCACTTAAGTCCTCGACAATCTCCTCGGATCGTTAGTATTTGGGTTAAATAGCGGGGGAATTATAAGTAGTACTACTGGGCCCGACAAGCCCCATCCGAGCTAGTCGCGCTAGCCGACCTGGTATGGTCAACGGGTGAATAATTGGCCTAACACCGCCATGGTCATGTGATAGGCCTGGCAAAACGGAGGCACAACAGTCAGCTTCGATCGCGAACACTAAGTGACATGACTTTAGGCTAGCTACCTATATATATTAACATTGAACTTAATTATGAATCAACTTAATATTCCGGGTTTGGAATATTGGAAACAACAACTTAATATTCCTGGTATGGAATATTGGAAACAACAACATAATATTCCTGGTATGGAATATTGGAAACAACAACATAATATTCCTGGTATGGAATATTGGAAACCACAACTTAATATTCCGGGTTTGAAATATTGGAAACAACAACTTAATATTCCTGGTATGGAATATTGGAAACAACAACATAATATTCCTGGTATGGAATATTGGAAACAACAACATAATATTCCTGGTATGGAATATTGGAAACCACAACTTAATATTCCGGGTTTGGAATATTGGAAGCAACAACTTATTATTCCGGGTTGGAATAATGGAACCAATACGTTATCCCGGGTTAGGGATATCGGGAGAAAACAAACTATAGCCGACAAACGAATTTATGAAAACCTGTGAACTCACTCATCTTTAATGTTGACACTTGTTTCTTTACATGTTTCTCAGGACGCTAGGAGCTCTAGGTGCACGCACATGCATTGAACAAGACATCTTTTATCGAGTCTTATTTATTAATATTGTTTTGGGGATTTTTCATTTGTTTTGGCGTTTGTGTTGGCGCCGCTTCACCACTTATTTATGCTTCCGCTCAAACTTTAAAAACTGATGCTTCTGCTAAATATGGGTAACATAAAATCTACAACAAGTGATTTTGGAAAACGTATTATCAAATCATATAGAGTCGTTCGACATACTAGTGTTTCAGATCCTGGTTTGTTCACACGCCTCGCGGTAAAACTCCGCAAGTGGAAATTGAGAGGTGTGACAGATTGGTATCAGAGCCACTAGCTATAGAGAACCAGGTTTGCATTAGAAGTAGACCTAAACTATAGCTGATATCACGACACTAGACTTAGTTTGGCACTGAATTATTATATCTTGTTATGCGATGTACCACTACTATGCTATGTGAAATATGAATGCATAATTGAAGCGAATGCAACTCGTAACTAACTACACAACCTAAAGGCAATGTCATCATCATCCTCATCATCATCCGACAAACTTACGCAACCAAGGGCGCCAGGAAAGGCACCTATGGTGGAACCCTTACCATCTTATGGCGTGGAAACGCGCTCAGCTGCGAGGAAAAGGCTCGCTCTGGGGGAGGAGTCGTCCTCACGCCCGACCATCGCTGTGACGGTCAAACCGGTTAACTCGTTAGAATTAGGGAACGACCTACTTAAAGATATGATAAGAACGCAACAAGAACAACTAGAAGGAATGCATGAAACCACCCTAGCACAGGGATGGATGATACGACAACTGACTGGTAAAACCGACTCGCTCAAGGAAGAGCATCATACGAGTAAGATAGCTCGTAACACCATAGACAGAGATCTGCGTGCTGAGCAGATAAGAGCCAACTGGCTTGAGAACAGAGTCCTGGAAAATAGTTGGAACATTCAGGAGCTGCGAAATCAAGCACTTGCACCAGCACCGGCCCCTCTAATGCCGGTAGAGGACCCAGAGGAGGGTCCAGAGGAGGATCCGGAGAAAGACCCGGCTGTAGAAGCTGGAAACGCCGCGGAGGATGACGGCAACGATAGCAACTTGGGAGATGGAGACGTAGAGGACTAACTCGTCTCGCCAATTCCCGCTTTGTTTTCTTTAGTTTATTTGAAATGGCAACTGGACGTCGCGGAAACCTCAACATGTCAACGAAGAATTGGCCGCAACGATCCAAGAACACGTGAACGCTGCTCTGGCAGGTGTTCAAAACCCACCAGCAGCAGGAGGGGGCTTTAACCCCTACAAGATGTTCCTCGACGTGGAACCAAGCAAAATATCGGGGGTGGAAGGACCCATTGGACTGGTCCGCTAGATCGAAAAATCTGAATCCGTATTTGAAATGTGCAACTGTCTAGAGGCCAACAAGGTCAAGTACGCAGCCTCAACACTGGAAGATGGGGCACTGACATGGTGGAATGCACAAGTCCAAACGCGTGGACTTATAGCTGCAACTACAATGGCCTGGGTCGAGTTCAAGGCCCTAATTAAAGAGGAGTACTGTCCACGAGACAGAGTGCAACAGTTGGAGCAAACTTTATGGAACCACAAGATGGTGGGATCTGAGATAGAAGCATACACAGCAAAACATCATGACTTGGTATTCCTGTGTCCCGAATTGGCCAACAGGGTGGAGAAAAGACTCGAGTTCTATCTCGGGGTCTGGTTCCGAAAATTTAGGGTATGGTAATGGCTAGTAACCCTGTAACTGAGCACCAAGCAATCCGATTGGCTCACAAACTCATCGATAAGGCGGTGGAACAGAAGAAGCTGCCAGCACGGGGTACAACTGAAGTTGCCCGGACAACAAAAGAAAATTTGAAGACTCCACTATCCGACAGTCTTCGTCATCTCATCCGCAGCAAGGGAACCAGAAACGGTTCAATCACTACAACAGCCACCGGGGTCATCAAAATCAGCCCGCCAACAACTACAGCAACAACAACAACCAGAATGCAGGCGGCTATGTAGGTCGAAAGCCGCAGTGCAATCGCTGCAATCTTCATCATCACGGCCCTTGTGCCGGAATTCGCTGCCAAAGATGTGGCAAGGTGGGACATGCGGCAAAGGATTGTCGTGGAGAAATCATGTCCCGACAAAATCAAAATCAACCCCAGGGTCAGCAACATAGTGTTAACCGGGGATGCTATCAGTGTGGTAGCACGGCCCACTTCAGAAGAGACTGCCCACAACTACGTAACAACAACAATAATGGTGGAAACAACCACAACCACAATAACCACAACAACAATAATAACAACAACAATGGGAACGGTGGCACAGGAGGTGCTAAAGGTCGCGCATTTACATTGGGCCGCGGAGAGGCCTGAAACGACTCGAGCGTGGTCACCGGTAAGTTTCCCCTTAATGAACATTTTGCTTCTGTTCTTTTTGATACGGGTGCGGATAGGAGCTTATATCTGAGTCTTTTAGGAAGAACCTAAATCTCACGCTTAAACCCTTAGAGACCCCTTATGTTATAGAATTAGCCGATGGTAAATCTATAGACGTGACCCAAATCGTATCCGGCTGTCAACTCAAACTCGCGGGCCACACTTTTACCATTGATCTGATGACAACTACCCTGGGTAGTTTTGACGTGGTAGTCGGAATGGACTGGCTATCCGACGTCCGGGCTGAAGTTCTCTGCTTCGAAAAATCTATCCGTATTCCGCTCTCTAACGACGAAATCCTGACAGTACAAGGCGATAAGGCAAGCGCCGTCACCAACATCATCTCAGACATGCAAGCGCAGAAGTATCTTCGGAAAAAGAATTCCTTCGCTTTACTCGCACTAATTACCGAACAGCCTAAGGACGAGAAACGTATAGAAGACATCCCTGTCGTCCGTGATTTTTCCGATGTATTCCCAGAAGAACTACCTGGTCTTCCACCACATCGACAATTGGAGTTTGAAATCGAATTGGCAAGCAATGCAACTCCTATCGCCAAGGCTCCATACCGCCTAGCTCCAGCCGAGCTGCAGGAGCTGTCTACCCAACTTCAAGAGCTGCTAGAAAAAGGATTTATCCGACCAAGCGTTTCGCCATGGGGAGCTCCAGTCCTGTTTGTCAAGAAGAAGGACGGGACTTTCCGCATGTGCATCGACTATAGGGAACTCAACAAGGTTACAGTCAAGAACCGATACCCGTTACCTCGCATCGATGATCTATTCGACCAACTGCAAGGGTCAAGTTACTACTCCAAGATTGATTTACGGTCTGGTTACCACCAGCTACGCGTCAGGGAGGAGGATATCGCCAAGACGGCATTTCGCATTCGGTATGGCCATTACGAGTTCTTGGTCATGCCCTTTGGTCTCACTAACGCACCTGCGGTATTCATGGACCTCATGAACCGCGTGTGTAAACCATACCTCGACAAGTTTGTCATTGTGTTCATCGATGACATACTCATCTACTCCAAAAGTGAAGAAGAACATGCGGAACACCTACGATTACTGCTAGGGCTGCTTCAACAGGAAAAAACTATATGCCAAGCTTTCGAAGTGTGATTTCTGGATTCGGGAAGTTCAGTTTCTCGGACATATCGTGAATATAAAGGGTATCCACGTAGACCCTGCCAAGATTGAATCCATCAAAAACTGGGAAGCACCTAAGACACCGACGGAGATCCGCAAATTTTTGGGATTGGCTGGTTACTACAGACGCTTCATCGAGGGATTTTCAAAGATCGCACAACCGCTTACTACCCTCACCCAGAAAGGCATCAAGTATGCTTGGGGTGACAAGCAAGAAGCAGCATTTCAATTGCTGAAGCAGAAACTTTGTAGTGCACCTATTCTGTCCTTGCTGGAAGGGACAGATGACTTCGTAGTGTATTGTGATGCTTCCATTCAGGGATTGGGATGCGTACTCATGCAACGGGATAAGGTCATCGCGTATGCGTCGCGACAGCTGAAGGTTCACGAGAAAAACTACACGACGCATGACCTGGAATTGGGAGCAGTAGTGTTTGCCCTTAAGATTTGGAGACACTACCTCTATGGAACAAAGTGCACAATCTTTACTGACCACAAAAGCCTCCAACACATCTTTGATCAGAAGGAGTTGAACATGCGACAGCGTCGCTGGGTCGAACTCTTGAACGATTATGAGTGTGCCATTCGGTATCACCCGGGTAAAGCTAACGTGGTAGCTGATGCCCTCAGTAGGAAGGAACACTTGAAACCTCGTCATGTACGAGCATTACAACTCACTATTCATTCGGGGCTACCCGATCAAATACGCGACGCCCAGTTAGAAGCAGTTAAGGAGGAAAACATCAAAGCCGAATCAGTGGGAAAAATGGAACGCGATTGGGAAGTAAAGCCCAATGGAGCCCGGTACTTCATGAATCGCATATGGGTACCTCTCTACGGAAACCTCAGAGAGCTAGTCATGGATGAAGCTCACAAATCTCGATACTCTGTCCATCCGGGTTTGGATAAGATGTATCAAGACCTTAAAGCTGCGTATTGGTGGCCCAACATGAAAGCCGATATAGCCACCTACGTGAGTAAATGTCCGACTTGGGCAAAAGTCAAGGTGGAGTATCAAAAGCCATCGGGGCTACTCCAACAACCTGAGATCCCAGTGTGGAAATGGGATCAGATCTCAATGGATTTCATCACTAAACTCCCGCGAACCTTGGGTGGTTGCGATACCATCTGGGTGATCGTGGATCGTTTAACTAAGTCCGCACACTTCCTAGCTATTAAAGAAACAGATAAGTTGGAGAAGTTGACTCGCATCTACATTAAGGAAGTAGTTTCTCGGCACGGAGTGCCAACGTCCATTATCTCAGACAGAGATGCTCGCTTCACGTCAAACTTCTGGCAGTCACTCCAGAAAACGCTTAGATACGAGCACAGCCTATCACCCTCAGACTGATGGTCAAAGTGAAAGGACCATACAAACCTTGGAAGACATACTCAGGGCATGCGTGGTGGACTTCGGAAATAGTTGGGAAATTCACCTGCCTCTAGTAGAATTCTCATATAACAACAGCTATCATACGAGTATTTCGGCGGCACCGTTTGAGGCATTATACGGTCGCAGATGTAGATCACCGGTCTGCTGGGCAGAAGTCGGTGACAGTCAACTCACAGGCCCTGAGTTAATACTTGAAGCTACTGAAAAGATTGTACAAATCAGAAACCGCATGGCGGCGGCACGAGATCGACAGAAAAGCTACGCTGATCAACGACACAAACCGCTCGAATTTCAAGTAGGCGACCGCGTCCTACTAAAGGTGTCACCCTGGAAGGGTGTAATCCGCTTTGGAAAACGGGGCAAACTTAACCCACGGTACGTAGGCCCGTTTGTAATCTTGAAACGTATTGGACCCGTAGCTTATCAATTAGACCTTCCTGCCGAACTCAGTGGAGTTCACAACGTATTTCACGTGTCAAATCTGAAGAAGTGTCTATTAGATGAAACTCTAGTTATTCCATTGGATGAGATCCAAGTGGATGAGCAACTGCACCTTGTAGAACAGCCTATCGAGATCATGGATCGTGAGATCAAGACTCGAAGGCACAGCAAAATTCCAATCGTTAAGGTTCATTGGGACTCTAAGCGTGGACCGGAGTTCACGTGGGAAAGAGAGGACCAAATGAAAAGCAAATACCCACACCTCTTCGCAACTGAGTAGCAAACTAACGATACTAGTAACTAAATTTTCGGGACGAAAATTCTTTCAACATGGGGATGATGTGACAACCTGGAAACTTCTTATACTTTCGTGTACTATTGTTGACTAAATTCTTGTGCATGGCACTTGGAAATCTCTGTGTACGACACTTGGGAACTTCTTGTAACGTTGCGTACCATCATAAACGAACTAACTCTTTGTGCGTGGCACTCTGAACATGTATGCTACATGCTAAACCGCGTTTACTCAATTTTCGGGACGAAAATTCTTTCAACATGGGGATAATGTGACATCCCGGGTTTTTCGGATAACTTAAATGTAATACTTGTCAAACTAATTACGTGCTATGTGTACTAACGTGTACGAATTAAATGAATACGTGATGTGTGTTGTGTGATTGTTTTAGTAATTGAAGAATTAGAGTAGATATGTGCACGAACTGAACCGAACCGCGACCCGTTCCAACTTTGACTCCTTGTGACTCTAGGAATTTACCAAGTTTAGAACTCAAACCATTCTCGGCCGTGTGCAACCCAAACCGCAAACCCAAACCCGTAGCAAACCTAAAACTATTCGACCGATCAAACCCAAACCAAACCACTCTAATCCTTGGCCGCGATATCAAGCCCAAGACCGCAAATCTACTTTGTTCAAAACCAAACCAAAACAGCCCAAACATGTTTCGGCCATAAGATCAAACCAAAACCTTAAATTAAAACTATTGGCCGCAAGATCAAACTCAAACCCAAACCAACTCAAGTCCCTTGGCCACAAGCTTTAACCAAAACCGCAACCCTCATCTCTTTGTGCTATATATATACACATACCCATGCATGTTTCATACACAAAAACACAAACCCAAGAAGGAAAACTGCCGTCAGCAGCTTGGTCACAGCCCTTGCGATCGCAAAACAGCCTTCATCTGATCAGCCCTTGTTCAGTCCATTCAACCGCAAACAGCCCTTTACTTGTTCCCTCGATCGCCAGTTCAGTCTTGATACACTCCATCTCGATCACAAACAGCTTAGCCTCATTCCTCGGTCGCGAGATCAGCCTTTCTTTCCTCTCGGTCGCAGCAGCAGCAGCAGTCATCGCCATCATCATCTTCTCGGTCATGATCTGGATTGGAACAGCCGGATCAATCTTGTCCAAACCTCGGCTTGTTTACCTAGTTAACCAAGGTTAGGGTTATCTCTGATTACAAGATCATGTGCGGTATATATATGTTGAATGAAGTGATTAGTTTGTTCGGATTATATGTGCTTGTAAGTAATCGGCTGAATTGATTGTGTGTATATGCATGATTGTTTTCGGAATTAATAGCTTGCGACTGTGATTTGTTATAAAGAGTAAAGTTATTGAGTAGGGTTTGCATGGAATTGTTAGAGGTATTGATCTAGGATTTGAAAACCAGTTCATGATCGCCTAGGTTAATAATAGGAACGGTTTATACGAACCTATGATAATGATATGCTGAAACAGTTGCTGAGTAATAGTTACAGCCGACTTCATCTGGCTGTAACTCGGTCGATAGTTGTCGAAAAACGGATTTTCTGATGTCTAGAACGTAGAGATTTGAATAAGGAATCTAATGGCACTGGATTCATAATTTTTTGAAATCGTTTGATATTTTTAAAGGGCCAAACAAGTTCAGTAGTTAAAGCTGTGAAAATTCTGGAATTTGTTGATTGGTTATCAAGTTGGATTTTAAAATCAGTAGGGAGTTGAGTCATGGTTTTTGTACAGAAACTAGGTATGGAAATTTCCGGGCAACTCCAACTGGAATTTTGTTAATTGGTCGATCGATGATTTTTAAATAAATTCTTCCGTGGGCTGCAGTCAGAAAGTGATAAATCAGACTGCAGCCTAGTATATTAATATTTATGGTTAACTGGTAAAGATTTAGGACTTGGAAAAATTATATAAATTTCTATGGTATAAATTTCACCTACTGTAAAAATATGGGAATTTTTAGAATGTTGGAACTATTTTATAAAAATCCTAGAAAACAGCTGAATTATAAGTGCTAAGCTGAAATTTGAGAACTTGTGATTGTGTGCACCAAATTTGTGGCATGAATTGACTTATGGTTATGATAAATTGTTTGATTACTATGATCACATGAGAATACTTGCATGCATGTTTGAGTGTTAGATATGTTGTTTGTGTGTATCACTTTGTGAGTAAATTGCGTGTGGAATTTGTATTGGTGTGTTCACACACTGACGTGGAATTAATTGGTTTGTTAGGACGCAACTAGCGGTCCCATCTCTTATAACATCTTTGCTACACTAACCGAGCAAATAAAGGTGAGTTCACGGCCCCTAACTTTATCCGGTTTTTAAACAACAGGGGGAGGAACATGTATACACTCTCAAACTCAATCTCTTTACGTTATACGAATTTAACGTCACATAACTATACGGTAACTAAGTTAATGTTAATGTAATGTTATGGTCACTAAGCAGCTTTATCACTTAAGTCCTCGACAATCTCCTCGGATCGTTAGTATTTGGGTTAAATAGCAGGGGAATTATAAGTAGAACTACTGGGCCCGACAAGCCCCATCCGAGCTAGTCGCGCTAGCCGACCTGGTATGGTCAACGGGTGAATAATTGGCCTAACACCGCCATGGTCATGTGATAGACCTGGCAAAACGGAGGCACAACAGTCAGCTTCGATCGCGAACACTTAGTGACATGACTTTAGGCTAGCTACCTATATATATTAACATTGAACTTAATTACGAATCAACTTAATATTCCGGGTTTGGAATATTGGAAACAACAACTTAATATTCCTGGTATGGAATATTGGAAACAACAACATAATATTCCGGGTATGGAATATTGGAAACAACAACATAATATTCCGGGTATGGAATATTGGAAACAACAACTTAATATTCCGGGTTTGAAATATTGGAAACAACAACTTAATATTCCTGGTATGGAATATTGGAAACAACAACATAATATTCCTGGTATGGAATATTGGAAACAACAACATAATATTCCTGGTATGGAATATTGGAAACCACAACTTAATATTCCGGGTTTGGAATATTGGAAGCAACAACTTATTATTCCGGGTTGGAATAATGGAACCAATACGTTATCTCGGGTTAGGGATAACGGGAGAAAACAAACTATAGCCGACAAACGAATTTATGAAAACCTGTGAACTCACTCATCTTTAATGTTGACACTTGTTTCTTTACATGTTTCTCAGGACGCTAGGAGCTCTAGGTGCACGCACATGCATTGAACAAGACATCTTTTATCGAGTCTTATTTATTAATATTGTTTTGGGGATTTTTCATTTGTTTTGGCGTTTGTGTTGGCGCCGCTTCACCACTTATTTATGCTTCCGCTCAAACTTTAAAAACTGATGCTTCTGCTAAATATGGGTAACATAAAATCTACAACAAGTGATTTTGGAAAACGTATTATCAAATCATATAGAGTCGTTCGACGTACTAGTGTTTCAGATCCTGGTTTGTTCACACGCCTCGCGGTAAAACTCCGCAAGTGGAAATTGAGGGTGTGACAACGTCTAGTTGGTAAACTTTAAAGCCCTTGAAAGATGCAAAGGCTAGGAACAAACGAATTGCTTCCAACCTTGCCACTGGTGCAAACACCTTAGTATAATCAATCCCCTCTTGCTGATTAAACCCCTTAACGACTAACCGAGCATTGTTTCTCATCACAATCCCTCGGTCATCTTTCTTACACTTAAGCACCCACTTGCTGCCAATCTCTCTTTCTCCTTCAGGCAAGTCAACTAGTTCCCAAACTTTCAACTTCCTGAACTGATCTAATTCCTCTTGCATCGCTTCAACCCAATAACTATCTTTCAGAGCCATGTGCATGTTCTTAGGCTTCTCTTGAGAAATAAAGCATCTATACAAACACTCATTTATGATCTATGTCTTAAGTATCGAAGCAAACAAACAGGAACCTTCAATCACACCTCTTCTCGTCTGAACACCTGCAGCAGCATCACCTATAATGTTCTCAACTGGGTGATCTCTGTTTGCTTGTGTAGTAGCAATGGCATCAACTTCTAAATTTTCACCAAGACTTGATCCAACCTCCCCCTGAATATTCTGATTTGCTAACGGATTAGTGAAATCCTCCCCCTGAATAAGTTCAGACTCACTATCGCTTGAATCCGCTGCATCTGCAGTTTCATTTGAGGAAGTTCCTGGAGTATCTGTCATCGAAATACTCGATCTCTGTGACATCTGTGTATTTTAATCATCGTAAAATTCCGAAAAAAATTTGTAATTTTATAATATTGTATTTTATTCAAAGATTTGTGTATTTATATATGTTATTTCATGTTTTCAATCCTTGTTCAATTCTGATCTTTCAAATCACTTCTGGAAGTGAAATCGCAAACCGTTACCCAAACATAATCAGTTTAACACGACGTACACTCCAGAACAATGGAATAAGCTAAACATACCCTAAATACACTTTACATAACTTAGAAATAAGTTTTGAGGGCTTCGGTATAGCGAAAACATGCTTATGCAACCTTCAGGGGCTGTTTTGCAAATTCTGCGAAACTATGCCGTTACGCGTATTTCCTAATCCGAAACATATACGCACATCAAAAAAAATTTTTAATCATTAAAATATAGCATATTAGTGATTGGAATGCAAAAACTTCATTCGTTACGCGTTTACAGTTATTTGCACGTTCGTTACCATTTTCGTCGTAATTAACCGAAAACCGCAACCATACAACAAAACGAACTGACATACGAAAAGTTTAGAAGCATTTCTCAAGTTCCCTATGCTTTATCTTCCTTATAAAGCTTAAAAATGGGGTTAACGGGTGTTAACAGTGCCAAAACGCATCAAAAAACAAGTTTTTAGGCTGCAGGGACCTGTTCTGCCAATTTTGAAACTTTGGAATCCCAGGCGCCACGTGAGAGAGTCACCCAGATCTCCCGCGATGCATGGGGGATGCCCAGTTTCAGCAGATACCTGGAAGCTTCTTGTTCACTTGACTTGACACCTATAACTTGTTTTTGTCACACTTCTCCTGGTTGCAACACCTCACTAAACACTTGTAATGATCCTACAACATCTCCTAACACTTGGAATGATGTTGTGGCTTCAAGAAATCTATAAATACCCACATGTTGCAACCAATTTCCTTGCTCATTCACTCTTTCTTTCTCTCTTGCTCTACTTGGAGGCTACCACTTAGTTGGAGGCTTCCTAACTGAGCATTCTTATTATTGGGGCTCTTCAAGTGTTCTCTAACTAAAGTAAGTGCCCTCTCCTAGTCTTGTTCCATTTCTTTTAGCTTGTTTAAGCTAAAACTCAAACAGTTTGACTTTCTGTTTGACTTTCAGTTTTGACCATTAATTGGTCAAGTCAAAGTCCAATTGGACTTTGCAACGTGATCATAATCACGATGGTTATGATCTATAGCGATCATACCAACTGATTTACCACGTTACTAGTTGTAGTGATGAGTCAAAGTTTCGGTTAATGATGCGTAAAGTGCGCATTATACAACGGAACTATTTTCGGTATCAAAACACTTTGATTTGATACCAAATCAGTTTTATAAACTTAGACATGTTTAACATGTCTAACTCGTCACTTTTGTTTAGTGCTTGTTTAGGGTCGTAAGTCGAGCGGTCTTGACCACCGCTTTGACTTTCGAATCTGACCCGTTTGGTCGATCTTAGGATCCGACCAAACACATATTTTTGACCATAGTTATATTGGGAATAACCCTCTATTTGGTTAGTATTATGATAGGTCGTTATGATGCCTTTTATAAATGACAAAAATGCCCTTTTGCGCATAAATTTATTTTAAACATATGTGGTTAAGGTTTTGACGTATAAACATATATTAAAACATTATTAAACATGTTTGGGCATTTAAGACTCATCATAGGACATGTTTAACCATCCGATCATGCGTTTACGCAAATGACACGTTAAAGTAGCGTAAACTACCTTAACGGGTCATTACGGGTCAAAAGCACTTAGGATCACTTCCAAATCAGAATGTTGAGTTTATTAAATCATACCACATCAGTTCCAACACTCATTTGATTTATAAGACATCATCCTATCCAATCCACCGATTAAAGTCCCGATATTTACATAGTTATCCGATATTAGGACTCGCTTGATTTTTTCCGGACTCTTGAGCTTTGTTATTCTTCTTGAACAAAGATACTTTTGCAACCCCAAGTGAGTACATAGACCCCTTTTTATACTTTTCAAAGGGGTGATACACATGTGCCTACTTGATACTTTCACGTTTTCAAGCTTTCATGACATATACTTGCTATGTTCATCTAGTACAATATATAGTACATGATTTCAATTATGTTTTGCTATGTATCTTGACTGAGCATGCTAGCACATTGATTTCAAATACACCTTTTGCGGCATATGTTGACTTAAGCATATGAGCACATTGATTTACATTGCATTTTGCTATGTATATTGACTGAGCATGCTAGCACATTGATTTTTATGGACATTTCTACTTCGTATGTTGACTTAGCATACTTAGTACATGGTTTAAAGACATTTTACATGACATTGCTTACATTGACTAAGACATTTGGTTTGTTTAACGGTACATAATAGATTCATTAACATTGATCACGCTGCACGGTAGTATGTAATGGTACCAGAGGACTTGACAAATCCCGTTCCCCACTTCCTAGGTTTGTTTGGAAGTAAGGAATGACAGAATCCAAATACATTTTTGATAAACCTTTGACTTGATATGGGTTTATCCGAGAGTCTCAAGGCTTGAATGTATGCGATAAACAAAATTCTGATAAATGTTCGTATCAAATAAAGCAATGGTTTTCAAAACATAACTTTTGATTTAAACCTCTGTTTATTCAAAGACATTGTCTTGTACAAGACATTTGTTATACAAGACATGGTTTATACCTAACATTGTGACACATTACATTGTTTACATATGACATTTGACATTTGTTAGACAAGACATTTTTGGTGGTTATTTGGTAAGTGATTTAAATAACGAGAAGTGTGTAATATGATAAAAGCATGGTGGATACACCGCTAGTACTTCCTATATATAAGTGATTTCATGATATTACATATCGTAGCGTTACTTAAACCACTTTGAGAAAGACAAAGACATGACACATTTGGTACAAATAGCATATATTTTTCACAAGTCATTGTTTTTTTTACAAATGGCATATTTTATACAATTCATTTTCATATGGTTAATTAGTTAACCATACATTCTTCTTTTATATCATTTGATTTTCCGATTGATTTTCATACGATTTTATAAAAGAAACCATTTTATAGGGTTCATGACTACTTTTCGTTAAACTATTATTTTAACTTCAAGTCATGAATCCTCATCAACAAAACCTATGTATCTCACAGGCATTTTTATGCTGACGTACTTATTTTCACATGTGTTTCAGGAGCTAATATCTAAAGTTGATCATGCTACACTTAGGCGGACTTGGGCTTTAGTGACTTAAAAATTAGCAAGACAAATAAATTTATGTTATGTTTCCGTTAAATTCCAGATAATGTAAACAATTCGAATCAATAATACAAAACTTTAATTACCATGGTTGTTGAAACAATACTTCTATTACAACACTCCCCGACGTTTCCTGCCGCGGTTTGCTGTTTTACACGGTCGGGGTGTGACAGAAAAGATTGGTATCAGAGCCAATGGTTATAAGGAATTAGGTTATTATTAATGCTTTGACGTAGACTATAACCTTTCTAGGACCCTAACACAAGTTATCTTGTGTTTAGATCTTAAAACAATACAATCACCTATCCTTAGGTGATTACCAAAAACAAAGTATAATTCATTCTAAAAGCCAAAACAAATCATCGGCGCTTTATGCCTTCCAAAGTTTTCAAATCTCGTCATAGTTTGGGTTCTAATAATGTGAACACATGAAATCTGGAAGGGTGGGTGCATGTACCCTGAGTTAGAGTGTTCGTACAAATCCACTTAATTGGACCAGTCACTCTTACCTGGGAACTCTTGGGGTGAGTGTCCACCTATAGTCTAAAGCATGTCTTTGTGATACATTATAAAAACCCATTTACTTTCATTAGCCACTGTGTGTCGTTTTTTGTTGCAAGTAAATAAACGAATGACCACCATCCTTTCATTCGTCAATATTTATGACATCCCATTTTGATTATCCAACATTCATCTCACTCGTTTTCTCTCATATTTCCTCTTTTAGAATGCCTCCTCGACGAAACGTACCACCACCTAACACCGAACTGGCAACTTTTATAGCAGAATAGATGGCTACTATGTTACCAAATCTCATTACTCAAATCAACCAAGCCAACAACAATAACAATGCACCTGCTACGTGCAACTTTAAACAATTTAACTCAGCTAAACCACTCAAGTTTAGTGGTTCTGAAGGAGCATCTGGGCTCCTACAGTGGTTTGAGAGTCTTGAGAGTACTTTTCGCCATGTTCAGTGTCCTGATAATTGCAAAGTCGAGTTTGCTTCAAGTGTATTTCATAAGAGGGCATTCACGTGGTGGAACGGAGTGGTGAGAGATAGGGGTGCTGATGTTGCAATGGGTCAGACATGGGAGGAACTTAGAGCTCTAATGATGAAAGAGTTCTGCCCCTGTCATGAAAAGAGGGTGCTTGAGAATGAGTTCCACGACCTAAAGCAGGATAGTGGTGAGCACTATGCGTATACCGATCGGTATGAGGAGTTGAGCCTATTGTGTCCTGAGATGGTGACGCCTTTGGATAAGGCGATTGAAAAGTACATAGATGGTCTGCCAGATCCTGTCCAGGACATCGTCACTGGCAGTAACCCTACATCTGTCCGTCAAGCCATTGAGCTAGCTGCAACCCTTACTGAATCACAAGTCAAAAAGGATAAGCTTCACCGAAAGGGTGACCAGAAACCGTCAGTTAAACCTGGGAAGCAAAAGGGTAGCAAAGCTGAAGTCTCCAAGAAGTCGAGGAAGCGCAAGGCTTCCAAGACTTGCTCTCACTACACAACCTAACCAAACTACTCCCAATCAGCCTGCTCAACCACCGGCCAAGAAACAGTATGTTGGCAATGTGCCTTTGTGCAACAAATGTAACCGTCACCATCTACCACATTTACAGTGCCGCGTTTGCACTAACTGTGGGAAATCTGGTCATCAGGCCAACACTTGTCGTTTCGCTCCTATCCAGAATCCAGTAGCCCAAAACCCTGCACAACAGCCTGCACGACCTCACTATCCACCTGGTTCTTGCAACAATGTGGGGATCTTACCACTACCGAAATAACTGTCTGAAGTTGGCAAATGCAAACCCGGCTCGTGGACGAGCATTTAACATCAATGCTAACAAGGATCGAGTTGACAATGAAGTAGTCAACGGTATGTTCTTTGTTAACAACCATCCTGCTTCAATTATTTTCGATTCGGGTGCCGATAAGAGTTTTGTATCCCTAGCTTTTGAACCTTTGCTTTCCATGCCTAGAACCAAACTAGGAAAGCCCTTGACAGTCGAAATAGCTAGTGGTGAACCCCTTGTTCTTTATTCTGTCATCCGTGATTGCCAATTGAACTTTAATAACCATCTTTTTGCCATTGACCTCATGCCAATGCAAATTGGGAGTTTTGATATCATAGTAAGGATAGACTGGTTATCTAAACACCATGCTGAGGTGATTTGCTTTGATAAGATCGTTCGTATACCCCTTCCGTCTGGTGAAACCGTAGATGTTCGTGGAGAAAAACCCGTCAGTAGCCTTAAACTCATGACATGCACCCAAGCCCATAAATACCTACGAAAGAATTATCTTGCTTTCTTGGCACATATCGTAGAGGATAAAGGCAAGGGAAAATCTATTCAGGACATCCATGTTGTTTGGGATTATCCTGAGGTGTTTCCTGAAGAACTACCCGGTTTACCCCCAGCACGACAAGTCGAGTTTCGTATAGATGATCTTGTACCTGGTGCCAACCCTATAGCTAAATCCCCATACCGTCTTGCACCGTCTAAGATACAAGAGTTATCTAAACAAATTCAGGAGCTGTCTGACAAAGGATTCATTCGTCCAAGCTTTTCACCATGGGGCGCTCCAGTCCTATTTGTGAAAAAGAAAGATGGATCATTCCGTATGTGTATCGATTACCATGAGCTCAACAAACTCACATAAAAAATCGATATCCCCTACCTCGCATTGATGATCTCTTTGATCAGCTACAAGGTTCTACTTGCTTCTCAAAGATCGATCTACATTCTGGGTATCATCAGCTTCGTGTTCTCGAAGAAGATATTCCCAAAACTGCTTTCCGCACTCGATAAGGTCATTATGAGTTCACTGTTATGCCTTTTGGTTTGACAAATGCCCTTGCTATTTTCATGGACTTGATGAATAGGGTTTGTAAGCCTTATTTGGACAAGTTCATCATTGTTTTCATTGATGATATTTTGATTTATTCAAAGTCTCGAGCTGATCACGAGCAACATCGAGCCGATCAAGTTCTCCAAGTGTGAATTTTGGCTTAAGGAAGTTCAGTTCTTGGGTCATATTGTCAACTAACAAGGTATTCATGTTGATCCTGCCAAAATCAGTGCGATGACTGGGATACGCCTACTACTCCTAACAAAGTTCGTTCATTTCTTGGTCTCGTGGGTTATTACCATCGCTTTATTCCAAACTTCTCAAAGATTATGGTTCCCCTCACTGCTTTGACTCAAAAGAATAAACCTTTTGAGTGGGGACCAAACAAGAAGAAGCTTTTCAGACCATGAAACAGAAGCTTTGTAATGCTCCTATTTTATCCTTACCTGAAGGTAATGACAACTTTGTCGTATATTGTGATGCATCGAACTTAGGCCTTGGCTGCGTTCTCATGCAAAGGAACAAAGTTATGGTTTATGCATCAAGACAATTGAAGGTTCACGAAAAGAACTACACCACTCATGATCTTGAGTTGGGTGCTGTTGTTTTCGCTCTCAAAATTTGGAGACACTATCTATACGGTACAAAATGTATGGTTTTCACGGACCACAAAAGTCTCCAGCACATTTTCAATCAGAAAGAACTAAACATGAGACATCGAAGATGGGTCGAACTTCTGAACGACTATGACTGTGAGATTCACTACCATCCTGGTAAGGCGAATGTCGTAGCTGATGCTCTTAGTTATAAAGAACGAGTCAAGTTACATTATGTTCAAGTTCGATCTGATATTCAAAACCGTATCTCCTAAGCTCAACGAACTTGTGTTACACAAGGCATGATGGGTGATGAATTACCACATCATCTTGAGCTTCATCTTGAAACGAAAAACAATGGATTATCCTACTATCTGAACCATTTGTGGGTTCCAAGTCAAGATAATCTCCGCACCTTGATAATGGATGAAGCTCATAAGTCTCGTTATTCAATTCATCCATGTGGAGACAAAATGTATAAGGATCTTCGTACTCAGTGTTGGTGGCCGGGTATGAAGAAAGACATTCCATGTATGTATCTAAATGTCTTACTTGTCTCAAAGTTAAGGCAGAACATCAATGCCCTTCTGGTTTTCTTGAACAACTAGAAATTCTGGTTTGGAAATGGGAAAGCATTGCAATGGATCTGTTGCTACACTATTGTGTTCGTCCCTTGTCGAATAGGCCAGATTGAGCGTGTGTTGAATATTGTATAGGTTAGAATCGAACACACGACCAAAATACGGAGTTTACAGTGTAAAAGGGAACAAGTTTGCCTGAAGTTGACCTGTGGAGGTCAAGTTCGCTCGAACTTGACATGTGCTAAGACAACTTCGGCCGAACTTGTCGTATGGTGGACAAGTTCGCCCGAACTTGTCCTCCTATGCATATGTCAAGCGAACTTGTTATGTTTCCTTATAAATAGGTGGTGTGTATTCACTTGTCATTTAAGTTTTTGCCATCCCTACGGGGAGGTGCTGCCGGATTCTCTCCAGGAACTCCGGCAGCTGGACTTATAAAGATGTATACTCTTTCAGTATGAGTAGACTTCCGCTGCATTCTGTTTGTACTCCATTCTTAATAACATTCTACCGAAACTGTTATATACATTTATGCACTAACTTCTTTCTAGAACCGCCTGATCACGGACCTTCAATTGGTATCAGAGCTACGGTTATCACCTACGCTCATGAATTTGGACATTTATGGACATTAGGAGGGGTTTTGGACGTAAAGCTTAAAATAAACATACAGTCCACGGATGAATAGTAAAATTGAACGGATAGGATTGTTAGAAAGTGATTTTCGACCAGATTTATGGTGGATTCATCTCGAAATTCGAAGAAATAAGGATTCTGGATCGAAAAATGTGAAAAAGGCTGATTTGGGGGACCAAGTTCGCCCGAACTTGACAAGAATTTTCAAGATTTCTCATCAAGTTCGCCCGAACTTGACAAAGATTTTCAAGATTTTTTATCAAGTTCGCCCGAACTTAACTGATTTTCATTGAAATTAAGCACAGGTTCGCCCGAACTTGGAGGGGGCCAACCAAGTTCGCCCGAACTTGTCACAAACTGACTAAGTTCGCCTGAACTTGTCAAGAAGCCTAAAAAAAGGCAAGGAAAAATTTTGTTGATCGTATTGATGGGATGATTGTCCAGAAAAAACATTGGCGATAGAAATTTTCGGGTTTTCGAAGACCAAACAGGGATGTTCGGGGACACCGTCTATAGCTTCAGAGTACAGATTTGGTGATACGATCACAAAATTTTGAAGATAACGGGAGCGTCATTGATACCGGTGCAGAATGTTGATCATTTGGGTGTCGTGAGTAGTAATGGGCCTAAATGTTAAATCCGCATTTGTTAAAAACTGAAAGTTCCGGATTCCATGGGGAATTTCAGTGAAAATTTCAGTATGGTCAGAATTTGCAAAGATGAGGGGGAATAAAAATTTTTCAATATTTTAAGATTCCGGCATTTTTGAAATTCGTGATTGCTGCAACAGTATCCGGGTGGTTACCGATTGCAAATTATCGGGAAATGCAGAGGATCGAGATTCATCGGGTGATCAAAGGAAGTTCCGAATTTTCAGTTCATGATACAGAGTGATGCTTAAGGGTTAGAGTCCTGATCTCTGGTGAAGGAACAGTTACCTGGATTAGCAGTTGTTAGTACCAGTGAGGAGCTGAGGACGCTCAAAACGTTCGGTGATGATCTTAGGAATTAATGACTAGCTCCGCAGACGGATGGTTTTAAAATTACCAAGGAAATCTTATGATAACATTTGGTGGCCATTATTTTAGTCTTCAAGCAGATGAATCATTCTTCTCTTTGGACTAACCGCCGTTGGATGATGATGTTTGGTGATTAAGTGGCGCTGGTCTACCGGAGATAGCTATATATCTGGCTTTGTGATTGAAGAGGAAGAATGTGATTTGGATCACAGACGTATGTTTCTCAGATTCGATGTGTTACCAGATTATTTGCTTCCAATGAAGATTTGCTGATTGAGTATTTTACTGATTTGCTGATCAAATATTTCTGAAGGGTGCATAACTGCGATTATAGAAATCGGGATTCAGATTTTTGATGGTATTCGTTGATTTGAAGTTTTCCGATGCGGTGATTCGAAGTTTCTATCAATTGCCGGTTGAGTTTTTGATATTTTAGGAGTGTGCGGAATAAACCCTCGATGCTCAACGCTTATTCAAAAACTAAACTCGGATGCGGTTATCGTCAAAATGGAGAAGCTGCTGCGTTGACTAGCTTCAAGTTGGTGGTTATTCAAGAAAATTTGTCGGTCAAGCAAATCAGAGGAGATCGGAAACCGTGCAACCAAATATCTGAACTGGAGATTTCAGCGGAATTGAAAGTTGTTAATGCAAACCCGGATCATCAATAAGGGGGAATCTGTTGACGCGTTTCGACGACATCGGCAAACACCTTGATTGAAATTGCAGAAATTCAAACACGGCTCAAAGTTTTGAAGTTCAAGATCAAGCTTCGACAGTAACAAACAAGGGGGAATCTGTTGATGCACTATTGTGTTCGTCACTTGTCGAATAGGCTAGATTGAGCATCTGTTGAATATTGTATAGGTTAGAATTGAACACACGACCAAAATATGGAGTTTAAAGTGTAGAAGGGAACAAGTTCGCCGAACTTGACCTGTGGAGGTCAAGTTCGCTCGAACTTGACATGTGGTAAGACAAGTTCGGCCGAACTTGTCGTATGGTGGACAAGTTCGCCCGAACTTGTCCTCCTACATGTCAAGCGAACTTGTTATGTTTCCCTATAAATAGGTGGTGTATGTTCATTTGTCATTTAAGTTTTTGCCATGGGGAGGTGCTGCCGGATTCTCTCCAGGAACTCCGGCAGCTGGACTTATAAAGATGTATACTCTTTCGGTATGAATGGAGACTTCCGCTGCATTCTGTTTCTACTCCATTCTTAATAACATTCTACCATAACTGTTATACACGTTTATGCACTAACTCCCATCTAGAACTGCCTGATCACGGACCTTCAGGATCTCATTACCAAATTACCGCGTACATCTAGAGGTCATGATGCCATTTGGGTAATCATTGATCGTCTAACCAAGTTAGCACACTTTATAGCAATCCGTGAGGATTTCCCTACTGACAAACTTGCTAAAATCTATGTGGATGAAATTGTATCTCGTTATGGTTTTCCTTTGGACATCGTATCTGATCGTGATGCTCGATTCTCATCTCATTTTTGGAGGACCATGCAATCTGCCATGGGAACCAAACTTAACCTGAGCACTGCTTATCATCCTCAAACAGATGGACAGTCCGAAATACAGACACTGGAGGATATTCTTAGAGCTTGTGTGATCGACTTTGGTGGTAGTTCGGATTCGCATCTACCTTTGATCAAATTCTCCTACAACAACACTTATCATACCATCATTAACATGGCTCCTTTCAAAGCTCTTTATGGTCGAAAATGTCGTTCACCTGTTTGTTGGAATGAAATCGGTGAATCTCAATTCACTGGACCTGAACTCATTCAAGACACAACAGACAAAGTCAATACAATTCGTGATAATCTCTTGACAGCTAGAAGCCGTCAAAAGAAATACGCGGACAAACGACGCAAGCCCTTAGAATTCCAAGTCGGTGATCATGTCCTACTCAAGGTATCCCATTGGAAAGGCGTGGTTAGATTTGGGAAGAAAGGAAAACTTGCACGTAGATATATCGGACCATTCAAGATCATTGAGAAAATCGGAAAGGTGGCCTACAAACTTGAGCTACCTCCTGAACTTGGAAATGTTCATCCAACCTTCCACGTGTCCAATTTGAAAAAAGTGTTTAGCTGATGAAAACCTCCACATCCCTCTTGATGAAATTCGTGTTGATGACACCTTACACTTTGTCGAGAAACCTGTGGAATTTCTGGATCGTGAATTCAAAAAGCTTAAGCGCAGACGTATACCGATTGTTAAAGTTTGCTGGGAATCCAAAAGTGGCCCAGATTTTACCTTAGAACGAGAGGACCAGATGAAGGCGAAATATCCACATCTTTTCTCACAAGTTTCCTCTAGTTAAATTTCAGGACGAAATTTCCAAAAGTAGGGGAGACTGTGACATCTGTGTATTTTAATCATCGTACAATTCTGAAACAATTTTGTAATTTTATAATTTTGTGGTTTATTCCAAGATTTGTGTATTTATATATGGTATTTCATGTTTTCAATCCTTGTTCAATTATGATCTTTCAAATCACTTCTGGAAGTGAAATCGCAATCCGTTACGCAAACGTAATCAGTTTAACGTGACGTACACTCCGGAACAATGGCATAAGCTAAACATACCCTAAATACCCTTTACCTAACTTAGAAATCAGTTTGGAGGGCTTCGGTACGGCGAAAACATGCTTATGCAACTTCAGGTGCTATTTTGTAAATTCTGCGAAACTATGTCGTTACGCGTATTTCCTAATCTGAAACATATACGCACATCCAAAAATTTTTTAATCATTAAAATATAGTATTTTAGTGATTGGAATGCAAAAAGTTCATTCGTTACGCGTTTACGGTCATTTGCGCATTCGTTACGATTTTCGTCGTATTTAAAAAAAACCGCAACCGTACAACCAAACGAACCAACGTCCGAAAAGTTTCTGAGCATTTGTCAAGTTCCCTATGCTTTATTTTCCTTATAAAGCTTAAAAATGGGGTTAACGGGTGTTAAAAGTGCCAAAACGCGTCGAAAACAAGTTTTTAGGCTGCAGGGACCTGTTCTGCCAATTCTGAAACTTTGGAATCCCAGGCGCCACGCGAGAGAGTCACCCAGATCTCCCGTGATGCGCGGGGGATGTCCAGTTTCAGCAGATACCTTGCAGCTTCTTGTTCATATGATTTGACACCTATAACTCCTTTTTGCCACACTTCTCCTGGTTGCAACACCTTACTAAACACTTGTAATGATCCTACAACATCTCCTAACACTTGGAATGATCTTGTGGCTTCAAGAAATCTATAAATACCCACATTGTTGCAACCAATTTCCTTGCTCATTCACTCTTTCTTTCTCCCTTTCTCTACTTGGAGGCTACCACTTAGTTGGAGGCTTCCTAACTGAGCATTCTTATTCTTGGGGCTCTCCAAGTGTTCTCTAACACAAGTAAGTGCCCTCTCCTAGTCTTTTTCCATTTCTTTTAGCTTGTTTAAGCTAAAAGTCAAACAGTTTGACTTTCATTTTTGACCTTAATTGGTCAAGTCAAAGTCCAATTGGACTTTGCAACGTGATCGTAATCACGATCGTTATGATCCATAGCGACCATACCAACTGATTTACCACGTTACTAGTTGCAGTGACGAGTCAAAGTTTCGGTCAATGATGCGTAAAGTGCGTTTTATAAGACAGAACTATTTTAGGGTATCAAAACACTTTGTTTTGATACCAAATCAGTTTTATAAAACTTAGTTAGACATGTTTAACATGTCTAACTCGTCACTTTTAGTTTAGTGCTTGTTTAGGGTCGTAAGTTGAGCAGTCTTGACCACCGCTTTGACTCTCGAATCCGACCCGTTTGGTCGATCTTAGGATCCGGCCAAACACATATTTGTGACCATAGTTACATAGGGAATAACCCTCTGAGGTTGTACCTTATGGTCACGTCGTTTGGTTAGTATTATGATAGGTCGTTATGATGCCTTTATAAATGACAAAAATGCCCTTTTGCGCATAAATTTATTTTAAACATATGTGGCTAAGGTTTTGACGTATAAACTGATATTACAACATTATTAAACATGTTTGGGCATTTTAGACTCATCGTAGGACATGTTTAACCATCCGATCATGCGTTTACGCAAATGACACGTTAAAGTAGCGTAAACTACCGTAAGGGTCATTACGGATCAAAAGTACTTAGGATCACTTCCAAATCAGAATGTTGAGTTTATTAAATCATACCATAGGAGTTCCAACACTCATTTGATTTATAAGACATCATTCTATCCAATCCGCCGATTAAAGTCACGATATTTACATAGTTATCCGATATTAGGACTTGCTTGATTTTTTCCGGACTCTTGAGCTTTGTTATTCTTCTTGAAAAAGGATACTTTATCAACCCCAAGTGAGTACATAGACCCCTCTTTTATGTTTTCAAATATTTTAGGGTGATACGCATGTGCCTACTCGATACTTCACGTTTCACGCTTTCATGACATATACTTGCTATGTTCATCTAGTACAAGATTTCAATTATGTTTTGCTATGTATGTTAACTGAGCATGCTAGCACATTGATTTCAAATACACCTTTTGTGGCATATGTTGACTTAGCGTATGAGCACATTTATTTACATTACATTTTGCAATGTATGTGGACTGAGCATGCTAGCACATTGATTTTTATGGACATTTCTACTTCGTATGTTGACTTAGGATACTTAGTACACGGTTTAAAGACATTTTACATGACATTGCTTACATTGGCTAAGACATTTGGTTTGTTTAACGGGACATAATACATTCATTAACATTGATCACGCCGCCCGGTAGTATGTAATGGTACCATAGGACTTGACAAATCCCGTTCCCCGCTTCCTAGGTTTGTTTGGAAGTAAGGAATGACAGAATCCAAATACATTTTTGATAAACCTTTGACTTGATATGGGTTTATCCGAGAGTCTCAAGGCTTGAATGTATGCGATAAACAAAATTCTGATAAATGTTCGTATCAAATAAAGCAATGGTTTTCAAAACATAACTTTTGATTTAAACCTTTGTTTATTCAAAGACATTGTTTTCTACAAGACATTTGTTATACAAGACATGGTTTATACCTAACATTGTGACTTACATTGTTTACTTATGACATTTGACATTTGTTAGACAAGACATTTTTGGTGGTTATTTGGTAAGTGATTTAAATAACGAGATGTGTGTAATATGATAAAAGCATGGTGGATACGCCGCTGATACTTCCTATATATTAGTGCTTTCATGATATTACATATCGTAGCGTTATTTAAACCACTTTGACAAAGACAAAGACATGACACATTTGGTACAAATAACCTATATTTTTCACAAGTCATTGATTTTTTACAAATGGCATATTTAATACAATTCATTTTCATCCGGTTAATTAGTTAACCATACATCCTTCTTTTATATCATTTGTTTTTTATATGATTTTATAAAAGAAAACATTTTATAGGGTTCATGACTACTTTTTGTTAAACTATTATTTTAACTTCAAGTCATGAATCCTCATCAACAAAACCTATGTATATCACAGGCATTTTTATGTTGACGTACCTATTTTCACATTTTTCAGGAGCTAATATCTGAGGTTGATCATGCTACACATAGGCGGACTTGGGCTTTAGTGACTTAAAAATTAGCAAGACAAATAAATTTATGTTATGTTTCCGTTAAATTCCAGACAATGTAAATAATTTGAATCAATAATACAAAACTTTAATTAGTATGGTTGTTGAAACAATACTTCTGTTACGACACTCCCTAACGTTTTCGCCGCGATTTATTGTTTTACGCGGTTGGGGTGTGACAATCTCGGCATGAAGTCACCCTCTCCATCCTCACTAATCGCAGTTTGGATCAACTGAGACTCATCTGCATTGGAATACTCATGAATATTAAATGATTTAAAGACACTCTCATAATCATATAATATAGCAGGACCACTTGTTGATTGTTGAGGCGTATAACTCATGATTTCAACATTAAACACGACCTCAATTTTACCCGTTTTTAGATTAAAAACCCTTTTATTCGGTGTCCCAGGTACATAACCTAGAAAATAGCCCTCTCAGCCACCTCATCGAATTTTTGTTTATCTTTGTTTTTCACAATTGGCAGGGTAATCCAAACGGTTCAAAGCCTTTCAAATTAGGTTTCATGTTAAACATAAGTTCATGACATGTTTTGTTAAAACGTTTAACAGTTAACACTTTTTTCAGGACATAACAAGCTGTATTCATAGCTTCTCCCCAAAAAAGAACTGTAAGCTTGGAATCAGACAGCATAGTCCTAGCGGCTTCAATCAACGTCCTGTTCTTCCTCTCAGCGACTCCATTCTGTTGAGGCGTATAAGGAGCAGAGTATTGATGTTCAATTCCCTTGTGCAAGCAATAGAGATCCAGAATCTGATTCTTGAACTTCGTGCCATTATCACTCCTTATCCTCCTGATCCTTGCATCATGGACGTTTTCCAGTTTTGTAGAAAGTTCTATCAGCAACTTAGCTGTCCCATCCTTTGTACCTAAAAAGAAAACCCATGAATAACGTGAGTAATCATCTGTGACAACCAAACAATAGTACTTTCCACCTATGCTCCTTACATTCACTGGACCGAAAAGATCCACATGAAGTAATTCATAAGGGGCATCTATGGAATTTACTGTTTTTGACTTATGAGGTTTCTTATGTTGTTTTCCCTTTTGACATGGAAGACATTTATCTTCCACGTGAAACCTCTGCACTGGCACCCCTTCCACTAAACCATTTTTAATAATGTAATTCATTTTTTGGTAGTGGATGTGGCCATGCGTCTGTGCCATAACATCGACTCAGCCTCAGATGCTTTTGATAACAAACAAGCAACCACATTAGAAGAATCCTTAGCACCAATGTCCGTGACATAAGTGTCCATCCTCAGCCTCAGATGCTTTTGATAACAAACAAGCAACCACATTAGAAGAATCCTTAGCACCAATGTCCTTGGTGCTCTCATCACAATCCAATCATCTGGTATCACCAAACCCGGTTTCAACACCAAAGCTTCAGACTTTGTAAAATGAACCGAGTAACCCTTGTCGCAGACTTGAGACACGCTCATCAGATTGTGCTTCTGCTGCTCAACATAGTTCACTTTGTCTAGTGTGATCTTCCTATTGGTCACTTTTCCTCTACCCGTAATGTGACCTCCTTTAGCACCCGCAAAATTCACATAACCACCATCAATATTTTCAAACTCAGTCAACAATCTCGCATTCTCCGTTATGTGCCTGGAGCACCACTATCAACATACCCAAAGTTGATAATCCTCATTAGCAGCTCCTGCACAAACCAACAAAAATTTAGTTAGTTTGGGGGATCCAAGCCAGAATGGTCTTGGGTCTTCCAAATTCATCAACTATCTTAACATTTATCCAACGTCCATCACTCCTAACTGGAGTCTTGCATATAGGACATGTTGATGGAAATGGATTTTGATTTCCACTAGGTCTCTGGTCTTGGGGTTTCATATGCCAGTTTGGACTTTGTGACCTTTGAAAATTTTGATTGTTAGACCTTGATTGATTCCAAGAATTTTGATAGTTGTAATTTCTAAAGCCATTGTTATAAAAAGTTCGACCGCCATTGTTTTGGTATCGGTTTTGATATTAATCTTGACTTCTGAAATTATTTTAATAACCATTCAAATTATTCATTCTTGGTGAACAGCTTCTGGGTCTCTGATATCTGCCTGATGTAGATCCAGGCTGAAATCTTTGTTGATTTCTTTGAAATTCGGGAACTTGCTGAGTTCCAGTTTCAGCCCTATCTGCACCACCCTCTTATTGCTTTGGAGCAGACATTTTTTTCTCACCATCATCGCCCTTCATTGATGATTTCTCTCTCTTAGACTCATTCACTTGTGCTTCACCCTTTTTGTTGTGACAGCAGCTAGCTACATGCCCTTTGATGTGACATTTGAAGCACGATCTTTTTGTCGAAGACTTCTTAACTGAAGTCTCTGGTTTAGATCCATCAGGTGAAGATGACAATGCCTTAGAAGGATCTTGTTTAGTTTGCACAATTTCATATTTTTCTTGATTTTTTACTTTTAGCAAACTACACATTTGATTCATTTTCAATAACAGTGGTTTCGTTTTTCATGTCACTTCCTTTTACAAAATCAACCTTTTTAACAAAAGTTTGGTTTTTGTTTTTAGGATGTGTACTCTTTGTTTTCAAAACCGGTTTTCGGTTATTATCCTTCTTGGCATTATCATTTTCAGACACATCCACATTCTTTGATGTGGAACAACTAGGCATGGTTGACCCAAAGTCTGTTAGCTCTTCTTCAGTTGGCAAGAAAGAATAGTTATGACTATGAGGGGGTGGAACTTCATTGAATCCCTAAAAGCCCACACTTGTCTTGTCAACACTTTTCTACAAACCATTCATCATGTGTTTCATAATAAAAGATGAATCTCTAAATTGACTTAATTTCTTTTCAAGTTCACAGATTTTAAGTTGTGCATCTGACAACTCTTTGCATTTTTCAAAATTTCTTTTGTTTTCTCACTCATCGTATCATGAGCTATGTCAATAACTTGAAGTTTTTATTTAATTTACAGGTTAGAATGTTGATTTCCTCTTCATAACCCTTAATTTTCTTCAAATATGATGACTCATTTCTTTTTACGAAAAAGTTTGATTCTTTTACACTTGAGAGCTCATTTACCAGACTTTGGTTGTGTGTTGTCAACTCGTCAACCTTAACTTGCAATTCACGACATTTTAACAAACAGAACTAACAGGATTAGAATGTACCTCTCCTGTTGATTTGCTTAGATCAGCCATGAATGCAGCAAATCTGCAACCATCTTTTTATCTGTAGCATCCTTTTCTTCATCAGACTTTAAATCAACTTCTTCAGCTTCTGTCTGAACAGCATCAACCTTTTTAGCAACAACCTCTTGCTCTATCTCAGCATCTTTCACTTCTACATCATCTACTGGTACTATCTCAGCCATGAATGCTTGTGTGACATTATCATCACCCTCCAGATGTACACTCCAGTCATAAGAACCCTCTCGTGAAGTAGAAATCAAGGCCCTTGATGTAGTGTTGTTTCATGCATTCCTGTTGCTCGAACCGTGACCAGGAGTATCTTGATAAGATGCACTAGGACGAGACTTAGTCTTTGTTCTTTGACATTCTCTTGCGAAGTGTCCATAACTCTGATAATTGTAACACCTAACCTTGGACTTGTCAAAACCAACACTCTTTCCAACAAATTTTCTTCCCGTCTTATTCATAAACCTCTTCACTCTTCTAGAAATCATGGCCATCTGCCACTGTAAATCCATCTCCTCAAGGTCATCAGGGTCAATCTGATCAAAATCTTCATAAGATGTTGCTGGGTCATATATCTTTCCCTGAATGTAGTTCTCGTATGATGCTACAAAGGAAGCAAGCAAGGCAAGATGTTCATCAGCAGCTTTGACACTCAAAGGCATAGACTTGGTATTGGTATTCTGATTACTAGAGTTCTGTCTCTTGCTTCCTGATGATCCTCCTGAAGATGCTACAAAACACATATCACCTTCAGAATTCATCACTACCTGCTCATTTTCACGTGAGAGAAATGCAGTTGCCGATTCACTTGAAGCATTGTGGGAAGATGAAGATGAAAGGCCTTTGTAAATTCCCGAATCTTGACCCTGATCATAACCAGTGTCCTTCTTCATACTGAGCTCATAAGCTCTCAATTATCCAACAACTTCATCCAAGTCCATAGTCTCATACGTTGCTTCTTTCTTAATCATGAGAGTATAGATATCCCACTTCACAGGTAGAGCATCTAGAACTTCTAATTCATCTCAACATCAGTGTATCCCTCTATGTCATAATTATCCATTTCTGACATTAAATGATAATATCTTGTGATGATATCTTCGAGGGACTCATTTCTCATGCATTTGAATACTGCAAATTGCTTTTAAGTAGGTCTACCTTGTTCTTCTTTACATCAGCACATCTCCTTTGAGGTAGTGTACCTCTTGAAAGTAAGTTTAATGCCATCGGGTAAAGACATTTTGATAGCAGCAAGGGCTCTTTTCTTTGCTTCATACATTTTCTTCTTTTCAACGTCCATATTAGCAAATGTAGTAACACGCTGTCTGCCTTCAAACTGATGTGTTGGGTTTACATACCCATCTTCAATACACATCCACATTCGTGTATCTTGGTATTCAACGAAGGACCGAAACCTGTCTTTCCATGTAAGATAATTCTAGACCTTCATCATCTTAGGAGGTTTGTTCGTAGTACCAACCTCATGTTCCATCCTTATCAACTCGTTCAGATTGGACATGTTCGACATTTTAACGCAACCGGCTGCTTAAAACGGTCAAATATTTTTCAAAACTGGTGATTACTAAAATGTACCATTAGTTTCATCTCGAGAAGACGATTCCAATGATATATAATGTCTAAAACCTATTTTGGGATTTTCTAGAGTCTGACTGGTAAAACCTACAAGATGTTCAGACTTAGATAAACTCTGACTGGTAAACCCTGAAACCTTAAATTCAGAATTTTCCCAAGACCTGACACTCCATAAATTCGGATTAGCTGTTTAATCCGGAATTTTAAGTCCTGATTCTTTACAAATTCGGACTACACAAGTCCTGAAACTCCTAAACTCTGACTTGTTAAATTCTGAATTTTTCATAAGTCCTGACAAAGTCAAAGCCGGACTTGATTAAATTCTGAATTTTAAGTTCTGACATTCCTAAACTTGTGTGTTTTTTGGTAAAATGCAAAACTGTGACTTCACAGTAATACGAATTTACCCACAAACTTAGGAAAAAACCCTAATCTCAAAAGATGATGACGGCAGAACCAACTTTTCAACCAAAACTTGAATACTGTATGATCAATCTCGAACCGTACAATAAGAGCAAATGCTCTGATACCAATTGTAGGTCCCTATCACGTGGATCGTTACGAGATTCACAATCAATCAAGGGTGCAGAATCCCCTTGATGGATCAATGAAAACACAGAAACAAGTTATGTAGATGAAGAACATGAACAAGCATTTCAAACGATCTTATATGATTATCAAACCCAATAGTTTTACAATCACTGAAGATCAAACAAGAAATCTCTCAGCCTTTCTCTGTAGATTTCTCACGCAAACTCTCTCTGCAACTCTCTCTGGTGTCTAACCAAAAACCCTATTGTAACATTGTTTATATAACACAGCCATGCAAACTGGGCTAGGCCCATATACATAATAAACAAACTCGGACCAATACACAAGACTAAACTTGGACCAAAGCTAAACATATCAATTCCCAATTTGTGTGTGATATGCAAACTCGGACTCCTCATCCTTACAAACTCGGACTTCTTGTTTTCTTCATAAACTAGGACAAGTCTTGTATAATATACAAAGACCAAATAAGCTGTTGTCACATAAATGCACCAACAAACTCCCCCTTGACAATAGCTCGCAAAGGTATCTTTAGTCTTCAGAATCTCATAGTCATTGGTCTTTGGATAGCGTCAGCTTCAACACGAATCTTGTCAGCAACAGGAAAGAATAGAAAGAGAAAGGAAGTTAGCTGAGGAAAAGAAACGCAAGGCTACGGGAGATGATGGCACTACATATGAACCATCTGAGACCAAAGAAGATATAACTGTTGTCAAGCTTGCAAAAATGAAAACTGGAAAAAGAGTTAAACATGCTGCAGCTCGAAAGCCTGTGTCTACTGCTAAGAAGCTTAGGATCAAGCTAAGTACAAAGACTGCTGAGACTCCAGATGTTCCATCAGTTGAAACATCCTCTGAACATCCGCCATCTCCTCCTCCATCTCCTCAGCCACCTCCAACAGTTGAACCACCAAGTGTGACTGCTCAACATGCATCTCCTCCTCCTCAACACACTGCTACAAAGATTCCTGTTCCATCCCCTCCACGTTCGCCTATTGGCACCCCTCCTGCTGTCTCTCAGATGCAGACAACATCATCGGCTCATCCTACACAATAGCATCCTCCAGCAGACACAGCCTTTGATGATTTTTTCTTCGATTATGGTGCTATCCCAAGGGGAGAAAATTTCACAGCTGAAGATGTATATGTTAGGAGACTTGGAGAGTTAGAAGCTAAGTTAAAGAATGCTGATGAGAAGATCAAGATATTTGAGTCAGATAGAGATAGCATCAGGGAGATCCTAAGGTTAGTTACTGATGATAACGAGAAATTCCTTTAAGCTGCACAGAAAGTTACTGTTTACGAAGATAGAATTAAAGTACTGGAGAATGAGAGAAAGAGATTCTGAAGGCAACTCTCAGGAGCTATGAGACCGAAAATCAGAGGATGATAAAGAAAATGGAAGAATATGAGGCAGAACGAGAATCAAACAACAGGCAGGTTGATCTAATGAAGAAAATTCTTGTGAGGACTCTGGGCATCTCTCTCACAGATGAGATTGAGAAGATTGAGAGAGAGGAGGCTAGACAAAGAGTTGCAGATAGAGAACAAGCTTCGAAAGCTCTATCAGATGCAGAAGGCAAAAGAAAGCAAAAGATTGATGATATTCCTGTCTCTAGCCAACCTATGCATGAAACTGTTGTTTCATCGAGCGGAATCCATGCTAGTATCTTCTGAGTTAGTAGTCTATGATCCAACTGTTGATATAAGTAAGAGGTTTGTGCTTCAGGGGGAAGGGATCTTAGGGTCAATGACAAAGGAAAAAGCGATAGCACAGAGGAAGTTAGAAAGGGAGATCGATGATATGGTAGATGAAACGTTTGACCAGATAGAGAAGTAAGGACTTGAATCTGTACTTAACTTATTTGATAATGAAAATATGATCGTTGATGTGTAAATGAATGACTCTATTTTTGAACCAACAAATGAACAGGTTCAGGGGGGGTCATCGATCGAAGTTGATGAGACAGTGCCAAAGCGCAAAGTCATCTACCTTGAGCATGATGTCGAAGAAGGAGAATACGTTCATGACTACTCGAAGGCTGATCTGGCTAAGCTGTTGGGAATCAATGAAGAATCATTTGAGTTCGATTTTGAGGAAGAGCTAAAGAATACAAGTTCAGAACGGAATGATTACGTATTTGAAGATGTCCCATAGGCCAACGATTATGATCGAGTGATTATAGAAGATTGGGATTCAGATGATGAAAAAATGGAAGCAACGTACACAGGAGAAGGAACATATGTGTTTCCTACCTTTGCCAAAATGTCTACTAAAGTAAACGATGATATGCTAAAGCGTAAAGTAGAAGAGGCAGTGAAAGATGGCACGGCTCCTAAACCACCGACCAAAGAAGAGATCATTGAAATGAAGAAGAAGTGGTTCAAGGAAATGCCGCCAGAAAGAAAGCTCCGACGTCCATTAGCTTTCTTCACCAGAGACCCTGATGCATCTCTGGGTGACATTATCAGTTGGGGTTGGATTGAGGAACTAGATGTGTATGCATTGAAACGTGAATTTGGAGTTCAATACTTCAAAAACCTGGGTGATATAAAAACTCTACCTGAGTGGGACGTAAAAGAGTTAGTGCAGACCAAGACGTTCAGTATGAAGTTAAGGCCAAATGATCAACGTCTTTGGAAGATGATCAAGTTTGAAGCTGAACATGGTTTTTACTACTGGAAACCACACAAACCATGAACCGTCACAAAGATCGATCCAGTAACGCATGAAAAGGATGCAACTTTGATTGTCAAACGGCCACGTGTTATGAAGAATATGCCTTTGAAGAAGATGGAACAAGATTTTTACAAAATCTTCAAATGGTGGCACTACGATTCAAGTACTGGGGAGGCTGTTATACGTGTAGATCCTGATGAAGGATCGTGGGATATGTCTGAAGATCTATCTGAAACCATTATCATGCATAAGAGAATTTATGGGTTGTGGCGTGCGATCAGAGTTTTGGATCCGATGTGGCTTGTCAACTGCTCAGAGAAAGATATTGAATGCCTATTCTTCATCAAGATCAGTTATGAAGAAAAAGATAAAGAGCAGGCCTTGCATTTCCAGAGAATTGTAAATGTATTCTTCATCAACTCCTCCTACAGATCAAACTCCCATTGCTTCAGAAGAGCGTCGAAAGCCACTGAAACACTTTTTCGGATAATCAAGTCATATATGTTTGAAGATTTTTGAAGAAACGTTTTGAAGACTATCAAAGACTGCGGCAACATCCAAGGGGGAATCTGTTGATGCGTTCTACGACATCGACAGATACCTTGATTGAAGCTGCAGAATATTCAAACACGGCTCAGAGATTTCAAGATCAAGAAAAGGCTTCGACAGTAACGGACAAGGGGGAATCAATTTTCGTGCAAAATTAGCAACTCTTACTCTTATATATAGGCGCTGAGATTTTCGTACGAAAATTGGAATTGTATAGTTTTGCCATATTTTCGTGCAAAAATTGTTGAACCCTTTGAAATATTTTCAACTTTCCAACTTTTTCGTTTGTTTTCAGTTATAATTAACCACACAGTTGTTCAAGTCCAAGTTAATGACCTTGCTTAACTGTTTTTGGCTACCAAGTCCAAGTTAATGACCTTGGTGGTAGGTCAAGCGACAGAATGCAGAGTGTTTACTGATTCTGTCTTTATTCCTCAACATGAGATCTCTGATTTGGTCTTTAAATTGCAATTCGAAGTTTATAGATTCCTCATCATCATCATCCTTTTCCAGCACCAGATCTAAGAGTTCTTGGAGGTCTTCTACACACAGCTCATATGCACCCTCCATATTGATCTTGGTAGCTGTGCCATCCGACTTGAGCAGGGTAAATTCGTAGGAGTTTTTATCAACTTTCAACTTTAGAATTTTTGGGTCAGACGGCTTTCTAGGATGGAAAGTTATTGTTGAGGTAGGAAGGAATGTTTGTTCTGCCATAAGAGACAGATCTTCTGCAAGCTTTTGACTGGTCTCATCAGTATGGAATCAATCATATTCTGGATGCCTTCCTTTATGTGCTCATACACTCTCTTATCTTCTTCTACCATATCCATTTGCCTTTTTCCTTGATTTAAGGCTAAAATAGATATAGTAGATGTTTCATTTGGTTTTGAAGAGTGTTTCTGTTGATGGATCAGTTTTTCTTCTCTTTTCAAGTGATCTATATGTATCAATTACATTGACCTCTGATGTTGGGATTGAAACCTATGAAAGGAACAGATGAAACAAAGCCAAATTACACTATCCGAGCTTTGGTTACACTATTAGAGGTTACAACCTCTGTTGAACAAACACTGCCTTTCCTAAAGACTGCTCTTCTATCATCTGTCTTCACAAAGGTGCAAAGGTCTGCCAGAGCTACAAGGATCAGAGGATAAAGATCAGAGCTTAGTCATTAGATAGTTTTTTCAATGTAATAGTACTAAGCACTAATAGTTAGTATTAGCAGTGTTTGTAGTTAGTTACATTTAGTTTTCTGTCACTATCAACCCTGACGTCATCAAAGATGCTCAGTGGTTAGATAGTTTAGTATAAATAGGTAACTTATGTAACAGTTTAACTTTGTCTATCAAAAGATCAACTTTCGCATTTCATCTTCTCTGCATTTTCTCACTACCAAACTTCAATTGCAAAGGCTGAGGGGGAGTTTGTGAATCACATGCAAGTTTACCAACTTGAAAGCATGATGAAGAAAAAATGACCATTGCTTGTAGTAAAAGTTTTCCATCTATTTCCGCTGCAAATCTCTTTTAAAAACTCAATAATTTTCCATTTTGAAACAAAAACTACAAGTAATTCAAACTCAGATCCTAACAATTGGTATCAGAGCTTGATTCATCAAATTCGATCTAACAATCGGTTTAATTCGAACAGATCAGCTCCCTACTATTTAGTTTGGTTGTTTTTGCTTGATAAATAGAGTTTTATTACGTTCAAAGATTTTAAAACAAAAATCTGTGTAAAATCAACTGAAAATGTCTCAAAACACATAGGATGCCAACTCTGGATCCTTATTCAAACCACCGATGCTCAAAAGAAATGAGTATTTCATTTGGCAACGACGGATGGGTCATTTCTCTGCCCAACAAAACACTGGTTGCTGGAGATCTATTGCTTATGGACCTCACGTTCTGATGGTTCCAAGCACAGAGGATCCAACTAAACAAGTGCCAAAAATCCTGAAAACTTTTCGGAGCAGGATTTCCAGAAAATTGAATTGGATGCTAAGGCATTTAGCATAGTTGCTTCGACCTTACCCAATGAGATTTATGCTGGTCTACTCCATTGCAATAGTACAAAGGAGTTATGGGATGCACTTAAAGAGCAATTCGGTGGGACTGAGGAAGTGATAGAAAGTAATAGAGAAGTTCTAAATCAGCAGTATGAAATGTTTTGTCACTTGAAAGGAGAGTCTCTAACACAACAGTTCGAACGTTACAGTTGTCTCATCAGTGAACTTAGACTGGTTAACGTGGTTCTACCTAATTCGACTGTCAATAGTCGTTTCCTTAGATCGTTACCAGATAAGTGGGAGACTGTAGCTTATGTAACGAGAAAGTCTGTTGGGTTTAAAGATATGTCGTTGACACAACTTCATGGGATACTCCTCACTTATGAGAGAGAGTTAAACCAGAAAAAGAAGTTGCAAGAATCTGGCAAAATGACTGATGATTACTCATTGGGTAATACAGCTCTTTTTGGCCAAGAAGAGGGTTCTGGCAGCATTAAGGACCAAAGTTATGATCACTATATAGATATTACATCTGGTGGCAACTTTGGATCTGAAACATATGCACCCAACTATGCTTTTCACTGCTAGTGGGGAAAGCCAAACCTCTGACAATCTATCCTTTGAGCTGAATGATTTGCAACACTTTGAACCTTCTGATCTTGAAGAAATGGATATTTTGCACCAATTGGCCTTATTGAGTGTTAGAACTAGTAAATTCTATAAGAGAGCTGGTAGGAAATTCCCAGGATTGCATGGGGGGTGAAGGTTGGGTTGGATAAATCAAAAGTCAAGTGTTATAAGTGTAATAGGTTAGGACACTTTGCCAGAGAATGCAGGTCTCAAAATTCTAGACCAATAGTGACTCATCCTGGCCCTAGACCTCAGAACACACAAAAGACTGTTCATTATTCCCAATATACCCCTGCTCAACATGTTCAAAACCCTGCCCACTTTGCACATCCTGCTACTACTGTTCTAGTACATTATGTTCAATCCAATGCTCCACAAATTCAATATGTTCAGGCACCATCACATCCTCAAGTGCATGTACAACTAGCACCCACTGTCACACAACCTGCTCAAACCACTGCTAGTCCAGCAGAGGTTGGTCAACAGAGCTTTTTCACACAAAGTTATGTTGACTGGAGTAGCTTGCCTAAGGATTTGACTGATGAGAACTTTGCTTTACTGGCCAAAAATGATGTTGAAAAAGAATTTTGTTTAATGGCCTTAGAGACAATTGCTGAAGGTGTTGAATCTGTGGAGATAGTGTCAAAAATTGATGAAGTTCAAGTTTGTGATGAAACAGTGTTTCAAGTGAAAAAAAGAAAGATGCTGCTGATCAGGAAAAGAACTCTCATGCTGACCCATGGAATGTTGATGTGTGTGAAGATGAGTGTGATTGTGCTCTCATGGCTGCTACAAAGGTATCACCTCAGATCCTTAAAGATCTATGTTCTGACAAATGCATCATTGCTTTTGCAAACATTAAGCAGGTGAATGAAAACCTGAGGAGCAAAATTTTAGAAGATGAACTTAATTTTGAAAAACTGATTAAAGAGTTAAAATCAAAGATAAGTGAAAAAGATTCTGAAATGAGTAGCCTGAGACATGATTCAAGCATAAGCAAGGACCAACTCCAAACTATGGTATAAAAATACCAAGTTTGTAAAAAGGAGTTAGAAGAAACCCAAATCACTTGTGAAAAATGGGTTTAGTCATGTAAAGGTTATGAGATTATGCTTGATGCTCAGATCAAGAGTAACATTAAGTTTGGTGTAGGTTTTAGAACCTATGACCAAAATGAGAAAAATGTTGCTGAAATTATTTCTGAGTTGGTTGAAATAGTCCCAAGAAATTTGGCTGGTGAAGAAATAAAAATCACAGATAAATCTGGAAACAAAATTGTTTTGGAAAATCAGAGGTTTCAACAAAAGATAAAGAAATTGAAAAATGTCAGTTTAAACCAACCTTGTCAGATGAATGTGATATTTTAGAAAACTTTAAGCCAATGGACTTCACAACCTCTGATGGTATTAAAGCCCCAAAAGCACTGGTGATCCCTATCAAAGATGTACCAGCAGAGGTCACAACCACTGCTGATAAAAAGTCTGATAGGAAAAGAAGAGTAAAGATTAAAAACTTGTTTTGTGAATTTTGTGAAAAAATAAATCATGTGGCTGCAGATTGTTTTCTTTTAAAAAGCCTATGACATTAACAAAACATGTGTTATAAAAAATTCTTCAAGATGCACCATCTGCAACAAAACAAATCATTTAACTCAAGAGTGTGCCTATCTCAAAACCTATGAGCAAAAGGTAAAAGAGATCAAGGCAAAAGCACTAGAAAGAGAAGGTTCAAGTTCTGCTGGAAATAAATCCACGCAGAGTTTTGAACCAATTGAAACATCTGTTACAAAAGCTTTAAACAAAACCTCTGTTCCTAGAAAGGTGCAAGTGACAGATGCCCCACCATCAAACTCATTTCCAAGAGGGCATGGCCAACCAGCCTACAAAAGGGTTCCTCTTACTTATGAAGGATACAAAAAGCCTTCAAAGCAAAGAGTGAATAGGCATCCCTATGGATACAATCATCTAATAGGAAATGGTCAAGATCAGATGTTACAAGAAAATATCCAAACCACTGACCATTGTCCTAGACTTAAGACTGGACCATCTGTGACCCCATCCAAAGCCATTTTGGCTTTGGAGACCTATCTTAACTGATCTATTTACTTGATGTGCAGGGACCCTCTACTTGCCTTGATAGATTATGGTATGTAGATAGTGGAGGTTCCAGGCACATGACATGATGTAGAGCCCTTCTCAAGGACTTCATGGCTCATGGGGGGTGATATATCTTTTGGTAATAACTCAAAGGGAAAGGTTTTAGGGTCTGGGTCGGTTCTGGTTGGGAAACTCAAGTTTGAAAATGTGAACTTAATTGACAATCTAAAATTTAACCTGCTGAGTATCTAACAAATGAGTGACAGAGGGTATGGATCCTTCTTCACCAAGAAAACTTGTCAAATTATGGGACCAGATGTTGTTAAAAAGATTGATCAAATCATTGCTGAGAGCAAAGCACAACTCACTGCACACAGAAGTGGGAATGTGTATGTGGTAGATATGCTAAAAGATAATCCTATGTCTGGAACATGCTTATTCTCAGTTGCTTCAAGCAAAGAGACTGAGTTATGGCATCGTAGACTTGGACACACAAATCTTAAAACTATCACCACACTCTCAAAACAAATTCTTGTAAGAGGTTTGCCACACAAGCAATTTTCTTGTTAAGAACATTGTGTTTCCTGCTTAAAAGGAAAACAACATAAAAGTTCTTTCAAATCAATTAAAGAGTCCAAAACAAGCCAGTGTTTACAATTGCTTCACATGGACTTGTTTGGCCCAATACAAATCATGAGCTTAAAACACAAAAGGTATTGCCTAGTGATAGTTGATGATTTCTCTAGGTTTACATGGACCTTCTTTCTCCACTCTAAGGATGAAACTGCAGTCATTTTGCAAAACTTTGTTAAACAAGTAGAAAAGCAATTTGATCTTCCAGTAAAAATATTTAGGAGTGACAATGGAACAGAGTTTAAACATAGGGTGTTGGATGCTTTTTGTGAGTCAAAAGAATTGTTAGACAATATAGCATTCCAAGAACTCCAGAAAAAAATGGGGTGGTTGAAAGGAAAAATAGAACTTTAATTGAATCAGCAAGAACAATGCTAGCAGACTCTGGTTTACCCTTGTCTTTCTAGGCAGAGACTGTAAACACTGGTTGTTATGTTCAAAACAAAGTTTTGATTAACCCTAGGCATCAAAAGACTGCCTATGAGATTTTGTATAAAATCAAACCTCTGATTTCCTATTTTAAAGTTTTTGGCTGTCCATGCTTCATTTTGAACTTAAAAGATTCTATATCTAAGTTTGCAGCCAAAATTGATTGTGGTTATTTTCTGGGATACTCAACCACTGCTAAAGCCTACAGAGTTTTTAACTCTAGGACAAAGTGTGTTGAAGAAACTTTGAATGTGAAGTTCAATGAACTTTCATCACTAAAAATCCCAACAAATCCTGCAGGGCATTTTGATTTAGATAAATTCACATTTGCTGATGTTTCTATCAAGCTAGACAATGCAGGTACACCACAACCATCAAGAGAAGATCAAGATCAAGAATATGACTGTGTGCTTCCACAAACAAAAGTCAATTCTTCCAATAGAGGATCAAGTGCCACAAGCTCTTGTGTAAGCTCTGCCACTTCTGGGTCAACAGTGTTTGATCCTCAAACCTCTGTCAGTTCACAAAATCAAACACCTGTTGATAAAAGTCCTACAATTGGGCAACAAAATCATCAAAATGTTACCTCTTTACCCCCAATACCACCACCTCCATTTACATCAGAGGCTGATATTTCAAACTCACCAGCAGAGGTTAGCTCATATGATACACATTTGCAGCTATCACCTCAAAATGCTATTGTTCCATACCAAGGTGACTTGATTTATCTCAAAACCCATCCATCAGATCAAGTTATTGGCAACATCAAATCTAGGGTACTCACACGGAGCCAATCCCAAAATATTTATCTTTTTGCTGGTTTTCCATCACTCACACAGCCAGTCAAGTACCAAGAGGCACTGAAAGACAACAGCTGGGTAGAAGCCATGCAAGAAGAACTCCTTCAGTTCAAGAGACAACAAGGTTGGGAGCTTGTGCCACTGCCAAAACATGTAAGTCCAATTGGCACAAAGTGGGTCTTCAAGAACAAAACTGATGAAAGGGGTATTGTTGTCAAAAACACTATCCACTTTTCTCTTATCCGTAGGGTTTACTAGAGGTAAAATAGATAAAACCCTATTCTTAAAATGGAAAGGAAAAGCTTTGATGCTTGTCCAAATTTATGTGGATGACATCATTTTTGGATCCACAAGAACTGCTATGTGTGAAGAGTTTCGAAAACTCATGGCAGCAGAGTTTGAGATGAGTGCAACGGGTGAGCTCCAATTTTTTCTTGGCCTCCAAGTTAAACAATTGCAAAATGGTACATTTATCCATCAAAACAAGTATGTGAAAGAACTGCTTAAAAATTTGATATGGATGATTGTAAACCATGTAGCACACCCATGCCAACCACCAAGCTAGTTACCATTGATGGTAAATATGACCTTGTTGATCAAACTCTTTATAGAAGCATGATTGGGTCTTTATTGTACCTAACTGCATCAAGGCCAGACATCATGTTTGCAACATGTGTTTGTGCCAGATCACAGGCATTACCTAGAAAGTCTGATCTTATTGCTGTAAAAAGGATATTCAGATACATAAAAGGTGCTCCCACACTTGGTATCTGGTATCCAGCTAATAGGAATATTGAGCTTTCAGGTTTTTCAGATAGTGACTTTGCTGGGTGCAAAACTACAAGGAAGACCACATCAGGAGGATGTCAATTCCTAGGTGATTGTCTAGTGTCTTGGCAAAGCAAAAAACAGGTTGCAGTTTCAACATCCACTGTTGAGGCAGAGTATATTGCTGCTGCTAGCTACACTGCTCAACTCTTGTGGCTTCAAAACCAGTTGCTGGATTTTGGTGTAACTGCACTAAAGACTCCACTCAGATTGGACAGTCAAGCTGCTGAAAACATCATTAAAAATCCAGTTTCTCACTCAACTACAAAGCACATTAACATTAGACATCACTTTGTGAGAGATTGCTATGAAAAAGGTTTGATTTCTTTGCGTCATATGCATACTTCAGATCAGTTGGCAGATGTTTTAACCAAGGCATTAGATACATCTACCTTTGAAAACTTCATCTCAATAATTGGAATGCTAAACATGGATTAAAAACAAGTTTTCTTGTAAATCCATGCGTACATAGCATCAAAATGTTTTTAGAAAATCAATAATTCATCCTTAAAAATAGTTAAAATTGAATTTTTCAATAAATCTTTAAAAGTCTGCTCATAACATCTGCTTGCTCAAAACCTCTGATAGGCTTCAAAATCTTATCCACTGTTAAAGTGTATCCTCTGACTTCCATTTTTACCACTTGTTTCAAAACACTGATAGCTATCCACTGATAGTGTTAAAAATCAGTACTTTTCTCATCAAAGGTTACACGTGGCCAGATGTTAGCCATCAGATCTTGCAACAGATGCCATGTCATCATCACTTTTTCAAAACCCTATAAAAGCCCTGTTTTATCCCTCACCAGTGTTTACCCTAAAGCTGTGTCGATTTCAAAAATCTCAAAACAGTTTTTCTCTCTAACACCATGGCTCCCAAATCAAAATCTTTGAAGAAATCCACACAAGAACTTCCACCCTTCACTCTCATAATCAAAACCCCACATAATTACACCGCCATACTTGAAGCAAACGACGCATATACTCGTTATCATCCAATGATTCAAATTTTACAAAAGTCGAAATTCAAGCACATGTTAGAAGTTAAAGTTCCAATTTACTTTGATTCTCTTCGTGACTTCTGGAATAATGCTAAGGTTCACTCAACTGCTGCTGGTGTTTCTTACAATAATCTCAAGAGTAAGGGGAGTGTTTATGCAAATTAGCCCACAATCGATCTCTCAAGTTTTCAAGTTAAATGACATAGAACATCCTGTGTCATTTCCCCTCAATGAGATCCAAGCAGAGTTTCTGGAAAGAGGTTATGTAGGCCAGATGAAAGGTATGACCATCTTCAAACCTAACTTTCCTGCTGAGATGAGATTTTTCTTTCACACAATTCTAACTTGTCTCTCAACAAAAACCACTGCTTTCAATGAAATTCCATTGAACATGCAATATATGGGGTATGCAATTTTAATTGACACAGATTTTAACTACTCCCAGATCCTGTTCAATGATCTTGTGCATAATTTTCAAACATTACAAAAAGAAAAGCTTTTTTGATTCACCCATGGTTTCTGAGTGTTTACTTACAAGACCAAATCAAAGGTCCTGAAAGTAAAAAAGGCACTGTGACAAACCCAGGTCGCCTCAATCATGAAACTTTCACCCGAATAACAAACCAAGATAAAGTTGCGAAAACAAAAGTAGAGGAGGCTGAGCAAGTTTTACCTGAACAAAATGTTCAAACTCAACCTCCTGCTTCCCACTGCTCTTGGTGATCATGGCACCACAACCGCTACTCTGAAACCCACACCAAAAGTCCTCAAAAAGAAAACCAAAACACTAACCAAAAAGCCCACCAAACCTAAAAGGGGTCCTCTGGAAGATGAGATCCCAGAGGTTAACCCAGTGACAGCACCAAAGTCACAAACCACTGCTGCTACTTCTTCACAGCAGTTGGTTCAAAGATCTCCAACCGGCTTTGAAACTCCTCCTTCTTCCTCACAAAAGGAAAAGGTTGTAGACACAGGGACACCAAATTATGAAGCTCTAGATCCACTTGGTTCTATCTTCCACAACCCCTCTCCCAGGGCACTGTTGCTTTCTACACAGCCACCTTCACCAATGACTACACTTCCACCTACTATGTTACCTTTGCTGAATGCAATTGAATTAGACCAGACAAAAACCAGCACTTCTCAACAACCTATTACTGAGAATATACTTCATCAAGAGGCTGGGTCTGACTCTTTATTCATTGCTAGCCCATCAGCACTTGAAGAGGCTACATCCCTTGGGTTACATGTAACCCTTGGTGATAGTTCAACTCAAGCAGTCACTACAATTGCTGAACTCCCAAGTTCTCAGTTGGACAGTGGTTTCATTAATAAGACTTGGTTGAAGGAAACCACTGTTGAGGCAACAATTGTTATTTCTATTGTGGGCAGTCCCCAGTTCCAAGACAAAGGGGCATCTACAGTTGAAGCTGGTCCTAAAACCACTGCTAATGATACCATAGATACAACTACCATGTCTGGTAGGAGTTCAGAGGATCCTATTAAATTAGGTGATGATCTAAAATATCAGGATTTAACGGAGAGAGTTACTAAGATATAACACTCTATGGACAAGATCAAAAGTTTACCGAAGCAGATGATAGCGACAAAAAGTCAACCCTATGTTCTATCCACTGCTGATCTCAAGGAAGCTCTTAACCCTCTGTTTCAACATCAGCAACGTTATTTGGATCTACAACACAAGCACCAGATGAATGATGTTAGAAACTTGTTTGATTCAAGGTATCAAGACACTGCAGCAGACATTAAAGCCATCAAAGCTCATCTACTCACAACCACTGGCCATGCACCTCCAACGATTATCGTTGTTACAACAGATGAAGCCAAAAGGGGGGAGAAACCTTTGGGAAACAAAAAGCTGAAAATAGATGATGATAAGGCCAGACCTACTTTAAATATTCCAAGGCCTGATGGTTCAAAGAAGAAAGATTTAACTGATGAAATTGTGGCCAAGGCAAGGGCTAGTCACAAGAAGACAGTGATTGAGGAGAACAGAGTGTTGGTTGAGAAAAAGATTGAACAGCAAAAAGAAAAAGGAGAGGTTGGTACTTCATCAAAGAAGATACCTGCTAGAAAAGCTAGGCAACCAACAACCACACCTCCTAAAACTAAGCCTTAAACCAACCCAACCATCAAAACCTCTGCCTCTCAAAAACCTATCAAATGTTCAAAACCACAACCCACATCCACACAAGGAGATGTTACAGCATCTGTTGTATCAACATCTGTTGATACAGCAGAGGTTGCAACAGATGCAACTCTATCCACTGCCATGATCACTTTTCCCACATCAACTCATCCATTATCCACACCACCTAAGATCCCACAACCACCATCACCCACTTTAAGGTTTAAAAGGAGAAAGATCACAAAAATGATAAATGATGATGAGATTCCTGCACCTCTTCCATTATCATCACAACCAATGACCTCCACAACAGAGCTTACAACATCTTCAACTCTTAAAGTTACTCCTGCAGCAAAGCTATATCCTCTTGATTTACCAGCAGTTAGGGAAGAGATCCTAAGTTTCTTTTCAGAGGATGACCCTGACAAAAGAACAATCCTATCCCTTGATGGCTATCCTAGACCTGCAAATGTTGACGATTATCTGGAATTGAAACGGAAGCAAGCAGATGATATTGCCAAAAGAGAATCAACTGGTAAAAGTGATAGAGAGATAAAGATTACCATGTCCTTTCAACTAGTAAAGCCAGCATCTTACAAGATTTTGTCATGAACCTGAGCAATCAGTTGTCAGAAAGGGAAGATAAGCTGCTCAAGAGTGAACTCGTTGAGTATATCATGGAGAAGAAGATGTATAAGGCAACAAGGGCATAGTTCAGGGATTGGAGCATAGATGAGCTAAGAGAAGAAATCAACAGAATGCAAGAAATGGTGAAAGACCCTCTCAAAAAGCCAACTCCTCCTAACTGGGATCTATACAAGAAAGATGTGACTGAAAGAGCCTTGAAGTTGAAGAGAATGAAGAATGAACTAATTAAGAACAACTATGGGTCAAAGAATCAAGTGATGAGATGGGGTGAGGTCAGGGTGATAGACACTTACAAAAAGTTGGAAGAAAGGAGGAAAAAGGATCCATCCATGCCTCCTAAACCTGATTATTCAAAAGAAGATGCTATTCTCAAAGCCCAACTCTCCAAAAAGTCCAGCACAACATCTGCCCATTCCACACTTGCCCTGTTACACAGAAAAAGGCAAGGGGAGATGTCTCTAAAGACTGACAAAGAGTTTGAGGATACATTTATCAAAGAAGGTATACAGAACATGATTGATTATCCTACAGATGATTCAAGTGCCAAGCTGGCTAAAGATTTATCAAGAATAGCTCCTTCTCAAACCTCAGCAATAAAAGCTCCTTCAAGAAAACCTTCAGACCCAAAAATTCTAAAGTGGAAGGTCGACAAAGACACCCATGAATTGACACTACTCAAGTCTGATGGTAATGCCACTAAACTATCTATGGAAGCTACTTATGGGCTTACAGTAGAAGACTTCCTAGAATTATTATGTTTAGAGCTACAAAAGGATGTTGATGACATAGAATCTCTTAACTTTGAACTTCAATTCAAAGGTCAAATAAGAGAATTCTTCCTGAGGAATAAAGACCAAGAATAAAGTGTTTTTGGCATCATCTGTTCTAGGGGGAGATTGTTGGGATTGAACCCTATGAAAGGAACACATGATACAAAGCCAAATAACACTATCCGAGCTTTGGTGACACTATCAGAGGTTACAACCTCTGTTGTACAAACATTGCCTTACCTAAAGACTGCTCTTCTATCATCTGTCTTCACAAAGGTGCAAAGGTCTGCCAGAGCTACAAGGATCAGAGGATATAGATCAGAGCTTAGTCATTAGATAGTTTTATCAATGTAACAATGCTAAGCACTGGTAGTTAGTAGTAGCAGTGTTTGCAGTTAGTTACATTTAGTTTCCTGTCACTATCAACCCTGACGTCATCAAAGATGCTCAGTGGTTAGATAGTTTAGTATAAATAGGTAACTTGTGTAACAGTTTAACTTTGTCTATCAAAAGATCAACTTTCGCATTTCATCTTCTCTGCATTTTCTCACTACCAAACTTCAATTGCAAAGGCTAAGGGGAGTTTGTGAATCACATGCAAGTTTACCAACTTGAAAGCATGATGAAGAAAAAATGACCATTAAAAGTTTTCCATCTATTTCCGCTGCAAATCTCTTTTTAAAACTCAATCATTTTCCATTTTGAAACAAAAACTACAAGTAATTCAAACTCAGATCCTAACATCTGTCAACCTCATGATCTGGTTCTTCGACCCATAATTAGCAGCAATCGGTTCTTCCTTCATTCTTCTTAACTTTAAGTTCTTTTCAGGCAATTTCTTGTATTTGTTCCAGTCTGGAAGAGTTGGCTTTTTGAGAGGATCCTTCAACATTTCTTGCATTCTTTGTATTTCTTCTTCCAACTCTCTCATAGACCAGTCTTTGAATTGTGCCCTTGTAGCCTTATACAACTTGGTTTCCATGATGTGATTAATGTAATCTTCTTTAAGGCTTTTGTCTTCTCTCTCTGACAGAAGTTTGCTCAGATCTCTTGCATAATCTTCTATTCTTCTAACTTTGCTCAAGAGATATTGCCAGTAATTTTGAATTACTCTGTCAGACTTTCCCTGGGTATCCCTTCTTGTGATATCCTCAGGTTATTTGACTTTAAGCTGCTTGTATTCTTCTAAATTTCTAGGCTTGGGATAACCTTTCAGGGATGAAAATTCCCTTTTATCTGGATCTTCTTCTGCAAAGAAGGATTTGATTTATGGCTTGAGAGCTTGTAATTCTAGAGGAAATTGAGCACCAAGTGGCTTTATAGACATTTGAGATGAAGGAGGTTTGACAACTGCTGTGGTGGACACAGGTTTTGAAGACACAGGTATAGGAGAGGGTATGATCTTGTCATCAAATACAACATTTGTGGTTTTTCTCCTTTTGAAACTGGGGTTTGGTGATTGTGGTTGTGAAATATTTGTGGATGTGGGTAGAGATGTGGTGGAAGTGGAAATTATGACCATAGCAGTGGTTGAATTAACATTTGTTCTAACCTCTGCTGTGTCAACAGATGTTGAAACAACAGGTGCTGTAATATCTGTTGAGATTGGTGTATCAATTGTTTTTGAAGAAAAAGGTGTAAGTGTTTTTGAAGGAGCAGAGGATATGTTTGGGATAACAACTGTCTTAGAAGGGATGGATATTGATGTTGATTGCCTTGTTTTTCTAATAGGAGGCATCTTCTTTGTTGAGGGCCCGACATTTTCCATTTCTTTTTGTAGAGCAACCTTTTTCTCCACCAAAGCTCTGCTCTGAACAATTACCCTTTTCTTTGCATTCTCCTTTTCCCTTGCAAAGATGTTTGTTGTTTCATCAATATTTTTGGAGCCATCTGGCTTAGGGATAACCACTGTTGGATGTGCATCTTTATCGTTTAGCTTTAGCACTTCTTTCTTCAAAGGTATCTCCCCTTTTTGGCATCATCAGTGTTAACCAAGATCACTGTAGGAGGAGAGGTACCAGTGGTTTGAAGGAGATGAGCCTTGATTGCCTTTATATCTGTAGTTGTATCCATATACCTGGCATAAACCATGTTTCTAAGTTCTTGCATCTGATGCTTATGTTGAAGATCAACAAGATACTTTTGTTGTTGAAACAGAGGGTTTACGGCTTTTATGAGGTCATCAGTGGATAATATAGAGAGTTGGCTCTTTGCAGCTATCAATTGTGTCAGCAAATCCTTGATTTCATCAACAGAGCTTTCTATTTTGGTAACTCTCTCTGTCAAATCCTGATATTTTAGCTCATCACCTAATTTAATAGGATCATCTGAACTCCTACTAGACATGGTAGTTTTATCTTTGTTATCATGAACAAGAGTCTTAAGCCCTGTTTCAAACATAGATGCCCCCTTGGTCTTGGAACTGGGGACTTCCCACTGGACCAGAGGTTACCCTGGTAGCCTCAACAGTGGTTGCCTTCAAAAGAGTCTTATGTATGTAACCACTGTCCAATTGAAAACTTGGTAGTTTAGCAATTGTAGTGGTTGCTCTTGTTGAACTATCACCAAGGGTTACATGTAACCCAATGGATGTATCCTCTTCAAATGCTGATGGGCTAGCAATGAGTATAGAATCAAACCCAGTCACTTATTGGAGTATATTCTCCTTGATAGGTTGTTGAGAAGAACTGGTTAATGTTTGTTCTAGGACAATTGCATTCAGCAAAGGCAAGATTGTTGGTGGGAGGGATTTTGTTGGTGACAGTTGTGGTGCAGAAAGAGACATTGCCCTGGGAGAGGGGTTGTGGAAGATAGAACCAAGTGGATCAGAGCTTCATAATTTGGTGTCCCTGTGTTTACAACCTTTTCCTTTTGTGAGGAAGAAGGATGAGTTTTAAAGCCAGGTTGAGATCCTAACATATGCTGTGAAGAAGTAGCAGCAGTGTTTTCAAGTGATTTTTGTGACATCACTGGGTTAACCTCTGGGATCTCATCTTCCAGAGGGCCCTTTATAGGTTTGGTGGCTTTCTGGATGTTTTCTGTGGTTTCTTTTTGGTTATTGCTGGTGTGGGTTTCAGGGCAGTGGTTACAAGGCCCTGATCACCAGGAGCAGTGGGCTCAACAGCAGGAGGTTGAAATTGAACATTTTGTTCTTGTAAAGCTTGCTCAGCCTCCTCTACTTTTGTTTTGGAAACTTTATCTTGATTTGTTATTCTTGTAAAGTTTCATGAGTTAGGCCGCTTGGATTTGTAACAGCGCCTTGTTTAGCATCATTATCAGGTAACTGACTTTGAAAGTAAACACTCAAGAAACGTGGATGTATCAGAAAAGCTCTTTGTTTTAAAATGTTATTGAAATTTACCACAAGATCGTTGAACAATATCTGAGAAACGTTTAAATCTGAACCAGTTAAAATGGCATAGCCCAGATATTGAATGTTCAATGGTATTTCATTAAAAGTTGTGGTCTTTGTTGAGAGACATGTTAAGAGAGTGTGGAAGAAAAATCTCATCTCAGCTGGAAAATTGGGTTTGAAGATTGTCATACCTTTGAGTTGGCCAATGTAACCCCTTTCCAAAAATTCGACATGCATCTCATTTGTAGAGAATGACACAGGATGTGCCATATCATTTAATTTGAAAACTTGAGAAATTGATTGAGGGGTAATTTGCATCAGTGTTTTGCCCACTTTTGATGTGATTGCATAAGGAACATCCTTTTGTGAATGAACCTTCGCATTTGCCCAGAACTGCCGTCGTATGTCTCGATAGATAGGAGCTTTGACGGTTAACATATGCAAAAATTTTGATTCTTTCAAGATTTTTATCATTGAAGGATATCTTTTATTTGAACCTCAAGAATTGTTGTGTAGTTATGAGGAGTTTTGATGATGAGGGTGAATGGTGGTGGTTCTCGCTTGGATTTCGCTTTTGATTTAGCTTTGGGTGCCATGATTGAGAGAAAAATTGATTGGAAAGTTTTGAATTTTAGACGGCAAAGTGAACCTCTGCTCTGGATAAAACAGGGTTTTTTAGGGTTTTGAAAAAGTGATGATGACGTTTCATCTGATGCAAACAACTGACGAATAACGGCTGTCCATGTGTAACCTCTGATTGACAATGGAAGACAGTTGTTTTGACAAACATTGTTGAGAATATGGGCAGTGGATGTGAACAGTGTGTTGACACTATAAGAGGATACACTTTGACAGTGGATGGACTTTTCTAAATGACCAGTGTTTTGATGTTATTAGTGGTTTGAAACAGACTTTAAGGATTTATTGAAAAATTCAATTTAAACTATTTTTAAGGGTGAAATTTTGATTTTCTGGAAACATTTCTATACTATTTACACATGGATCACCAGAAAAACTATTTTTAATCCATGTTTATCATTCCAATCTTAGAGATCAAGCTTTCAAAGGTAGATGTATCCAATGCTTCTGTTAGCACATCTGCTAGCTGATCCTTAGTATGGACATGTTGTAAAGAAATCAAACCTTTTTCATAGCAATCCCTCACAAAGTGATGTATGATGTCAATGTGTTTTGTTGTGGAATGAGAAACTGGATTTTTGATGATATTCTCTGCTGCTTGACTATCAATTTTAAGAGGAGTCTTTAAAGCAGTGATACCAAAATCCAAGGGTTGATTTTGAAGCCACAGATTTGTGTAGTGCAACTTGCAGCAGCAATGTATTCTGCCTCAGCAGTGGATGTGGAAACTACAACTTGCTTTTTACTTTGCCAAGACAGTAGGCAATCACCTAGGAATTGGACAACTCCTGATGTGGACTTCCTTGTTGTCTTGCATCCAGCAAAATCACTATCTGAGTAACCTGAAAGCTCAATATTTCCATTAGCAGGATACCGGGTACCAAATATGGGAGCACCTTTTATGTACCTGAATATTCTTTTAACAGCAATAAGATCAGACTTTTTAGGTTGTGACAGGGGTCTGGCACAAACACATGTTGCAAAAATGATGTCTGGCCTAGAAGCAGTTAGGTACAATAAAGACCCAATCATACTTCTATAAAGTGTTTGATCAACCAAGTCATCTTTATCAACAATAGTCACCAGCTTTGAAGTTGCCATGGGTGTGCTGCAAGGTTTACAATCATCCATATCAAACTTTTTAAGCAGTTCTTTGACATACTTATTTTGATAGATGAATGTGCCATTGTGCATTTATTTGACTTGTAAACCAAGGAAACATTGCAACTCACCTATTGCACTCATTTCAAACTCTGTTGCCATGAGTTTTCTGAACTCTTCACACATGGCAGTGCATGTGGATCCAAAAATGATGTCATCCACATAAATTTGGACAAGAATCAAATCTTTTTCTTTCCATTTTAAAAACAAGGTTTTATCAATTTTACCTCTTGAAAAATCTATGGATAAGAGAAAAGTGGATAGAGTTTCATACCAGGCTTTGGGTGCTTGTTTAGGACCATACAGTGCTTTGTCTAACCTGTATACATGATCAGGATGAAATGGATCTTCAAATCCAGGAGGTTGACACACATACACTTCTTCCTTGATCTTTCCATACAGGAATGCACTTTTGATGTCCATTTGAAACACTTTGATGTTGTGGTTAGCAGCAAAAGCTAAGAACAGTCTGATGTCTTCTAACCTTGCTACAGGACCAAAGGTTTCATCATAGTCAATGCCCTCTTCCTGTCTGTAGCCTTGAACCACAAGCCTTGCTTTGTTCTTGACAACAATACCCCTTTCATCTGTTTTGTTCTTAAAGAACCACTTTGTGCCAATTGGACTCACATCCTTAGGCAGTTGTACAAGTTCCCAAACTTGTTGTCTTCTAAATTGAAGGAGCTCTTCTTGCATGCCTCTAGCCAACTGTTGTCTTTCAGTGCTTCTTGGTACTTGACAGGTTGGACGAGTGATAGAAAGCCATCAAAGAGGCAATTGTTTTGGGAATGGCTTCTTGTGAGCACTCCCGCATTTATGTTGCCAATAACTTGATCCAATGGATGGCTTTAGAGGAAGATCAAATCACCTTGATATGGGACAATTGCATTTTGAGGTGAAGCTTTCAAATGTGTATCATCTGAGCTAACCTCTGTTGGTGAATTTGATGGTCCAGCCTCTGATTGGAATGGAGGTGGTGGTATGGGTTGAATTGTAGTAGAGGTTTGTTGATTTTTATCCAAAATTTGATGGATTTTCATCAACAGTGTTTTGGTATTGAGAGCTAGCAGAGGATTGAGAGTTAATCACCGTTGAACCAACAGAGATTTCACCATTGTTACTAACATCTGCTCCTCTGCTTGAAGGACTTATCTTGAAGTTTGGAAGAAAGCAATCATATCCTTGCTCTTATGGTGATGATTGTGATGTACCTGTAGTGTTAGTGTTGACAGATACATCTTCAAATGTAAATTTATCTAGATCAAACAATTCAGCAGGATTTGCTGGGATTTTTAAAGATGAAAGTTCATTGAACTTTACATTCAGAGTTTCTTCAACAAACTTGGTCCTAGAGTTAAAAACTCTATAGGTTTTGGCAGTGGTTGAGTGTCCCAGAAAATAACCACAGTCAACTTTGGCTGCAAACTTTGAGATGGAATCTTTTAAGTTCAAAATAAAACAAGGACAACCAAAAACTTTGAAATATGAGATCAGAGGTTTGATTTTGTAAAGCGGTTCATAAGCAGTCTTTTGATGCCTAGGGTTAGTCAAAACTCTGTTATGAACATAACAAGCAGTGTTTACAGCCTCTGCCCAAAAAGACAAGGGTAGACCTGAGTCTGCTAGCATAGTTCTTGCAGCTTCAACAAGAGTTTGATTTTTCCTTTCAACTACCCCATTTTGTTCTGGAGTTCTTGGGACTAAATTCCTAGCAATCCCTTTTGACACATAGAAGGCATCTAACTCCTTATTTCTAAACATTGTCCCATTATCACTCCTAAAGATTTTTATAGGAAGGTCATATTGCTTTTCAACTTGTTTGACAAAGTTTTGCAATATACCCGCTGTTTCATCTTTGGAGTGTAAAAAGAATGTCCATGTAAACCTTGAAAAATCATCTACAATGACCTAACAGAATCTTTTCTTCATTAAGCTCATGACTTTTACAGGGCCAAACAAATCCATGTGCAACAATTGCAAACACTGGGTTGTTTTGGACTCTTCAATTGACTTGTAAGAACTTTTATGTTGTTTACCTTTTAGATAGGAAACACAATGTTCTTCACAAGTAAATTGCTTATGTGGTAAACCTCTGACAAGACAATTTTTGGAGAGTGTGGTGAGGTCTTCAGATTTGTATGCCCTAGTCTTCTATGCGATAACTCTATCTCTTTGCTTGAACCAACTGAGAACAGGCATGCATTGGACATAGGGTTATCTTTCAACATATCAACCACATACACATTGCCACTTCTATGAGCAACAAGTTGTGCTTTGCTCTCAGCAATAATTTGATCAATCTTTTTAACAACCATGGTCCTACAATTTGATAGGTTTTCTTTGTAAATAAAGAACCATATCCTTTATCACGCATTTGAGAAACACTCAGAAGATTGAATTTTAGATTGTCAATTAATTTCACATTTTCAAATTTGAGATTCCTAGCCTGGACACACCCTGAACCCAACACCCTCCCTTTTGAATTGTTACCAAAAGATATATCACCCCCTCCATGATCCAAGATGTAACATCCGTCAAAAACCGGGTTAACCAAACCCGCTTCGTTTATTAACCGAACAACCAGTTAAAAATTTCGTTGCGTATTAATGCTCAAATTAATTTTAAACGATACATAATTGATAAGTATATTAGAATATAAAATTTATATTTGAAATTTTTTAAAAATAGTGGAATAAAAATTTAATGCTGATGCCGGGATTCAAACCCGGGTGAGTCTAACGACTTAACTCGCGCACATATAACCACTCCGCCACTTGATGTTTTTGTAAGTTCTAGGAATCAATTAAAACATAACTTCACTCAGGAATCAACCTGTTTACGCCAACTGAAACCGTAATCGGCTTCCAAACGTCTAAGACGTTTGAGTGATCGCAGAATTCTGATTATAACCGATAAACCGACACCTTCAATCAATTCAGTCTTGAATTAACTTGAATTCTGGTGATGTTCAGTTTTTATAATCGAAGATATTCATTTCCTGAATTACTCCAACAATAACTTCCTCTCTCGACTCAAAATCATCCGCAGAACCTTCAATTTCACTTTCGCTCTATTTTCAGTTCGTCGGAAAAGCTTTTTGAACTCGCCAGGCTTTCGCCGGAAAACCGTGTCTTCCACTAAAACAGTAAGTTTCTCAATTCTTCTATATTCTATCAGTTGTTAAGCTTTTGCTAACTCAAACCCTTCAATCAGAATCAGTTCCAGGCGACGATATCGGATAATCATCACTCGCCGGAAAATTTCTGAGAATTTCTAGAACTCGCTGTGAAACGGTATAAACCTTTAAACATTCTGATAACTCTTGTTCAGTACTTCAATTCCACATCTAGCTAATCAAAATTGTTAATTGGTCCGCTCAGACAAAGTCCATAAAAACAGAGCCGACGACTTCGCCGGAATTCTGAGAAAGATCATTTTCTCGGTATGTTTACTTCCAAAATCTTCCCTGCCATTTCATTTTAATCATTTGAATGTTTGTCAATCGAATTGAACAAGAAACAGTAGGGTAATCGTTGTCTGTGATATTGTAACGAAGAAGACGAAGTTAGTTTGTATATAAGTTTAATATAATTTGGATTATAACTCGGGTTAGACACACAGTCCAGCGGTACACATTAATCACACGCCGCGAGTTCGATCCTTGACACAAACTCATTATCTGTAATAAAGATGTTTTCTTTTTAACTGAACCGGATTCATTCAAGCAAGATGTTAAGTATAATAAAAATCGGTATATTAACCAGGTTAGACACACAGTCCAGCGGTGGACTGTGTGCAACACTAACCCACAGGTCCCGGGTTCGAGACCTGTTACACACGCCGGTTCGATGATTAAAATCCTTTTTGAAAATAAAAGAATTTTGAATAAACTAAAACAGTATATAAATATAATTAAAAACAGAATTATTTCGGGTTAGACACGTAGCTCAGTTGGTAGAGCTGCGTGCACGCGTACGGGAGGTCTCGGGTTCGAGCCTTACCCGGCGCATACATGCACACTAGCGAACCGGTCAAACAGTCAACAGTCACGGTCAACGGTCAATGGTCAACGCAAAATTTTTTTATATTTTTATTTATTTATTTAATTTAAAAATCAATTAAAAAACTTAAAAATAATGTTTTTAAAGATAGAAAATAGCCTTAAACTCACAAAAATATATCTAAAAATCCTAATAAAATTATTAATAAAATCCACTCATTTACCATACCTTTCGTTATTATTTAGGTTAGTTAATTCTCGTCGATCAATCCTCTAAACTCGTGCGCATTTCATCATCTTCAACCGAACGCACCCAATGTGAGTGAATCTCTACAAATTCCCCGTTTTAATCACGTTTTTGGGGTGTATCATGTGTCTTATTATTTATCACATTTAAACTATTGTGCATCTATCATATCCATGATCAAATGTGTATTCAACATGTATCAACTGTTTGTGTGGTTATTGTTTAGATTAAATTTATCATTTTCAGCACATACATTATCATAGGCCGCCGCTCCCCATTACATTATGAGCGTTGAGCTGTTCCCCATTACATTATGAGCGTGAACCAGGCGTTGCCAACATACGATCAGCTCCGTTTGATTGAGCCTTGATCGCACAGACATTTATCATAGGCTGCCGCTCCCCATTACATTATGAGCGTTGTGCTGTTCCCCATTACATTATGAGCGTGAACCAGGCGTTGCCAACATACGATCGGCTCCGTTTGATTGAGCCTTGATCGCACAGACATTTATCATTGGCCGTCCGTTCCCCATTACATTATGAGCGTGAACGTGACGTTGCCAACATATACAGTTTCATTCATGTTATATATTTATGCAAGTTGGTTTGTTACTGTATGTTATTGAATGTTTTGTTGTTATTGTTATTGTATGTTATTGAATGTTTGTTGTTATTGTTATTGTATGTTATTGTTTGTTGTTGTTATTGTTATTGTATGATTATTTTACGTTTGCTCACATATGATTATTGCACAATTTTTCCATATTAAATACAACAAGAAATAAATAATAAATGTTTTCTTACAAGGTTCACTCGCCAACTTTTGTTGACCCAAAAACCATTTTTACACATGATACAGGTGAACAGGATGAAGCAAGGAAAACATAGGAAATCGCCTTAGAAGAAAAATAATGAAGTTAGAAAGATGTATAGAACATGTTGTATTTGTGTGATTTGATTGTATGAATCCTTTTAAATTGTAACAATAAATATGAAACATTATAATAAATGTCATGAGCTTTGATGAAAACCCAATCATGCCCCGATCACCTTTTTCCGCTGCGGGTCGGGGTGTGACAGATTGGTATCAGAGCTTTTGACTATAGGGATATAGGATAGGTTATTAGACCCTTAGAGCCTATACTATAGTTGATTAGATTTTAATTGTTTATGTGGTTACATGCAAACTCATGATGTTTATTTCTTTCATATTTATTACATACACAAATGCATGCAAACACTTCCAATATTACATTTTGTGATACATAGTGAATTATACTGACAGTCAAACATACATACTTACATACATATTCATCATACATATTTCAATATACACCTATTCAAATCATCTTCATACTTTCGTTATTCAAGATTTTGTCGCATTTTTCATTTTTCAAATCTCATCAAAGTGAGTTCTGCGACGGGCATGTAGTAACTGTAAGGGTACCAGTACCGGTAGTCGGAACGTCCTGTCTAGGTTGGCATTCGTATAAATCCAATATAACGGACCAGTTTGCCTACCTGGGGGCTAACGATGAGAGTACGAAGGACCTATTAGGCCAAAGCATGCCACACCAAACGTCGTTCGAACTAACCCCACTTTGAGGTGTCACCGTGTCCACACCTGGATACATTCCGAATATCATACGTTACATACATATTTCTCGATTTTCTCCGGGTTTTAGTGTACGTAACCAGGCAAACACATGCGAACCATATGAAAAACCCGGTAATCATGGGGGCCCACATGATTACGAAGGTGAAGTATGGCGATATGCAAGGCCCAATTACGAGCAAAGCCCAAGACATCCTATGGATGTAGTAGATTTATTATGCTATATTTATTTTATGAATGTTCATTCCTAAATACGACACATGATCCCAAAAACATCCAACTCATACTCTTGATATGTATTCCTTGTAGATGTCTTCTAATTCCGCTCGTAGGAAGATGAGAGCAGGAAAAGCCATCGAGCGCATGGCTGCCCAAATCGCTCAACAAATGGCTGCCGTAATACCCAACATTGTAGTTCAAGTTCAACAAGCCCTTACCGCTAATCCCGTCAATCAAGAAGATCAAAATGTTGTCAACCCTCCCCCAAATACCACTAAATGCACCTACAAGCATTTCAAATCCTGCGACCCTCCAAAATACGAAGGGACTGAAGGTGTCACCGCTCTCCTCCATTGGTTTGAAGAAATGGAAAACACTTTTCTAAATTGCGATTGCCCCGATGATCGCAAAGTGCGATATGCTACTGGTCGTTTACTCGGAATAGCACTTACATGGTGGAATACAGAGAAGGCCAAACGAGGTGTTGAAGATGCTATGACTTTGACGTGGGAAGAGTTGAAGGAAATCATGACAAGACGGTTTTGCCCAAGGAGCGAAATCAAGAAATTAGAGGATGAGTTCTATTCGTTGAAACCAAAGGAAGGCGACCACATCACATACAACAAGAGATTCCCCGAGTTAAATCAAATGGTTCCCAACTTGTTCACTCCTCTTTACCGTTTGATCGAGCACTACATTCGAGGTCTTCCTTCAAAAATTCAAGACTCTGTAATAAGTACCACATCTGCAACTTTGGAAGCAGCAATGGAGTTAGCTACAGAGCTCACCGAGAACCGCATACGGAATAAAGACTTCAAGGAGGAGAAGAAGAGGGATAAAGCATCAACTGAAACCTTAAACTCCACCCAAACCGAATCCCCTTCTCAACCCATTTCTAAGAGAAAACGAGATGGGCAACTTTTTGCTGCCAGCCAACACAATCCACCAACTTCACAAGCCATACCCCTCCAAGCTATTCCAATCACTCAAGTAGCACCCAACTCAACTTACCCAAATAAGAAACCTTACTTTGGACCCCACCCTCAATGCAATACCTGTTCTTATCACCATCCATTTACCTTACCTTGTCGACTATGTGCGAATTGTGGACGCTATGGTCATTCGAGCAAGGTTTGCCGCACCTCTCAAAACCAAACCTTACCCCCTACTCAAAACATGATACAAACATATCAACAACCACAATACCCCATGCTCCTATATGTTCGAGCTTGTTTCAATTGTGGCGACCCTACCCACTTTAGAAACACGTGCCCTCGATTGGTTAACATCATAAACGCCTAAGCTCAAGCAAACCCAGTTAACCAAGCAAATCAAGAAAACCTAACCACTAGGCCACCAGCAAGAGGAAGGGTTTACAACATCAACGCAAATCCTGATGAAGATAATGACGGCCCAAACGAACCACCCAACTAGTTTCTTCACCAAAAATCAAGGATTCAACTCCAACTGCTTAGTATTTATGTTTTAATTATGTTTATCTCAATCTTCATGTAACTCATTTATAAATCGGAAATTGAATCCAAGAATCTTAATGCGAATTACTATCTCAATTTTGTTTTATACTCATTGATTTAACATTTATATCATCATACCTCACGACGTATCTCAGTCTCGTCATTTAAAGAAGTTGAGTTGTGTCTCACTTCCACATGGACTAACCTCTCCATCATAACAAACGAGAGAGGTACTGTCATCATTCAAACATGTATACTATCAGAATTAAGACTCAAGCTTTGGTTGTTGTGTTTGTTATGTTTTAGAGTCACATAGGACTAATCATAACTTACTGATAAAACCAATGAAAATTTGACAAGCATATGGTGGATACGCCGCTGGTACTTCCTATATATAAGTATTCTTGTCAAAAGATCAGAGGCATTGTCAGGCGGTTATGAGAAGTTCCATGTAGGATTTTAGTAATGTCTTGGTTGAAGTTTGTTTTATACTCACTGATTTAGCATTCATATCATCATACATCTCAACGTATTTCAATCTCACCATTCAAAGAAGTTGGGCTGTGTCTCACTTCTACATAGACTAACCTCTCCAACATAAAAAACGAGAGAGGTACTGTCATCATTCAAACATGTATACTATCAGAATAAAGACTCAGGTTTTGGTTGTTGTGTTTGTGTATGTTCTAGAGTCACATCATAGAACCAATCATAACTTACTGATAAAACCAATGAAAATTTGACAAGAATATGGTGGATACGCCGCTGGTACTTCCTATATATAAGTATTCTTGCCAAAGGATCAGAGGCATTTTCAGGCGGTTATGAGAAGTTCCATGTAAGTCTTAGTAGTAGAAGTTTTGTTTTAGGATATAACCTTATCTTTCCAAACATATCAAAACTCTTGCGCATGAAATCATATTTAGTCAATCAACTCTGTTTATCAATATTCATTATCTTAGGCATCAAAAAGCGATTCCTGTAGCAGGGTACTCAACCCTTACAAGGAACGTTACCGCCTCCAACAAAATTTAAACTCTTACTCCCTTCTAAGTATGTAATGGTCAATTAAAACACCATCCTTTTGAGTCAAACATGCCACTACTTAAATTTCGGGACGAAATTTCTAAAAGTAGGGGGTACTGTAACATCCACCGGGTTAACCAAACCCGCTTCGTTTATTAACCGAACAACCAGTTAAAAATTTCGTTGCGTATTTAATGCTCAAATTAATTTTAAACGATACATATTTGATAAATATATTAGAATATAAAATTTATATTTGAAAATTTATTAAAATAGTGGAATAAAAATTTAATGCTGATGCCGGGATTCGAACCCGGGTCAGCCGGGTGAGTCTAACGACTTAACTCGCGCACATATAACCACTCCGCCACTTGATGTTTTTGTAAGTTCTAGGAATCAATTAAAACATAACTTCACTCAGGAATCAACCTGTTTACGCCAACTGAAACCGTAATCGGCTTCCAAACGTCTAAGACGTTTGAGTGATCGCGGAATTCTGATTATAACCGATAAACCGACACCTTCAATCAATTCAGTCTTGAATTAACTTGAATTCTGGTGATGTTCGGTTTTTATAACCGAAGATAATCATTTCCTGAATTACTCCAACAATAACTTCCTCTCTCGACTCAAAATCATCCGCAGAACCTTCAATTTCACTTTCGCTCTATTTTCAGTTCGTCGGAAAAGCTTTTTGAACTCGCCGGACTTCCGCCGGAAAACCGTGTCTTCCATTAAAACAGTAAGTTTCTCAATTCTTCTATATTCTATCAGTTGTTAAGCTTTTGCTAACTCAAACCCTTCAATCAGAATCAGTTCCAGGCGACGATATCGGATAATCATCACTCGCCGGAAAATTTCTGAGAATTTCTAGAACTCGCTGTGAAACGGTATAAACCTTTAAACATTCTGATAACTCTTGTTCAGTACTTCAATTCCACATCTAGCTAATCAAAATTGTTAATTGGTCCGCTCAGACAAAGTCCATAAAAACAGATTCGACGACTTCGCCGGAATTCTGAGAAAGATCATTTCTCCGGTATGTTTACTTCCAAAATCTTCCCTGCCATTTCATTTTAATCATTTGAATGTTTGTCAATCGAATTGAACAAGAAACAGTAGGGTAATCGTTGTCTGTGATATTGTAACGAAGAAGACGAAGTTAGTTTGTATATAAGTTTAATATAATTTGGATTATAACTCGGGTTAGACACATAGTCCAGCGGTGGACTGTGTGCACACATTAATCACACCCCGCGAGTTCGATCCTTGACACAAACTCATTATCTGTAATAAAGAAGTTTTCTTTTTAACTGAACCGGATTAATTCAAGGAAGATGTTAAGTATAATAAAAATCGGTATATTAACCAGGTTAGACACACGGTCCAGCGGTGGACTGTGTGCAACACTAACCCACAGGTCCCGGGTTCGAGACCTATTACACATGCCGGTTCGATGATTAAAATCCTTTTTGAAAATAAAAGAATTTTGAATAAACTAAAACAGTATATAAATATAATTAAAAACAGAATTATTTCGGGTTAGACACGTAGCTCAGTTGGTAGAGCTGCGTGCACGCGTACGGGAGGTCTCGGGTTCGAGCCTTACCCGGCGCATACATGCACACTAGCGAACCGGTCAAACAGTCAACAGTCACGGTCAACGGTCAACGCAAAAGTCAACATTTTTTTTATATTTTTATTTATTTATTTAATTTAAAAATCAATTAAAAATACTTAAAAATAATGTTTTTAAAGATAGAAAATAGCCTTAAACTCACAAAAATATATCTAAAAATCCTATTAAAATTATTAATAAAATCCACTCATTTACCATACCTTTCGTTATTATTTAGGTTAGTTAATTCTCATCGATTAATCCCCTAAACTCGTGCGCATTTCATCATCTTCAACTGAACGCACCCAATGTGAGTGAATCTCTACAAATTCCCCGTTTTAATCACGTTTTTGGGGTGTATCATGTGTCTTATTATTTATCACATTTAAACTATTGTGCATCTATCATATCCATGATCAAATGTGTATTCAACATGTATCAACTGTTTGTGTGGTTATTGTTTAGATTAAATTTATCATTTTCAGTACATACATTATCATAGGCCGCCGCTCCCCATTACATTATGAGCGTTGAGCTATTCCCCATTACATTATGAGCGTGAACCAGGCGTTGCCAACATACGATCGGCTCCGTTTGATTGAGCCTTGATCGCACAGACATTTATCATAGGCCGCCGCTCCCCATTACATTATGAGCGTTGAGCTGTTCCCCATTACATTATGAGCGTGAACCAGGCGTTGCCAACATACAATCGGCTCCGTTTGATTGAGCCTTGATCGCACAGACATTTATCATAGGCCGTCCGTTCCCCATTACATTATGAGCATGAACGTGACGTTGCCAACATATACAGTTTCATTCATGTTATATATTTATGCAAGTTGGTTTGTTATTGTATGTTATTGAATGTTTTGTTGTTATTGTTATTGTATGTTATTGAATGTTTGTTGTTATTGTTATTGTATTTATTGTTGTTGTGTTAGTGTTATTGTATGATTATTTTACGTTTGCTCACATATGATTATTGCACAATTTTTCCATATTAAATACAACAAGAAATAAATAATAAATGCTTTCTTACAAGGTTCACTCGCCAACTTTTGTTGACCCAAAAACCATTTTTACACATGATACAGGTGAACAGGATAAAGCAAGGAAAACATAGGAAATTGCCTTAGAAGAAAAACAATGAAGCTAGAAAGATGTATAGAACATGTTGTATTTGTGTGATTTGATTGTATGAATCCTTTTAGATTGTAACAATGAATATGAAACATTATGAAAAATGTTATGAGCTTTGATGAAAACCCAATCATGCCCCGATCACCTTTTTTCCGCTGTGGGTCGGGGTGTGACCCAAGAAGTCTTTGAGAAGGGCTCTACACCATGTCGTATGCCTGGAGCCTCCATTATCTACATACCATAAACTATCAATGTAAGTAGAAGCTCCCTTAGAAGCAGCCATTAGAGCACAATCACAATCATCTTCACCTTCCTTTGAATCCCATGGATCAGATAGAGAGTTCTTTTCTTTATTAACAGTGTTTTGAGTAATCACTGGTGTAACCACTACTTCATCACAATTTTGACTATCAACAGACTTTGACACCTGTTCCACAGACTCATCACCTTCAACAATTGTCTCTAAGGCCATTAAACAAAAGTTTTCATGTTCTAAATCATTTTTGTCCATAAGAGCAAAGTTTTCATCAGTTAAATCCTTAGGCAAACTACTCCTATCTACAAAGCCTTGTGTGAAAAAGTTTTGTTGATTGACCTCTGCTGGAACAGTGGTTTGAGTAGTTTCAGTGCTTTGTGGTGCTTGTTGCACATGCACTTGAGGTGGTGATGTTTGGACATATTGGATTTGTGGAACAGTGGTTTGGAAATAATGCATAGGTACAATGGCAGCAGGGTGTGCATAATGAGCAGTGTTTTATGCTTGATGAACAGGGGTATATTGGGAATATTGGACAGTGCTTTGTATGTGCTGAGGTCTAGGGCTAGGATGTGTCACAATTGGTCCTGAAACTTGAGATCTACACTCTCTGGCAAAGTAACCTAGCCTATTACATTTGTAGCACTTGATTTTTGATTTGTCTAACCCAACCTTTGACCCCTCATGTAACCCTGGATATTTCCTACCAGTTCTTTTGTAAAACCTGCTTGCTTCACACTTAGCAAAGCAACTTGATGCAAAATGTCCATTTCTTCTAAGTCATTTGGATCAAAGTATTGAAGATCATTTAGTTCAAAACAAAGATTATCAGCGGTTTGGCATTCCCCATTAGTAGTAAAAGCATAGTTGGGAGGATGAGAATCAGAGTTAAAGTTTCCTCTAGAGATTATTTCAATAAAATGATCATAACCCTGATCCTTTCCACTGCCAGAACCCTCTTCATGACTATAAAGAGCAGTGTTACCCAAGGTATAGTCGTCAGTTGCTTTCCCTAACTCTTGCAACTTTTTTTTATGGTTTAACACTTTCTCATAAGTGAGGAGTCAACCATGAAGTTGTGTGAGGGACATTTCTTTAAACCCAACAGATGTTTGAGTAACGTAAGCTACAGTCTCCCATTTTTTTGGTAACGATCTTAATAAACGACTATTGACAGTCGAATTAGGAAATTCCATGTTAACCAGCTTCAATTCACTGATGAGACAGCTAAAATGTTCGAATTGTTGTGTTAACGATTCACCTTTCACATTACAAAATGTTTCATACTGTTGATTCAGAACTTCTATATTGTTTTCAATCACCTCTTCAATACAACTGAATTGCTCTTTTCGTGCATCCCATAACTCCTTTGCACTATTCCAGTGGAGCAGTCCAGCATAAATCTCATTGGGCAAGGCAGATGCAACAATGCTAAAAGCCTTAGCATCCAATACTATTTTCTGGAAATCCTGCTCGGAGTAATTTTCAGGATTTTTTGGCACTTGAGTATTGGGATTCTCTGTACTGGGAACCATTGGAACATGTGGTCCATATACAACGGATCGCCAACAACCGGTGTTCTATTGAGCTAAAATGTCACCCATCTGACGCTGCCATATGAAATATTCATTACGTTTCAGCATTGGTGGTTTAACATAGATCCAATGATGGATTCTTGTGTGTTTTGAGACATTTCTGCTTGTTTACAACAGATTTGTGTTTTAAAAACTTTGAACATAATAAAAATATGTATTCAAGTAAAACTATCAAACTAATTAGCAGGGAGAGCCGATCTTTCAAATCAAATTGATATTAATCAAATTTTGATTGACAAAGCTCTGATACTAATTGTAGGATCTGAGTTTGATTTACTTGTAGTTTTTGTTTCAAGGAATGTAAATTTGTTTGAAATTCAAAGTAAATGCAGCGGAAATAAAGAAAACTTTTACTACAAGTAAAGGTTGTTTGTTTTCATCATCATCATGCTTTCAGGTGTGTAAAATTTGCATGTGATTCACAAACTCCCCCTTAGCCTATTATAAAGCTTGATAGTACAGAAAATGGAAGAAGATGATGGTGTAAAGATCCTTTTAAGAAGACAAGAATAACTGTTACATTGACACTAGTATTTATACTAACTATCTAACCACTGAGCATCTTTGATAACGTCAAGGTTGATAGTGACATCTAACAATAACCTAACTAACTAGAAACACTGATCCCTAACATTTGTTAGTGCAAAAGCACTGTTACAATGAAATTAAAACAAATAAACTAAACTCTGATGGCTAAGCTCTGCTTCCTTTCTTCTGTCATACCTTTGGCTTTTGTGTAGGCAGATGTTTGCATGAATCAGACTTTAGAAGGCAAAGTTTAGACAATCAGTGGTTCTAAGTGCTGTTAGAATGACCAATCCTCTGATAGAGTATTTTGGCTTTATATCATCTGTTCCTTTGTACAGGTTCAATCCCAACAGTCGTGCATCTCTTACAAGATTAGCACTTCTTTCTGTAAAGGTTTCTCCCCTTTTTGGCATCATCAATGTTTCCCAGGATTACTATAGGAGGAGTGGTACCAGTGGTTTGAAGGATGTGAGCCTTGATTGCCTTGATATCTGCAACTGTATCCATGTATCTGGCATCAACCAAGTTTCTCAATTCTTGCATTTGATGTTTATGTTGGAGGTCATCAAAATATCTTTGTTGTTGAAATAGAGGGTCTAATGCTTGTTTGAGATCATTAGTGGTTATGACAGAGGGTTGGCTCTTAGTACCTATCATCTGCTTCAATAATTTTTTTTATTTCAAGTACAGATGATTCAATGTTAGATACTCTCTCCATCAAATCTTGATATTTTAGATCATCACCTATTTTAATAGGATCATCTGAACTCCTACCAAATGTGGTAGTTGTAACTACATCATCATGAACAAGGGTCTCAACCCCTGTTTGAAACATAGATGCCCCTTGATCTTGGAACTGGGACTTCCCACTGGAACAGAGGTTACCTTGGTAGCTTCAGCAGTGGTTGCCTTCAAAAGGTCTTATATATGTGACCACCGTCCAATTGAAACTTGGTAGTTTATTAATTGTAGTAGCTGCTCTTGTTGAACTATCACCAAGAGTTACTTGTAACCCAAGGGATGTATCCTTTTCACTTGCTGATGGGCTATCAATGAGTAAGGAATCAGACGCAGTCACTTGTTCAAGTACATTCTCATTAGTAGGTTGGTGAGAAGAACTGGTTAATGTCTGTTCCAACTCCATTGCATTCAGCAAAGGCAAAATGGCAGGTGGTAGTGATTTTGTTGGTGAAGGGTGTGGTGCAGAAAGAGACATTGCCCTGAGAGAGGGGTTGTGGAAGATGGAACCAAATGGATCCAGAGCTTCATAATTAGGTGTCCCTATGTTTACAACCTTTTCCTTTTGTGAGGAAGAAGGAGGAGTTTCAAAGCCAGGTTGAGATATTTCTAACATCTGCTGTGAAGAAGTAGCAGCAGTGTTTTGTGGTGGCTTTTGTGTTGTCACTGGGTTAACCTCTGGGATCTCATCTTCCAGAGGACCCTTTTTGGGTTTGGTGGGCTTTTTGGGAATTTTCTTTGGTTTCTTTTTGGAGATTTTTGGTGTGGGTTTCAGGGCAGTGGTTATAGTGCCCTGATCACCAAGAGCAGTGGGCTTAGTAGCAAGAGGTTGAGATTCAACATTTTGTTCTAGTAAAACTTGCTCTTCCTCTTCTACTTGTGTTTTTGAAACTTTATCTTGATTGGTTATTCTTGTAAAAGTTTCATGAGTTAGGCTGCCTGGTTTAATCACAGTGTCTTGTTTAACATCATTATCAAGTAACTGATTATGAAGATAAACACTCAAAAATCTTGGGTGCATCAAGAAAGCTTTTTCTTTTTTAATATTTTTGAAATTCGCCACAAGATCATTGAACAGTATCTGAGAAAAGTTAAAATCTGATCCAGTTAAGATGGCATATCCCAGATACTGAATGTTCAATGGGATTTCATAAAAGTTGTGGTCTTGGCTGAGAGACAAATGAAAAGAGTATGAAAGAAAAATCTCATCTCAGAAAGAAAATTGGGTTTGAAGATTGTCATACCTTTAAGTTGCCCAATGTAACCCCTTTCCAGAAATTCTGCTTGCACCACATTTATTGGGAATGACATAGGATGTGCCATAACATTCAATTTAAACACTTGTGCGATTGATTGAGGAGTAATTTTCATCAGTGTTTTCCCACTCTGGATAATATGACATAAGGAACATCTTTTTGAGAATGAACTTCAGTGTTTGCCCAAAATTGTCTTTGTGCATCTTGATAAATTGGGGCTTTGATGGTTAACATGTGCTTAAATTTCGATTCTTTCAAGATTTTTATCATCAGATGATATCTTATATTTGAATCTATTTCTTCAAAAATTGTTGTATAGTTGTGAAGAGTTTTGATGATGAGGGTAAATGGAGGTCTTTCTGGCTTGGATTTTGCTTTTGATTTGGTTTTAGGAGCCATGATTGAGAGAAAATCGTTTTGAGCATTTTGAATTCGACACGATAAAGTGGAAACTCGGTTATGGATAGAACATGGTTTTTATAGGGTTTTGAAAAAGTGATGATGACGTGGAATCTGATGCAATTGATTGTCTCTGTCCATGTGTATCCTCTGTTTGAAAATGGAAGACAGTTGTTTTGAAAGCACTGTTTTAGATTATGGGCAGTGGATTGAGAACAGTGTTTGACACTATCAGAGGATACACTTTTATCAGTGGATAGACTTTTCTAAACAACCAGTGTTTTAATGCTATCAGTGGTTTGAACAGACTTTGAAGGTTTATTGAAAACTTAATTTTAGAACTATTTTTAAGGATGGAATTTTGATTTTCTGAAAACATTTTTATGCTATTTACACATGGAATACCAGAAAACTGTTTTTAATCCATGTTTAGCATTGCAATTCTAGAGATCAAGCTTTCAAAGGTAGATGTATCCAAAGCTTTTGTTAGAACATCTGCCAGCTGATCCTTAGTATGGACATGTTGTAAAGAAATCAAACCTATTTCATAGCAATCGCTCACAAAGTGATGTCTGATGTCAATGTGTTTTGTGGTAGAATGAGAGACAGGATTTTTTATGATATTTTCTGCACCTTGACTATCAATTTTGAGTGGAGTCTTTAAAGCAGTGATACCAAAATCCAAAAGTTGATTTTGAAGCCACAGGATTTGAGCAATGCAACTTGCAGCAGCTTTATATTCTGCCTCAGCAGTGGATGTGGAAGCTGCAACTTGCTTTTTTCTTCGTCAAGACACTAGACAATTACCTAGGAATTGGACACCTCCTGATGTGGACTCCCTTGTTGTCTTGCATCCAGCAAAGTCACTATCTGAATAACCTGAAAGCTCAATTATCCCATTAGCAGGATACCAGATACCAAGTGTGGGAGCACCTTTTGTGTATCTGAATATTCTTTTCACAGCAATAAGATCAGACTTTCTAGGTTGTGATATGGGTCTGGCATAAACACATGTTGCAAACACGATGCCTGGCCTAGAAGCAGTTAGGTACAATAAAGACCCAATCATACTTCTATAAAGTGTTTGATCAACCAAGTCATCTTTATCAACAATAGTGACCAGCTTTGAAGTTGCCATGGGTGTGCTACAAGGTTTACAATCATCCATATCACACTTTTTAAGCAGTTCTTTGACATACTTATTTTGATGGATGAAAGTGCCATTGTGCATTTGTTTGACTTTTAAACCAAGGAAACATTGCAACTCACCTATTGCACTTATTTCAAACTCTACTGCTATGAGTTTTCTGAACTCTTCACACATGGCAGTGCATGTGGATCCAAAAATGATGTCATCCACATAAATTTGGACAAGCATCAAATCTTTTCCTTTCCATTTTAAAAACAAAGTTTTATCAATATTACCTCTTGAAAAACCTATGGGTAAGAGAAAAGTGGATAGAGTTTCATACCAGGCTCTTGGTGCTTTTTTTAGACCATACAGTTCTTTGTTTAACCTGTAAACATGATCAAGATGAAATGCATCTTCAAATCCAGGAGGTTGATACACATACACTTCTTCCTTGATCTTTCCATATAGGAATGCATTTTTAGTGTCCATTTGAAACACTTTGATGTTGTGGTTAGCAGCAAAAGCTAAGAACAGTCTGATGGCTTCTAACCTTGCTATAGGAGCAAAGGTTTCATCATAGTCAATACCTTCTTCCTGTCTATAGCCTTGAACCACGAGCCTTGCTTTATTCTTGACAACAATACCCCTCTCATCTGTTTTGTTTTTGAAGACCCACTTTGTTCCAATTGGACTGACATCCTTAGGCAGTGATATAAGTTTCCAAACTTGTTGTCTTTTAAACTGAAGGAGCTCCTCTTGCATAGCTTCTACAAAACTGTTGTCTTTTAGTGCCTCTTGGTACTAGACAGGTTGTGTGAGTGATAAAAACCAGCAAAAAGACAAATGTTTTGGGATCGGCCTCTTGTGAGCGCTCCCTCATTGATGTTGTCAATAACTTGATCCAATGGATGGCTTTTGAGGAAAATCAAATCACCTTGATATGGGATGATTGCATTTTTGAGGTGAAGCTTGCAAATGTGTATCATCTGAGCTAACCTCTACTGGTGAATTTGATGGTACAACCTCTGATTGGAATGGAGTTGGTGGTATGGGTGGCATGGTTGTGAATGTTTGTTGATTTTTATCCACATTTGATGGTTTTTTATCAACAGTGTTTTGATTTTGAGAGCAGGCAGAGGATTGAGTATTGACCACTGTTGAACCAGCAGAGCTTTCACCATTGTTACTAACATATGCTCCTCTACTTGAAGGACTGATCTTGAAATTTGGAAGTATGCAATCATATCCTTGCTCTTGTGTTGTTGATTTTGGTGTACCAGCATGGTTAGTCTTGACATACACATCTTCAAATGTACATTTATCTAAACAGTTCAGCAGGATTTGCTGGGATTTTCAAAGATGAGAGTTCATTGAAATTCACTTTCGAAGTTTCTTCAACACACTAAGTCCTAGAGTTAAAAACTCTGTAGGCTTTAGCAGTGGTTGAGTATCCCAGAAAATAACCACAATCAACTTTAGCTGCAAACTTAGAGATAGAATCTTTTAACTTCAAAATGAAACAAGGACAGCCAAAAACATTGAAATATGAGATCAGAGGTTTGATTTTGTGAAGCAATTCATAAGCAGTCTTTTGATGCCTAGGGTTAATCAAAACTCTGTTCTGAACATTGCAAGCAGTGTTTATAGCCTCTACCCAAAAAGACAATGGTAAACCAGAGTCTGCTAGCATAGTTCTTGCAGATTCAACTAAAGTTTTGTTTTTCCTTTCATCCACCCCATTTTGTTCTGGAGTTCTTGGGACACTAAATTGCCTAGCAATCCCTTTTGACTCACATAAGGCATCCAACTCCTTGTTTCTAAACTCTGTCCCATTCTGTAACACCCCGACCGCGTAAAAACAACAAACCACGACGGAAACGTCGGGGAGTCACGTTAACAGATTGTTACAACAACACATGGTAATTAAAGTTATGTTTTATTGGATATTGAAATTACATAGTTACACTGTCTTGAAGTTTAAAATAAACTAATTAAACTACTGTATTTCATATTTTAAGACACCAAGTCCGCGTCCAATTCTACGTGAGCATTCATCGACATCAAACTTGGTTTCCTGAAACATATATGAAAACGAGTCAGCAAAAATATGCCGGCGAGTACATAGGTTTTGTGAGTGTGTCAAATTCATGGCTTTGAATATGTATTGCAATACCTCGTCAGACTACTAGAGTCGTTCATTTAAAAACTTTGTTATCAAAAGTATTTGGTATTGCAGTGATAACAAACCAACTAAAAAAAGTTAGTTATAGTTTATAAAAGACTTGTAGCCATGAATCTTGACCAAAACATTTGTTTTGTAAATTCGAGTAGTAAATCGCCTTGAAGAAACCTTGTATGGTTTATATCTTTAACTGAAAATCGTTGTGTGTCATTGTTTGAAGACCTTTGTTCCAAGTGATGCAAATAACGGCACAAATGTAATATGATAAAGGCACTTATATATAGGAAGTACCAGTGGCGTATCCACCATGCTTTTATCACATTACACACGTTTTGTTATCTAAATCACCTACCATAAACCAATCTTTCATTGTCCGTGTCATAAACCAATCATCCATTGTTCGTGTCATAAACCAATTGTTCATCGTCCGTGTAAACAAATCGTCCTTATTTTAATTGTGAAAACTTTTGGTCGTTTTGGTGAATACATTCAAACCTGTGTTGACTCGTCTATACCACCAAAGGGTATCTTTAAATTGCAATAATAAACCACCAAAGGGTTTGTTAAAGTAAACAGTTTCAGTCGTTGCCCAAACTTCCCCACAAACACCAGGAAACTTGGTAACGGGATTGTCAGTCCTATGGTACCATAACTTACTACTGGTCGGCTTGGCCAAAGCTAATGAATGTCATTCGTGTCATGTATATAACGCACCAACAAGTTCGTTCACATTATTGAAATCGTCGTGTTTATATAAACCACAGCATTTGTAATTTGAAAACTTGAAAACAATTTAGCACATATGAATCACCCCAAAATATTGAAAACATAAAAGAGAGGAGCTATGTACTCACATAGTCACCGCAAAACATGTAAAAAGAGAGGTCTATGTACTCACTTGGGATTACAAAGTAACCTTGAATAAAAGATCAAACAAGCTCAAAAGTCCGAGAAATCAAACGTGCCCTAAAATTGGATAACTATGTAAATGTCGGGACTTTTATCGGCGGATCGGATAGAATGAGGTCTTGTAAACCAAATGAGTGTTGGAACTTATATGAAATGGTTTAACAAAGTTAACATTCTGATTTGGAAAGATTCCTAAGTGGACCCGTTATGACTCGTTAAGGTAGTTTTATGCTACTTTAACGGATCATTTACGTAAAAACGTGTTCGGATGGTTAGATATGTGTTGTGACAGGTCTAATATGCTAAATTAAGTTTAATATTGTTGCAACATCAGTTTATATGTCAAAACATTGGTCACATATGCTTAATGTTGATTTATGCGCAAAAAGGGCATTTTGGTCATTTATAGGGCATAATAGACGACTTAACATAACACTAACCAAACGACGTGACCATAAGGTATAACCTCAGGGGGTTATTCCCTATACAACTATGGTCACATATATGTGTTTGGTCGGATCCTAAGATCGACCAAACGGGTCGGATTCGAAAGTCAAAGCGGTGGTCAAGACCGCTCGACTTACGACCCTAAATAAGCACTAAACTAAAAGTGACGAGTTAAACATGTTAAACATGTCTAACAAGGTTTATAAAACTGATTTGTATCAAAACGAAGGGTTTTGATACCCGAAAATAGTTCCATCGTATAGTGCGCATTTACGCATTATTGACCGAAACTTTGACTCGTCACTTCGACTAGGAAATGTGATAATCAGTAGGCATGATCGCTAAGGATCATAACCATCGTGATTACGATCACGTTGCAAAGTCCAATTGGACTTTACTTTGACCAATTAATGGTCAAAGCTGAAAGTCAAACACTATTTGACTTTTAGCTTGAAATAGCTAACACGAATGAACAAGGCTAAGTTACAACACTTACTTGTGCTCAAAGCAACCAAAGATGAAGAAAAGACTTAGAAAACTCAGTTGGGAGACCTCCAACAAAGTGGGAGTTCTCCTCTTAGAGTTATAGAGAGGAAGGGAAAAATGATCAAGTTAAAATGTGAGATCAAGGGCTTATTTATAGTTGTGGAGGATGGATTTGATGATCACAAGTGTCAAGGACCATTCTAGGATCATTCCACATCGTGTCAAGACCAGGCTAGAACATGGAGATCATGAATCTTGGGTTTCAAAGCTGTAAAACAACTGTCTGCCATATTTCTGCTGTAACTGGGCATCCCCGCACGTCGCGGGAGATCTTGGGGGGTCTTTCGCGTGGCGCCTGGAATTCCTAAGTTTCAGAATTGGCAGAACAGTTCCCTACAGCCTAAAACTTGTTTTTAACGAGTTTTAGAACTTTTAACACCCGTTAACCCCATTTTTAAGCTTTATAAGGAAGATAAAGCATAGGGAACTTGAAAAATGCTTGGAAACATTTCGGATGTCGGTTCATTTGGTCGTACGGTTGCGGTTTTCGGTTAATTACGACGGAAATTGTAACGAACGCGCAAATGACCGTAAACGCGTAATGATTGATATTTTTGCATTCCAATTATTAAAATACTAGATTTTAATGATTACAAAAATTTTAGATGTGCGTATATGTTCCGGAGTAGGAAACACGCGATTTGGCATAGTTTCGCAGAATTTGCAAAATAGCCCCTGAAGTTGAATAAGCATGTGTTTGCCATACCGAAGCCCTCAAAACTTATTTCTAAGTTATGTAAAGGGTATTTTTAGCTTATTTCAATGTTCCAGAGTGTACGTCGCGTTAAACTGATTACGTATGCGTAATAGTTTGCGATTTCACTTCTAGAAGTTGTTTAAGAGTTCGGAATCGTGAAAGAATCGAATATGTGCAATTGTCATGATAAAAATACAAATATCATAAATAAAACAAAAAAATTTCATTGATTGATAATTCGTCCGGAATTGATACATGATCGGATCACCTCAAATGTCATAGTCTCCCCTATTTTAGGAAATTTCGTCCCGAAATTTAATTAGAGGAAACTTGTGGAAACAGATGTGGGTACTTCGCTTTCATTTTATCCTCTCATTCCCAAGTAAATTATGGGCCACGTTTGGATTCCCAGCGAACTTTGACTATCAGAATTCGTCTTCGTTTATGTTTCTTGACTTCACGGTCCAAAATCTCCACAGGTTTCTCGACGAAGTGCATTGTGTCGTCAACATGAATTTTGTCGAGAGGGGCGTGAAGATATGCGTCGGCTAAACACTTCATTAGGTTGGACACGTGGAATGTTGGGTGAACGTTCCCAAGTTTAGGAGGTAGCTCTAGTCAGTAGGCCACCTTTCCGATTCTTTCAACGATCTTGAATGGTCCAACGTATCGTGGTGCAAGTTTTCCTTTCTTTCCAAATCTGTCCACTCCTTTCCAAGGGGATACCTTGAGTAGGACGTGATCACCAAATTGGAATTCCAAGGGCTTGCGTCGTATGTCCGCGTAACTCTTTTGACGGCTTCTAGCTGTCAGAAGGTTATCGCGTATTTTCTTGACTTTGTCTGTTGTGTCATGAAAAAGTTCGGGTTCAGTAAATTAAGACTCTCCAACTTCATTCCAACAGACAGGTGAACGACATTTTCGACCGTATAAAGCTTCGAAATGCACCATATTGACGCTAGCGTGATAACTATTGTTGTAGGAGAATTCGATCAATGGTAGATCCGAATCCCAGCTACCACCAAAGTCGATCACACACGCTTTAAGCATATCCTCCAATGTTTGAATTGTGCTTTCAGTTTGTCCATCCGTTTGAGGATGATAAGCGGTGCTTAAATTGAGTTTGGTTCCCATAGCAGATTGCATGGTTGAGATGAGAACTGAGCATCTCTATCAGATATGATGTCCAAAGGAACACCATGACGAGATACAATCTCGTCGACATAGATCTTGGCGAGTTTGTCAGCAGAGTAATCCTCACGAATTGCCAAAAAGTGTGCTGACTTTGTTAGACGATCAATGATTACCCAAATGGCATCATGACCTTTAGATGTGCGCGGTAGTTTTGTGATGAGATCCATCGCAATGTTCTCCCACTTCCATACCGGAATTTATGGTTGTTCAAGCAAACCAGATGGGCGTTGATGTTCAGCCTTGACTTTAAGACAGGTTAGGCATTTTGTTACATACAAGGCAATGTCTTTCTTCATACCCGGCCACCAATACTGGGTACGAAGATCCTTGTACATTTTGTATGCACCAGGATGGAGTGAATAACGAGACTTATGAGCTTCATCCATCAATAAGGTGCAAAGGTTGTCTTGACTTGGAACCCACAAACAGTTCAAATAATAGAGTAATCCATTGTCTCTCGTTTCGAGATGAAGCTCAAGTTGATGCGGTAATTCACTACCCATCATACCTTGTGTAACGCAAGTACGTTGAGCTTGGAAAATACGTGTCTTGATATCAGATTGAATTCGAACACAATGAAGCTTGACACGTTCCTTACGACTGAGCGCATCGGCCACAACATTCGTCTTACCTGGATGGAAGCGAATTTCGCAGTCGTAGTCGTTTAAAAGTTCGACCCAGCGTCGTTGTCTCATGTTCAGCTCCTTTTGATTGAATATATGTTGGAGACTTTTGTGGTCGGTAAAAACTAAGCATTTCGTACCATAAAGGTAGTGTCTCCGAATCTTGAGAGCAAAAACTACAGCACCTAATTCAAGATCATGGGTCATGTAGTTCTTCTCGTGGACTTTCAATTGTCTTGACGCATAGGCTATGACTTTATCTCGTTGCATAAGAACACAACCAAGGCCTAGGTTCGATGCGTCACAATAGACAACAAAATCATCGTTGCCATTGGGTAAAGATAGAATAGGAGCATCGCAGAGTTTTTGTTTCAGAGTTTGGAAAGCTTCCTCTTGTTTGGGTCCCCACTCAAAAGGCTTATTCTTTTAAGTCAAAGCCGGTAAGGGGAACCGCGATCTTTGAGAAGTTCGCAATGAATCGACGGTAATATCCTGCAAGACCAAGAAATGAGTGAACTTCTGAGGGAGTAGTGGGTGTGTTCCAATCCTTAATCGCAATGATTTTGGAAGGATCCACATGTATACCTTGCTCGTTGACTATGTGTCCCAAGAATTGAACTTCTTTTAGCCAAAACTCGCACTTGGAGAATTTGGCATAAGGTTGTTCTTTCTTTAGTAGTTCCATAGTTAATCGAAGGTGTTGTTCGTGTTCGGCTCGAGACTTGGAATAAATAAGAATGTCGTCGATGAAAACAATGATGAACTTGTCCAAATAAGGTTTACAAACCCGTTTCATCAAGTCCATGAAAACAGCTGGAGCATTTGTCAAACCGAAAGGCATGACAGGAAACTCGTAATGACCATATCGAGTGCGAAAGACAGTCTTGGGAATATCTTCTTCGAGCACACGAAGTTGATGATACCCAGAACGCAGATCAATCTTTGAAAATTAATTAGCACCTTGTAGCTGATCAAAGAGATCATCAGTGCGAGGTAGGGGATATCGATTTTTTATCATGAGTTTGTTGAGCTCACGATAATCGATACATATACGAAAAGATCCTTCCTTCTTTTTCACAAATAGGACAGGAGCGCCCCAGGGTGAATAGCTCGGACGAATGAATACTTTATCAGATAGCTCTTGAAGCTGTTTCGATAATTCTTGTATCTCAGATGGTGCAAGACGGTAAGGAGATTTAGCAATTGGGTTGGCACCAGGTACTAGATCAATGCGGAACTCAACTTGACGTACAGGAGGTAAACCGGGTAATTCCTCAGGAAAACCGCAGGATAATCTCGAACAACGGGGATATCCTGAATAGTTATGCCTTTGCCTTTCTCCTCTACGATATGTGACAGGAAGGCAACATAGTTCTTTCGTAGGTATTTTTGGGCTTGGTTACAAGTCATGAGTTTAAGGTTACTAGCGGGTTTCTCTCCACGAACTTCTAAGACTTCACCAGAGGGAAGAGGTATTTGAACTATCTTGTCAAAAAAAATAACTTCGGCATGATGCTTGGTTAAGCAATCCATTCCTATGATGATGTCGAAACTCCCGAGTTGCATTGGTGTGAGGTTAATGGCGAAAAGGTGGTTATTGAGGTTCAATTGGCAATCACGAATGATAGAATCAAGTTTAAGAGGTTCGCCACTAGCTATATCGACAGCCAAGGGCTTTCCTAGTTTAGTTCTTGGTATTGAAAGTAATGGTTCAAAGGCTAAGGATACGAAACTCATATCGGCACCCGAATCAAAAAGAATAGAAGCAGGATGATTGTTGACAAGGAACGTACCGTTAATGACTTCGTTATTAGCACCGGCCTCATTGGCGTTAATGTTGAATGCTCGTCCACGAGCTTGATTGGCATTGGCTGACTTCGGGCAGTTGTTCTTGTAATGGCCCATCTCGCCACAGTTAAAACATGACCCAGGTGGAAAGTGAGGTCGAACGGGATTTGCTTGTGGTTGGACAAGATCCTGAGCAACTTGTTTGGAACAGATCGACAAACATTGGCCAAGTGACCAAATCTTCCACAAGTAGTACATTGACGACACGGTTGATGATCTTGGTGGTGACCGTTGCACCGATTACACAACGGTGCAGTACCAGCATATGGCTTCCTTGTAGGAGGTTGAGCTGGTTGGTTTTGGGGAGCTTGATTGGGTTGAGCGGCTGGAGCGGGTTGTGTAGTAACGGCAAAGTTCTGAGAAGCCTTACGCTTCTTTGAACGTTTAGAAGGCTCAGCTTTGTTTCCCTTTTGATTCTCTTGAGTGGTTTTGGTGGATGATTTCTTATCACCTTTGCGATGAAGGTTACCCTTTTTGACCTGAGACTCGGTCAAAGTCGCAGCTAGCTCAATGGCCTGTCGGACAGCAGTTGGGTTACTTCCGGTAACAATGTCCTGAGCAGGATCAGGCAAACCATCGATATACTTCTCGATTGCCTTATCCAAAGGTGTCACCAGTGAAGGACAGAGTAAACTCAACTCCTCGTACCAGTCAGTATAAGCACGATGCTCACCACTATCCTGTTTGAGATCATGGAATTCGTTTTCAAGCGCCCTCTGCTCATGACGAGGACATAATTCCTTCATCATTAGAGCCCTAAGCTCTTCCCAAGTTTGTGCTAAGGCTACATTAGCACCTATGTCTCTCATAATACCATTCCACCATGTAAGAGCTCTCTTTTTGAATACGCTCGACGCAAACTCAACTTTTCACTCGTTTGGGCATTGCACATGACGAAAAGTACTTTCGTGGCTCTAAAGCCATTGCAAAAGCCCAGTAGCTCCCTCAGACCCAGAAAAGAGAGTGGTTTAGCCGAACAAAATTGTTTATAGTTGCATGGAACTTGTGCATTGTTATTGTTATTGTTGTTCGCTTGATTGAGTTGGGTCACCAGATTTGGGAGTACAGCAGCAATTTGCTGAGCGATAATAGCTGCCATTTCGGCATTTTGAGTTGTGTCACGTCTAGGAGGCATTCTAAAAGAAAACATGGAGGAAGATACGTGAGATTGATATAAATCAAGAGAGGTGTTGAAAATATCGATGAAATAAGGATGGTGGTCATTCGTTTGTTTCTCAAAACAAACAAACAACGCATGGTGACTAGTCAAAGTAAATGGTTCTTTATAATGTATCGCGAAGACATGCTTTAGCCTATAGGTGGATACTCACCCCAAGAGTTCCCAGGTAAGAGTGACTGGTCCGATTAAGTGGATTTGTATGAACACTCAAACCTTGGACTGAAAACTCGGGGTATAGGCACCACCCTTCCAGATTGCATGTGTTCACATTAATAAAACCCAAACTTTGACGAGATTTGAAAATCTTAAAGGCTTAAAGAGACCGATGATTCATTTTTGACTTTATGCCTTCAATTTTGTCTTGTTTTTGGTAATCACCTAAGGATAGGTGATGGTAGTGTATTAAGAATCTAAACGCAAGCAAACTAGCGTTAGGGTCCTAGGAAGGTTATAGTCTAGATCAAAGCATTACTAATAATTTAATTCCCTATAACAAGTGCTCTGATACCAATCTATAACACCCCGACCGCGTAAAACCAACAAACCACGACGGAAACATCGGGGAGTCACGTTAACAGATTGTTACAACAACACATGGTAATTATAGTTATGTTTTATTGGATATTGAAATTACATAGTTACATTGTCTTGAAGTTTAAAATAACTAATTAAACTATGCCTTTCATATTTTAAGGCACTTAGTCCGCGTCCAATCCTACGTGAGCATGCATCGACATCAAACTTGGTTTCCTGAACATATGTGAAAACGAGTCAGCAAAAATATACCGGCGAGTACATAGGTTTTGTGAGTGTGTCAAATTCATGGCTTTGAGGATGTATTGCAATACCTCATCAGACTACTAGAGTCATTAATTTAAAAACCTTGTTATCAAAAGTATTTGGTATTGCAATGATAACTAACCAACTAAAACAAGTTAGTTACAGTTTATAAAAGACTTGTAGCCATGAATCTTGACCAAAACATTTGTTTTGTAAATTCGAGTAGTAAATCGCCTTGAAGAAACGTTGTATGGTTTATATCTTAAATTGAAAATCGTTGCTTGTCATTGTTTGAAAACCTTTGTTCCAAGTGATGCAAATAACATCACAAATGTAATATGATAAAGGCACTTATATATAGGAAGTATCAGCGGCGTATCCATCATGCTTTTATCACATTACACACCTTTTGTTATCTAAATCACTTACCATAAACCAATCGTTCATTCTCTGTGTCATAAACCAATCATCCATTGTTCGTGTCATAAACCAATTGTTCATCGTCCTTGTTTTAATTGTGAAAACTTTTGGTCGTTTTGGTGAATACATTCAAACCTATGTTGACTCGTCTATACCACCAAAGGGTATCTTTAAATTGCAATAATAAACCACCAAAGGGTTTGTTAAAGTAAACAGTTTCAGTCGTTGCCCAAACTTCCCCACAAACACCAGGAAACTTGGTAACGGGATTGTCAGTCCTATGGTACCATAACTTACTACTGGTCGGCTTGGCCAAAGCTAATGAATGTCATTCGTGTCATGTATATAACGCACCAACAAGTTCGTTCACATTATTGAAATCGTCGTGTTTATATAAACCACAGCATTTGTAATTTGAAAACTTGAAAACAATTTAGCACATAGAATCACCCCAAAATATTAAAAACAAAAAAGAGAGGAGCTATGTACTCACATAGTCACCGCAAAACATGTAAAAAGAGAGGTCTATGTACTCACTTGGGATTACAAAGTAACCTTGAATAAAAGATCAAACAAGCTCAAAAGTCCGAGAAATCAAACGTGCCCTAAAATTGGATAACTATGTAAATGTCGGGACTTTTATCGGCGGATCGGATAGAATGAGGTCTTGTAAACCAAATGAGTGTTGGAACTTATATGAAATGGTTTAACAAAGTTAACATTCTGATTTGGAAAGATTCCTAAGTGGACCCGTTATGACTCGTTAAGGTAGTTTTATGCTACTTTAACGGATCATTTACGTAAAAACATGTTCGGATGGTTAGATATGTGTTATGACAAGTCTAATATGCTAAATTAAGTTTAATATTGTTGCAACATCAGTTTATATGTCAAAACATTGGTCACATATGCTTAAAGTTGATTTATGCGCAAAAAGGGCATTTTGGTCATTTATAGGGCATAATAGACGACTTAACATAACACTAACCAAACGACGTGACCATAAGGTATAACCTCAGGGGGTTATTCCCTATACAACTATGGTCACATATATGTGTTTGGTCGGATCCTAAGATCGACCAAACAGGTCGGAATCGAAAGTCAAAGCGGTGGTCAAGACCGCTCGACTTACGACCCTAAATAAGCACTAAACTAAAAGTGACGAGTTAAACATGTTAAACATGTCTAACAAGGTTTATAAAACTGATTTGTATCAAAACGAAGGGTTTTGATACCCGAAAATAGTTCCATCGTATAGTTCGCATTTACGCATTATTGACCGAAACTTTGACTCGTCACTTCGACTAGGAAACGTGGTAATCAGTAGGCATGATTGCTAAGGATCATAACCATCGTGATTACGATCACGTTGCAAAGTCCAATTGGACTTTTCTTTGACCAATTAATGGTCAAAGCTGAAAGTCAAACACTGTTTGACTTTTAGCTTGAAATAGCTAACACGAATGAACAAGGCTAAGTTACAACACTTACTTGTGCTCAAGGAAACCAAAGATGAAGAAAAGACTTAGAAAACTCAGTTGGGAGACCTCCAACAAAGTGGGAGTTCTCCTCTTAGAGTTATAGAGAGGAAGGAAAAAATGATCAAGTTAAAATGTGAGATCAAGGGCCTATTTATAGTTGTGGAGGATGGATTTGATGATCACAAGTGTTAAGGACCATTCTAGGATCATTCCACATGTTCAAAGACGTGTCAAGACCAGGCTAGAACTTGGAGATCACGAATCTTGGGTTTCAAAGCTGTAAAACAACTGTCTGCCATTTTTCTGCTGTAACTGGGCATCCCCCGCGCGTCGCGGGAGATCTTGGGGGATCTCTCGCGTGGCGCCTGGGATTCCTAAGTTTCAGAATTGGCAGAACAGGTCCCTACAGCCTAAAACTTGTTTTTCGACGAGTTTTAGAACTTTCAACACCCGTTAACCCCATTTTTAAGCTTTATAAGGAAGATAAAGCATAGGGAACTTGAAAAATGCTTGGAAACATTTCGGATGTCGGTTCGTTTGGTCATACGGTTGCGGTTTTCGGTTAATTACGACGGAAATCGTAACGAACGCGCAAATGACCGTAAACGCGTAAAGGGTATTTAGGGTATGTTTAGCTTATTTCTAAAGGGTATAAACTGAAGTTGAATAAGCATGTTTTTGCCATACCGAAGCCCTCAAAACTTATTTCTAAGTTATGTAAAGGGTATTTAGTGTATGTTTAGCTTATGTCGATGTTTCGGAGTGTACGTCGCGTTAAACTGATTACGTATGCGTAATAGTTTGCGATTTCACTTCTAGAAGTTGTTTAAGAGTTCGGAATCGTGCAAGAATCAAATACGTGCAATTGTCATGATAAAAATACAAATCTCATAAATAAAACACAAAAATTTCATTGATTGATAATTCGTCCAGAATTGATACACGATCGGATCACCTCAAATGTCACACATTCTCACTCCTAAAGATTTTTATCGGAAGGTCATATTGCTTTTCAACTTGTTTGACAAAGTTTTGCAATATACCAGCAGTTTCATCCTTGGAGTGTAAAAAGAATGTCCATGTAAACCTTGAGAAATCATCAACTATGACTAAACAAAATATTTTCTTCATTAAGCTCATGATTTTTACAGGGCCGGACAAATCTATGTGCATCAATTGCAAGCATTGGGTTATTTTGGACTCTTCAATTTACTTGTAAGAACTTTTATGTTGTTTACCTTTTAAACAGGAAACACAATGTTCTTCACAAGTAAATTGATTTTGTGGTAAACATGTGACAAGACATTTTTTAGAGAGAGTGGTGATAGTTTTCAGATTTGTCTGCCCAAGTATACTGTGCCATAACTCTGTCTCTTTGCTGGAAGCAATTGAGAATAGGCATGCATTGGACATAGGGTTATTTTTCAACATATCAACCACATACACATTGCCACTCCTCTGAGCAACAAGTTGTGCTTTACTCTCAGCAATGATTTGATCAATCTTTTTAACAATCTCTGGTCCTATAATTTGACATGTTTTCTTTGTAAAGAAGGATCCATATCCTTTGTCACTCATTTGTGAAACACTTAGAAGATTGAATTTTAGATTGTCAATTAAGTTAACATTTTCAAATATAAGATTTCCAACTTGAACACATCCTGACCCCAACACCTTCCCTTTTGAATTATTACCAAAAGATGTATCACCCCCTCCATGAGCCAAGAAATCTTTGAGAAGGGCTCTACATCCTGTCATGTGCCTGGAGCCTCCACTATCTACATACCATAAACTATCAAGGCAAGTAGAAGCTCCCTGCACATAAGTAAACAATTGGTTGATGGGGGTCACAGATTGTCCATTCTCAAATCCAGGAATATGGTCAGTGGTTTGAGTTTTGCTTTGTATCCACTAATGTGAACCATCTACTGTCAGATGTTGGTAACCATGAGGATATCTGTTCACTTTGGGCATTGAGGGTTTTTTATAACCTTCATAGCTCATAGGAACCTTTTGATAAACAGGTTGTCCATGTACTCTTGTGTTGGTCCAGATGTCTGTTGCCTACGTCATTATGTATCGAGTCTGAGTGAATAGGGCTTAATCTGTTAGATTCTAGGCATATTTAATTGTTTAGGAGGCCAAGTTCGCTTGAGATGGACTTGAGAAGTCAAGTTTGGCCGAACTTGACTAAGTCAAGTTCGCCCGAACTTCATCCCCTATCCAGCGAACTTGTGCACTTATAAATAGGTGCCTTGGTGATTCATTTGTAACATGGAGAGATTTTGGCACAAAGACGGCAAAGCTCTGTCGGATCCGGTTCTTGAATGTATTGAACTTTAGATCAATGAAAACAACATTTAAATGAGTAATTCTTGTTATTTGGTTAACTTGTCATTAGTTTTCGCCTAATCAGACAATAGATAATAAATTTAGGTTCCCGTGCTAATCGTGGACGTTCCTACAAGTGGTATCAGAGCCTGGATACATAAATTTGCTGGAATCAAGACAAGAATTTCTCTATTTCATCTCCATTCTATCATTTTTCTTAACATTTTCACATATTTGATGATTTCATGGACAAAATCAGCTAAAAATTAAATACGTCATGTAAAATACAGTTGTGATAAACCCCTGAGAGTTTGGACATCAAATTCAATCGAATTGATATCAAAAAGTTGGAAAAGCATGTTTTGGAAACAAGTTTCAGCCGAACTTGATAGATTTTTCAAGAATTTTGTGATAAGTTTGCTCGAACTTGAAAGAAATTCCAATATTTTTAATAAAGTTCGACCGAACTTGATCAAATTTCATTGAATTTTCTCACACAAGTTTGCCCGAACTTGAGAATCCTCTTGATAGTTCATATAAGTTCAACCAAACTTACTTGTTTCTTGAAATCTTTTCACAAGTTCGTTCAAAAGTAAATTTTTCTTCATACCATCTTCAAGTTTGACCGAACTTGAGGTCTTTGTGATAAAATTTGAAACTTGTCATCTAAGTTCGACCGAACTTGTTGAAAACCGTAATCAAAAACTGATTTTCACACAAATTTGACCGAACTTATCTGTTTTTAATCAATTTTCGAGTGTTTTTTTATTGTATTCTCAGATAACTCTTCAGATTGACAAAATGGAAGATTTCCACAACATGTTCGTTTCATAGATGGCATCTTCATCAAATGCTAATACTCTTGTGGCAAATCAGATGAATATCGACAACGAGGGTACTACATCGAAATCGCCAAAGCTAATGAGTATGGACGAGTTTGAAGGGTGGAAGGAAAAGTTTGTGAATTGGATACAAGCGAATCAATTCAATAGCTGGGTTGCAGTTGAGGATGGCTATAAATGGCCAAAGGATGAGCGTGATCAAGATCTTCCATTGAACAAGTTTCCATTGACTGACAAAGAAAATTATGTCTCTGAAAAGAAAATGATTAGCTTGATTCAACAATCAGTAAAAGAAGATATCTTGATTCTTTTGCCAGAATATGAAACATCACAAGAATTATGGCACGCTCTTTGCGATAAATTCAAAGGAAGTGATGAAATGATCAAAAGCAAAAAGGCCTTGATCAAGAAAGAGTTCGAGATCTTCACGATGATTAAAGGTTAAACAATGAAGCAGATGATCGATAGATACTGTCACCTCATGGTCCAGATGCGGAGACATGACATCAATAGATCTAATGGAGAAAAAATCGAGAAGTTGGCCGATGCACTTCCTGAGGGAGAATGGACAACGTATCTGATGATTCTAAAGAACAGTCCATCTTAGAGACATTACAAATTGTCATCCTTCATCGACAAATTAGAAGGTCATGAAATGGAATTGTTGAAGATTGCAAAATCAAAGAATGCTAATGTTGTTCAAGATGTCGGTGTTTATTACAAAGGAGGTGTTCAAGATACTCCAATTCAAAGTCCAAAAATTCAAACAGCATTTAATGCAAATATGAATTCTTCTCCAAATCAGAGTTCTCCATATGCTGGTTATACAGGTGCTAGTTCAAGCTCTTCATTCCAAAATTAGAATAATCAGTCGTATCAGACAAATCAATCCAGTTCTGATTCAAATGTTTCCAGTGCAACATAGTAGTCGATTTGAAGAATGTATTTCCTGAAAAAAGTGGCCAAGCAGCACATAGCACTTCTTGCTACCGTTCTTGAATCGTATGAAAGTCTTGTTGCTGGAAAAAGCGGTAATCCGCAAATGACTGCCGAGGATTATGAACAAGTGGATGAAGAAGAGTTGGAGCTGATGGATATAAAGTGGAGTCTAGCATCTATCATCAGAAGAGTTACCAAGTTTGTAGCACTCACTGGAAGGGATATTGGTAACTCAAGCAACAAGCTTGGATTTGACAAGTCAAAAGTCACATGCTTCAGGTGTCGACAAAAGGGACACTTCAACGTGAATGCAATAATCAAGAAGCAGGTGGAAACCAAAATCCTTTTGGCAGCAGGTAATGAGTACTACAAGAAAGCTCTTCAATACAAGCCATATCCAAAGAGAACACAAGTCGAAGTTGAAGATAAATCTGCAAAGAAAACCGAACAAGCTCCTGTTGATACTCATGAAGAAGATGGTTTTGATTGGAACAGATACATCGGAAAGAAAACAGGTGTTGCTATGATAGCAGAGTTAGTGGATGAATCTGATACATCATACATTGATGCTTTTCTAGAGAATGCTATTCTGGAAGGTTATAGGCAGAGAGCTGAGGAAGAAGAGTTAGCTTACCTTGAGATGCAAAAACAAGAAGCATTGAAATTAGGGGCAGAAAAGGTAAAAGCTAAGGTAAGTGTGTCTGAAAAGGAAGTTGTTAAAGTTGTGGAGGTTGAGAAACCTTGCACCAAGTGCGCAAATCCTTGTGAACCATGTCTTGATAAAGTCAAAGTCATAAGAGAACTGACTGTACACAACGAAAACTTTCGTTATGATTACAGAACCATGAAAGAAGCTTAGGACAAATTAACAAGCAAATACAAAAATGTCAAAAAAGCTAATCGTGAACGCAGTGCTAATGTAAAGATGTTAAATGGTATGGTAATTGAAAAACAAAAGGCAATTAACATGTACATTAATACTATTGCTGAAACAAAGCCTGAGCTTCATGACATAAAGATTGAAACAGAAAGGGTAAGACAATTGTTGAAAAGTTACACCACAAATGCCTATGTCATTGATCACATTTTACCTACGATTAAATCGGAGGAAAATAGTGATAAATCAAAGCATAAAGAATACAGAAGTGTTCCTCCACCACTTCTTGCAAGTTACTCCTGCAAGAAAGATGATGAGATTGAAAAGGCATTTAATCTTTTACTCTATCATAAATGAAAGATAAATTGCCTGAGAACATTGACGTAGACTTTATGAAATCAAATGATGACAATGAAGCAGTGGTAAAAAATGTGGTTAAAAATGTGTTGGGAAATGATTCTGATGTAGGCAGCTCTGAAAGCACCAAATCAAGTTCGAAAAACTCGGAATCACAATCTGAAGGTGACGATACATCATCTGAACATGATCTAAGTGATGATCCTAATGTTGTCATTTACAAGATTAAGGAATCTGATAGATTATACTTCGATGATAGTTTTCCGATTCGGAACATGAAAGAAGACCAACTTGATAAGTTTTTCAAACTTGTAGAAGTTTCATCAGATGATCTTGAGAAAAACGAGAAAAGATTTTACTCGAAACCCAAAAGGAATGCTAACAATTATCGAAAGTTTGGTGGTGATTTTCCTGAGAACAGGAAAGAAGGATTGGGTTTGGAGGAAAATGAAGATGAGCTGAGAAGGAACCAGAAGTCGCCATTTCATGAATACAAAGGTAAACACATGAAGTTTGTGTATGGGACGAATACGGTTCAAGAAGAAGGTATGATCGGTAAGAAAACGAATGATGAATTCAAAAAGGAGAAAGAACTTCGGGACAAGGTTAAGACCAAATCCACAAGTGGAGTAAAACCCACTAGTGGACATGTTTCTGATAATTGGACTTGCTTTAAATGAAATACTGTTGGTCATATTGCTCGCAAGTGTCTGAATCTAAAGCCTGTGTTTCCACAAAGAAAAACTGGGTCAAAAGATGAAAAGCAAAAACAACCAGAAATTGTGAAACCTGTCACAGAATAAAATAGAAACTATGAATCTAAAGACAAGTGAAACCTAAAACGAGTTCAAGGTTTGAAAAACTCAATTTTTGAAAAAGGTGAAACTTCAAAACTAAATGAAAACAAAGATTCTAGGTTCTATATCAAGAAAGCGAGAAGCAAACTACAATCTTGGGTTGCTAAGAAAAGGCTTTCATCAGCTGAAAAACCAAAGTCTGTTGCTGACAAAACTGAAAATGTTAAAACAACCGAGTTAGTAATCAAACAGACAAAGAAAGAAAAGGACAAAACGTTTTCAGAATCGACATTGAACGAAATGTTTGATGATGATTTTGAAAGTGTTTATGATGCTTACCATGTCAAACCCAAAACCAAAAAGGTTTGGGTTTCCTTATTCAAATAGTTGCTTTGTATGCAGTAGTTCCAAGGATCCGCCTTGTAAAAGTTATATCCGTATAATGGAGCTCCGTGTTTTTTAACTTATCTAGAAAGTCATAATCTTTGACGTTTTTGAAATTACAAGTGGTTGAAAAAGAAAATTTGAAAAGAATGTTTAAAAATTTGAGAAAATCCACACCGTTAAACAGAACTATTGATTGTTATATTGAAAAATCTTTTAAAAATTGATTTCCTACAAGTGGTTCTTACAAGTTTCTACAAGTTGATGTTATAAAAGTTTAATGATTTGTTCTGGTGACAGGTGATAATGCAGAAGATGAAAAAAGGATTGGACGACGAGTTCTCGTGATCCACATTGGTTTATTATATTTTTTAGAAGAATTTCTTAAAACATAAAATCCAAAAAATATGTTTTTGATTTTAGGGGGAGTAAGAAAAATTTTAGGAAAATAAAAACATATGAAAAAGTTGAAAATTCAAAAACAGTGAAAAAATTCAAAAAGTACAAAAATATTGAAAAAGACAAAAAGAATTTGATTGTCAAAAAGGAAATGATAGTACATCAGTGGACTATCACAGTATGCTAAAGAAATGTAAAGTTTAAAAGTGATAAACAAGTCTTACTGTGGATGTGTCGATAGACTTTACACGTTCAGTAAATTGTTTCTGAGATATAAACTAAATTTAGCAACTGCTTAATCTCGTGGATTAACATCTCTTGGATATATGAACTTAGTACTCCGAAATATCGATTGAAGGGTTGCCTGATTCTGAGATACGAGGTCTTTATAGATAGTTGATATCTGGGGTATTATACAAGTTCTTTTGATTTTGTGAAAGCAATAGTGTGATATCCAGGGTTTTTCGGACAACTTACACGTGACACATGTCGAACAATGTATATGCTAAGTATTAAACGTGCACGAGTTAAATGAATACGTGTTGTGTGTTATGTGATTGTTTTAGTTATAAAGAAGTGTGGTAGATATGTACATGAACTGAACCGAACAGCGACACGAACCAGCTTTGATTCATTGTAACTCTAGGAATTAATCAAGTTAGGACTAAAACATGTCTTGGCCGCGAGATCAAAACCTAAAACTAATTCGGCCAAGATCAAACCCAAACCCGTAACAAACCTAAAACTATTCGGCCGATCAAACCAAACCAAACCAATCCGTGTGCAACCCAAACCGATATCAAGCCTAAGCTTTAAACTCCAACCACTCGGCCACAAGATCAAACCAACCCAAGTTCTGGCCGCGAGATCAAGCCCAAACCCAAACCAAAGCAATCCAAGTATCATCGGCCACAATACTTATCCAAACCGTAACCCTTATCCCTTTTGCGCCTATATCTACGAAACCCATGCATGCTTCCTTCTAAAACACAAACTCTAATAGCAAAATCGCTTCTCTTGCTCCATAAATCGCGAACAGCTGATCATTCATTCCATTCAACCGCAAACAGCCCTTGCTCACCTCCATCCAGTCGCGAGATCAACCATTGTTCACCTCTTTCGGTCGTGATCTTGTTGGAACAGCCGGGTCGCTCTTGTCCACATCTCGGCTTGTTTACCTAGTTATCAAAGGTTAGAATCCAGCATATGTTACAAGATAGTATCCGGTTATATATGTGTTGATTTTGTTGTTTGTTTCGGATTGATTGATTGAATGAAACGATTGTGTTGTTTTCGGAGTATACATGTTTTAATCGGCTGATGTAACATAGTTACAAGTATGATTGTTTTCGGAATATATAAGCTTGCCAAGCATGATTGAACGAGACGTTAGGCTAGCCGATTTGTTAATGATGTTTACCTTGGATGATTGTATTATGTCGGATTGTTTATACTAGATTGAATGTTGTTGAAAGCTGAATGTATAGGCTGTGATTTGTTTATAAAGACTAAAGTTATTGAGTAGGGTTTGCATGGATAGGTTATTAGTATTAATCTATGATTAGAAATCAGTTCTAGATCGCCTAGGTTAATCGCATGAACGGGTTATACGAGTTCAGGATAAACATATGCAGAAAACAGTCTGCTGAATAATAGTTACAGCCGACTTCATCTGGCTGTAACTTGGTTGTTAGTTGTCAAAAAACGGATTTTCTGATGTCTAGAACGTAGAGATTTGAATAAGGAATCTAATGGCGCTGGATTCATAATTTTCCGAAGTCGTTTGATATTTTTAAAGGGCTAAATAAGTTCAGTAACTAAAACTGTGAAAATTCTGGAATTTTGTTGGTTGTTTATCAAGTTGGATTTTAAAATCAGTAGGGAGTTGAGTCATGATTTTTGTACAGAAACTAGGTATGGAAATTTCCGGGCAACTCCAACTGGAATTTTGTTAATTGGTCGATCGATGATTTTTAAATAAATTCTTCCGTGGGCTGCAGTCAGAAAGTGATAAATCAGACTGCAGCCTAGTATATTAATATTTATGGTTAATTGGTAAAGATTTAGGACTTGGAAAAATTATATGAATTTCTATGGTATAAATGTCACCTACTGTAAAAATATGGGAATTTTTAGAATGTTGGAACTATTTTATAAAAATCCTAGGAAACAGCTGAATTATAAGTGCTAAGCTGAAATTTGAGAACTTGTGATTGTGTGCACCAAATTGTGGCATGAATTGACTTATGGTTATGATAAATTGTTTGATTACTATGATCACATGAGAATACTTGCATGCATGTTTGAGTGTTAGACATGTTGTTTGTGTGTATCACTTTGTGAGTAAATCGCGTGTGGAATTTGTATTGGTGTGTTCACACACTGACGTGGAATTAATTGGTTTGTTAGGACGCAACTAGCGGTCCCATCTCTTATAACATCTTTGCTACACTAACCGAGCAAATAAAGGTGAGTTCACGGCCCCTAACTTTATCCGGTTTTTAAACAACAGGGGGAGAAACATGTATACACTCTCAAACTCAATCTCTTTACGTTATACGAATTTAACGTCACATAACTATACGGTAACTAAGTTAATGTTAATGTAATGTTATGGTCACTAAGCAGCTTTATCACTTAAGTCCTCGAAAATCTCCTCGGATCGTTTGTATTTGGGTTTTAATAGCGGGGGAATTATAAGTAGTACTACTGGGTCTGACGAGCCCCATCCGAGCTAGTCGCGCTAGCCGACCGGGTATGGTCAACGGATGAATAATTGGCCTAACATCGCCAGGGTCATGTGATAGGCCTGGAAAAACTGAGGCACAACTGTCAGCTTCGATCGCGAACTCTTACGTGACATGACTTTAGGCTAGCTACCTATATATATTAACATTGAACTTAATTACGAAACTACGATATTATCCCGGGTTGGTGATAATGGAAACAACTTAATATTCCGGGTTTGGAATATTGGGAACAACTTAATATTCCGGGTTTGGAATATTGGAAGCAACAACTTATTATTCCGGGTTGGAATAATGGAAATAATACGTCATCCCGGGTTAGGGATAACGGAGAGAACAAACTATAACCGAACAAACGAATTTATGAAAACCTGTGAACTCACTCATCTTTAATGTTGACACTTGTTTCTTTACATGTTTCTCAGGACGCTAGGAGCTCTAGGTGCACGCACATGCATTGAACAAGACATCTTTTATCGAGTCTTATTTATTAATATTGTTTTGGGATTTTTCATTTGTTTTGGCGTTTGTGTTGGCGCCCGCTTCACTACTTACCTATGCTTCCGCTCAAACTTTAAAACTAATGCTCTGCTAAATATTGGTAATTGATATAAAATCTACAATGAACGATTTTGGAAAACGTATTATCAAATCATGTAGAGTCGTTCGACGTACTAGTGTTTCAGATTCTGGTTTGTTCACACGCCTCGCGGTAAAACTCCGCAAGTGGAAAATTGAGGGTGTGACAAATAGCCTAGAACTTCTATAATGCTTTTGCTAAAAATCCCAAATTAGCATGCAAAATTTCAAAAGAATCGAAAAATCTAATCGTTTGCAATGCTTAAACGATTCCTTAAGTGGAACACACCTTAAAGACGAGCCTTCATCTCTTTGTGTGTACGGTAGTACTAACCTGAGCTCTCAAGGTCTCGCATTAACCCAAAGACAGATATCAATTATGCTATATTCAACTGTAAGATGAAATCTAGGAATCTGGATTCGGGAGTATATTAAGGAAGTGGAAAACTCAGTTAAGTCAAGTTTCATAATTCTTACCTAACATATCTTGGAACAATTGTGAAACATGGTAAAGTTTAAGTGGACAAACATATCGACAATCTAGGTAAATGAGTTTAGATCTTAGAGTCTCAAAAGGTCAACGGTACTAGTGATATGTCTCAAACAACTGATATGATCTTTAGACACAAGTTCACAAAAATATGTCTGTAAATATGTTTGTACATAGTTTACTTTCTTAATTGCTTTACAGTTAAATATTAAAAATATTTTCAGTGTGTTTTAGCATAAACTTTCTAAAATTCAAAAAGATTTTGTTTCTTCATTAGTTTCTACGAGCCAATGATAGAGAACGGTTCTTTGAAGTCTGGTAAGGAGCTCTAATGGTGAAAATCTTCATTAACTTGGACTTGGTCAACCAAGTGGATTTCATAATTGGAAATTTTATTAAGTAAACAAAGGCTTAAATGTTAAAAGTGTTGAAGATCATTAATTTGAACTTGAAATCTAAAAAAAGATTTGAATCTGAAATGTTTATTTAAATGTCTTAGAACTTTGAAACAGAAAGTAAAGTTTTAGGGGGAGCTGGATAAAACACTGTCCAAAGATTTTAGAAAGCTCAAAGATAGGGGGAGTTCAAAGTCTAAAGCTCAAAGCTAGGGGGAGTTTGAAGTCTAAAGATCAAAGCAAAGGGGAGTCTGAAGACAAAAGCTTAAAGCTAGGGGGAGCATGAAGATTAAAGTTTTATCAAGACAAAGCTCAAAGAAAAAGGAAGAGGATATAAAGATCAAGATGATAAAGTTTATTCAAGAACTAAAGATCGGAAGACTCAGAAGATTTAAAAGTCAAAATGACTACGGCAACATCCAAGGGGGAGTCTGTTGGTGCATATGTCTGTTGCCTACGTCATTATGTATCAAGTCTGAGTGAATAGGGCTTAATCTGTTAGATTCTAGGCATATTTAAGTGTTTAGCAGGCCAAGTTCGCTTGAGATGGATTGGAGAAGTCAAGTTCGGCCGAACTTGACTAAGTCAAGTTCGCCCGAACTTCATCCCCTATCCAGCGAACTTGTGCACTTATAAATAGGTGCCTTGTGTAACACCCCAAATCGCGTAAGAACAACACGCGGCGGAAACAGTTGGGGAGTCACGTTAACAGATTTTCTCAACAACACATGGTATTTGAAGTTTCATTTTATTTGAATATTGAACATAGATTACATTGTCTTTTGAAATTAACACCACTTAAACAAACATAGTTATTGTCTTGCTTATTTTAAGTCACTACAGTCCAAGTCCGATCCTACATGAGCACGCATCAGTATCATCTAGCATCGTTCCCTGAAACATATGTGAAAACGAGTCAGCAAAAATATGCCGGCGAGTACATAGGTTTTGTGAACATGTCACGTCCATGGCTTTGTATATATTGCAATATAAATAACCCGACTACTAGAGTCTCGTAAAACCTTGTTTTGAAAGCATTTGATATTGCAATAGTTATTCAACTAAAACAAATGGTTAAAAGTTATAAAATCTAATAGCCATGAACCTTGACTCGAAAACATTTGTTTTGTAAATCCAACTTGTAAATCGTCTTGAAATAACTCGTATGGTTTATATCTTTAAAAAAAATCATTGTGTGACATTGTTTGAAAACATTTGTTCATCGTTCCTCGTAATAAACCATTTGTTATAACCAATTGTTCATCGTTCATCGTTCATTGTTCGTTCATCGTTCCTTGTTCCTTGATATAAACCAATCGTTCCTTGTTATAAATGTGAAAACTTTGGGTCTTTCTTTAATGAGTACATTCAAACCTTTGTTGACTCGACTATACCCCAAGGGTATCTTTAATAGATCCTAAAAGATCTCTTTATCAAGACTAGCAAATCAACGAAGGATTTGTTAGTCATAAATAGTTTCTGTCGTTCCCCAAACTACCAACCAAATCCAGTGAATAGCCTAGTAATGGGATTGTCAATCATATGGTACCATAACTTACTACTGGGCGGCATAACAATGTTAATGAATGTCATTCGCATCTTGGATAACGCACCAACAAGTTGTATCACATTATTGAAACCATATTGTTATATAAACCATAGTATTTGTACTTTGAAAACTTGAAAACAATTGGCACATATGAATCACCCCAAAACATTTGTAAACATAAAAGAGGGGAGCGATGTACTTGCCTGGGATTTGCGGATAAGCCTTGTACAAGTGTATGATCAACGTCCGAAGATCAAGGAATCAAGTGTGTGTCCTAATGAATCGGATAACAAGTAAATATCGGAAATTGAAATCGGAGGATTTGGATAGAATGGCACCTTATAAACCAAATGAGTATTAGGACTCGTATGACATGGTTTAATAAGTTAACATTCTGAGTTGGAAGGATTTTTATGTGCTTTTGACCCGTTATGACCCGTTAAGGTAGTTTAAGCCAGTTTAACGCGTCATTTGCGTAACAACGCATTCGGATGGTTAGATATGTGTTATGATAAGTCTTTAATGCTTAAACATGTTTGAAAATGTTTTTTGATCAGAATACATATCATATTTTATATTACATAAGCTCAAAGTTGATTTATTTGCGAAAAGGGCATTTTGGTCATTATTGAAGATTATAATAACTAGTTATCATAACACTATCCAAACAATATGACCATAACGTATAACCTCAGAGGGTTATTCCCTTTATATTTATGGTCACAAATTTATATTTGGTCGGATCCGAAGATCAATCAAACGGGTCAGATTCTAAAGTCAAAGCGGTGGTCAAACCGTTCAACTTTCGACTCTAAACAAGCACTAAAATAAGAGTGACGATTTAGACATGTTTTGACAGGTCTAAATAAGCTTATAAAAGTATTTTGGCATCAAAACAACCTATTTTGATACCCGAAAATAGATCCGCTGCAAAATGCGCAAAAATCGCATTTTGACCGAGACTTTGATTTGTCAAAATGACTAGGAAAGATGGAAATCAGTAGGTATGATCAATAGGGATCATAACCATCTTGATTATCATCATATTGCAAGGTTCAATTGGATTTTAAGTTGATCATTTCATGATCAATTCTGGAAGTCAAACAAAAGTCAAACTTTGTGACTTTTAATACAGTTAAACTACATGAATTGCACAAAGCATGATAGAGAACACTTACAACACCAAAGGGATGTCAAGAAAACTCAGAGATTGATCATCAAGGTGTTGCAACTTCAGTTGATAGCAGAAATGAGTGACCAAAAGTTTCAAAATTGAAGAACACATGGGTATTTATAGAATTCTTGATGATCTAGGAGCAAGACAAGTGTCCATGAGTCACCATAGAGTTGGATTAGTGTCCCCTTACATGTCAAATGCAGAAACAAGGGTGGCAAGTTCGTTTGGTGAGTTAAAAATAAAGTTATTCAGCTACTACCATGTTTCTGGTGAGCTGGGCACCCCTTACGGTCCGTAAGGGCTTTGGGCTTACGGTCCGTAAGCCTTTTAGCTGGCAGAAACATTCAAAAATTGGCAAAACAGGCCCCTGAACTTGTTTTTGACTCGTTTTGGCACTTTTAACACCCGTTAACCTCATTTCAAAGCTTTATAAGGACAATAAAGTATATGGAACTTGAAATATGTCCAAAACTGTTGCAGAGGTCGGTTCGTTTGGTCGTACGATTGCGGTTTTCGGTTAATTATGACGAAAGCGTAACGAACGCGTGTATGACCGTAAATGCGTAACGAATGAGATTTTTGCATCCCAATCACTAAAATATGATATTTTTAATGATTACAAAATTTTTTGGATGTCCGAATATGTTCCGGATGGTGTTATACGCCAAGGCCATAGTTTCCAAGAATTTGCAAAAGAGCCCCTGAAGTTACAAAAGTGTGTTTTTGTCAAACCAAAGCCCTCAAAACTTATTTCTAAGCTATATAAAGGGTATTTATGGTATGTTAAGCTTGTGACTTTTCTCCGGAGCATACGTCGCTGCGAGAATCGGCAGACTTTCACAGTTTGTCGTAAATAGTCCCTGTGATCGAATAAACTCCCTATGATCGACTAAACTTGTTTTTGACAAACCAAACCCTTCAAAACTTATTTCTATGTTATTTAAAGGATATTTAAGGTATGTTTAGCTTATATCACTAATCCGCAATATATGTTGCGTTAAATTGGTTTCGTTGGCGTAACAGTTTGCGGATAGCTTCCATAGAAGCTTTGAGGAGTCGAAATTGTACATGGACTAAAATGTATGAATGTCACATGTAATTATACAATTCTTGGGAATGAAACACAAGATCTCATTATAGTCGGAATTGTTCGATATTGTTTGATGCTTGAAAAGGCTCAGATGTCATACTCTCCCCTACTTTAGGAAATTTCGTCCGGAAAGTTAAATTTAAAGGAAACTCGTAAAAACACAATAGAGGGTGTCGCCATCAAGTGAGCCTTGGTTTCCGGAGAAAATCTCTAGAAAACATTTGGACTCCAGCGAACTTTGTTTATTGTACTCATTTGTTGTCCATGGTGATGAGTTGAGATTCGAAAATCTTAACCTCATTCCAATAGGCAGGTGCATGACACCTTTGATTGTACTGAGCCTCAGAAAAGATTCTTGTAAATGTCATAGTGGTATCTTTTTGTCGCAACATACCGTAAAAAGAGCGTGGACTTGAAAGAAAGGAGTCGGATTTTGAATAATGAACGGAAGATTGTTTATAAAGGTTTCCCATGAAGACTAGTGTAGGAAACTTGTGGTGCTCGAAATTGGAGTCAGAGAGTGTATGATAGAACAACATTGGTCAAGGTCCAGAGCTTCTAGTAACTTAAATAACGCCACGCCTGCAATGTAATAAGGAACACTTATATATAGGAAGTACCAGCGGCGTATCCACCATGCCCTTATTACATTGTTCGCGTTTCGTTATTCTTATTACTATAGGTTCTTACACATGACAAAACTTGCTATGGTTTTCTATGCAAGGGATTTTATAATTATGTATGCATCCATAGTTACTCAATTCATTGCACAGTCCGCATAGTTTATTTTGTGATGTGTAGGGGAAAAATCATATGAGTAAACATGGAATGACTTGTCTAGACCACACGGGATCTCTTTAATTAGATCAACGCATGATCTCTTTAAATAGACCACCAAAGAGTCTCTTTAACTAGATCTTCACATGATCTCTTTAACTAGATTGACGGACAATCTCTTTAACTAGATTGACGAGCAATCTCTTTAACTAGGCCCTGAAAGACCTCTTTAACTAAGCCCTGAAAGACTTCTTTAACTAGGCCCTGAAAGACCTCTTTAACTAAGCCCTGAAAGACTTCTTTAACTAGGACCTGAAAGACTTCTTTAACTAGACTCTGAAAGGCCTCTTTAACTAGACCCTAAAAGGCCTCTTTAACTAGACCCTGAAAGGTTTCTTTAACTTTGTATCAAATTAGGAATAGTACTTTGGAATCCAAGGGCTTAACTATTTGCATAGAATAACCCCTTCAAGGATTTAGGATAGTACTTTCAGATATCCTTCTAAGAATCTATCATATGAAGATATGGAAGATTCTACAAGGATTTGGATAACGAACATTTGAATCAACTTAACACATAAACACATAATTACATAATTGTCAATTTGGTCATCAACTTGTTATTAACTTGTCATCAATTTGTACATAAGTAGTTAAAGTACACTAGGAATCCAATCAAGGAGTTCATTTAGTACATTAAGCATTCGCAAGAATCTAACTATGAAGATAGAAAGATCTTGTAAGGATTTGGTTTGGTCTTATTGAATCATAATATATGTATTGAAGTGCAAAAAAAATCCAATTAAGGGCTTTGATATTGCACTTTAAACATCCGCAAGGATCTAACTATGACGATAGGAAGATCCTAATAGGATTTGGGATTCATGTAGCAAAAGTATTTTGAAACCTTGTATTAGGTATACGAGGTCAACAAACGAAGTAGGAATGTCCATGAAATCAATGTGCTAGCATGCTCAGACAACATACATTGCAAAAATGTAACGAAAATCAATGTGCTCATATGCTAAGTCAACATATGCCACAAAAAAAGTGTCTTTGAAAATCATGCATGAATTTTTTTTGAAAACATGCTTAATGTTTTTGAAATCATATGTATAATGTTTTCAAAATTATGCACTAGATATATTAGGTAAATATACCTTTGTTAAATTGATTTGAAACCACATGAAAAATCCTTGAATTAATGTATAGAGTTTTTGAAAATACGTATTTTGAAATCATGCACTTCGTATATTAAGTAAATATGCTATGTTAAATAGATTTTAGAATCTTATGAAATATATTTGAAATCATGAAATTTTGAAATCAATATAATGTTTTTGAAATTATGTACCATGCAAAGCGTTATGAAAAATCAGAGGGTTGTGGTATAAACGTATTGCATAAGACCATTTAAGGACTTGTGGAAGTATCCTTAGGTATCAAATCAAGGATTTAAAGTGATACTTTGAGTATTTGTTAAGAGTTGTAACTTGTACCTTGTACATTGTTTCTTAAAAGAAACAGGTACTTAGGATTTTTGTGGAGATCGCGGGCGATCGCAAGATGAAAGAAACTACAAGAGTTGTTTGATTCGCAAGGAACCATGTTATTGGTATTGGTATTGTAGGAGTATAACACACATATATAATCGCATTTGTAAATAAACTAAACAACCATATTTATTTATAGACAATCAAAGTGTTTTCGAAGTTCTAGGAAATAAACAGAAAAGACAAAAGTTCAAGTGTTTATTTAGACATCAGCACAAGCCTATATGTTGCTAGTGTTACTCTTGTGCCCATACGTTGAGTCGTCATTTGTCAGCCAGTTTAGTTGAAGTGGTTAAGATAACCACAGTTGAAGCAGATTCCATGTGGAGGGCTACCTGTCATCGCATGAGGTGTTGTGATGGGTTGGGTAGGAATCGCCATAGCTTGGTTTGGTGAAGTGAATAAGCGACATACATCAGCTATATGACCAAAACGTCCACAGTTTGAACATTTTCGGCAACAGAAACTAGTGTAGTGGAGATGGTTACATTGATTGCACAGAGGCGCTTTTCCTCTGTATGGCTTCTTAGCAGGCGGCGGGGCCACCTGGCTAGGTCCCACTTGGTTAAGCGGAATTGGAGCAATCACTATACGATTCTTTGAAGTTTTACGCTTCCTTGATTTCATTGGAGGCTTGGCTTTCGTCTTTGTTGGTTCCTCATGAGTAGTCTTATCACCAAAACTGGATAAGGCTACAGCTAACTCAAGAGTTCCACTGAGTATTGTGCCTATCTGTTGGGCGATGGTATTAGCCAGTTCAGACTTTTGAGTGTCGTTGTGATGAGAAGGCATTCTAGAAGAGGAAAAATAAAATATGAGTGAAACCGAATGAGATTGATATTCGGAAGAGAATCAATAGAGGCATCAATATATTGAAGAAACATATGGATGGTGGTCACTTGTTTGTTTCTCAAAACACACAAATGACGCACGGTGACTAATCAAAGTAAATAGGTCTTATAATGTATCGGAAGACATGCTTTAGCCTATAAGTGGACACTCACCCCAAGAGTTCCCAGGTAAGAGTGACGGGTCTGATTAAGTGGATTTGTACAAACACTCTAGCCTTAGACAGAAAACTTGGGGTACAGGCACCCACCCTTCCAAATTGCACGTGTTCACATTATTAAAAACTAAACTTTTAGACTTTCAAAGGATGTGATATGCTTTGTTTTTGATAATCACCTAAGGATAGGTGATGGTAATGTTTTAAGAATCTAAACACAAGTAAACCCTGTGTTGGGGTCCTAGGAAGGTTATAGTCTAGGTCAAAGCATTACTAATAACCTAATTCCCTATAACACATGCTCTGATACCAACCTGTAACACCCAAAATCGCGTAAGAACAACACGCGACGGAAACACTTGGGGAGTCACGTTAACAGATTGTCTCAACAACATATGGAATTTGAAGTTTCATTTTATTTGAATATTGAACATAGATTACATTATCTTTTGAAATTAACATCACTTAAACAAACATAGTTATTGTCTTGCTTATTTTAAGGCACTACAGTCCAAGTCCAATCCTACATGAGCATGCATCAGTATCATCTAGCATCGTTCTCTGAAACATATGTGAAAACAAGTCAGCAAAAATATGCCGGCGAGTACATAGGTTTTGTGAACATGTCAAGTCCATGGATGTGTATATATTGCAATATAAATAACCCGACTACTAGAGTCGTAAGTGAAACCTTGTTTTGAAAGCATTTAATATTGCAATAGTTATTCAACTAAAACAAATGGTTAAATGTTATAAAATCTAGTAGCCATGAACCTTGACTCGAAAACACTTGTTTTGTAAATCCAACTTGTAAATCGTCTTGAAATAACTCGTATGGTTTATATCTTTAATCTAAAATCATTGTGTGACATTGTTTGAAAACATTTGTTCATCGTTCATCGTTCCTCGTAATAAACCATTTGTTATAAACCAATTGTTCATCGTTCATCGTTCATTGTTCATCGTTCCTTGTTCCTTGTTATAAACCAATCGTTCCTTGTTATAAATGTGAAAACTTTGGGTCTTTCTTTAATGAGTACATTCAAACCTTTGTTGACTCGACTATACCCCAAGGGTATCTTTAATAGATCCTAAAAGATCTCTTTATCAAGACTAGAAAATCAACAATGATTTGTTAGTCATAAATAGTTTCTGTCGTTCCCCAAACTACCCACCAAATCCAGTGAATAGCCTAGTAACAGGATTGTCAATCATATGGTACCATAACTTACTACTGGGCGGCATAACAATGTTAATGAATGTTATTCGTATCTTGGATAACGCACCAACAAGTTGTATCACATTATTGAAACCATATTGTTATATAAACCATAGTATTTGTACTTTGAAAACTTGAAAACAATTAGCACATATGAATCACCCCAAAACATTTGTAAACATAAAATAGGGGAGCGATGTACTCGCATGGGATTTGCGGATAAGCCTTGTACAAGTGTATCAACGTCCGAAGATCAAGGAATCAAGTGTGTGTCCTAATGAATCGGATAACAAGTAAATATCAGAACTTGAAATCGGAGGATTTGGATAGAATGGCACCTTATAAACCAAATGAGTATTAGGACTCGTATGACATGGTTTAATAAGTTAACATTCTGAGTTGGAAGGATTTTTATGTGCTTTTGACCTGTTATGACCCGTTAAGGTAGTTTAAGCAAGTTTAACGCGTCATTTGCGTAACAACGCATTCGGATGGTTAGATATGTTTTATGATAAGTCTTTAATGCTTAAACATGTTTGAAAATGTTTTTTGATCAGAATACATATCATATTTTATATTACATAAGCTCAAAGTTGATTTATTTGCGAAAAGGGCATTTTGGTCATTATTGAAGATTATAATAACTAGTTATCATAACACTATCCAAACAATATGACCATAACGTATAACCTCAGAGGGTTATTCCCTTTATATTTATGGTCACAAATTTATATTTGGTCGGATCCGAAGATCAATCAAACGGGTCAGATTCGAAAGTCAAAGTGGTGGTCAAACCGTTCAACTTTCGACTCTAAACAAGCTCTAAAATAAGAGTGACGATTTAGACATGTTTTGACAGGTCTAATAAGCTTATAAAAGTATTTTGACATCAAAACAACCTATTTTGATACCCAAAAATAGATCCGTTGCAAAATGCGCAAAAATCGCATTTTGACCGAGACTTTGATTTGTCAAAATGACTAGGAAAGATGGAAATCATAGGTATGATCAATAGGGATCATAACCATCTTAATTATCATCATATTGCAAGGTTCAATTGGATTTTAAGTTGATCATTTCATGATCAATTCTGGAAGTCAAACTTTGTGACTTTTAATCCAATTAAACTACATGAATTGCACAAAGCATGATAGAGAACACTTACAACACCAAAGGGATGTCAAGAAAACTCAGAGATTGATCATCAAGGTGTTGCAACTTCAGTTGATAGCAGAAATGAGTGACCAAAATTTCAAAATTGAAGAACACATTGATATTTATAGAATTCTTGAATATCTAGGAGCAAGACAAGTGTCCATGAGTCACCATAGAGTTGGATTGTGTCCCTTTACATGTCAAATGCAGAAACAAGGATGGCAAGTTCGTTTGGTGAGTTAAAAATAAAGTTATTCAGCTGTTGCCATGTTTCTGGTGAGCTGGGCACCCCTTACGGTCCGTAAGGGCTTTGGGCTTACGGTCTGTAAGCCTTTTAGCTGGCAGAAACTTTCAAAAATTGGCAAAACAGGCCCCTGAACTTGTTTTTGACACGTTTTGGCACTTTTAACACCCGTTAACCTCATTTCAAAGCTTTATAAGGACAATAAAGTATATGGAACTTGAAATATGTCCAAAAATGTTACAGAGGTCGGTTCGTTTGGTCGTACGGTTGCGTTTTTCGGTTAATTACAACGAAAAGCGTAACGAACGCGTGTATGACCGTAAATGCCTAACGAATGACATTTTTGCTTCCCAATCACTAAAATATGATATTTTTAATGATTAAAAAATTTTTGGATGTCCGAATATGCTTCGGATGGTGTTATACGCAAAAAGGCATAGTTCCGAAGAATTTGCAAAAGATCCCCTGAAGTTACAAAAGTGTGTTTTTGCCATACCGAAGCCCTCAAAACTTATTTCTAAGCTATATAAAGGGTATTTATGGTATGTTGAGCTTGTGACCTTGTTCCGGAGCATACGTCACTGCAAGAATCGGCAGACATTCGCAGTTTGTCATAAATAATCCCTGTGATCGAATAAACTCCCTATGATCGAATAAACTTGTTTTTGACATACCAAACCCTTCAAAACTTATTTCTAAGTTATGTAAAGGATATTTAAGGTATGTTTAACTTATGTCACTAATCCGCAATATACGTTGCGTTAAATTGGTTTCGTTTGCGTATAACTTCCATAGAAGCTTTGACGAGTCGAAATTGTAAATGGACTAAAATGTATGAATGTCACATGTAATTATACAATTCTCGGGAATGAAACACAAGATTTCATTAGATTCGGAATTGTTCGATATTGTTTGATGCTTGAAAAGGCTTAGATGTCACACCTTGGTGATTCATTTGTAACGTGGAGAGGTTTTGGCACAAAGACGACGAAGCTCTGTCGGATCCGGTTATCGATGTATTGAACTTTAGATCATTGAAAACAACATTTAAATGAGTAATTCTTGTTATTTGGTTAACTTGTCATTAGTTTCCGCCTAATCAGATAGTAGATAACAAATTTAGGTTCTCGTGCTAATCGTGGACGTTCCTACAGCTTGGGTACTTGTTTGCAGGAGGAGCATCTGTCACTTGCACCTTTCTAGGAACAAAGGTTTTGCTCAATGCTTTTGTGACAGATGTTTCAACAAGTTCTAAGGTCTGCTTAGATTTATTTCTAGCAGGGCTTGAACTTTCTCTCTCAAGAGCTTTTGCCTTGATCTCTTTTATCTTTTGATCATAAGTTTGAAGATAGGCACACTCATGAGTTAAGTGATTGGTTTTACCACAAACAAAGCAGCTTTAATCATTTGGGATCACATGTGTTCTATTTATGTCATAAGCTTTTAAAAGAAAACATTTTTCAGTGACATGATTTCTTTTGTTGCAAAATTCACAAAACAAAAGTTTGATCTTTTCCCTTTTCTTTTTATCTGATTTCTTCTCAGCAGATGTAGTAACCTCTGCTGGAAGATCTTTGATGGGAATAATTCTAGCCTTTGGTGCCTTGACACCTTCAATGGTTGAGAAGCCCATTGGTTTGAAATTTTTAAGAATATCACATTCATCTGACCATGTGGGTTTGAATTGGTATTTCTCAATTTCCTTAAAAGTTGAAGACTCTTCATATTTTTCCAGAGAAATTTTTTACCATTTTTATCAGTGATTTTTATCTCATTTCCAACCAAATTTTTTGGAACCACTTCAGCCTTTTCATTCTTCATCTTGAAAACCAATGCCAAATTTTATATTACTCTTGATCTGTTTGTCTAGCATAATTTCAAAACCTTTGGAACACTCTACCCATTTTCACATGTGATCTGGGTAGCTTCTAACTCCTTTTTGCAAACTTGGTATTTGTCTACCATAGTTTGGAGTTGGTCCTTGGTTATGCTAGCTTCATGCTTTATGCTACTTATCTCAGAAACTTTTGAAATCAATTTTGTTTTTAACTCTTTGATAAGTTTTTCAAAATTTAGTTCATCTTCTAAGATTTTGTTCCTAAGGTTTTCATTCACCTGCTTAATGTTAGCAAAAGCTATTATACATTTTTTTGAACAGAGGTTCTCAAGAATCTGAGGTGATACCTTGGAAGTAGCCATAAGAGCACAATCATCTTCACACACATCTGTATCCCATGGGTCAGATAGAGAGGTCTTTTCTTCATCAATAGTGTTTTGAGAAACTACTGATGTAACCACTGCTTCATCACAACTTTGAACCTCATCAGATTTTGACACTTGTTCCTCAGACTCATCACCTTCAACTATGGTCTCTGAGGCTATTAAACAAATATTTTCATTTCAAAATCATTTTTAGCCATTAGAGCAAAGTTTTCATTTGTTAAATCCTCAAGCAAACTACTCCAGTCAACAACTCCTTGTGTCAAGAAGCTTTGTTGGTTAACCTCTGCCGGAGCAGTGGTTTGAGTATTTTGAGTGACATGTGGAGCTTGTTGCACATGCACTTGAGGTGGTGCCTAGACATAATGAACCTATGGAGCAGGTGCTTGGACATAATGGATTGGAACTGTAGTAGCAGGATGTGCAACGTGTGAAGTGTTTTGAAATCAATATAATGTTTTTGAAATTATGTACCATGCAAAGCGTTATGAAAAATCAGAGGGTTGTGGTATAAACGTATTGCATAAGACCATTTAAGGACTTGTGGAAGTATCCTTAGGTATCAAATCAAGGATTTAAAGTGATACTTTGAGTATTTGTTAAGAGTTGTAACTTGTACCTTGTACATTGTTTCTTAAAAGAAACAGGTACTTAGGATTTTTGTGGAGATCGCGGGCGATCGCAAGATGAAAGAAACTACAAGAGTTGTTTGATTCGCAAGGAACCATGTTATTGGTATTGGTATTGTAGGAGTATAACACACATATATAATCGCATTTGTAAATAAACTAAACAACCATATTTATTTATAGACAATCAAAGTGTTTTCGAAGTTCTAGGAAATAAACAGAAAAGACAAAAGTTCAAGTGTTTATTTAGACATCAGCACAAGCCTATATGTTGCTAGTGTTACTCTTGTGCCCATACGTTGAGTCGTCATTTGTCAGCCAGTTTAGTTGAAGTGGTTAAGATAACCACAGTTGAAGCAGATTCCATGTGGAGGGCTACCTGTCATCGCATGAGGTGTTGTGATGGGTTGGGTAGGAATCGCCATAGCTTGGTTTGGTGAAGTGAATAAGCGACATACATCAGCTATATGACCAAAACGTCCACAGTTTGAACATTTTCGGCAACAGAAACTAGTGTAGTGGAGATGGTTACATTGATTGCACAGAGGCGCTTTTCCTCTGTATGGCTTCTTAGCAGGCGGCGGGGCCACCTGGCTAGGTCCCACTTGGTTAAGCGGAATTGGAGCAATCACTGTACGATTCTTTGAAGTTTTACGCTTCCTTGATTTCTTTGGAGGCTTGGCTTTCGTCTTTGTTGGTTCCTCATGAGTAGTCTTATCACCAAAACTGGATAAGGCTACAGCTAACTCAAGAGTTCCACTGAGTATTGTGCCTATCTGTTGGGCGATGGTATTAGCCAGTTCAGACTTTTGAGTGTCGTTGTGATGAGAAGGCATTCTAGAAGAGGAAAAATAAAATATCAGTGAAACCGAATGAGATTGATATTCGGAAGAGAATCAATAGAGGCATCAATATATTGAAGAAACATATGGATGGTGGTCACTTGTTTGTTTCTTAAAACACACAAATGACGCACGGTGACTAATCAAAGTAAATAGGTCTTATAATGTATCGCGAAGACATGCTTTAGCCTATAAGTGGACACTCACCCCAAGAGTTCCCAGGTAAGAGTGACGGGTCTGATTAAGTGGATTTGTACAAACACTCTAGCCTTAGACAGAAAACTTGGGGTACAGGCACCCACCCTTCCAAATTGCACGTGTTCACATTATTAAAAACTAAACTTTTAGACTTTCAAAGGATGTGATATGCTTTGTTTTTGATAATCACCTAAGGATAGGTGATGGTAATGTTTTAAGAATCTAAACACAAGTAAACTTGTGTTGGGGTCCTAGGAAGGTTATAGTCTAGGTCAAAGCATTACTAATAACCTAATTCCCTATAACACATGCTCTGATACCAACCTGTAACACCCAAAATCGCGTAAGAACAACACGCGACGGAAACACTTGGGGAGTCACGTTAACAGATTGTCTAAAAAACATATGGAATTTGAAGTTTCATTTTATTTGAATATTGAACATAGATTACATTATCTTTTGAAATTAACATCACTTAAACAAACATAGTTATTGTCTTGCTTATTTTAAGGCACTACAGTCCAAGTCCAATCCTACATGAGCATGCATCAGTATCATCTAGCATCGTTCTCTGAAACATATGTGAAAACAAGTCAGCAAAAATATGCCGGCGAGTACATAGGTTTTGTGAACATGTCAAGTCCATGGATTTGTATATATTTCAATATAAATAACCCGACTACTAGAGTCGTAAGTGAAACCTTGTTTTGAAAGCATTTAATATTGCAATAGTTATTCAACTAAAACAAATGGTTAAATGTTATAAAATCTAGTAGCCATGAACCTTGACTCGAAAACACTTGTTTTGTAAATCCAACTTGTAAATCGTCTTGAAATAACTCGTATGGTTTATATCTTTAATCTAAAATCATTGTGTGACATTGTTTGAAAACATTTGTTCATCGTTCATCGTTCCTCGTAATAAACCATTTGTTATAAACCAATTGTTCATCGTTCATCGTTCATTGTTCATCGTTCCTTGTTCCTTGTTATAAACCAATCGTTCCTTGTTATAAATGTGAAAACTTTGGGTCTTTCTTTAATGAGTACATTCAAAACTTTGTTGACTCGACTATACCCCAAGGGTATCTTTAATAGATCCTAAAAGATCTCTTTATCAAGACTAGAAAATCAACAATGATTTGTTAGTCATAAATAGTTTCTGTCGTTCCCCAAACTACCCACCAAATCCAGTGAATAGCCTAGTAACAGGATTGTCAATCATATGGTACCATAACTTACTACTGGGCGGCATAACAATGTTAATGAATGTTATTCGTATCTTGGATAACGCACCAACAAGTTGTATCACATTATTGAAACCATATTGTTATATAAACCATAGTATTTGTACTTTGAAAACTTGAAAACAATTAGCACATATGAATCACCCCAAAACAATTGTAAACATAAAATAGGGGAGCGATGTACTCACCTGGGATTTGCGGATAAGCCTTGTACAAGTGTATCAACGTCCGAAGATCAAGGAATCAAGTGTGTGTCCTAATGAATCGGATAACAAGTAAATATCAGAACTTGAAATCGGAGGATTTGGATAGAATGGCACCTTATAAACCAAATGAGTATTAGGACTCGTATGACATGGTTTAATAAGTTAACATTCTGAGTTGGAAGGATTTTTATGTGCTTTTGACCTGTTATGACCCGTTAAGGTAGTTTAAGCCAGTTTAACGCGTCATTTGCGTAACAACGCATTCGGATGGTTAGATATGTTTTATGATAAGTCTTTAATGCTTAAACATGTTTGAAAATGTTTTTTGATCAGAATACATATCATATTTTATATTACATAAGCTCAAAGTTGATTTATTTGCGAAAAGGGCATTTTGGTCATTATTGAAGATTATAATAACTAGTTATCATAACACTATCCAAACAATATGACCATAACGTATAACCTCAGAGGGTTATTCCCTTTATATTTATGGTCACAAATTTATATTTGGTCGGATCCGAAGATCAATCAAACGGGTCAGATTCGAAAGTCAAAGTGGTGGTCAAACCGTTCAACTTTCGACTCTAAACAAGCTCTAAAATAAGAGTGACGATTTAGACATGTTTTGACAGGTCTAATAAACTTATAAAAGTATTTTGACATCAAAACAACCTATTTTGATACCCAAAAATAGATCCGTTGCAAAATGCGCAAAAATCGCATTTTGACCGAGACTTTGATTTGTCAAAATGACTAGGAAAGATGGAAATCAATAGGTATGATCAATAGGGATCATAACCATCTTGATTATCATCATATTGCAAGGTTCAATTGGATTTTAAGTTGATCATTTCATGATCAATTCTGGAAGTCAAACTTTGTGACTTTTAATCCAATTAAACTACATGAATTGCACAAAGCATGATAGAGAACACTTACAACACCAAAGGGATGTCAAGAAAACTCAGAGATTGATCATCAAGGTGTTGCAACTTCAGTTGATAGCAGAAATGAGTGACCAAAACTTTCAAAATTGAAGAACACATTGATATTTATAGAATTCTTGAATATCTAGGAGCAAGACAAGTGTCCATGAGTCACCATAGAGTTGGATTGTGTCCCTTTACATGTCAAATGCAGAAACAAGGATGGCAAGTTCGTTTGGTGAGTTAAAAATAAAGTTATTCAGCTGTTGCCATGTTTCTGGTGAGCTGGGCACCCCTTACGGTCCGTAAGGGCTTTGGGCTTACGGTCTGTAAGCCTTTTAGCTGGCAGAAACTTTCAAAAATTGGCAAAACAGGCCCCTGAACTTGTTTTTGACACGTTTTGGCACTTTTAACACCCGTTAACCTCATTTCAAAGCTTTATAAGGACAATAAAGTATATGGAACTTGAAATATGTCCAAAAATGTTACAGAGGTCGGTTCGTTTGGTCGTACGGTTGCGTTTTTCGGTTAATTACAACGAAAAGCGTAACGAACGCGTGTATGACCGTAAATGCCTAACGAATGACATTTTTGCTTCCCAATCACTAAAATATGATATTTTTAATGATTAAAAAATTTTTGGATGTCCGAATATGCTTCGGATGGTGTTATACGCAAAAAGGCATAGTTCCGAAGAATTTGCAAAAGATCCCCTGAAGTTACAAAAGTGTGTTTTTGCCATACCGAAGCCCTCAAAACTTATTTCTAAGCTATATAAAGGGTATTTATGGTATGTTGAGCTTGTGACCTTGTTCCGGAGCATACGTCACTGCAAGAATCGGCAGACATTCGCAGTTTGTCATAAATAATCCCTGTGATCGAATAAACTCCCTATGATCGAATAAACTTGTTTTTGACATACCAAACCCTTCAAAACTTATTTCTAAGTTATGTAAAGGATATTTAAGGTATGTTTAACTTATGTCACTAATCCGCAATATACGTTGCGTTAAATTGGTTTCGTTTGCGTATAACTTCCATAGAAGCTTTGACGAGTCGAAATTGTAAATGGACTAAAATGTATGAATGTCACATGTAATTATACAATTCTCGGGAATGAAACACAAGATTTCATTAGATTCGGAATTGTTCGATATTGTTTGATGCTTGAAAAGGCTTAGATGTCACACCTTGGTGATTCATTTGTAACGTGGAGAGGTTTTGGCACAAAGACGACGAAGCTCTGTCGGATCCGGTTATCGAATGTATTGAACTTTAGATCATTGAAAACAACATTTAAATGAGTAATTCTTGTTATTTGGTTAACTTGTCATTAGTTTCCGCCTAATCAGATAGTAGATAACAAATTTAGGTTCTCGTGCTAATCGTGGACGTTCCTACAGCTTGGGTACTTGTTTGCAGGAGGAGCATCTGTCACTTGCACCTTTCTAGGAACAAAGGTTTTGCTCAATGCTTTTGTGACAGATGTTTCAACAAGTTCTAAGGTCTGCTTAGATTTATTTCTAGCAGGGCTTGAACTTTCTCTCTCAAGAGCTTTTGCCTTGATCTCTTTTATCTTTTGATCATAAGTTTGAAGATAGGCACACTCATGAGTTAAGTGATTGGTTTTACCACAAACAAAGCAGCTTTAATCATTTGGGATCACATGTGTTCTATTTATGTCATAAGCTTTTAAAAGAAAACATTTTTCAGTGACATGATTTCTTTTGTTGCAAAATTCACAAAACAAAAGTTTGATCTTTTCCCTTTTCTTTTTATCTGATTTCTTCTCAGCAGATGTAGTAACCTCTGCTGGAAGATCTTTGATGGGAATAATTCTAGCCTTTGGTGCCTTGACACCTTCAATGGTTGAGAAGCCCATTGGTTTGAAATTTTTAAGAATATCACATTCATCTGACCATGTGGGTTTGAATTGGTATTTCTCAATTTCCTTAAAAGTTGAAGACTCTTCATATTTTTCCAGAGAAATTTTTTACCATTTTTATCAGTGATTTTTATCTCATTTCCAACCAAATTTTTTGGAACCACTTCAGCCTTTTCATTCTTCATCTTGAAAACCAATGCCAAATTTTATATTACTCTTGATCTGTTTGTCTAGCATAATTTCAAAACCTTTGGAACACTCTACCCATTTACACATGTGATCTGGGTAGCTTCTAACTCCTTTTTGCAAACTTGGTATTTGTCTACCATAGTTTGGAGTTGGTCCTTGGTTATGCTAGCTTCATGCTTTATGCTACTTATCTCAGAATCTTTTGAAATCAATTTTGTTTTTAACTCTTTGATAAGTTTTTCAAAATTTAGTTCATCTTCTAAGATTTTGTTCCTAAGGTTTTCATTCACCTGCTTAATGTTAGCAAAAGCTATTATACATTTTTTTGAACAGAGGTTCTCAAGAATCTGAGGTGATACCTTGGAAGTAGCCATAAGAGCACAATCATCTTCACACACATCTGTATCCCATGGGTCAGATAGAGAGGTCTTTTCTTCATCAATAGTGTTTTGAGAAACTACTGGTGTAACCACTGCTTCATCACAACTTTGAACCTCATCATATTTTGACACTTGTTCCTCAGACTCATCACCTTCAACTATGGTCTCTGAGGCTATTAAACAAATATTTTCATTTCAAAATCATTTTTAGCCATTAGAGCAAAGTTTTCATTTGTTAAATCCTCAAGCAAACTACTCCAGTCAACAACTCCTTGTGTCAAGAAGCTTTGTTGGTTAACCTCTGTCGGAGCAGTGGTTTGAGTATTTTGAGTGACATGTGGAGCTTGTTGCACATGCACTTGAGGTGGTGCCTAGACATAATGAACCTATGGAGCAGGTGCTTGGACATAATGGATAGGAACTATAGTAGCAGGATGTGCAACGTGTGAAGTGTTTTGCATTTGTGGTGCAGGGGTATATTGGGAATATTGGACAGTGCTTTGAGGTCTATTGCTAGGGTGTGTTACAATTGGTCCTGCAGTTTGAGATCTTCATTCCCTTGCAAAGTGACCTAACTTGTTGCACTTGTAACATTTAATTTTAAATTTATCCAACCCAACTTTCAACCCCCCATATAATCCTGGAAATCTCCAACCAGTCCTTTTGTAAAATTTGCTTGCTCTAACACTCAAGAGTGCTAGCTGATGTAAAATGTCCATTTCTACCAGATCATGGGTTCAAAATGTTGTAAGTCATTCATCTCAAAAGACATATTGTCAGAGTTTTGGCTTTCACCATTTGCAGCAAAAGCAAAATTGGGTGTGTAAGGATCAGAAGTAAAATTGTTTCCAAAAGTTAGATCAATATAATGATCATAACCCCTGATCCTTTCCACTGCCAGAACCCTCTTCATGACTATAAGGAGTAGTGTTACCCAAGGTATAGTAGTCTTGTAACTTCTTTTTTTGGTTCAACTCTTTCTCATAAGTGAGAAGTCGACCATTAAGTTGAGTAAGGGTCATCTCTTTAAACCCAATAGATGTTAGAGTAATGTAAGCTACAGACTCCTATTTTTCTGGTAACGATCTTAAGAAACGACAATTGTTAGTCGAATTTCGAAATTCCACGTTAACCAGTTTCAATTCACTGATGAGACAGCTAAAACGTTCGAACTGTTGTGTTAACGACTCACCTTTTACGTGACAAAACGTCTTATATTGTTGATTCAGAACTTCTCTATTATTTTCAATCACCTCCTCAGGTCCACTGAATTGTTCTTTCGGTGCATCCCACAACTCTTTCGCACTATCACAGTGGAGCAATCCAGCATAGATTTCGTTGGGTAGCGCGGAAGCAACAATGCTAAACGCTTTTGCATCCAACTCTATTTTCTGGAAATCCTGCTCAGAGTAGTTTTCAGGATTTTTTGGCACTTGAGTGTTGGGATCCTCTGTGCTTGGAACCAATGAAATATGTGGTCCAAACACAACGGATCGCCAAAATCCGGTATTTTGCTGAGCTAAGATGTGACCCATCCGATGTTGCCATATGAAATATTCATTTCATTTCAACATTGGTTGTTTGAACATAGATCCAATGTTGGAATCTGATGTGTTTTGAGACATTTCTGCTTGTTTTCAACAGATTTGTGTTTTAAAAAAACTTTGAACGTAATAAAAATCTATATTCAAGTAAAACTTAACAAACTAATTAGCAAGGAGAACTGATCTTTCAAATCAACTTGAATTTAATCAAATTTTGATTGACCAAGCTTTGATACCAATTGTTAGGATCTGAGTTGATTTACTTGTAGTTTTTGTTTCAAAAATGGAAATATGATTGAATTGAAAAGTAAACGCAGCGGAATAAGATGGAAAACTTTTACTACAAGTAAAGGTCGTTTGTTTTCATCATCATCATCATGCTTTTAAGTCGATAAACTTTGCATGTGATTCATCTGACATCCCGGTTTTTCAGGTATCTTAAACGCACTACTTCACGGTTATTCATTCCTACGCTAATTTGATTCGGAGAATGAAATTACACGCTCGAAATAACTACGCTAACTTTGTGAACTTATCGAGTGAATTACGTGATATGTGTTATTAGACGTTTATAAGTTTTGTGAGTTATTATATCATATTTTGATTTCGTGATTATTAGTTTATAAAAAAATATATATTAAATAAATAGCCGAACCGAACCGAGCCGCGAAATGTGTCGACCTCACTTCCTTGTGGCCCAAGTAACTAGCCTAAACTTGAGGCCCAAGTTACCCACCCAAATCCCCTTGTGCGGCCGCAAGCCCACCTCACCCTTTCTCCTTTTCTTTTTTCCCTTGTTTGTATAAATAGGCATGCATGGGTTATGTTTTCAAAGAAAAAAAAACACACACACAAACCCTAGCTTCAAAGAGCCGATAGCAGCCCTCTCTCCCTTTCTCTCAATCGCAACTTCCTCCAAAAACCGAAATGATTCCAATCTTGTTCCCGGTACGTTAATCTTCATCGTTGCAAGGTTAGGGTTTTTATTGTTTCGCAAATCACATTAGGGTTTATGAATTCTTAATCATGCTTGTATGTAATGGTAGAATCATTGTTATGAAAGTGTTATGATGTTTAGTTCGGTTAATTGTGCGAGTTTTGCGATTATGATGTTTAGTTGGATACAAGAATCATAGGCTGCGTTTTGTGATAAAAATCATATTATATGATTAGGGTTTGCATGAGTATGATGTACATGATGATATGTGACTAATAAACCTGTTCTTGATCATTATTAATTAGAGTCTTGATCGCTTAAGCGTATTCTATTGCGATGAAAGCCGAAAACAGGTTGCTGAATGGTATTTACAGCCAACTTCAATTGGCTGTAACCTGGTCATTATTTATCGAAAAGTGGATTTTATAAAGCCTAAAACGTATATTTTTGAAAAACGCTTCTAATGGCACTGGATTCATATTTTTCTGAGGTCGTTTGATATTTTTAAGTGGTCATTTAAGTGCAGTAACTGAAGCTGTGGAAATTCTGAAAATTTGTTAGTTGTTTATCGAGTCGGATCTCATAATCTGTAGAGGGTTGGGTCACGAAATTTGTACAGCAACTGGAGACGGAAATTTCCGGGAAACTCCCACTGGAATTTTGTTAATTGGACGAACGATGATTTTTAAATAATTTATCCTGTGGACTGCAGTCAGAAAGCGACGAATCTGACTGCAGCCTAGTATATAAATGTTTAGGAATAATTGGTAAAGTGTTAGGACTTGAAAATTTTACATAAAATTCCACAGTTTAGTTGACACCTTCTGTAAAAAATGGGAATTTTTGGAACGTTGGAACTATTTTATAAAAATCCTCGAAAACAGCCTAGTTATGAGCGTACAAGCTGAAACTTGATAACTTGCGAATGTGTGTACCAAAGTGTTGTATGAGTTGATTTGTGTTCATGATAAGTTAGTTTGATCACTAATTTGGTATGATAATACTTTGCATGCATGATTGTGTTTTCGAATTTGTTATCATGTGTGCCGCATTTTGTTTTAGTTATATGTAGGGTTTGTATCAGTGTGTTCACACACTAACTTTAAATCGATTGACTTGTTAGGACGCAATTAGCGGTCCCATAATTTGCTACTTCTGTGTTACACTAACCGAGCAATTAAAGGTGAGTTCATGGCCCCTATTTTATCCGGTTTTAAACAACAGGGGAGAAACATGTATACACTCTACAACTCTATCTCTTTACGTTATACGAAATTAACGTCGTTAAACTATTCGGTAACTAAGTTAATGTTAATGTACGTTATGGTCACTAAGCAGCTATATCACGGAAGTCCTGGACAAACTCTCGGATCGTTAGTATTGGGTTAGATAGCGGGGAAATTATAAGTAGTACTACTGGGCCCGACAAGCCCCACCCGAGCTAGTCGCGCTAGCCGACCGGGTATGGTCAACGGGTGAATAATTTGGCCTAACTTTCGCCATGGTCAGTGATAGGCCTGGCAACATGGAGGCACAATAGTCAGCTTCGATCGCGAACACTTATGTGACATAACCTTTAGGCTCGCTACCTACATGTTAACATTGAACTTAATTACGAAACAACAATATTATTCCGGGTTAGGAATAATGGAACCAACGACAATATTATTCCGGGTTAGGAATAATGGAACCAACATCATTATTATTCCGGGTTAGGAATAATGGAACTATATCGTTATTCCGGGTTAGGGATAACGGGGGAAACAAACTTTTAACCGAACTAACGAACTTATAAAAACCTGTGAACTCACTCTTCTTTAATGTTGACACTTGTTTCTTTACATGTTTCTCATGACGTTAGGAGCTCTAGGTGCACTCACTTGCATTGATCAAGACATCTTTTATCGAGTCTCATTTACGAATATTGTTTGGGTTTTTCTTTAGTTTTGGCGTTTGTGTTGGCGCCCGTTACTTTACTTTACGTTAATGCTTCCGCTCAACTTTAAAACTAATGCTTACGCTAAACTTTGAAACCAAACTAAGATAATTTGAAAATAACTATGAATAGGTAAACAATTAATTTTTGGAAAACGTATAAACGAATCATATAGAGTCGTTCGATGTTACTAGTGTCTCAGATTCTGGTTTGTTCACACGCCTCGCGGTAAAACTCCGCAAGTGGAAATTTGAGGGTGTGACAGATTGGTATCAGAGCCTCTAGCTATAGAGAACCAGGTTTGCATTAAAAGTAGACCTAAACTATAGCTGATTACACGACACTAGACTTAGTTTGGCACTGAACTGTGATATCTTGTCATGTGTTGTACTACAACTGTGTTATGTAAAATATAAATGCATATTGTGATGAACGCAACTCGTAACTAACTTCACAACCCAACAGGCAATGTCATCATCATCATCCGACAAACCTTTACAACCAAGGGCGCCGGGAAGGCAGCTATGGTCGAACCCTCACCACCTCATGGCGTGGAGACATGCTCAGCTGCTAGGAAAAGACTCGCTCTAGGAGAGGAGTCGTCCTCACGCCCGACCACCGCTATGCCGGTCGAACCGGTTAACTCTTTAGAAGTAGGGGACGACCTACTTAGAGATATGATAAGAAAACAACAGGAACAACTAGAGAGAATGCAGGAAACTATCCTAGCACAGGGATGGATTATACGACAATTAACGGGTAAGACTGGAGAGCTCGAGGAAGAGCAATATGAGAATAAGATAGCTTGTAACACTTTAGCTAATGATCTTCGTGCTGAGCAGCTGAGGGCTAACTGGCTCGAAGACAGAGTTCTTGAGCCCAGCTGGAGAATTCAAGAACTAGAACAGAATCAGGCACCTGTACCAGTACCCGCACCAGCACCGGCCCCTCTAGTGCCGGTAGAGGAAGAAGAGGAGGATCCAGAGGTGGATCCGGAGGAAGACCCGACTGTAGAAGCTGGAAACGCCGCAGAGGATGACGGCAATGATAGCGATTTGGGAGATGGAGACGTAGAAGACTGACTCGTCTCGCTTATTCCTTTTTGTTTCCTTTAGTCTATTCACTTTCTACTTATGTTTGAACTTGAAATTTTATAGTTAAACTGATATGTTTGGTTGGCATTTTGTGATACGTTGAAATTTTATTTAATCGAATATTTCTTTTGATTGTTTAATTTATTTGGGTTGACATAATTTGAGGGATTATTTAAGTATGGAGTAGGATAACTATATTGGATATATATACTTATCGGTGTGTGTTTATGTTGTCTTGCGAAGATCTAAAATGGCAACTGGACATCGCGGAAACCTTAACATGACGCCTGAAGAATTAGCTGCAATGATCCAAGAACACGTGAATGCTGCTCTGGCAGGTGTTCAAAACCCACCAGCAGGTAACCATTATTAAATGTTCATGGAAAATCTAATAGTTGGGCTAGTAGACTTTCTCGCTGACTACCTATCCTCTGTCAGCAGGAGGGGGTCTTAACCCCTACAAGATGTTCCTCGATGCGAAACCGAGCAAATTCACGGGTGCAGAAGGACCCATAGGACTGGTCCGTTGGATTGAAAAGTCCGAGTCGGTGTTCGAGATGTGCAATTGCCTTGAAGCCAACAAGGTCAAGTATGCTGCCTCAACGTTGGAGGATGGGGCACTAACTTGGTGGAACGCACAAGTCCAAACGCGTGTACTTATTGCGGCAAACGCAATGGCCTGGGCCGAGTTTAAGGCCCTAATCAAGGAGGAGTACTGTCCGCGGGATAGGGTTCAGCAGTTCGAGCAAGCATTATGGAACCACAAGATGGTGGGATCTGAAATTGAAGCATACACCGCGAAACATCATGATCTGGTGTTCCTATGTCCCGATCTGGCCAACACCGTTGAAAAAAGACTCGAGTTTTACCTTGGGGGTCTGGTCCCCGAGATCCAGGGCATGGTAATGGCTAGCAACCCTGCGACTGAGCATCAAGCGATCAGGCTGGCGCATAAACTCACCGATAAGGTGGTGGAACAAAAGAAGTTGCCATCTAGGGGTGCAACTGAAGTTGTCCCTGATAATAAAAGAAAATTTGAAGACTCGCCTGCTCGACAGTCTTCGTCAGCCCAGCCACAACAAGGGAACCAGAAACGGTTCAATAATTTCAACAGCAATCGGGGTCACAATAATCAGCCCGCCAACAACACCCAAAACACCAACGGCTATGTGGGTCGAAAGCCGCAATGTAATCGTTGTAACCTCCATCGTCACGGCCCTTGTGTCAGAAATCGCTGCCAACGATGTGGCAAAGTGGGACACGCGGCAAAGGATTGTCGCGGGGAAATCATGTCCCGACAAAATCAGAATCAGCACCAGGGTCAGCAGTAAGGTATTAACCGGGGGTGCTATCAGTGTGGTAGCACTGCCCACTTCAAACGAGACTGCCCACAGCTTCGCAACAACAACAACAATGGTGGGAACAACAACAACCACAACAACAACAATGGAAATGGTGGCACAGGAGGTGCCAAAGGTCGTGCATTTACGCTAGGCCGCGGAGAGGCCAGAAACGACTCGAACGTGGTCACCGGTAAGTTTCCCCTTAACGATCATTTTGCTACTGTACTTTTTTATACGGGTGCGGATAGGAGTTTTATATCTGAGTCTTTTAGGAAGAACCTAAATCTCACGCCTAAACCCCTAGAGACCCCTTGCGTCATAGAACTAGCCGATGGTAAATCTGTAGATGGTACCCATTTAGTAACCGGCTGCCAACTTAAACTCGTGGGTCACACCTTCACCATTGATCTGATGACAACTACCCTGGGTAGTTTTGACGTGGTAGCCGGAATGGACTGGCTATCTGACGTCCAAGCTGAAGTCCAATGCTTCGAGAAATCTATCCGTATTCCGCTCTCTAACGATGAAGTCTTGATGGTGCAAGGCGAGAAGGCAGGCGCCGTCACAAACATCATCTCTTACATGCAAGCACAAAAGTATCTTCGGAGGAAGAACTCCTTCGCTTTGCTCGCACTGGTCACCGAGCAACCTAAGGACGAGAAGCGTATAGAAGATATCCCCGTCGTCCGTGACTTTTCCGATGTATTTCCAGAGGAGTTACCTGGTCTTCCACCACATCGACAAGTAGAATTTGAAATCGAATTGGCGAACCATGCAACTCCTATCGCCAAGGCCCCATACCGCCTGGCTCCAGCAGAGCTGCAAGAGCTGTCTACCCAACTTCAGGAATTGTTAGAAAAAGGATTTATCCGACCCAGTACTTCGCCATGGGGAGCTCCGGTCCTTTTTGTCAAGAAGAAGGACGGGACCTTCCGCATGTGCATCGACTACAGGGAACTCAATAAGGTTACCGTCAAGAACCGATACCCATTACCTCGCATCGACGATCTCTTCGACCAACTTCAAGGGTCAAGCTACTACTCCAAGATTGATCTACGGTCCGGTTATCACCAGTTACGCGTCAGGGAGGAGGATATCTCTAAGATGGCATTTCGTACTCGGTATGGCCATTATGAGTTCTTGGTCATGCATTTCGGTCTCACCAACGCACTCGCGGTGTTCATGGACCTCATGAACCGCGTGTGTAAACCGTATCTCGACAAGTTTGTCATTGTGCTCATCGATGACATACTCATCTACTCTAAAGGTGAAGAAGAACATGCTGAACATCTATGATTACTGCTGAAGTTACTTTAACAGGAGAAACTATATGCCAAGCATGGACCGGAGTTCACGTGGGAAAGAGAGGACCAAATGAAAAGCAAATACCCACACCTTTTTGCAGCTGAGCAGCAAGCTAACGTTACCACCAAGTAAATTATCGGGACGAAAATTCTTTCAACATGGGGATGATGTGACAGCCTGGGAATTTCTTGTACCATTGTTAACAGACTGAATTTTTGTGCGTTGCATTCTAAACCGCGTTTACTCAATTTTCGAGATGAAAATTTTTTCAACATGGGGATAATGTGACATCCCGGTTTTTCAGGTATCTTAAACGCACTACTTCACGGTTATTCATTCCTACGCTAATTTGATTCGGAAAATTAAATTACACGCTCGAAATAACTACGCTAACTTTGTGAACTTATCGAGTGAATTACGTGCTATGTGTTATTAGACGTTTATAAGTTTTGTGAGTTATTATATCATGTTTTGATTTCGTGATTATTAGTTTATAAAAAATATATATTAAATAAATAGCCGAACCGAACCGAGCCGCGAAACGTGTCGACCTCACTTCCTTGTGGCCCAAGTAACTAGCCTAAACTTGAGGCCCAAGTTACCCACCCAAATCCCCTTGTGCGGCCGCAAGCCCACCTCACCCTTTCTCCTTTTCTTTTTTCCCTTGTTTGTATAAATAGACATGCATGGGTTATGTTTTCAAAAGAAAAAAAACACACATGTCACACCCCAACCCGCAGCGGAAAAAGAGTCGGGGCATAATTGGGTTATCACCAAAGCTCATGATGTTTACTATTATGTTTCATATTTATTAAATTCAAAATTACAACTTCAATATTCCAAACAAGTTCATACAATTACAAAGAAAAAGTAACTAAATAAACAATCCAAAGCCTAAACGGATTTATTCTTCTAAGCCGTCCTATATGTTTCTTGCTGCAACTGGATCACCTGTATCATGTGTAAAAATGGGGGTTTTTGGGTCAACAAAAGTTGGCGAGTGAACCTTGTTATAAAACATTTATTATTGATTTCTTGTTGTATTTAATATGGAAAAATTGTGCAATAATCATATGTGAGCAAACGTAAATAATCATACAATAACAAAACACCTTGCATGAATATATAACATGAATGATAATGTATATGTTGGCAACGTCATGTTCACGCTCATAGGTAATGGGGAACGGACGGCCTATGATGATGTATGGCGATCAAGGCTCAATCAAACGGAGCCGATCGTATGTTGGCAACCCCTCGTTCACGCTCAGAGGTAATGTGTATGGTTCACGCTCATAGGTAATGGGGAACGGCGGCCTATGATGATGTATGTACTGAAAATGATAAATTTAATCTAAACATTAACCACACAAACAGTTAATACATATTGAATACACATTTGATCATGGATATGATGGATGCACAAGTGTTTAAATGTAATAAATAATAAGACACATGATACACCCGAAAATGTGATTAAAACGGGGAATTTGTAGAGATTCACTCACATTGGGGGCGTTCGTTTGATGATGTTGAATGCGCACGAGTTTAGAGGGTTGATCGACGAGGAATAACTAACCTAAATAATAACGAAAAGGTACGGTAAATAAGTGGATTTTATTAACAATTTTAATTGGATTTTTAGATATATTTTTGTGAGTTTAAGGTCATTTTCTAACTTTAAAAATATTATTTTTAAGTATTTTTAATTGATTTTTAAATTAAATAAATAAATAAAAATATAAAAATAAATGTTGACTTTTTGGGTTACCGTTGACCATTGATTGTTGACTGTTGAACGGTTCGGTCTTGTGTTTGTTTGCACTGAGTGAGGTTCGAACTCGTGACCTCCCGTACGCGTGCACGCAGCTCTACCAACTGAGCTACTTGTCTAACCCGAAATATTTCTGTTTTTAATTATATTTATAAACTATTTAATTTATTCAAAATTCATTTATTTTAAAAAGGATTTTAATTATATCGAACCGGTGTTCATAACAGTTCTCGAACCCGGGACGTGTTGTTTTAACGTTGCACACAGTCCACCGCTGGACTGTGTGTCTAACCTGGTTAAAATACTTGTTTTTATTTCACTTATATACTAACTGGAAGTTCCGTATTTGGGTTTTATAAAAAGGTTTGAATATTGTGACGAATCGGAACAAGGACAGACTCGAACTTGGTATCTCTATGTTTCAAATGCACACAGTCCACCGCTGGACTGTGTGTCTAACCCGAGATATAATCCGATTTATATTAAATTTATACACAACCTAACTTCATCTCCTTCGTTAAAACAACACAGACAACGATTTTTTCTACTGTTCTTGTTTAATTCGATTGACGGACATATAAATGATTAAAATGAAATGGATAGAGAAGGTTTTGGGAATGAATGTACCGGAAAGATAATTTTTCTCAGAACTCCGGCAAAGTCGTCGGCTCTGTTTTATGAACTCCGTCTGAGCGGACCAATTAACAGTTTTGATTAACTAATTGTGAAATTGAATGACTAAACAAGGATTATCAAAGAGTTTAGATGCTCGTACCGATTCACAGCGTGATTTCGGAATTTTCAGAAATTTTCCGGCGATTGCAGATTATCCGGTATCGTTGCCTGGAACCGACTCTGGTTGAAGGTTTTGAGTTAGTATAAGTCTAACAATAGATATAAGATGAAAGAATTTAGAACTTTACCGATTCGATGAGTGTCACGGTTTTCCGGCGAAAGTCCAGCGATATCAGAAAGCGTTTCCGACGAACAAAAAATAGAGCGCAATTGAAATTGGAGGGTCTGTGAGTGTTTTTGAGTTGCGAGATAATGATATTGATAGAGTAAATCAGGAAGTAAAGGATTTCGGTTTTTAACTCCCAAACTCATATGAATCGAAACAATAAAGACTGAATTTGATTCAGAACGTGCGTCGTAATGGTTTCATCGGTTATTATCAGTAATAGCGATCACTCAATCGTCTGGAAAGTTGAAAGCCGTTGATCGGTTCCAGTTTTGGCGCAAACAGATGATTTCACAAGTAGAGTTAAGTATTATTTGTTTCCTTGTTTACACAAACGAATCAAGTGGCAGAGTGGTTAAGTGTTTGCTGATTAAATCTTCCGGCTGACCCGGGTTCGAAACCCGGCAGCCTGATTTCTTTTTTAATTGCTTTATTTTTATTTTCTAAAAATTTAATTTCCATATTCTAAAATGTTTATTAGTTATGTATTATTTAAAATTTAAATAAGCATTAAATGAGCAACGAAAATTTGAAACTGATTATTCGATTAATAAACGAAGCGGGTTTTGAAAACCCGTTTTTCGACGGATGTTACAGTATCCCCTACTTTTAGAAATTTCGTCCCGAAATTTAAGTAGTAGTGGTAACAAGAAAGATGCGGGTATTTTTCGCGCATTGAGTCTTCACGTTCCCAAGTAAACTCAGGTCCTCGTTTCGACTCCCAGCGTACCCTAACAATTGAAATACGACTCCGTCTTAAACGTTTTTCTCCGAAGTCCATGATCTCTACTGGTTTTTCAATGAAGTGCATAGATTCATCAATCTGCGTATCTTCTAAGGGAATATGGAGGTTTTCATCGGCGAAGCACTTCTTTAAGTTTGATACGTGGAATGTGGGGTGAATTCTGTTGAGTTCTTCTGGTAGGTCAAGCTTGTATGCTACAGGTCCTACTCTTTCGAGTATCTTGAAAGGTCCTACGTAGCGTGGTGCTAGCTTGCCCTTCTGGCCAAAACGAACTACTCCCTTCCACGGTGATACTTTTAAGAGTACATGATCACCAATGTTAAACTCCAAAGGCTTTCGTCGTTTGTCTGCATAACTCTTTTGACGACTTTGTGCTGCTAGAAGATTGTTTCGAATTTGATGGATCTTGTCTGTGGTTTCTTGAATCAATTCTGGACCGGTAATTTGAGCTTCTCCAATTTCGTGCCAACATACTGGAGATCGGCACTTACGACCATATAAAGCTTCGAAAGGTGCCATGTCGATACTTGAATGATAGCTGTTGTTGTACGAAAATTCAACTAACGGTAGATGAGCGTCCCAATTTCCCTTGAAGTCTATGACACATGCTCGAAGCATATCTTCAAGAGTTTGGATGGTGCGTTCAGATTGTCCATCAGTTTGAGGATGATAAGCGGTACTGAGGTCTAATCGGGTACCCAAAGCGGCTTGTACGGCTTGCCATGTTCGTGAAGTGAAACGACCATCACGATCTGAAATAATGCTTAACGGTACACCATGACGGCTTACGATCTCGCTGATGTAGATACGAGCTAACTTCTCGTTCTTGAAGTCCTCGCGAATCGGGATGAAATGAGCTGATTTTGTAAGACGATCAATGATTACCATATAGTGTCATACCCACTGGAGGTGCGAGGTAACCCGGTAATAAAGTCCATGGTTATGTTTTCCCACTTCCACACAGGTATATCAGGTTGGACTAGAAGTCCTGAGGGACTTTGTTGTTCTGCTTTAACTTTGGAACATGTAAGGCACTTGGAAACAAAAACAGCGATATCCTTCTTCATGCCAGGCCACCAGTAGGTGTATCGAAGGTCTTGATACATCTTGTCGGCTCCTGGGTGTACAGAGTACCGTGTTTTGTGCGCCTCATTCATAAGGAAATCACGAAGGTTATTGTGATCAGGAATCCATATGCGATCTAGATAGTACAGAATACCGTCTGATTTAGTTTCAATTTTAAGTTCAGCTCCACAAGACAGCTCCTTGCGTACGTCGTCTTCCGTTACTGAAACATGTTGGGCTTCTCGGATTTGATCTTTGATGTCGGTTATGATTTGCGAACATAGAAGACGAATGGAGTTCGCATAACCCTTTCGACTGAGCGCATCGGCCACCACGTTTGCCTTGCCAGGATGGTACCGAATTTCACAGTCATAGTCATTAAGAAGTTCGACCCATCTTCGTTGCCTCATGTTTAACTCCTTTTGGTTGAAGATATGTTGGAGGCTCTTATGGTCAGTGTATATTTCACACTTAGTACCGTAGAGGTAATGTCTCCATATCTTAAGAGCGAACACAACGGCTCCAAGTTCTAGGTCGTGGGTGGTGTAGTTCTTCTCATGAGTTTTGAGTTGTCTAGAAGCATAAGCTATCACATTTCCTCTTTGCATCAGTACACAGCCTAGTCCTTGCCCTGACGCGTTGCAATAAACCATGAAGTCATCACAACCTTCGGGAAGTGTGAGTATAGGTGCGTCACAGAGTTTTTGTTTAAGGGTTTGCGAGGCTTCTTCTTGTTTGGGTCCCCATATGAAGGGTTTTCCTTTATGTGTTAAAGCCGTGAGTGGTACAGCAATACGGGAGAAATTTGCAATGAAACAGCGATAATAACCAGCCAAACCAAAAAATGAACTTACTTCGGTAGGTGTACGTGGCGCTTGCCATTCTTGTACTGCTTTGATCTTTAAAGGGTCGACATGTATTCCCTTGTCATTGACGACATGTCCAAGGAATTGTACCTCTTTTAACCAGAATTCGCATTTGGAGAATTTGGCGTAGAGCTTTTCATTCCCTAAGAGTGTAAGATGAATCGAAGGTGTCGTTCATGATCAGACTTAGACTTTGAGTAGATGAGGATGTCGTCGATGAAGACTATAACAAAGCGATCGAGATAGGGTTTGCAGACTCTGTTCATTAGATCCATGAAGACGGCTGGAGCGTTGGTTAGACCAAATGGCATGACCATGAATTCATAATGACCATAACGAGTTCGGAAGGCGGTCTTTGGGACGTCTTCTTCATGTACTCTGAGTTGATGGTAACCAGAACGAAGGTCGATTTTTGAAAAACAGGTGGCGCCTTGAAGTTGGTCTAGAAGATCATCGATGCGAGGTAATGGGTAGCGGTTCTTGACCGTTAACTTGTTGAGTTCTCTGTAGTCGATACACATGCGAAACGTTCCATCTTTCTTCTTCACAAAAAGGACAGGTGCACCCCAAGGCGATGAGCTAGGACGTATAAATCCTTTGTCAGTCAGTTCTTGCAGTTGACTGGCTAGCTCTTGCATTTCGGATGGGGCTAACCTATAAGGAGATTTTGCAACTGGTGTAGCTCCAGGTATAAGGTCAATGCGGAATTCGAATTCTCTCACGGGAGGAAGTCCTGAAATGTCGTCAAGAAAAACTTGCGGAAAATCTTTTACTACTGGTATGTCTTCTAGTTTCTTCTCCTTGGTTCCCTTTTTGACGACATGAGTTAGGAATGCGACATAATTCTTGCGGAGATATTTTCGGGCTTGAAGACAGGACATTAATTTGAGTCCTTTCGAAGGGGTTTCTCCAAAGATTCGTAGAGTCTGACCGTTTGTAAGAGGAATGCGAATAAACTTTTCGCGGCATACAACTTCAGCATGATGTTGGTTGAGCCAGTCCATACCAATTATAATGTCGAAACTTCCCAACTTCATAGGAATATGGTCAACTGGAAAATCGTGATCGTTTAGGGTGAGAGTACAATTGCGTATAATAGAGTTTAATGAGACCGGTTTTCCGTCAGCAACTTCTACCGTTATGGATTCCATGAGTTTATCACGAGTTTGGTTGAGGATGGGTTCAAATTCTAAGGACACAAAACTCTTATCCGTGCCAGTATCAAATAACATGGATGCATAACTACCATTGATGAGAAACGTACCGTTAACCACATTGTTGTCAGCCCTAACTTGATTTGCGTTGATGTTGAAAGCTCTTCCTCTTGCAGGTGGAGGAGCTTGGTTAGCCTGGTTTACTAGATTAGCTTGAGCTTGGGCATGGATAATGTTCACCAAGCGTGGACAGGTGTTCCTGAAATGGTTCGGGTCTCCACAGTTGTAACAAGCCCGCATAGGTTGCACCATGGGATAGTTGGGTTGGTAGTAGGATTGGGCTACATGTTGGGCAGGTGGTAGGAGTAAAGGTTGTTGGGCTTGACCCACTATCTGATGGTGGGTTTGGGTTGAGGGCTGATGGCGGTTCGTTCGCTGAAGTACGCGACAGGTTTGAATGGTGTGACCTGCGCGGCCACAGCCGGTGCAATGCTGGCAGGGATGATTAGGAAAGTGATGGTATTGGACAACGGTTGCATTTTGGGTATGGGCCGGAGTATGGCTTTTTATACGGTGCAGTTGAGGGGGCAACTTGGGTAATGGGTGCAACAGGGATAGGGAAATTTGTTTGTGTGACAGCAAAGTTTCTAGTGTTTCGTTTCCTCTTATTAGCAAACTTTGAGGAGGAGGTGGAATGGTTTGAAGTTTGGCCCTCAATGGGGGCTTTCTTTTTCTCGTCCTTAAATTTTCCGTTACGAATACGATTCTCGGTAAGCTCGGTAGCTAGTTCCATAGCAGCTTCAAGTGTTGCAGGCGAAGTGCTTAGAACTGAGTCTTGAATTTTCGAGGGGAGGCCTCGAATATAGTGTTCGACTAAGCGGTATACTGGGGTGAACAAGTTGGGGATCATTTGGTTCAACTCTAAAAACCTCTTGTTGTAGGAAGTATGATCTCCCTCCTTTTGCTTCAACGAGTGAAATTCATCCTCTAACTTTTTGATCTCGCTTCTTGGACAGAAGCGTCTCATCATGATTTCCCTTAACTCCTCCCACGTTAAGGCCATTGCATCCTCGATTCCTCTCGTACCTTTTTCTGTATTCCACCAGGTAAGAGCTACTCCAAATAGTCTCCCGGTTGCGTAACGTACCTTGCGATCCTCGGGACAATCGCAATTGAGGAAGGTGTTTTCCATTTCCTCAAACCAGTGGAGGAGAGCAGTGACACCTTCGGTCCCTTCAAATTTCAGGGGATTGCAAGACTTGAAGTGTTTGTAAGAGCACTTTTTGGAGGGAGGGTTGTCGACGTTCTGGTCATTTTGATGGGGAGGATTGATGGGACTGGTGGCGAGAGCTTGTTGGACTTGAATTACGATGTCAGGAAGCACCGCGGCCATTTGTTTTGTGATTTGGGTGACCAAGCGTTCGTTTGACCTTCCTGACCTTCTACCCCCACGTTGCTGCCTAGCCAACATCTACAGGAACATACATAAGAAGATTGTGAGTTTAAGGAGTCTTTTTATGTGTCATGTGTCTTAAAAAAAATAAAAATAACATAAACATCAATAATGCAACTACATCCATCGGATGTCTTGGGTTTGCTCATGTTTGGGCCTCCAATGTCCCCCATACCATCGCCTGTATAGTCATGTGGGCCCCATGACTATTGGCTTAGTAGGATTCACATTGGTATTGGCGATTTAACACTCGCATCGCCCGAATGAAAACCGTGAAATATGTTTGCGAGATGTATGGTCGAAGGGTGTCCAGGTATAGACACAATGACAACTCAAAGTGGGGTTAGCTCACACGACGTTTGGTATAGCATGCTTTGGCCTAATAGGTCCTTCGTACTCTCATCGTTAGTCCCCAGGTAGGCAAACTGGTCCTTTATTTTGGATTTATACGAATGCCAAGCCTAGACAGGACGTTCCGACAACCGGTACTTGTACCCTTCCAGTTACTACATGCCCGTCATGAGAACTCACTTTGATGTGATTGAAAATACAAAAATCGTTGCAAAAGTCATGGAAATTGTGTGGTGTGTGCTCTCATGGATATGATATGTTATGAGAATATGATTCATGATAGGCATTGTATAATAATATGTACTTATGAACATGCTTGCATAACATTGAATGTAACAATAAACATAAAGCATATAAACATCATGAATTTTGCATGTAACACAACAATGTAAAAATTCTAATCAACTATAGTATAGGCTCTAAGGGTCTAATAACCTATCCTATATCCCTATAGTCATGGCTCTGATACCAATCTGTCACACCCCGACCCGCAGCGGAATAAGAGTCGGGGCATAATTGGGTTATCACCAAAGCTCATGATGTTTACTATTATGTTTCATATTTATTAAATTCAAAATTACAACTTCAATATTCCAAACAAGTTCATACAATTACAAAGAAAAAGTAACTAAATAAACAGTCCAAAGCCTAAACCGATTTATTCTTCTAAGCCGTCCTATATGTTTCTTACTGAAACTGGATCACCTGTATCATGTGTAAAAATGGGAGTTTTTGGGTCAACAAAAGTTGGCGAGTGAACCTTGTTAGAAAACATTTATTATTGATTTCTTGTTGTATTTAATATGGAAAAATTGTGCAATAATCATATGTGAGCAAACGTAAATAATCATACAATAACATACAATAACAAAACACCTTGCATGAATATATAACATGAATGATAATGTATATGTTGGCAACGTCACGTTCACGCTCATAGGTAATGGGGAACGGACGGCCTATGATAATGTATGTGCGATCAAGGCTCAATCAAACGGAGCCGATCGTATGTTGGCAACGCCTCGTTCACGCTCATAGGTAATGGGGAACGGTTCACGCTCATAGGTAATGGGGAACGGCGGCCTATGATGATGTATGTACTGAAAATGATAAATTTAATCTAAACATTAACCACACAAACAGTTGATACATATTGAATACACATTTGATCATGGATATGATGGATGCACAAGTGTTTAAATGTAATAAATAATAAGACCCATGATACACCCCAAAATGTGATTAAAACGGGGAATTTGTAGGGATTCACTCACATTGGGTGCGTTCGTTTGATGATGTTGAATGCGCACGAGTTTAGAGGGTTGATCGACGAGGAATAACTAACCTAAATAATAACGAAAAGGTACGGTAAATAAGTGGATTTTATTAACAATTTTAATTTAATTTTTAGATATATTTTTGTGAGTTTAAGGTCATTTTGTAACTTTAAAAATATTATTTTTAAGTATTTTTAATTGATTTTTAAATTAAATAAATAAATAAAAATATAAAAAAAAATGGTTGACTTTTTGGGGTTGACCGTTGACCATTGACTGTTGACTGTTGACCGGTTCGGTCTTGTGTTTGTTTGCACTGAGTGAGGTTTGAACTCGTGACCTCCCGTACACGTGCACGCAGCTCTACCAACTGAGCTACGTGTCTAACCCGAAATATTTCTGTTTTTAATTATATTTATAAGCTATTTAATTTATTCAAAATTCATTTATTTAAAAAGGATTTTAATTATATCGAACCGGTGTGCATAACAGGTCTCGAACCCGGGACCTGTTGTTTAACGTTGCACACAGTCCACCGCTGGACTGTGTGTCTAACCTGGTGAAAATACTTGTTTTTATTTCACTTATATACTAACTGGAAGTTCCGTATTTGGGTTTTATAAAAAGGTTTGAATATTGTGACGAATCGGAACAAGGACAGACTCGAACTCGGTATCTCAATGTTTCAAATGCACACAGTCCACCGCTGGACTGTGTGTCTAACCCGAGATATAATCCGATTTATATTAAATTTATACACAGCCTAACTTCATCTCCTTCGTTAAAACAACACAGACAACGATTTATTCTACTGTTCTTGTTTAATTCGATTGACGGACATATAAATGAATATAATGAAATGGATAGAGAAGGTTTTGGGAATGAATGTACCTGAAAGATAATTTTTCTCAGAACTCCGGCAAAGTCGTCGGCTCTGTTTTATGAACTCCGTCTGAGCGGACCAATTAACAGTTTTGATTAACTAATTGTGAAATTGAATGACTAAACAAGGATTATCAAAGAGTTTAGATGCTCGTACCGATTCACAGCGTGATTTCGGAATTTTCAGAAATTTTCCGGTGATTGCAGATTATCCGGTATCGTTGCCTGGAACCGACTCTGGTTGAAGGTTTTGAGTTAGTATAAGTCTAACAATAGATAGAAGATGAAAGAATTTAGAACTTTACCGATTCGATGAGTGTCACGGTTTTCCGGCGAAAGTCCGGCGATATCAGAAAGCGTTTCCGACGAACAGAAAATAGAGCGCAATTGAAGTTGGAGGGTCTGTGAGTGTTTTTGAGTTGCGAGATAATGATATTGATAGAGTAAATCAGGAAGTAAAGGATTTCGGTTTTTAACTCCCAAACTCACATGAATCGAAACAATAAAGACTGAATTTGATTAAGAACGTGCGTCGTAATGGTTTCATCGGTTATTATCAGTAATAGCGATCACTCAATCGTCTGGAAAGTTGAAAGCCGTTGATCGGTTTCAGTTTTGGCGCAAACAGATGATTTCACAGGTAGAGTTAAGTATTATTTGTTTCCTTGTTTACACAAACGAATCAAGTGGCGGAGTGGTTAAGTGTTTGTTGATTAAATCTTCCGGCTGACCCGGGTTCGAAACCCGGCAGCCTGATTTCTTTTTTAATTGCTTTATTTTTATTTTCTAAAAATTTTAATTTCCATATTCTAAAATGTTTATTAGTTATGTATTGTTTAAAATTAAAATAAGCATTAAATGAGCAACGAAAATTTGAAACTGATTATTCGATTAATAAACGAAGCGGGTTTTGAAAACCCGTTTTTCGACGGATGTTACAACGCACACAAACCCTAGCTTCAAAGAGCCGATGGCAGCCCTCTCTCCCTTTCTCTCGATCGCAACTTCCTCCAAAAACCGAAGTGATTCCAATCCTGTTCCCGGTTCGTTAATCTTCATCGTTGCAAGGTTAGGGTTTCTATTGTTTCGCAAATCACATTAGGGTTTATGAATTCTTAATCATGCTTGTATGTAATGGTAGAATCATTGTTATGAAAGTGTTATGATGTTTAGTTCGGTTAATTGTGCGAGTTTTGCGATTATGATGTTTAGTTGGATACAAGAATCATAGGCTGCGTTTTGTGATAAAATCATATTATATGATTAGGGTTTGCATGAGTATGATGTACATGATGATATGTGACTAACAAACCTGTTCTTGATCATTATTAATTAGAGTCTTGATCGTTTAAGCGTATTCTATTGCGATGAAAGCCGAAAACAGGTTGCTGAATGGTATTTACAGCCAACTTCAATTGGCTGTAACCTGGTCATTATTTATCGAAAAGTGGATTTTTTGAAGCCTAAAACGTATATTTTTGAAAAACGCTTATAATGGCGCTGGATTCATATTTTTCTGAGGTCGTTTGATATTTTTAAGTGGTCATTTAAGTGCAGTAACTGAAGCTGTGGAAATTCTGAAAATTTGTTAGTTGTTTATCGAGTCGGATCTCATAATCTGAAGAGGGTTGGGTCACGAAATTTGTACAGAAACTGGAGACGGAAATTTCTGGGAAACTCCCACTGGAATTTTGTTAATTGGATGAACGATGATTTTTAAATAATTTCTCCCGTGGACTGCAGTCAGAAAGCGACGAATCTGACTGCAGCCTAGTATATAAATGTTTAGGAATAATTGGTAAAGTGTTAGGACTTGAAAAATTTACATAAAATTCTACATTTTAGTTGACACCTTCTGTAAAAAAATGGGAATTTTTGGAACGTTGGAACTATTTTATAAAAATCCTCGAAAATAGCCTAGTTATGAGCGTACAAGCTGAAACTTGATAACTTGCGAATGCGTGTACCAAAGTGTTGTATGAGTTGATTTGTGTTCATGATAAGTTGGTTTGATCACTACTTTGGTATGATAATACTTTGCATGCATGATTGTGTTTTCGAATTTGTTATCATGTGTGCCGCATTGTGTATTAGTTATATGTAGGGTTTGTATCAGTGTGTTCACACACTAACTTTAAATCGATTGACTTGTTAGGACGCAATTAGCGGTCCCATCATTTGCTACTTCTGTGTTACACTAACCGAGCAATTAAAGGTGAGTTCATGGCCCCTATTTTATCCGGTTTTAAACAACAGGGGGAGAAACATGTATACACTCTACAACTCTATCTCTTTACGTTATACGAAATTAACGTCGTTAAACTATTCGGTAACTAAGTTAATGTTAATGTACGTTATGGTCACTAAGCAGCTATATCACGGAAGTCCTCGACAAACTCTCGGATCGTTAGTATTGGGTTAGCTAGCGGGGAAATTATAAGTAGTACTACTGGGCCTGACAAGCCCCACCCGAGCTAGTCGCGCTAGCCGACCGGGTATGGTCAACGGGTGAATAATTTGGCCTAACTTTCGCCATGGTAAGTGATAGGCCTGGCAACATGGAGGCACAACAGTCAGCTTCGATCGCGAACACTTATGTGACATAACCTTTAGGCTCGCTACCTACATGTTAACATTGAACTTAATTACGAAACAACAATATTATTCCGGGTTAGGAATAATGGAACCAACGACAATATTATTCCCGGTTAGGAATAATGGAACCAACATCATTATTATTTCGGGTTAGGAATAATGGAACTATATCGTTATTCCGGGTTAGGGATAACGGGGGAAACAAACTTTTAACCGAACTAATGAACTTATAAAAACCTGTGAACTCACTCTTCTTTAATGTTGACACTTGTTTCTTTACATGTTTCTCAGGACGCTAGGAGCTCTAGGTGCACTCACTTGAATTGATCAAGACATCTTTTATCGAGTCTCATTTACGAATATTGTTTGGGTTTTTCTTTAGTTTTGGCGTTTGTGTTGGCGCCCGTTACTTTACTTTACGTTAATGCTTCCGCTCAACTTTAAAACTAATGCTTCCGCTAAACTTTGAAACCAAACTAAGATAATTTGAAAATAACTATGAATAGGTAAACAAATAATTTTTGGAAAACGTATAAACGAATCATATAGAGTCGTTCGATGTTACTAGTGTCTCAGATTTTGGTTTGTTCACACGCCTCGCGGTAAAACTCCGCAAGTGGAAATTTGAGGGTGTGACAATTCACAAACTCCCCCTCAGCCAATTACAACACTTTGATAGTACAGAAAACTCAGAGAAGATGATTAGTGAATGATCTTTTAATAGACAAGTTCAATTGTTACAATCATTCACCTATTTATACTAACTATCTAACCACTGAGCATCTTTTGATGACGTGAGGGTTGATAGTCTCATTTAACAACTAATAACTAACTTAAAACACTGCTATCTATCATCTGATAGTGCAAAGCACTATTACATTGTATATTAAACTAATAAAAGTAAAACGTTGATGGCAATCCTCTGTTCCTTATCTTCTGGAAGACCTTTGGCAAGTTGTTATAGTAGATGATGTAAAGGTAGCAGATCTTAGTAAGACAGAGTTTAGCTGATCATTGTATCCTCTGATAGTTAGACCAAACCGCAGATAGTGTATTTGGCTTTATATAATCTGCTCCTTTGTATAGGGTTCAATCTCAACATGGATCTTTCAAGATCCATGTATACACTTGTTAGATATTCTCATCTAGCAAGTTTACACATGAATGATATCATCCATAACACAAAATAAACATCAACATCTTCCTTACAACTTCAAAATGATTATTTTCTTTAGATTATGTTACTAGTTTCATGTGTTCATCTTTTTATTTAGATGGTTTAACTTGTACATCATAAATATACTAGTAACATAAACTAAAATGAAGATTAGTGAGCTTACTACTACCTCTTGTGGATAGGGAAGTGGCTTAGAGAAACAAGAGATGAAGATGATTCAAAGAAAGTGGATAAAAGCTCTCCAACGAGGTCCTTCAAATTCCAACACTTGCAACCTTCCTAAGTATGCTTGAGACACGTTAGAACAACCGTGGAATGGCTAGGAGATGAAGCAAAAATGGAGGTGATATGAGGGGTGTTTGGGCCATAGCTATGGGGGAGGATGGAGGAGTTTTGTTGTTTGATTTTTTTGCAAGAATATAAGGGTGTGAAAGTGTTGTGTGATGTTTCCTTTATGCATGATCTTCCATCTATTAACCCACATGAAAATACACCTCACTTCCAACATGAAATAATTAGGGAGACAAAGATGTTGGCCTTGTGGGGCCTCCTAGAAAACCGGCAACATCAGGTGGGGGGGGTAATTGGTTAAGTTTTGGTAGTTTAGGGGTTTAAGTGTAAGAATGAGAATTTAATTAAGTGTTATGTGAATGTGAGTGTTTTTGATCAAAATGAAGTGTTTAGTGATCTTCACTAGTCTTGTAACATCAAAACAATGTTAACTAGTTGTGTCTAGTTGTGTTCGGTTGTTCGTTTCGTTATCGGATTGTTAAAATGCTAAGTTGTATGTATTGTATGATATTCAGTGCTTTTAATTTCCACATGATTTTTTAAGAGTTTTCCAAACGAATTATAATGTTTAACATTATTTCAGCATCCAGTAATAATTACCAATGCTGAATTATGCTGAAAAAGTGCTGAAATTGTTATTTATAGTCCGTTTTAGACAGTTCTTAGTGTTTAGATGACTTCCGGGACGTGTTATCCTAAATCCTTGCTTTCCCACATCGGATTTATTATATAATTGCTATTGGACTTCCATCTAAGTCCTAAAACTGTCATTAAGCTGAGTACCGGAATAGTGTTGACGTAGCTAGTCTAACCTGGAAGTTTATTAATTGTTTTGGTGCACTGCCTAAACTGTTTTCAGATGCGACTATCAAAATGAATGACATGCACTTTTTAAATATATTTCATAGCAGTTTCAGATATATAAGATGTAATCAAGCAGAACATTACGTTTTAACATATAATTGCATAATTAAAATGACTAGTTAGTTGTACGGAAGTTACCCGAAAGTGCCAGTTGTCACATACTCCCCCTGTTAAAAGGAATTTCATCCTGAAATTCAAGCTGAGTTATCCGTTGCAGGAGTCTTCTCAAACAGGTGAGGGTATTTGACTTTGAGTTGATCTTCACGTTCCCAAGTATGCTCGGGTCCATGTCGAGAGTTCCAACGAACTTTGACTAATTTGATACGACTTCTCCGTGTTTTCTGGACCTTCCAGTCCATAACCTCAACAGGTTCTTCAGAGTTTGTCGTCTACATGAATCTCATCCGCAGGGAGGATAATCGTCTCGTTAGTTGGACTCTTCTTGAGGTTAGACACATGGAATGTGTCATGTACATTATTGAGTTCTTCGGGTAATTTTAGCTTCTATGCAACCATACCAACCTTTGCCAGAATTTCAAAGGGTCCAATAAATCGTGGGTTAAGCTTTCCACGCTTGCCAAATCTAGCTACGCCCTTCCAAGGCGAGACTTTTAACAAAACCTTGTCTTCGACCTCGAAGGACAATGGTTTCCGTCTCTTGTCCGCGTAGCTCTTTTGCCAATCATGAGTTGTCTTAATGCGCTCGCGGATTTTGAATATCTTGTCTGTGGTTTCTTGGACTAGTTCGGGACCAATGAGTTGTTTGTCACCGACTTCCGCCCAGCATAGCAGAGATCGGCACTTGCATCCATAAAGTGCTTCGAATGGTGTGGCCTTAATACTAGTGTGATAGCTGTTATTGTAGGAAAACTCTACCAATGGTAAATGAGTATCCCAGTTTCCGACTAAGTCCATCACGCAGGCGCGAAGCATGTCCTCTAAAGCTTGGATGATTCGCTCGCTTTGGCCACCAGTCTGCGGATGAAACGTTGTGCTTAGATCTAAACGAGATCCAAACGAAGCTTGAAATTATTGCCATATACACGACACAAAACGACCAACTCTGTTTGAGATTATGGAGACTGACACTCCATGACGTGCCACAATTTCCTTAAGGTAAAGCTCAGCTAACTTCTCAGTACTGTCTTTCTCTCGAATCAGTAAGAAGTGAGCCGACTTAGTTAACCGATCTATGATAACCCAAATCATGCCATGCCCTCGAGAGGTCCATGGGAGCTTTGTTGTGAAATCCATTGATATCTGTTCCCACTTCCAAACAGGAATCACAGGTTGTTCTAATAAGCCCGATGGTTTCTGGTATTCTGCCTTGACCTTTACACAAGTTAGGCATTTCCCAACATAGGTCGCGATATCTCTCTTGAGATTAGGCCACCAATAATAATCTTTCAAGTCTTGACACCTCTTATCGGATCCTGGATGCATTGAATATTTTGACTTGTGTGCTTCATCCAGCACAAGATCTCACAGACCGCCAAAATATGGAATCCAGATCCTTCCCATAAAATACAAAGTTCCATCTTTGTTTGGTTCCATTTTGTTTTTCCATTCCCCGTAGGGATTCCGCTGGAAGGTTTTCTGGTTTTAGAGCTTCTTGTTGTGCATCACGCGCACGAGTCGTAAAGTTCGTTTGAATTGTCATTTCTAAAGCTCGCACTCATAGAGTTTTGACTCGTTCCTTCCGGCTCAAGGCATCTGTCACTACATTTGCCTTGCCCGGATGATACTTGATCTCACAGTCATAATCATTCAACAATTCAACCCAACGTCGTTGGTGCATATTTAATTTCTTCTGATTGAATATATGTTGAAGACTTTCATAATCTGTGAATACGGTACACTTGGTGCCATATAGATAATGATGCCACATTTTTAAAGCGAATACCACTGCACCTAATTCTAGGTCATGGGTGGTATAGTTCCTTTCATGAACTTTTAGTTGGCGTTACGCGTATGCGATGACTCTTTCATGTTGCATTAACATGCAACCCAAACCGTGATGCGAAACATCACAATACACCATAAAGTCAGTGGTACCATCTAGAAGTGATAGTATCAACGCCTGGCATAGTTTGTCCTTCAACAACTAGAGAGCCGACTCTTGTTTCTCCCCAATCGAACTTTTTATCCTTTTTGAGTAAGCGGGTTATCGGCTAAGCAATAATTTGAAAAATTCTCAATGAATCTCCGGTAATATCCCACTAACCTAGGAATTGTCGTACCTCCATTGGGGTTTTGGGGGCATTCCAGTTCTTTATGGCTTCTATCTTAGATGGGTCGACATGTATTCCGTTCTCGTGCACCATTTGATCGAGAAATTGTACTTCCTAAATCCAAAATTCGCATTTTGAGAATTTTGCATATAATTGTTCTTTCTTAAGTAGTTCCAAAATTGTTCTTAGGCGTTGCTCGTGTTCTTTCTTGGTTCGTGAGTATGTTAATATGTCATCAATAATTACGATCACAAACTTGTCGAGATATGGCTTACATACTCGGTTCATCAGATCCATGAATACGGCGGGAGCGTTGTTAAGCCGAAAGGCATAATAAGGAACTCGTAATGACCATAGCGAGTCCCAAATGCCGTCTTAGGAATAATTTTCACTTGGATTCTTGACTGATGATACCCGAATCTTAGAACAACCTTTGAATAAGAACTCGAACCTTGTAATTGATCGAATAAATCATCAATCCTTGGTAGTGGATATCGATTCTTGATGTTAACTTGTTTATTTCCCGGTAATCGATGCACATCCGGAAGGTTCCGTCCTTCTTTTTGACAAATAGCATCAGAGCTCCCTAAGGCGAGAAACTCAGTCTAATGAATCCTTCGTCGGGCAATTTTTTCTGTTGCGTAGTTAGATCCTGCATCACTGATGGCGCCAGTCAATATTGAGATTTTTTGCCACATGTGCCGCTCCCGAAACCAAGTCTTACGGTATTTGACTTGTCGTTGTGGAGGTAGCCCAGGCAAGTCTTTAGGAAAGACTTCAGGGGAATTACTGCACAATTGGGATCTCCTCAAGTTTGCACTCTTCGACTTCCTTGTCGACTACATGTGCAAGGAACGCAATGTAACCTTTCCTTAGACTCTTCCGAGCCTTCATATAGTTAATGATCCGTAACAGTGTGTCGTGTTTCTCTCCATGCACCAAAAGATGGTCTCCTTTAGGTAGAGGGATACAGATGGCTTCTTCATGACAAACCACTTCCACCCGGTTGTCAGACAACCAACCCATGCCGACAACTATAAAATTACCCAAACAAACAGGCAAAAGATCGATATTGAATTTCCACCCTCCAAGTTCAAGTGTGCAACCTCTAATGACTTATCCTGACTCAACTAACTTATTGCCCAGTTCTGCTTATACGCTTAATACCTAAAGACGCTAAGTTAAGCTCGACGTTGGTATCAAACAATTTGACACCTAATGACGGTAGAGTAGAATGTACTAATGACCAAATTGGGATCTTGTGGAGTATCCACAGTTCTAATCACTCACACACTGGTTCACAAGCTTGACTCATTCTTATGACGTTCATGCTGGAAGTGGCCTCTATGCCACAATTTAACATCGGTAATTCTTCCTTGATTGTTACTAACTTATTAGTTTCTGTTTTGTGCCCAGCCTCACCATACTGCTACTCTTGGCACTTTTTCAGGTGACCCTATGATGGACGTTTCACTTGTCACGTCTAGGATTTCGGCAAGTTCCAAGCATACTTCTTTGTGTGACCTTGATTTGTGGGAGTTTTCTTTCGTTTCTTACTCACTCTCGAACATCTCTTAAGGTGTGAGAACTAATTGTGAGATTTACTACTTGAGTGGTCATGGGAAGGGGGGATGGTGTGATCTTGCTTCAGCTCCCAGGGGCTAAACCCCAGATGTAAAGTTTAATGCATTTGAATTCGGGTGTTACCTTATATGGAGCAATCCTTGAGGGATTGTGAAAAATTCAAGTGTAACCAATAACATTGGCTCCAATCATGGTCCGGTTCTGGAATTCCGTTTCCATCCCTTGGATTCCGGTCAGCGAGCAATGCTCATCTCACATAAGATCTTTAAGTTCTTCCCACGATAACCTCTTTGTCGCATCACTCCCTAAAGTTCGTACTTAGAGATTCCACCAAGTTAATGTTGCATTCAACAGGGGTCTCTTTGTTCACCTAATCTTTATTTAGGAATACGTTTACTAGTACAGCTAGCCAACTTCATTATCTTTATTTTGCAGACATAACCTACTGCAACTCTCGTATCTACAAGGTCTCGCGTCTTCCTGTTCAGGAAAGCCTTAGAGTTATAACCTTCTGTGATTACATATTTGTAACGCCCTACTTTTTCATACCTTCCATATTTAGAAAGCTCGTTTTGGAAACATTGTAATCTTGTATTCGTTCTTTCGTTGTTATACATATTTGTCTTACATCCCTTTAGTCGTTAAATACATGTTTAAACACAAACCGCTAATTTTTATACCTGCAAATCCTCATGCATATACTCTCGATACTTAAATTATACTTACATACATGTTAATACTTAAAGCATGCGTAACACACCTTAAAATACCAAGTTGTAGCTTAAAATTGGTGAAAAACCAAAGTTCAAGGACTAAAGTGAAAATCTGCCCAAAATAGGGCGTGCCATAGCGCGTAGCCTAACCCTATTAGGCGTCGCGTACGGCGACGCCCCTGAATCCGCAGAAAGTGTTTAGGAGCTGCAGATTGGTTCTCTTCTCCACCTCCACTCTAACCCAATCACCTTCAAACCTTCATTTAACACAAAACCCTAATCCCCCACTATATAACCAAGCCTCCACTCACCCATTTTCACTTTCCAAACTCCTTCACACATCCAAAACACTTCCAAATCAGTTGCAACATCAGAGAATCCAGATTGTTCTAAGTGTTAAAGTGAGCACTTTACTTCATCTTCTTCAACATTTCTTCACCAAATCTTCTTCTACAAAGTTTGGAACACCTCTAGGAGTGTTTCCACATGTTTTCCATGGAAAACCAAGGTGGCATCACCATTTTGAGGTCCAAACTTTCTGTTGGAAGATTATGGTGTTATTTTTATTAAACTTATGTTTTCTTCATACAAGCTTGTGTTCTTATGCTCCTAATCAAATTTATGGTTAGTGAGACTAACCAAGGTTGTTAAACATGTTAATAGGAGTTTTTAACACTCTAAACTTTCTGTTTTCAAAGAGCTTTAAGCTCACAAGTGATGCAAGTCTTGAACTTGTTTATGTGTGACTACCTTGGTTAGCTTGGGCTATCCTAACTCTAAGTCCACACATCACTTGATGATTTCTCATCATTAACCCAAGTAAGTTTGCTAGATTGAAAGTGACACAACCCCGCATAGCCTTCGACTTGTGTCTACGTCGGCTCCCCGGGTTGTAGTTCGTTTGGCTACTTGGTATAGTGATAACATACATTTACATTCTTGTTAATCTCTTGTTCCTGACCCTCCTTGTTGTCTATGACAACTTGTGAAGTGGTGAACATCATATGAGGTCCCTAAATGGATGGTACTACCTCCTACCTCCTACATGACTTAATGATAAACTTGCTAGACTATAATATAATGTACGTACATATAATAACCCTAGACCGAACCCTTGATGATAACCATATGGTTAATCATCAAGTTACTAAGTAAGACCACTATAGCGTCTAGTTCCTCGTTGCGATTCTAGTAAGTGTTAACTTACGAAATCACATAAACCCTAATGGGTTATCATAGTGTCAAAACGAGTACTAAAGCATAGTGATTATTTTCGTATATAATACTTTGTTACACTTTCATTTTGCTTAAACTCCTAAATACCGAATCTTCCATCATCACCCGAACTCACGCCTTCGTTTCCTCTTGTAGGATAACTTGGTGTTCCCCCATCAACTTACAAACTCTTCACGGACTTTGCTAATCGGAATGTTTGCAAAACCGTGAGTATACTCGAACCCCCTTTTTACGTTTATCACTGTTGGGGTGTAACATGTTTACATATCAAAAACAACACAAAAACTTATGCTTTATTACTTGCACGAACAATCCATGATACATGAATGCTTTGAAACGTATGTTATGCTTATACTAGGACCAAACGTATGTGATACCATAGTCATTAGCTTATTTTGAGCCTCCATTTGACATGTATAGCGCTATAGGAGTAACGCACCACCCGTGAACTGTCACACCCTGGTCGTAGTGGAGCGCAAGTGTGTGACTATGAGGTAATCATTGCATCCAATCCTGTAAACAAATAGTAATTACCAACAATGCCATGTCATACATTAAGTTATAACCAAAGTTTACAAGTTCCAAAAGTAAGATTACATGTTTCTTTCACTGGTTGACAATTGTTATCCAAAACATGGTTTAGTTTCATTACATCATAACCAAATTACTGTTTTTTATCATAAACATAGCGAGGTTTTGACTACTATATACCCATACAAGGTTGGGATAAAAAAAGGCAAAACCCCCAAAAGTTGGCAACCGTTGTTATGTCATCCCATTCTGAAGTCTATCATCGGCTCATGTCTTATTTCCTGAAATACATGTAAGTTTGAAAAATCAACAAAAGTTGAGCGAGTTCATGTAGTTATTGTTTTCATATAAAGTGTCATAGTTGAAATCCATCATTGAAATCCGAGTATGTTATTGTCATCAAATCATGGGTTTAAGGATCTATCAGTGGGTAGTGAGCCCCCGATATTATGTGCCATAGGTAAATAACCAACCCGGGAAAACTTTTTCATTAATTAGGCTCACAAAAGCACCCCAGGGTATACCAACCAGGAGTGGAGCGTGTCTCAAGCTCAATAGATCTACACCTTTTGTACCTGGGTCACTAAGTGATTAATGGTTATTATTGTGTCATTGTCATCATCCTACTTACGCATATCGATCATTGCCATCATCTAAACCCGTAGCTAACATTCGATTGTCATAAACATGTATTTCCCCCGAGTGGCATAAAACCGAAAACGTTTAAAAGAAAAGGGGGACATGAACTCACAAGTTTGCGTTTACTAGTCGTACGAATAATCTGCGAGTGTCCGTACACGTGTATACCCTACATGTGTATTAAATTCATTAGACCCTTAGGTCTTGGTGGACCTTGTACAAGTTGTTCGTCTTGAAATATTGTTATGTATTTATTTGTTTTCCTTGAACAACTTTATTGCTTTTATAGTGTTGGTAGATTGTGTGTTTTATTATCATTTATTCATATATATATTGTAAATATATATTTCTTGACGTGTAATAATTCGCGTGTGAACGGGCCTTACCCTTCACTTGTCTTTGTGTCTTGCACGCATGTCATTGGGCCTTGCCCATGTCATCTTTGTCATTGTGTAACACCCCAAAAACATCACAGCGGAAATACAAACGTAATGGTGATGGAAGTTGGTGCCCATAAATATCTTAGTGGACGATGCATTGTTAATTTGGACATATTACTTAATTAAAACATTGTTTAAAAGTTAAACAAAAGCGACAACCACACCACAGTTAAGTTGTTTTGATCATTATGAATCTCATTACAGACATTGTCCCAGGTTAGTTTTAAAAGTTGTCCAAAACATTATTAAAGAAAAACATGCATCAAGACCACAAGACACGCCATAATTCCCGAAGCCATGCTCAAGTACCTGAAGAACACGTTAAAATCAAGTCTCAATACAAAGGAGGGTGAGCTCACATATTCAAATTTAAAACAAGGAAAACTTTCTAATTATCTGTTTATTATCAAAACATCCAAATAGCATTTTTGAAAGTTAATTTATTTCCTTAATAAAATCCATGTTTCATCCCCGAAACCTCCGAACTAAGCATCTTCCCAAGTTTCACATATTAAATTTATTTTTAACATCCATTTGTTCAGATTCGTAAGTTTGCAAGACATTACGAGCTATATATTAGCATTAAGGGTATAATCAGCGCTAGACAACAACAGAATATAAATTCGTCACTTGACATGACACGGAGCTACAGGTCGCGACGGGGTTGTCAACCCGATAGATCTATCAACAATTCCATGCAATCCATATTAATGATTAAATTGCTAAGTTTGCGCAAAGCGCCCGCAATGGGTCACCCAAGGTGCCAACCTTATGAACAATATATATATCCTACTAAAATGATAAAATTTAATATAACACGTTGTACGAATCCCCGACGTCCCCACCGAAACGTAAGCCTGATCCCGATACTTACTCTCTTGAGACCGGGCCAATTCATTACAACTTTAGATTTAAACATTTTAAATCCATACGGTCGTTCTATCCCAGAACACCTTAAAATCCATGTTTCATCCCCGAAACGCATATATCATTATTCCAAAATCCGTTTCATCCCGAAACATATTTATATCCAAAACCATGTTTTTCTCCATAAACATATCACATAAATTTCAAAATCATATTTTCCACGAAAATATATTTATAGTTTAATCCAAGGCATATTTTATACGAAAACGTATACTTATCCTTTTAAGACGTGTTCTTCCCCCAAAACATATACTAAAACAGTAAAAAGAGGGTTTAGTGACACTCACCTTTGGGTGCGTATTTAAAATAGCGCGATCCCACAATTTGATTCTACACGTCCTAACATACGTAGGCACGATTTAATAATCAATATATTATAAAATTCCTAAGTTTCTCCAATACTTAGAATTTTCACATAACTTTGAGATTTTCTCGAAAAGTCATTATTTTTAATTATGTTGGCATATTAATATATATATGAGTTCATATATATATATATATATATTTTAGATTTTGCGACTTGAACGAATTTATTGGTGACCTTAATATTTTATCTGATACATTCCCGCTTATAATACTATTTATCTATGATTTGCGCGTCGTAAAATATATATACATAAACGTGCTCATATTCACAATGTCATAACACGCGAAATCTTGTTAACTTATACACTTTATCATTTTTAAAGCATGTATACATGAAATAACTCACTAAGTTAACCTATGTATCAATTTTCATGCTCGACAAATATGTTACACATTTTAACGCGATGTCACCGATTCTACCGTTTTAAACATACAAGCGTACATGCATAGTCTTAATTCCCGGTATCATATCAACACTTAACATATTATCATATTCACATATTTAAATTACATGACACATTTAAACACATAAGGTTCATCCATTAACAACCCATTCTAGTGTATGTTGAAAAATGTGTATTTTAGTGATTCGGTAACGTTTTCGGGCGTCGGAAGTCATGTATGAACAACCAAACACCAAATAAACTTAATATAAGTTAAAATACTTATATTTATTTCAAAAATATCAGTTTGTTCACTGATTTAAAACAGTTTCATAGAAACCCTCTTAAAATGCGATTTTTACCGTTTTTACCGCGTAGATTTGCGTCAAACGTTACCATAACCATCCGAACCAAAACGACTTCATATTTCAACACAATACATGTTATATACTGAATAAAATGATGGTTATAATCAGATTAGTGCAAACTTTGTGTAAGGCACATAAATCATGCAATTTCATGTATTTTACAACACTTTTAAGCACATAGTACAACATGCAAAGCTAGTAAACTTTATGTCAAAGTTCCATGCTATTTTACACTTCAAATAACATATTTATAGTGTTTATAACTTGATTAAAATCATCTTCATCATATCACCTTTTAATCACCATTTCATGCCCATATATCCATATGCATGCCTATGTACAAGCATCTAATGCATGTATATCACATCATCATCATCTTGCATGAACTTAAATACTTCTAACACATACTTAATTCTTGTTCAAACATTCAAGAACACCATCATTTTCATATGATCATCATCATCTAATCATTCAACATAAATCCAAGACATATATACATTTATATTCTTAGTTTTAACAATAAAAATCCACATGCATGCATATATGTACCTACAACCACACGACACATATATACATACATACATGATTCCAAAAGTTTACTTTTACATTTCCATATCTCATGAACAAATTTTTAATAATATATCATAGATTACACATGCATCACCTTTCAAACATCTTATCAAACAAGATTTAATCAAATATCAAAACTTAAAATCTCATATGTATATATACACACACATACACACGGCCATACATATATATGTGTACACATCCATTTTTATTTTCTACAAAAACCCATTTGTTTTAAGTTCAATGTTTATGTTAAAATCCAAGAACAAGAGAAACCTCCATATTCATCAAAACTCATCAAGAATCAAGAATAAAGTTTTTAAAGTAATTTTGTACCTTCTTGTTTTGATGGGTTTTTTTGCAAAATATGATAGTATGGAGCTTGGTTCTTGCTTAGGAACACCTTAGGATCTTCAAAACTACTTGAAAACACCTTGATATGAGCTTGGATCTTCAAGATTATGTTCGAAATTCAAAAATGGAATATGGTGGAGGTGGTTTCGGCCGTAGCTTTTAGATAGAGAGAGTGAGAGTATTTTGTTTCTTGATTTTGATGGATTTGGTGTGTAAGAAAAGATTTAAATGATTGTGTTTAGATTTCCTCCAACACTTGGCAACATGGTGGCTTTTCAAGAAGAGGTGGGAAACTCCCCTAGCTGCCACCTATCTCTCTCATACATATATTCACGCATACATACATATATATATCATATATATGCTTAAAACTGGTATTTAACTGGATACCGGGTATTTTATCTAGCGTTTTAACTGCGTTTTAACGCGTTTTAAATTATTTTCAGCGCTCTATAAAAATAAACACAACAAAATATTACTAACCAATATTTTATTTGCCCGGACCAGTTACGTTGTCGGTATTTGGCAGTATGCGCGCTGTGTTGCGCAGTACGCGCTTAAATTCGCAAAATAAGGATTTTAAGCGTTTTAATTTATTTTTATCATTATATAAAAATAAATTTGTCAAATTATTACTATAATAATTTTTAGTTGCCCTGAACTGGCTGTGTTGACAGTATTTTGTCAGATACGCGAAGTATCTCGTAGTACGCGCTTAAACTCGAAAAATTTGAGTTTCTTAGCGTTTTAAATAAGTTTTCCTCACGATTAAGATTAAATATATCATTTAACTCATAACGGACTATTTTTCGGATTTTAACTGTCACACCCTCAATTTCCACTTGCGGAGTTTTACCGCAAGGCGTGTAAACAAACCAGGATCTGAAACACTAGTACGTCGAACGACTCTATATGATTTGATAATACGTTTTCCAAAACACTTGTTGTAGATTTTATGTTACCAATATTTAGCAGAAGCATCAGTTTTTAAAGTTTGAGCGGAAGCATAAATAAGTGATGAAGCGGCGCCAACACAAACGCCAAAACAAATGAAAAATCCCCAAAACAATATTAATAAATAAGACTCGATAAAAGATGTCTTGTTCAATGCATGTGCGTGCACCTAGAGCTCCTAGCGTACAGAGAAACATGTAAAGAAACAAGTGTCAACATTTAAGATGAGTGAGTTCACAGGTTTTCATAAATTCGTTTGTTCGGTTATAGTTCGTTCTCTCCGTTATCCCTAACCCGGGATGACGTATTAGTTCCATTATTCCAACCCGGAATAATAAGTTGTTGCTTCCAATATTCCAAACCCGGAATATTAAGTTGTTGTTTCCAATATTCCAAACCCGGAATATTAAGTTGTTTCCAATATTCCATACCAGGAATATTAAGTTGTTGTTTCCAATATTCCATACCAGGAATATTAAGTTGTTTCGTAATTAAGTTCAATGTTAATATATATAGGTAGCTAGCCTAAAGTCATGTCACTAAGTGTTCGCGATCGAAGCTGACTGTTGTGCCTCCGTTTTGCCAGGCCTATCACATGACCATGGCGGTGTTAGGCCAATTATTCACCCGTTGACCATACCAGGTCGGCTAGCGCGACTAGCTCGGATGGGGCTTGTCGGGCCCAGTAGTACTACTTATAATTCCCCCGCTATTTAACCCAAATACTAACGATCCGAGGAGATTGTCGAGGACTTAAGTGATAAAGCTGCTTAGTGACCATAACATTACATTAACATTAACTTAGTTACCGTATAGTTATGTGACGTTAAATTCGTATAACGTAAAGAGATTGAGTTTGAGAGTGTATACATGTTTCTCCCCCTGTTGTTTAAAAACCGGATAAAGTTAGGGGCCGTGAACTCACCTTTATTTGCTCGGTTAGTGTAGCAAAGATGTTATAAGAGATGGGACCGCTAGTCGCGTCCTAACAAACCAATTAATTCCACGTCAGTGTGTGAACACACCAATACAAATTCCACACGCAATTTACTCACAAAGTGATACACACAAACAACATATCTAACACTCAAACATGCATGCAAGTATTCTCATGTGATCATAGTAATCAAACAATTTATCATAACCATAAGTCAATTCATGCCACAATTTGGTGCACACAATCACAAGTTCTCAAATTTCAGCTTAGCACTTATAATTCAGCTGTTTTCTAGGATTTTTATAAAATAGTTCTAACATTCCAAAAATTCCCATATTTTTACAGTAGGTGACATTTATACCATAGAAATTTATATAATTTTTCCAAGTCCTACATCTTTACCAATTAACCATAAATATTAATATACTAGGCTGCAGTCAGATTTATCACTTTCTGACTGCAGTCCACGGAAGAATTTATTTAAAAATCATCGATCGACCAATTAACAAAATTCCAGTTGGAGTTGCCCGGAAATTTCCATACCTAGTTGCTGTACAAAAATCATGACTCAACTCCCTACTGATTTTAAAATCCAACTTGATAAACAATCAACAAAATTCCAGAATTTTCACAGCTTTAACTACTGAACTTGTTTGGCCCTTTAAAAATATCAAACGATTTCAGAAAATTATGAATCCAGTGCCATTAGATTCCTTATTCAAATCTCTACGTTCTAGACATCATAAAATCCGTTTTTCAACAACTAACGACCAAGTTACAGCCAGATGAAGTCGGCTGTAACTATTATTCAGCAGACTGTTTTCTGCATATGTTTATCCTGAACTCGTATAACCCGTTCATGCGATTAACCTAGGGGATCTAAAACCGATTTCTAATCCTAGATCAATACCAATATCTCATCCATGCAAACCCTACTCAATAACTCTAGTTTTTATCAACAAAACACACTCGCAAACTTACAAGTTCCGCAAACTATTATACATATAAACAACAATTAACTCAGCCGATTTCATTCAGCATATAACATCCGAAACAACTAATCATTCAAGCATATATATATCCGAACATGATCTTGTAATCAGAGATAACCCTAACCTTGGTTAACTAGGTAAACAAGCCGAGGTTTGGACAAGATTGATCCGGCTGTTCCAATCCAGATCACGACCGAGAAGATGATGATGGCGATGACCGCTGCTGCTGCGACCGAGAAGAAAGAAAGGCTGATCTCGCGACCGAGGAATGAGACTAAGCTCTTTGTGATCGAGATGGAGTGTATCAAGACTGAACTGGCGATCGAGGGAACAAGTAAAGGGCTGTTTGCGGTTGAATAGACTGAACAAGGGCTGATCAGATTGGGATGAAGGCTGTTTTGCGATCGCCAGGGCTGAGAACAAGCTGTCGACGGCAGTTTTCCTTCTAGGGTTTGTGTTTTTGTGTATGAAACATGCATGGGTATGTGTATATATATAGCACAAAGAGATGAGGGTTGCGGTTTTGGTTAAAGCTTGTGGCCGAGGGACTTGGGTTGGTTTGGGTTTGAGTTTGATCTTGCGGCCAATCGTTTTAATTTAAGGTTTTGGTTTGATCTTATGGCCGAAACATGTTTGGGCTGTTTTGGTTTGGTTTTGAACAAAGTAGATTTGCGGTCTTGGGCTTGATATCGCGGCCAAGGATTAGAGTGGTTTGGTTTGGGTTTGGTCTTGGCCGAATAGTTAGAGTTTTAAGTCTAGGTTTGATCGTTGTTTTCTTTTAGCCGAAGACTTGGGTTCAAGGTTTAAACTTTGTGAACTCCTAGAGTCACAATTGAACCAAGGTTGGAACGTGTCGCGGTTCGGTTCAGTTTGTGCACATATCAACTCTAATTATTCAATCACTAAAACAATCACACAACACACAACACGTATTCATTTAACTCGTGCACGTTTAATACTTAGCATATACATTATTCGACATGTGTCACGTGTAAGTTATCCGAAAAAACCCGGGATATCACATTAACATTATCCGGCGGTCACCGACGTTCGTTTTGCATTTTAACCATTACGCGATAAGCGTTTATCTTAATATTGTCAACGTAATTTTTATCAAACTTCGGATTTACCATCACATCAAATACCATATATAAACATCATAAATAATCAAATACGGCCTTTTATTCATTCATGGCACGTGTTACATTTGTACGGGACATCCTAAATAGCCAGGTGTCACAGTCTCCCCCTGTTTAAGGAATTTCTGTCACACCCCGACCCGCAGCGGAATAAGAGTCGGGGCATAATTGGGTTATCACCAAAGCTCATGATGTTTACTAATATGTTTCATATTTATTAAAATCAAATTTACATCTCAAAGTTTCAAGTCAAATTCATACAATACAAAGAAAGGAAAAATTAACTAAAACAATCCAAGTCTAAGCCGGTTTATTCTTCTAGGCCGTCCTATATGTTTCTTGCTTCAACTTGATCACCTGTATCATGTGTAAAAATGGGAAATTTTGGGTCAACAAAAGTTGGCGAGTGAACCTTGTTAAAAACATTTGTTATTGATACCTTGTTGTATTTAATATGGAAAATTGTGCAATAATCATACATGAACAAACGAATGTAAACAAACAATCACAAACAACTTGCATGAGTATATGATATGAATGACAATGTATATGTTGGCAACGTCTCGTTCACGCTCATAGGTAATGGGGAACGGACGGCCTATGCTAATGTATGTGAGATCAAGGCTCAATCAAACAGAGCCGATCTTATATTGGCAACGCCTCGTTCACGCTCATAGGTAATGGGGAACAGCTCACGCTCGTAGGTAATGGGGAGCAGCGGCCTATGATAATGTATGTACTGAATAAGATAACTTTAATTTAAACATTAACCACACAAACAATAGATATATATTGGCAACACATTTGATCATGAATATGATGAATGCACAAGTGTTTAATTTAAATAAATAATAGCGACACATGATACACCCCAAAATGTGATTAAAACGGGGAATTGTTAGAGATTCACTCACCTTGGGTGCGTTCGGTGGATGATGTTGATTGCGCACGAGTGAGAGGATTTATCGATGAGGAATAACTAACCTAATTAATAACGAAAAGGTACGGTAAGTAAGTGGATTTTATTAACAATTTTAATAGGATTTTTGGATAGATTTTTGTGAGTTTAAGGTTATTTTCTAATCTTAAAACATTATTTTTAAGTATTTTTAATTGATTTTTAAATTAAATAAATAAATAAAAATATATAAAAAAATGTTGACTTTGACCGTTGACCGTTGACCGGTCCGGTCGCTTATATATGTGCGCTGGGTGAGACTCGAACCCGTGACCTCCCGTACGCGTGCACGCAGCTCTACCAACTGAGCTACGTGTCTAACCCGAAATATTTCTGTTTCTAATTATATTTATATACTATTTAACTTAATCCGAAAATCATTTATTTTTAAAAAGGATTTTAATTGCATTGAACCGGTGCCGTTAACCAGTCTCGAACCCGGGACGTGCGAGTTAGTGTTGCACACAGTCCACTGCTGGACTATGTGTCTAACCTGATTAATATTCTGGTTTTTATTACACTTAACATCTTACTGAGTTAACCCGGTTCGGTTTCTAAAAAATCATTTTTATTAAGGTTGTGATAGGAATCGAACTCGCGTCGTGTATGTAATTGTTTGCACACAGTCCACCGCTGGACTGTGTGTCTAACCCGTTCATAATACTAATTTTAATTAATCTTATAACATAACCAACTTCGTCTTCTTCGCTCAAGAACACAGATAATGATAATTCAACTGATTCATGTCTAATTCGATTAACAAGCATTATAAGTAATTGAAAGGTAATGAACGGAGAGAGTTTGGGGAAAAGATGTACCGATCAGTGTCTTTCACAGAACTCCGGCAAAGATTCGTCGACTCTGATTGTGAACTTCGGATGTTAGAATCAATTAACAGTTCTGTTCGATTAGTTATGAAAGTGAGGTACTTAAACAAGGATTAACAGAAGTTTGAGTGATTTTACCGATTCACAGCGTGAGATTAGAAATTTAAGTGGTTTTCCGGCGAGAGCTGAATATTCCGGCTACGTCGTCTGGGATTGATTCTGATTGTTGGATTGAAGTTAGTAACAGTCTAACAACGGATTGAAACAGAAAGAGTCGAGGTATTTACCGTTTTGAGGTGAGTCTCGGTTTTCCGGCGAAAGTCCGGTGATGGCAGGATATTTCCGGCGAGTGAAATTGCTTCGAGAGAAGGTGCGATTTTGAGCGAAAAGGCTACCAAAGACTTGTTGGTGTATTTATAGGGAAGAATCGAGACGAATTGGGTCTGATTTCAGTCTCGATTCATGGTCAGCTGAAATCCGGCGGTTACGACTGATGTCGCGGGTTTAGGCATCGGTTATAACCGATGTTAGGATTAATCCTTCCATTAAATCGATAGAAACCGTCAATTATTGGCAAAGTCGTCAGGATTTCCGGCGACTGCGAAATTGGCGCGTCATTGACTGAATTTGATTTCTGTGTTTTGTTATTTGAATTAATTGTTTCGATATATTACTAAAGAACACAAGTGGCGGAGTGGTTTGGTGAATGAGAGTTAAGACTTGGCTGACCCGGCTGACCCGGGTTCGAATCCCGCAGCCTTGTTTTATTTTTAATTTTCTTATTTTCACTTTTTAACAATTTTTGTTTTTAAATCCTAATTTGTTTATTAATTATGTATCATTTAAAATTAAAATAAGTCATGAATAACAACAAAATTTTAAAACTGATTGTTCGATTAATAAACAAAGCGGGTTTTGAAAACCCTTTTTTCAACGGATGTTACAGTATCCCCTACTTTTATAAATTTCGTCCCGAAATTTAAGTAGTAGTAGTTACAGGAAAAAGATGTGGGTATTTCTCGCGCATTGAGTCTTCACGTTCCCAAGTAAACTCAGGTCCTCGTTTCGACTCCCAGCGTACCCTGACAATTGGAATGCGGCTTCGTCTCAAACGTTTTTCTCCGAAGTCCATAATTTCTACTGGTTTTTCAATGAAATGCATAGATTCATCGACTTGAATGTCTTCTAGGGGAATATGGAGATTTTCATCGGTGAGGCACTTCTTCAAGTTCGATTCGTGGAATGTGGGATGAATTCTGTTGAGTTCCTCTGGTAGGTCAAGCTTGTATGCTACAGGTCCTACTCTTTCGAGTATCTTGAAAGGTCCTACGTAGCGTGGTGCTAGCTTGCCTTTTTGGCCAAAACGAACTACTCCCTTCCACGGCGATACTTTTAAAAGTACTTGGTCACCAATGTTAAATTCCAAGGGCTTTCGTCGTTTGTCTGCATAACTCTTTTGACGACTTTGTGCCGCTAGAAGATTGTTTCGAATTTGATGGATCTTGTCTGTTGTTTCTTTTATTAATTCTGGACCGGTGATTTGTGCTTCTCCAATTTCATGCCAAGATATTGGTGATCGGCACTTACGACCATATAATGCTTCGAAAGGTGCCATGCCGATACTTGAATGATAGCTGTTGTTGTACGAAAATTCAACTAATGGTAGATGAGCGTCCCAATTCCCTTTGAAGTCTATGACACACGCTCGAAGCATGTCTTCAAGAGTTTGAATGGTGCGTTCAGATTGTCCATCAGTTTGAGGATGATAAGCGGTACTGAGGTCTAATCGTGTACCCAAAGCGGCTTGTACGGCTTGCCATGTTCGTGAAGTGAAACGACCATCACGATCTGAAATAATGCTTAACGGTACACCATGACGGCTTACGATTTCGCTGATGTAGATACGAGCTAACTTCTCATTTTTGAAGTCCTCGCGAATCGGAATGAAGTGAGCTGATTTTGTAAGACGATCAATGATTACCCATATAGTGTCATACCCACCAGAAGTGCGAGGTAACCCGGTAATGAAGTCCATGGTTATGTTTTCCCACTTCCATACAGGTATTTCAGGTTGGACTAGGAGTCCTGAGGGTCTTTGATGTTCAGGTTTCACTTTAGAACAGGTAAGGCACTTGGAAACAAAAACAGCAATATCCTTTTTCATGCCAGGCCACCAGTAGGTGTATCGAAGGTCTTGATACATCTTGTCGGCTCCTGGGTGTACAGAGTATCGTGTTTTGTGCGCCTCTTTCATAAGGGTATCACGAAGGTTATTGTGAGCGGGAATCCATATGCGATCTAGATAATACAGAATGCCGTCAGATTTTGTTTCGAGTTTAAGTTCTGCTCCACAAGATAACTCAGTGCGTATGTCGTATTCTGTTATGGAAACATGTTGAGCTTCTCGGATTTGATCTTTGATGTCGGTTATGATTTGCGAACATAGAAGATGAATGGAGTTCGCATAACCCTTTCGACTGAGTGCATCGGCCACCACATTTGCCTTGCCAGGATGATACCGAATTTCACAGTCGTAGTCATTAAGAAGTTCGACCCATCTTCGTTGCCTCATATTCAACTCCTTTTGGTTAAAGATATGCTGGAGGCTCTTGTGGTCAGTGTAAATTTCACACTTGGTACCATAGAGGTAATGTATCCATATCTTAAGAGCGAACACAACGGCTCCAAGTTCTAAGTCGTGGGTAGTGTAGTTTTTCTCATGAGTTTTGAGTTGCCTATAAGCATAGGCTATCACTTTTCCCCTTTGCATTAAAACACAGCCTAGTCCTTGCCCTGATGCGTCTCAATATACTACAAAGTCATCGCAACCTTCGGGGAGTGTGAGGATAGGTGCGTCATAAAGCTTTTGCTTAAGGGTTTGGAAAAGGTCCCCATATGAAGGGTTTTCCTTTATGTGTCAAAGCCGTGAGTGGTACAGCGATACGAGAGAAATTTGATATGAAACGGCGATAGTAACCAGCCAAACCAAGGAAAGACCTTACTTCGGTTGGTGTACGTGGCGCTTGCCATTCTTGCACTGCTTTGATCTTTGAGGGGTCGACATGTATTCCCTTGTCATTGACGACGTGTCCAAGGAATTGTACTTCTTTTAACCAGAATTCGCATTTGGAGAACTTAGCGTAGAGCTTTTCGGTTCTTAAGAGCGTAAGGATGAGTCGAAGGTGTCATTCATGATCAGTCTTAGACTTTGAGTAAATGAGAATATCGTCGATGAAGACTATAACAAAGCGATCGAGATAGGGTTTGCAAACTCTGTTCATTAGATCCATGAAGACGGCTGGAGCGTTGGTTAGACCAAATGGCATGACCATGAATTCATAGTGACCATAACGAGTTCGGAAGGCGGTCTTTGGGACGTCTTCTTCATGTACTCTGAGTTGATGATAGCCGGAACGAAGGTCGATCTTTGTAAAACAACTGGCACCCTGGAGTTTGTCTAGAAGATCATCGATACGAGGTAATGGATAGCGGTTTTTGACCGTTAATTTGTTGAGTTCTCTGTAATCGATACACATGCGAAACGTTCCATCTTTCTTCTTTACAAACAGAACAGGTGCACCCCAAGGCGATGATCTAGGACGTATGAATCCTTTGTCGGTCAGTTCTTGTAATTGACTGGCCAGCTCTTGCATTTCGGATGGGGCTAACCTATAAGGAGATTTAACGACGGGTGTAGCGCCAGGTATAAGATCAATGCGGAATTCGACTTCTCTCTTGGGAGGGAGTCCTGAGATGTCGTCGGGGAAGACTTGCGGGAATTCTTTCACTACAGGTATGTCTTCGAGTTTCTTCTCCTTATTTCCCTTCTTGACAACGTGGGTTAGAAATGCTACATAATTCTTGCGGAGATATTTTCGGGCTTGAAGACAGGACATCAGTTTGAGTCCTTTCGAAGGGGTTTCTCCAAAGATTCGTAGAGTTTGACCGTCTGCAAGAGGAATGCGAATGAACTTTTAGCGACATACTACTTCAGCATGATGTTGACTGAGCCAGTCCATACCAATTATAATGTCGAAACTTCCCAACTTCATAGGAATGAGGTCAACAGGAAAATCGTGATCATTTAGAGTAAGAGTACAGTTTCGGATAATGGAGTTTAATGAGACCGGTTTTCCGTCAGCAACTTCCACCGTTATGGATTCCATGAGTTTATCACGGGTTTGGTTGAGGATGGGTTCAAATTCTAAGGACACAAAGCTCTTATCCGCGCAGTATCAAATAACATGGATGCATAACTACCATTGATGAGAAACGTACCGTTAACCACGTTTTTGTCGGCCCTAGCTTGGTTGGCGTTGATGTTAAAAGCTCTTCCTCTAGCAGGTGGAGGAGCTTGGTTAGCTTGGTTCACCGGATTTGCTTGAGCTTGAGCGTGTATAATGTTCACCAAACGTGGGCAAGTGTTTCTAAAGTGGTTTGGGTCTCCACAATTGTAGCAAGCCCGCATGGGTTGCATCATGGGGTAGTTGGGTTAGTAGTAGGTTTTGGCCGTATGTTGTGTAGGAGGTAGTAGTAGGGGTTGTTGGGCTTGACCCATTATTTGATGGTGGGTTTGGGTTGTGGGTTGGTTACGGTTCATTCGCTGCAGCGAGCGGCAGGTTTGGATGGTGTGACTGCACGGCCACAGCTGGTGCAATATTGACAGGGGTGTTCGGGTGAGTGATGGTATTGGCAACGGGTGCATTTTGGGTAGGGGCCGGAGTATGGCCTTTTGTATGGTGCGGGTGAAGGGGCAACTTGAGTGATGGGTGCAGCAGGGATAGGGAAATTGGTTTGGGTGACAGCAAAATTTCTGGTATTTCGTTTCCTCTTGTTTGAAAACTTTGAGGAGGAGGTTGAATGGTTTGAAGTTTGGCCCTCAACGGGGGCTTTCTTTTTCTCCTCCTTGAATTTACCGTTTCTGATGCGGTCCTCGGTATGTTCGGTGGCCAATTCCATAGCAGCTTCAAGAGTTGCAGGCGAAGTGCTGAGGACTGAGTCTTGAATCTTCGAGGGGAGGCCTCGAATATAGTGTTCAACCAAGCGGTATACTGGGGTGAACAAGTTAGGAACCATCTGGTTCAGCTCAAGAAATCTTTTGTTGTAGGAAGTATGGTCCCCTTCCTTTTGCTTCAGCGAGTGGAATTCGTCTTCCAACTTCTTGAGTTCGCTCCTTGGGCAGAAGCGTTTTGTCATCATTTCCCTTAACTCTTCCCACGTTAAGGCTATAGCGTCTTCAACTCCTCTCTTACCCTTCTCGTTGTTCCACCAGGTCAGGGCTACCCCAAATAATCTCCCGGTTGCGTAACGTACCTTGCGATCCTCGGGACAATCGCAATTTAGGAAGGTGTTTTCCATTTCCTCAAACCAGTGGAGGAGAGCGGTGACACCCTCGGTCCCTTCATACTTTGGGGGATCGCAAGACTTGAAGTGTTTGTAGGAGCACTTCTTGGAGGGAGGGTTGTCGATGTTTTGATCCTCTTGTTTGGGTGGGTTGATAGGATTCGTGGTGAGGGCTTGTTGGACTTGTATTACAATATCAGGAAGGACCGTGGCCATTTGTTTTGCAATTTTGAGTGGCCAAGCGTTCGTTTGACCTTCCTGACTTTCGTCCTCCACGTAGCTGCCTAGCCGACATCTACAGGAATATACATAGGAAGATGGTGAGTTTAAGGAGTGTTTAGGTGTCATGTGCCGTTTAAAATAATAAAATAACATAATCATCAATAATGCACTACATCCATAGGATGTCTTGGGTTTGCTCATGTTTGGGCCTCCAATGTCCCCCATACCATCGCCTGTATAGTCATGTGGGCCCCCATGCCTATTGGTTTAGTAGGATTCACATTGGTATTGGCGGTTTAACACTCGCATCACCCGAATGAAAACCATAAAATATGTTTGCGAGATGTATGGTCGGAGGGTGTCCAGGTGTAGACACAATGACAACTCAAAGTGGTGTTAGTTCACACGACGTTTGGTATAGCATGCTTTGGCCTAATAGGTCCTTCGTACTCTCATCGTTAGTCCCAGGTTGGCAAACTGGTCCTTTATTTTGGATTTATACGAATGCCAAGCCTAGACAGGACGTTCCGACTACCGGTACTCGTACCCTTCCAGTTACTACATGCCCGTCATGAGAACTCGCTTTGATGTGATTTGAAAATACAAAAATCGTTGTAAAAATCATATGAATTGTGAGGTGTGTGCTCCCATGGATATGATATGTTATGAGAATATGATTCATGATAAGCATTGTATAATAGTATGTATTTATGAACATGCTTGCATAACATTGAATGTAACAATAAACATAAAGCATATAAACATCATGAATTTTGCATGCAACACACAAACAATTTAAAAATTCTAATCAACATAGTATAGGCTCTAAGGGTCTAATAACCTATCCTATATCCCTATAGTCATGGTTCTGATACCAATCTGTCACGCCCTGACCCGCAGCAGAATAAGAGTCGGGGCATAATTGGGTTATCACCAAAGCTCATGATGTTTACTAATATGTTTCATATTTATTAAAATCAAATTTACATCTCAAAGTTTCAAGTCAAATTCATACAATACAAAGAAAGGAAAAATTAACTAAAACAATCCAAGTCTAAGCCGGTTTATTCTTCTAGGCCGTCCTATATGTTTCTTGCTTCAACTTGATCACCTGTATCATGTGTAAAAATGGGAAATTTTGGGTCAACAAAAGTTGGCGAGTGAACCTTGTTAAAAACATTTGTTATTGATACCTTGTTGTATTTAATATGGAAAATTGTGCAATAATCATACATGAACAAACGAATGTAAACAAACAATCACAAACAACTTGCATGAGTATATGATATGAATGACAATGTATATGTTGGCAACGTCTCGTTCACGCTCATAGGTAATGGGGAACGGACGGCCTATGCTAATGTATCTGAGATCAAGGCTCAATCAAATGGAGCCGATCTTATATTGGCAACGCCTCGTTCACGCTCATAGGTAATGGGGAACAGCTCACGCTCATAGGTAATGGGGAGCGGCGGCCTATGATAATGTATGTACTGAATAAGATAACTTTAATTTAAACATTAACCACACAAACAATAGATATATATTGGCAACACATTTGATCATGAATATGATGAATGCACAAGTGTTTAATTTAAATAAATAATAGCGACACATGATACACCCCAAAATGTGATTAAAACGGGGAATTGGTAGAGATTCACTGACCTTGGGTGCGTTCGGTGGATGATGTTGATTGCGCACGAGTGAGAGGATTTATCGACGAGGAATAACTAACCTAATTAATAACGAAAAGGTACGGTAAGTAAGTGGATTTTATTAACAATTTTAATAGGATTTTTGGATATATTTTTGTGAGTTTAAGGTTATTTTCTAATCTTAAAAACATTATTTTTAAGTATTTTTAATTGATTTTTAAATTAAATAAATAAATAAAAATATATAAAAAAAATGTTGACTTTGACCGTTGACCGTTGACCGGTCCGGTCGCTTATATATGTGCGCTGGGTGAGACTCGAACCCGTGACCTCCCGTACGCGTGCACGCAGCTCTACCAACTGAGATACGTGTCTAACCCGAAATATTTCTGTTTTTAATTATATTTATATACTATTTAACTTAATCCGAAAATCATTTATTTTTAAAAAGGATTTTAATTGCATTGAACCGGTGCCGTTAACCAGTCTCGAACCCGGGACGTGCGAGTTAGTGTTGCACACAGTCCACCGTTGGACTGTGTGTCTAACCTGATTAATATTCTGGTTTTTATTATACTTAACATCTTACTGAGTTAACCCGGTTCGGTTTCTAAAAAAAACATTTTTATTAAGGTTGTGATAGGAATCGAACTCGCGTCGTGTATGTAATTGTTTGCACACAGTCCACCGCTGGACTGTGTGTCTAACCCGTTCATAATACTAATTTTAATTAATCTTATAACATAACCAACTTCGTCTTCTTCGCTCAAGAACACAGATAATGATAATTCAACTGATTCATGTCTAATTCGATTAACAAGCATTATAAGTAATTGAAAGGTAATGAACGGAGAGAGTTTGGGGAAAAGATGTACCGATCAGTGTCTCTCACAGAACTCCGGCAAAGATTCGTCGGCTCTGATTTGTGAACTTCGGCTGTTAGAATCAATTAACAGTTATGTTCGATTAGTTATGAAAGTGAGGTACTTAAACAAGGATTAACAGAAGTTTGAGTGATTATACCGATTCACAGCGTGAGATTAGAAATTTCAGAGGTTTTCCGGCGAGAGCTGAATATTCCGGCTACGTCGTCTGGGATTGATTCTGATTGTTGGATTGAAGTTAGTAACAGTCTAACAACGGATTGAAACAGAACGAGTCGAGGTATTTACTGTTTTGAGGTGAGTCTCGGTTTTCCGACGAAAGTCCGGTAATGGCAGGATAGTTCCGGCGAGTGAAATTGCTTCGAGAGAAGGTGCGATTTTGAGCGAAAAGGCTACCAGAGACTTGTGGGTGTATTTATAGGGAAGAATCGAGACGAATTGGGTCTGATTTCAGTCTCGATTCATGGTCAGCTGAACTCCGGCGGTTACGACTGATGTCGCGGGTTTAGGCATCGGTTATAACCGATGTTAGGATTAATCCTTCCATTAATCGATAGAAACCGTCAATTATTGGCGAAGTCGTCGGGATTTCCGGCGACTGCGAAATGGGCGCGTCATTGACTGAATTTGATTTCTGTGTTTTGTTATTTGAATTAATTGTTTCGATATATTACTCAAGAACACAAGTGGTGGGGTAATTTGGTGATAAAGTCCATTGTTTCGATCCACAATACCCAAATAGTGTCATGTCCATGTGACGTACGGGGTAATTTGGTGATAAAGTCCATAGCAAGATGCTCCCACTTCCATTTAGGAATCTCTGGTTGCTGCAGAAGCCCAGACGGCCTCTGATGTTCAGCTTTAACCTTTGAGCATGTCAGACATTTACTTACATACACCGCAATATCTCTCTTCATATTCGGCCACCAATATAACTCCTTAATATCCTGATACATCTTGGTAGAACCTGGGTGAATCGAATATCTGGACTTATGAGCCTCGTTCATAACCAGTTCACGTAGGTTACCTCTAAGAAGAACCCAAACTCGGTTCATGAAGTACATCACTTCATCCGCTTTTGGTATCAGTTCACATTCCAAACCTCTTAAACCTTCTATACTCAGGTTCTCATCTTTTAGAGCTTCTCGCTGTGCATTGCGAATTCGATCGGTCAAATTCGTTTGTATGGTCAAACCCAAAACATGCACACGCAGAGGCTTCTCCCGCTCTTTCCTACTGAGTGCATCAGCAACAATATTTGCTTTCCCTGGGTGATAACGAATATCACACTCATAATCGTTGAGTAACTCTACCCAACGCCGCTGTCGCATGTTGGGTTCCTTCTGATCAAAGATATGCAGGAGGCTCTTATGGTCTGTGTAAATCGTACACTTCATGCCATACAGATAATTTCTCCAAATCTTCAAAGCGAACACAACAGCTCCCAACTCTAAATCATGAGTTGTGTAGTTCTTCTCATGCACTCTCAGTTGTCTGGATGCATAGGCTATCACTGTCCTTCTGCATAAGCACGCAACCAAGGCCCAAACGTGACGCATCACAGTATACAACAAAACCGTCATTTCCTTCTGGTAGGGATAAAATAGGTGCACTACACAACTTCTCCTTCAACATCCAAAAAGCTATCTCCTGCTTTTCCGTCCAATCAAACTTCGTATCCTTATGGGTCAATAGCGTTAATGGCTGCGCTATTTTCGAGAAATTCTCAATGAATCTTCTATAATACCCAGCAAGTCCTAAGAATTGTCACACCTCTGACGGAGTCTTCGGCGCTTCCCAATTCTTAATCTCCTCAATCTTCAACGGGTCCACATGTATACCTTTCTCAGTTATGACATGACCGAGGAAATGCACCTCTCGAATCAAAAATTCACATTTAGAGAACTTGGCATACAACTTCTCTTTCTTCAAAAACTCCAGAATCATCTTCAAATGTTGCTCATGATCTTCTTTGGTTCGCGAATAGATTAGTATATCGTCAATGAATACTATCACGAATTTATCCAAATACGGTTTGCATACCCTGTTCATGAGATCCATGAACACTGCAGGCGCATTAGTCAAGCCAAAAGGCATGACTAAGAACTCATAATGGCCATAACGTGTTCTAAAAGCAGTCTTCAGAACATCTTCCTCAGCAATCTTCAACTGGTGATAACCTGAACGCAGGTCTATCTTCGAGTAGTAGCTTGATCCTTGAAGTTGGTCGAACAAATCATCGATTCTTGGCAACGGATACCGATTCTTGATAGTCAGCTTGTTCAACTCTCTGTAATCAATACACATTCTGAAGGAACCATCTTTCTTCTTCACGAACAACTCAGGCGCTCCCCAAGGCGAAAAGCTTGGTCGTATGAAATCTTTGTCCAATAGCTCTTGAAGCTGGTTTGACAATTCTTTCATTTCTGACGGCGCTGATCTGTAAGGAGATTTTGCAATCAGTACAGCACCAGGTACAAGATCAATCTTAAACTCGATCTGTCTCGCATGGGGTAAATCCAGGCAAGTCTTCTGGGAAAACTTCCGGATAATCACGAACTACAGGAATTTCTTCAATCTTCCTATTTTCGGTATTTGTATCCACTACGTTAACCAAGAACGCAGGATAGCCCTTACATAACATCTTGTGCATCTTCATAATACTAACCACTTTTGAAAATCGACACGATCGGTCTCCGTGGTAACTAAAGCTTCACCACCACCAGGACGAGGTATCCGCACTTGTTTCTCCGAACAAATGATCTCAGCTCCGTTCTTGGATAGCCAATCCATCCCAACGACTACATCAAAACTACCCAGCTCCACTGGTAATAAATCGATACTAAAACTATAATCACATAACTTAATTCTACAACCACGAATGACTTTGCTAGTCTATATCAATTTTCCATTTGCTAATTCTATCGAGTACTTTTTACTTAGCTTACTTGTTTGAGAACACAGAAACGGTTCAAAGTTTTTCGATACAAAACTCAAGTCAGCACCAGTATCAAATAGTACAAATGCATAATGGTCATTGATTAAGAATGTACCGGTAACAACTGCAGGATCATCACGTGCTTTCCCAGCATTCAGCTCAAAAGCTCTGCCCCTGGCATTCTGACCCTTTAACGATGGACAATTTCGCTTGATATGTCCTTGCTTCCAAATTCGAAGCAACCCTCATGCTTGACTCCCTCCGACGTACTCTTAACATAGCACTCACGAGTAACATGGCCACTTCGACCACATCTGGCACACTTTCCTGCTCATCACCGTGAGTCTTCTTCGCTGAACCACTTCCGCCATCCCTGGCATTATCCTTCCTCGAATCACTAGCACTAGCCACATATTCTTTCCCTAAATCGCGTTTCTTCTCACACTTCACATCGGAATCTTTCCTCGATCTTTCAGAACTTCTCTTCCGCGAATCCCCAGATCTAGGCTCAGAACGCTCAGATCGGTCAGATTTCCCATCTGCCTTGACTTTTCCCGACGACTTCCCAGTCACCTCTTTCCTGTTAAGGCTACTTTTGCGAGCAGCATCATCCGCTAATGATTTCGCTAGAGTAGTAGCTTCCAGATAGGTAGTGGGCTTCGCTGATGTAACCATACTACGAATTTGTGGCGACAATCCCCAGATATACCTTTCTACCTTAACGTACTCAGGAGTGACCATTAGTGGAACCAATCTAGCCATATCATTGAACCGATACGTATAAGCTCTGACGTTCAGGCCTTCCATGGTCAAATTCCAGAAGCCAGTCTCAATTTTCTGCATCTCACTACGCGGGCAGTATTCCTTAAGAAGCATCTCTTTTAGTTCAGTCCAGGTAAGACTGTAAGCCGCATTCTTCACCCAAAACTTGAACTTGAGTGTTCCACCAGGATAAAGCTTCGTCTAGAAATGAACATGAAGCATACCTCACCCTCTGATCAGCAGCACATCCGCTGATGGCCATCACAGATTCCATCTTCTCGATCCATCTAGTGATTTCAAGAGGCCCTTCAGCACCGGTAAATAATCGTGGGTTACAGCCCTGAAATGTTTTATATGTACATCCATGCACTATTCACAAGGTTAATAAAAAATCAAGATTACTCACTGATTATATCATAACACAGGAACTACTAAAACTTTTCCGATCGTTATATTACCTTGCGGGTTTCCAATCTGCACACCACCATCACCATGCCCCGGAGCACCACGTCCACGTCCTTGCCCAAAATTCTGGTTAGCTTCACGCTGTTCCAAGGCAGTATTAATGTGTTAGGCTATGAGTTGTGCCAACTCTTCTGGGGTGGTAGGTCGTCCAGTACCCTGTCCCGCTTTTGGCGGCATCTTGTCGTTTCTATTATTGCAATAATAATATCAACATAAGACATCGTTTAAATATTTCAATCATTACATAATAGTGGACTAAACAATACATATGCATCCACATAATAATGAGAATAATTTAACCAAAAGAGAACCCATAACATTGATATTTATCACTGAAATTACAAAGCTTGTTCATAGTACAATGACTAACCAAAATGTGGTGTGACATATTCAGCCACCAATAAAAAGTCTAGATGAAATTTCCTCCTAAATATCCAAAAATTTGGCATGCAAGCCAATATAAGGGTTTATCAAAGAGACATACAAAACAAACAAACAACACAAATGATAAACAACCAACAATCACTTCTTCAATCCCACAAACTCAAGAAGCCTCCTCACAAGCTCCTCCAAGTTACCTATCCTCCAGTGCATTTGATCCATTGCACTGTCATCCAAGTCCTTTAGCTCATCAAACCAGTCCATTTGCCCCTCAAGATACTTCACTTTTCCCCTAACCGCCTCCAGATCTCCGCGTATGGCCCCTAACTGACGTCGCAGTGAGAGCATCGGTCAACCCACACTCCTTTCTGCTTCTTCGAAGAAGATGCATTCTCAGCTCTGGATGTTGAAGCGATGTCTCCGACAGGTCGTATCCTCTTCCTACGTCGAAAGTATACCAACAGGGGTGTAGTAGGAGCGCGCGACTCGATCGATGGAAATGACGACTTGGTAACAATTGGTGGAAAGATCTCAGTAGCGAACTCAGCAACGACAGCAGACAGGACGACCAATCGCTCTAATGGCTAAGCCGTAACAATGGTAGCGTCTACTGCTGGTGCGACACTATAAGATCCTCCGATCGACGGAACACCTCTACCCACGTCATCGATAACTGGCACGGTACCTGATGATTGCCTAGTCTCGTAAATCGAGGGTGGAGCATCATCATCATCGTCTTCTGTTAAAGCATAACGAGGGTCAACCTGACTTGCAAAAGCAGCAGGGTTAACATGGAAGGACGAAGCGAATCCGGCTGCATCAACAAACTATGGAATCATAGGGGGTACCTCTGGTAATACGGATCTAGGTGAAGTCTCGAATTCTGGCTCGCTCTAAGAGTCAGTAATCTCGATGACCTCGTGCTCGTGCGACATCTGTGAGATATATAACCGTACAAAGTAAGTGTGTGCTCAAATGAAAAATAAAACAAGGCCCAATAAACAGATTAACACGTATGCACAATAACACGCAATGGTTCTGATAACATGAAAAAATCCATGTTTATTTAAAAAATTTTGGCTTCACGAATTTTGGACTTGTTTCTCAAAATTCTTTGGTTGAAGTCTAGAGTTTTCCCCTGAAAACATCTAGTTCGCTAACAACCTGGCTCTGATACCAACTTTTGTAACACCCAAAAACGTCGCAACGGAAATACAAACGTAATGGTGACGGAAGTTGGTGCCCATAAATATCTTAGTGGATGATGCATCGTTAATTTGGACATATTACTTAATTAAAACATTGTTTAAAAGTTAAACATAAGCCATAACCACACCACAGTTAAGTTGTTTTGATCCATTATGGATCTCATTATAGACATTGTCCCAGGTTAGTTTTAAAAGTTGCCCAAAACATTATTAAATAAAACTTGCATCAAGACCACAAGACACGCCATAATTCCAGAAGCCATGCTCCAGTACCTAAAGAACACGTTAAAATCAAGTGTCAACACAAAGGAGGATGAGCTCACATATTCAAATTTAAAACAAGGAAAATTTTCTAATTATGTGTTTATTATCAAAACATCCTAATAATATTTTCGAAAGTTAATTTATTTCCTTAATAAAATCCATGGTCAGCGTCGCGAGCGTTTCCACGAAACCTCCGAACTAAACATCTTCCCAAGTTTCACATATTAAATTTATTTTTAGCATCCATTTGTTCAGATTCGTAAGTTTGCAAGACATTACGAGCTATATATTAACATTAAGGGTATAATCAACGCTAGACAATAACAGAATATAAATTCGTCGCTTGACATGACACGGAGCTACCGGTCGCGACGGGGTTGTCAACCCGATAGATCTATCAACAATTCCACGCAATCCATATTAATGATTAAATGGCTAAGTTTGCGCAAAGTGCCGCAATGGGTCACCCAAGGTGCCAACCTTATGAACAATATATATATCCTACTAAAATGATAAAATTTAATATAACGCGTTGTACGAATCCCCGACGTCCCCACCGAAACGTAAGCCTAATCCCGATACTTACTCTCTTGAGACTGAGCCAATTCGTTACAACTTTAGATTTAAACATTTTAAATCCACACTGTGTTCTATCCCAGAACGCCGTAAAATCCCTGTTTCATCCCCGAAACGCATATAATATTATTCCAAAATCCGTTTCATCCCGAAACATATTTATATCCAAAACCATGTTTTTCTCCAAAAACATTTCACATAAATTTCCAAATCATATTTTCCACGAAGATATATTTATAGTTTAATCAAAGGCATATAGTATACGAAAACGTATACTTATCCTTTTAAGGCGTGTTCTTCCCCAAAACATATACTAAAACAATAAAAAGAGGGGTTTAGTGACACTCACCTTTGGATGCGTATTTAAATAGCGAGATCCTACAATTTGATTCTACACGTCCTAACATACGTAGGCACGATTTAATAATCAATATATTATAAAATTCCTAAGTTTCTCCAATACTTAGAATTTTCACATAACTTTGAGATTTTCTCGAAAAGTCATTATTTTTAATTATGTTGGCATATTAATATATATATGAGTTCATATATATATATATTCAAGATTTTGTGACTTGAAAGAATTTATTGGTGACCTTAATGTTTTATCCGATACACTCCCGCTTATAAATACTATTTATCTACGATTTGTACGTCGTAATATATATACATAAACGTGCTCATATTCACAATGTCATAACACGCGAAATCTCGTTAACTTATACACTTTATCATTTTTAAAGCATGTACACATGAAATAACTCACTAAGTTAACCTATGTATCAATTTTCATGCTCGACAAATATGTTACACATTTTAACGCGATTTCACCGATTCTACTGTTTTAAAAATACAAGCGAACATGCATAGTCTTATTTCCCGCTATCATGTCAACACTTAAAATATTATCATATTCACATATTTTAATCACATGACACATTTAAACACATAAGGTTCATCCATTAACAACCCATTCTAGTGTATGTTGAAAAATGTGTATTTTAGTGATTCGGTAACGTTTTCGGGCGTCGGAAGTCATGTATGAACAACCAAACACCAAATAAACTTAATATAAGTTAAAATACTTATATTTATATCAAAAATATCAGTTTGTTCACTGATTTAAAACAGTTTCATAGAAACCCTCTCAAAATGTGATTTTTACCATTTTTACCGCGTAGATTTGCGTCAAACGTTACCATAACCATCCGAACTCAAAACGATTTAATATTTTAACACAATACATGTTATATACTGAATAAAATGATGGTTATAATCAGATTAGTGCAAACTTTGTGTAAGGCACATAAATCATGCGAATTCATGTATTTTACAACACTTATAAGCACATAGTACAACATGCAAAGCTAGTAAACTTTATGTCAAAGTTCCATGCTATTTTACACTTCAAATAACATATTTTTAGTGTTTATAACCTGATTAAAATCATCTTCATCATATCACCTTTTAATCACCATTTCATGCCCATATATCCACATGCATGCCTATGTACAAGCATCTAATGCATGTATATCACATCATCATCATCTTGCATGAACTTAAATACTTCTAACACATACTTAGTTCTTGTTCAAACATTCAAGAACACCATCATTTTCATATGATCATCATCATCTAATCATTCAACATAAATGCAAGACATATATACATTTATATTCTTACACATTTAAGTTATAACAATAAAAATCCACATGCATGCATATATATACATATACACACGACACATATATACATACATACATGATTCCAAAATTTTACTTTTACATGTCCATATCTCATGAACAAACCTTTAAGAACATTCCATAGATTACACAAACATCACCTTTTAAACATCTTATCAAACAAGATTTAATCACATATCAAAACTCAAAATCTTAATGTATATATACACACACATACACACGGCCATACATATATATGTGTACATCTCCATTTTTATTTTCTACAATAACCCATTTGTTTAAGTTCAATGTTTATGTTAAAATCCAAGAACAAGAGAAACCTCCATATTCACCAAAACTCATCAAGAATCAAGAACAAAATTTTTAAAGTAATTTTATACCTTCTTGTTTTGATGGGTTTTTTGCAAAATATGATGGTATGGAGCTTGATTCTTGCTTGGGAACACCTTAGGATCTTCAAAACTACTTGAAAACACCTTGATATGAGCTTGGATCTTCAATATTATGTTCAAAATTCAAAAATGGAATATGGTGGAGGTGGTTTCGGCCGTAGCTTTTAGATAGAGAGAGTGAGAGTATTTTGTTTCTTGATTTTGGTGGATTTGGTGTGTACGAAAAGATTTAAATGATTGTGTTTAGATTTCCTCCAACACTTGGCAACATGGTGGATTTTCAAGAAGAGGTGGGAAACTCCCTTAGCTGCCACCTATCTCTCTCATACATATATTCACGCATACATACATATATATATATATCATATATATGCTTAAATCTGGTATTTAACTGGATACCGGGTAGTTTATCTAGCGTTTTAACTGCGTTTTAACGCGTTTTAAACTATTTTCAGTGCTCTATAAAAATAAACACACCAAAATATTACTAACCAATATTTTATTTGCCGAGACCAGTTACGTTGTCGGTATTTGGCAGTATGCGCGCAGTGTTGCGGGGTACGCGCTTAAATTCGCAAAATAAGGATTTTAAGCGTTTTAATATATTTGTATCATTCTATAAAAATAAAGTTGTCAAATTATTACTATAATAATTTTTAGTTGCCCTGAACTGGCTGTGTTGACAGTATTTTGTCAGATACGCGCAGTATTGCGAAGTACGCGCTTAAACTCGAAAAATAGAGTTTCTTAGCGTTTAAATAATTTTTCCTCATGATTATGATTAAATATATTAGTTAACTCATAACGGACTATTTTTGGGATTTTAACATTATCCGACGGTCACCGACGTTTGTTTCGAATTTTAACCGTTACGCGATAAGCGTTTATCTTAATATTGTCAACGTAATTTTTATCAATCTTTGAATTTACCAACACATCAAATACCATATATAAACATCATAATAATCAAATACAGCATTTTATTCATTCATGACACGTGTTACATTTGTACGGGACAGCCTAAATAGCCGGGTGTCACATTCTCCCCCTGTTTAAGGAATTTCGTCCCCAAAATTCTTACACTACAGTTTTCGTTTTCGCACTAGATTTAAAGAGATGCGGATATTTTCGTTTTATCTGGTCCTTTCGTTCCCATGTGAACTCGGGTCCACGTTTGGAATTCCAGCGTACCTGACCAACTTGATCCGACTCCTTCTAAGTTTCTGAATCTTCTCATCCAGAACTTCAACCGGTTCCTCGATAAATCTCAATTTATCGTCTACTTGAACCTCATCAGGGGGTATAATTAGTGTCTCATCCGACAAACACTTTCTCAGTTGGAAACATGAAACACGTCATGAACTCCATTCAAATCCTGTGGCAGCTTAAGCCTATACGCGACTGATCCAACTCGAGATGCGATTTCGAAAGGACCTATATACCGTGGGCTTGGCTTTCCCCCTTTCCCAAATCTCACAATACCTTTCCAAGGCGTCACTTGTAGTAGAACACGATCTCCAACTTGAAACTGCAACGGTTTCCTTCGGTTGTCTGCATAACTTTTCTGTCGATCGGCGGCAGCTTTCAACCTTTCCTTGATCTGGACAACCTTGTCGATGGTTTCCTGGATAAGCTCAGGTCCGGTTAGTTGCTTTTCGCCAACTTCAGCCCAGCACAAGGGCGATCGACATTTCCTTCCGTACAAAGCTTCAAATGGAGTGGCTTTGATACTAGCGTGGTAACTATTGTTGTAAGAAAATATCCCAACTTCCACCAAAATCAATCACGCATGCTCTCAATATGTCCCCTAACGTCTGAATGGTTCTATCGCTTTGACCATCCGTTTGAGGATGATATGCAGTACTCATGTCCAAACGAGAACCTAACGACTCTTGAAGAGATCGCCAAAATCTGGAGTCAAATCGTCCATCTCTATCAGAGATAATTGACACAGGTACTCCATGTCGGGCTACAATCTCGTTAAGGTACAACTACGATATCTTTTCCGTCTTGTCTGTTTCCTTAATGGCTAGAAAATAAGAAGCCTTCGTTAATCGATACACAATTACCCAAATAGTGTCATGTCCACGTGATGTACGGGGTAATTTGGTGATAAAGTCCATAGCAAGATGCTCCCACCTCCATTTAGGAATCTCTGGTTGTTGCAGAAGCCCAGACGGCCTCTGATGTTCAGCTTTAACCTTTGAGCATGTCAGACATTTACTTACATACACCACAATATCTCTCTTCATATTCAGCCACCAATATAACTCCTTAATATCCTGATACATCTTGGTAGAACCTGGGTGAATCGAATATCTGGACTTATGAGCCTCGTTCATAACCAGTTCACGTAGGTTACCTCTAAGAAGAACCCAAACTCGGTTCATGAAGTACATCACTTCATCCGCTTTTGGTATCAGTTCACATTCCAAACCTCTTAAACCTTCTATACTCAGGTTCTCATCTTTTAGAGCTTCTCGCTGTGCATTGCGAATTCGATCGGTCAAATTCGTTTGTATGGTCAAACGCAAAACATGCACACGCAGAGGCTTCTCCCGCTCTTTCCTACTGAGTGCATCAGCAACAATATTTGCTTTCCCTGGGTGATAACGAATATCACACTCATAATCGTTGAGTAACTCTACCCAACGCCGCTGTCGCATGTTGGGTTCCTTCTGATCAAAGATATGCAGGAGGCTCTTATGGTCTGTGTAAATCGTACACTTCATGCCATACAGATAATTTCTCCAAATCTTCAAAGCGAACACAACAGCTCCCAACTCTAAATCATGAGTTGTGTAGTTCTTCTCATGCACTCTCAGTTGTCTGGATGCATAGGCTATCACTGTCCTTCTGCATAAGCACGCAACCAAGGCCCAAACGTGACGCATCACAGTATACAACAAAACCGTCATTTCCTTCTGGTAGGGATAAAATAGGTGCACTACACAACTTCTCCTTCAACATCCAAAAAGCTATCTCCTGCTTTTCCGTCCAATCAAACTTCGTATCCTTATGGGTCAATAGCGTTAATGGCTGCGCTATTTTCGAGAAATTCTCAATGAATCTTCTATTATACCCAGCAAGTCCTAAGAATTGTCACACCTCTGACGGAGTCTTCGGCGCTTCCCAATTCTTAATCTCCTCAATCTTCAACGGGTCCACATGTATACCTTTCTCAGTTATGACATGACCGAGGAAATGCACCTCTCGAATCCAAAATTCACATTTAGAGAACTTGGCATACAACTTCTCTTTCTTCAAAAACTCCAGAATCATCTTCAAATGTTGCTCATGATCTTCTTTGGTTCGCGAATAGATTAGTATATCGTCAATGAATACTATCACGAATTTATCCAAATAGGGTTTGCATACCCTGTTCATGAGATCCATGAACACTGCAGGCGCATTAGTCAAGCCAAAAGGCATGACTAAGAACTCATAATGGCCATAACGTGTTCTAAAAGCAGTCTTCAGAACATCTTCCTCAGCAATCTTCAACTGGTGATAACCTGAACGCAGGTCTATCTTCGAGTAGTAGCTTGATCCTTGAAGTTGGTCGAACAAATCATCGATTCTTGGCAACGGATACCGATTCTTGATAGTCAGCTTGTTCAACTCTCTGTAATCAATACACATTCTGAAGGAACCATCTTTCTTCTTCACGAACAACTCAGGCGCTCCCCAAGGCGAAAAGCTTGGTCGTATGAAATCTTTGTCCAATAGCTCTTGAAGCTGGTTTGACAATTCTTTCATTTCTGACGGCGCTGATCTGTAAGGAGATTTTGCAATCAGTACAGCACCAGGTACAAGATCAATCTTAAACTCGATCTGTCTCGCAGGGGGTAATCCCGGCAAGTTTTCAGGGAAAACTTCCGGATAATCACGAACTACAGGAATTTCTTCTATCTTCCCATTTTCGGCATTTGTATCCCTATGTTAACCAAGAACGCTTCCGGTAACTAAAGCTTCACCACCACCAGGACGAGGTATCCGCACTTGTTTCTCCGAACAAATGATCTCAGCTCCGTTCTTGGATAGCCAATCCATCCCAACGACTACATCAAAACCACCCAGCTCCACTGGTAATAAATCAATACTAAAACTATAATCACACAACCGAATTCTACAACCACGAATGACTTCGCTAGTCTCTATCAATTTTCCATTTGCTAATTCTATCGAGTACTTTTTACTTAGCTTACTTGTTTGAGAACACACAAACGGTTCAAAATTTTTCGATAAACTCAAGTCAGTACCAGTATCAAATAGTACGAACGCAGAATTGTCATTGATTAAGAACGTACCAGGTAACAACTGCAGGATCATCACGTGCTTTCCCAGCATTCATCTCAAAAGCTCTGCCCCTGGCATTCTGACCCTTCAACGATGGACAATTTCGCTTGATATGTCCTTGCTTTCCACATTCGAAGCAACCCTCAAGCTTGACTCCCTCCGACGTACTCTTAGCATAGCACTCGCGAGTAACATGGCCAGTTCGACCACATCTGGCACACTTTCCCTGCTCATCACCGTGAGTTTTCTTCGCTGAACCACTTCCGCCATCCCTGGCATTATCCTTCCTCGAATCACTAGCACTAGCCACATATTCTTTCCCTAAATCGCGTTTCTTCTCACACTTCACATCGGAATCTTTCCTCGATCTTTCAGAACTTCTCTTCCGCGAATCCCCAGATCTAGGCTCAGAACGCTCAGATCGGTCAGATTTCCCATCTGCCTTGACTTTTCCCGACGACTTCCCAGTCTCCTCTTTCCTGTTAAGGTTACTTTTGCGAGCAGCATCATCCGCTAATGATTTCGCTAGAGTAGTAGCTTCCAGATAGGTAGTGGGCTTCGCTGACGTAACCAAACTACGAATTTGTGGCGATAATCCCCAGATATACCTTTCAGCCTTAACGTACTCAGGAGTGACCATTCGTGGAACCAATTTAGCCAGATCATTGAACCGAGAAGTATAAGCTCTGACGTTCAGGCCTTCCATGGTCAAATTCCAGAAGCCAGTCTCAATTTTCGGCATCTCACTACGCGGACAGTATTCCTTAAGAAGCGTCTCTTTTAGTTCAGTCCAGGTAAGACCGTAAGCCGCATCTTCGCCCAAAACTTGAATTTGAGTGTGCCACCAGGATAAAGCTTCGTCTAGAAATGAACATGAAGCATACCTCACCCTCTTATCAGCAGCACATCTGCCGATGGCCATCACAGATTCCATCTTCTCGATCCATCTAGTGATTTCAAGAGGTCCTTCAGAACCGGTAAATGATCGTGGGTTACAGCCCTGAAATGTTTTATAAGTACATCCATGCACTATTCACAAGGTTAATGAGAAATCAAGATTACTAACTGATTATATCATAACACAGCAACTACTAAAACTTTTCCGATCATTATATTACCTTGCGGGTTTCAAATCTGCACACCACCATCACCATGCCATGGAGCACCACGTCCACGTCCTTGCCCAAAATTCCGGTTAGCTTCACGTTGTTCCAAGGCAGTATTAACGTGTTGGGCTATGAGTTGTGCCAACTCTTCTGGGATGGTAGGTCGTCCAGTACCCTGTCTCGCTTTTGGCGGCATCTTGTCGTTTCTATTATTGCAATAATAATATCAACATAAGACATTGTTTAAATATTTCAATCATTACATAATAGTGGACTAAACAATACACATGCATCCACATAATAATGAGAATAATTTAACCAAAAGAGAACCATAACATTGATATTTATCACGGAAATTACAAAGCTTGTTCATAGTACAATGACTAACCAAAATGTGGTGTGACATATTCAACCACCAATAAAAAGTCTAGATGAAATTTCCTCCTAAATATCCAAAATTTGGCATGCAAGCCAATATAAGGGTTTATCAAAGAGACATACAAAACAAACAAACAACACAAACGACAAACAACCAACAATCACTTCTTCAATCCCGCAAACTCAAGAAGCCTCCTCACAAGCTCCTCCAAGTCACCTATCCTCCAGTGCATTTGATCCATTGCACTGTCATCCAAGTCCTTTAGCTCATCAAACCAGTCCATTTGCCCCTCAAGATCCTTCACTTTTCCCCTAATCGCCTCCAGATCTCCGCGTATGGCCCCCAACTGACGGTCGCAGTGAGAGCATCGGTCAACCCACACTCCTTTCTGCTTCTTCGAAGCAGATGCAGTCTCAGCTCTGGATGTTGAAGAAATGTCTCCGACAGGTCATATCCTCTTCGTACGTCGAAAGTATACCAACAGGGGTGTAGTAGGAGAACGCGACTCGATCGATGGAAATGACGACTCTGTAACAACTAGCGGAAAGATCTCAGTAGCGGGCTCAGCAACGACAGCAGACAAGATGACCAATGGCTCTAATGGCTGAGCCGTAACAATGGTAGCGTCTGCTGCTGGTGCGACACTATAAGATCCTCCGATCAACGGAACACCTCTACCCACGTCATCGATAACTTGCACGGTACTTGATGATTGCCTAGTCTCGTAAATCGAGGGTGGAGCATCATCATCATCGTCTTCGATCCAACCGTTGCTTGTTAAAGCATAACGAGGGTCAACCTGACTTGCGAAAGCAGCAGGGTTAACATGGAAGGACGAAGCGAATCCAGCCGCATCAACAAACTATGGAATTGTAGGGGGTACCTCTGGTAATACGGATCTAGGTGAAGTCTCGAATTGTGGCTCGCTCTCAGAGTCAGTAATCTCGATGATCTCGTGCTCGTGCGACATCTGTGACATATATAACCGTACAAAGTAAGTGTGTGCTTAAATGAAAAATAACACAAGGCCCAATAAACAGATAAACACGTATGCACAATAACACGCAATGGTTCTCATAACATGATAAAAATCCATGTTTATTTAAAAAATTTTGGCTTCACGAGTTTTGGACTTATTTCTCAGAATTCTTTGGTTGAAGTCTAGAGTTTTCCCCTGAAAACATCTAGTTCGCTAACAACCTGGCTCTGATACCAACTTTTGTAACACCCCAAAAACTTCGCAGCGGAAATACAAACTTAATGGTGACGGAAGTTGGTGCCCATAAATATCTTAGTGGATGATGCATCGTTAATTTGGACATATTACTTAATTAAAACATTGTTTAAAAGTTAAACATAAGCCACAACCACACCACAGTTAAGTTGTTTTGATCCATTATGGATCTCATTACAGACATTGTCCCAGGTTAGTTTTAAAAGTTGTCCAAAACATTATTAAAGAAAACATGCATCAAGACCACAAGACACGCCATAATTCCAGAAGCCATGCTCCAGTACCTGAAGAACACGTTAAAATCAAGTGTCAACACAAAGGAGGATGAGCTCACATATTCAAATTTAAAACAAGGAAAACTTTCTAATTATGTGTTTATTATCAAAACATCCTAATAATATTTTCGAAAGTTAATTTATTTACTTAATAAAATCCATGGGTCAGCCGTCGCGAGCGTTTCCCCGAAACCTCCGAACTAAGCATTTTCCCAAGTTTCACATATTAAATTTATTTTTAGCATCCATTTATTCAGATTCGTAAGTTTGCAAGACATTACGAGCTATATATTAGCATTAAGGGTATAATCAACGCTAGACAATAACAGAATATAAATTCGTCGCTTTACATGACACGGAGCTACCGGTCGCGATGGGGTTGTCAACCCGATAGATCTATCAACAATTCCATACAATCCATATTAATGATTAAATTGCTAAGTTTGCGCAAAGTGCCCGCAATGGGTCACCCAAGGTGCCAACCTTATGAACAATATTTATATCCTACTAAAATGATAATATTTAATATAACACGTTGTATAAATCCTAACCCTCGTTGTTGTCTATGACAACTTGTGAAGTGGTGAACATCATATGAGGTTCCTAAATGGATGGTACTACCTCCTACCTCATACATGACTTAATGATAAACTTGCTAGACTATAATATAATGTATGTACATATAATAACCCTAGACCGAACCCTTGATGATAACCATATGGTTAATCATCAAGTTACTAAGTTAGACCACTATAGCATCTAGTTCCTCGTTGCGATTCTAGTAAGTGTTAACTTACGAAATCACATAAACCATAATGGGTTATCATAGTGTCAAAACGAGTACTAAAGCATAGTGATTATTTTCGTATATAATACTTTGTTACACTTTCATTTTACTTAAACTCCTAAATACCGAATCTTCCATCATCACCCGAACTCACGCCTTCGTTTCCTCTTGTAGGATAACTTTGTGTTCCCCCATCAACTTACAAACTCTTCACGGACTTTGCTAATCGGAATGTTTGCAAAACCGTGAGTATACTCGAACCCCCTTTTACGTTTATCACTTTTGGGGTGTAACATGTTTACGTATCAAAAACAAAACAAAAACTTATGCTTTATTACTTGCACGGACAATCCATGATACATGAATGCTTTGAAACGTATATTATGCTTATACTAGGACCAAACGTATGTGATACCATAGTCATTAGCTTATTTTGAGCCTCCATTTGACATGTATAGCGCTATAGGAGTAACGCACCACCCGTGAACTGTCACACCCTGGTCGTAGTGGAAGCGCAAGTGTGTGACTATGAGGTAATCATTGCATCCAATCGTGTAAACAAATAGTAATTACCAACGATGCCATGTCATACATTAAGTTATAACCAAAGTTTACAAGTTCCAAAAGTAAGATTACATGTTTCTTTCACTGGTTTACAATTGTTATCCAAACATGTTTAGTTTCATTACATCATAACCAAATTACTGTTTTTAATCATAAACATAGCGAGGTTTTGACTACTATATACCCATACAAGGTTGGGATATAAAAGGCAAATCCCCCAAAAGTTGGCAACCGTTGTTATGTCATCCCATTCTGAAGTCTATCACCAGCTCATGTCTTGTTTCCTGAAATACATGTAAGTTTGAAAAATCAACAAAAGTTGAGCGAGTTCATGTAGTTATTGTTTTCTTATAAAATGTCATAGTTGAAATCCATCATTGAAATCCGAGTATGTTATTGTCATCAAATCATGGGTTTAAGGATCTATCAGTGGGTAGCGAGCCCCCGATATTATGTGCCATAAGTAAATAACCAACCCGAGACAACTTTGTCATTAATTAGGCTCACAAAAGCACCCCAGGGTATACCAACCAGGAGTGGAGCGTGTCTCAAGCTCAATAGATCTACACCTTTTGCACCTTGGTCACTAAGATTAATGGTTATTATTGTGTCATTGTCATCATCCTACTTACGCATATCGATCATTGCCATCATCTAAACCCGTAGCTAACATTCGATTGTCATAAACATGTATTTCCCCCGAGTGGCATAAACCCGAAAACGTTTAAAAGAAAAGGGGGACATGAACTCACAAGTTTGCGTTTACTAGTCGTACGAATAATCTGCGAGTGTCCGTACACGTGTATACCCTACATGTATAGTAAATTCATTAGACCCTTAGGTCTTGGTGGACCTTGTACAAGTTGTTCGTCTTGAAATATTTTTATGTATTTATTTGTTTTCCTTGAACAACTTTATTGCTTTTATAGTGTTGGTTGATTGTTTATTTTATTATCATTTATTCATATATATTGTAAATATATATTTCTTGACGCGTAATGATTCGCGCTGTGAACGGGCCTTACCCTTCACTTGTCTTTGTGTCTTGCACGCATGTCATTGGGCCTTGCCCATGTCATCTTTATCATTGTGTAACACCCCAAAAACGTCACAGCGGAAATACAAACGTAATGGTGACGGAAGTTGGTGCCCATAAATATCTTAGTGGACGATGCATCGTTAATTTGGACATATTCTTAATTAAAACATTGTTTAAAAGTTAAACATAAGCCACAACCACACCAAAGTTAAGTTGTTTTGATCCATTATGGATCTCATTACAGACATTGTCCCAGGTTAGTTTTAAAAGTTGTCCAAAACATTATTAAAGAAAAACATGCATCAAGACCACAAGACACGCCATAATTCCCGAACCATGCTCAACTACCTGAAGAACACATTAAAATCAAGTGTCAACACAAAGGAGGGTGAGCTCACATATTCAAATTTAAAACAAGGAAAACTTTCTAATTATGTGTTTATTATCAAAACATCCAAATAGTATTTTCGAAATTTAATTTATTTCCTTAATAAATCCATGGGTCAGCCGTCGCGAGCGTTTCTCCGAAACCTCCGAACTAAGCATCTTCCCAAGTTGACATATTAAATTTATTTTTAACATCCATTTGTTCAGATTCGTAAGTTTGCAAGACATTACGAGCTATATATTAGCATTAAGGGTATAATCGACGCTAGACAATAACAGAATATAAATTTGTCGCTTGACATGACACGGAGCTACCGGTCGCGACGGCGTTGTCAACCCGATAGATCTATCAAGAATTCCACGCAATCCATATTAATGATTAAATTGCTAAGTTTGCGCAAAGTGCCCGCAATGGGTCACCCAAGGTGCCAACCTTATGAACAATATATATATATATATATTATATATATATATATATATATATATATTATCCTACTAAAATGATAAAATTTAATATAACGTTGCACGAATCCCCGACGTCCCCACCGAAACTTAAGCCTGATCCCGATACTTACTCTCTTGAGACCGGGCCAATTCGTTACAACTTTAGATTTAAACATTTTAAATCCACATATATCATTATTCCAAAATCCGTTTCATCCCGAAACATATTTATATCCAAAACCATGTTTTTCTCCATAAACATATCACATAAATTTCCAAATCATATTTTCACGAAAATATATTTATAATTTAATCAAAGGCATATTTTATACGAAAACGTATACTTATCCTTTTAAGGCGTGTTGTTCCCCCAAAACATATATTAAAACAGTAAAAAGAGGGGTTCAGTGACACTCACCTTTGGGTGCGTATTTAAAATAGCGTGATCCCACAATTTGATTCTACACGTCCTAACATACGTAGGCACGATTTAATAATCAATATATTATAAAATTCCTAAGTTTCTCCAATACTTAGAATTTTCACATAACTTTGAGATTTTCTCGAAAAGTCATTATTTTTAATTATGTTGGCATATTAATATATATATGAGTTCATATATATATATATATATATATATATATATATATATATATATATATATTTAAGATTTTGCGACTTGAATGAATTTATTGGTGACCTTAATGTTTTATCCGATACACTCCCGCTTATAAATACTATATATCTACGATTTGCGCGTCGTAATATATATACGTAAACGTGCTCATATTCACAATGTCATAACACGCGAAATCTCGTTAACTTATACACTTTATCATTTTTAAAGTTATACATGAAATAACTCACTAAGTTAACCTATGTATCAATTTTCATGCTCGACAAATATGTTACACATTTTAACGCGATTTCACCGATTCTACTGTTTTAAACATACAAGCGTACATGCATAGTCTTAATTCCCGCTATCATGTCAACACTTAACATATTATCATATTCACATATTTAAATCACATGACACATTTAAACACATAAGGTTCATCCATTAACAACCCATTCTAGTGTATGTTGAAAAATGCGTATTTTAGTGATTCGGTAACGTTTTCGGGCGTTGGAAGTCACGTATGAACAACCACACACCAAATAAACTTAATATAAGTTAAAATACTTTTATTTATATCAAATATATTAGTTTGTTCACTGATTTAAAACAGTTTCATAGAACCCTCTTAAATGCGATTTTTACCGTTTTTACCGCATAGTTTTGCATCACACGTTACCATAACCATCCGAACTTGAAACGACTTCATATTTTAACACAATACGTGTTATATACTGAATAAAATGATGGTTATAATCAGATTAGTGCAGTTTTTTTGTAAGGCATATAAATCATGCGATTTCATGTATTTTACAACACTTTTAAGCACATAGTACAACATACAAAGTTAGTAAACTTTATGTCAAAGTTCCATGTTTTAAACTTCAAATAACATTATTTTTAGTGTTTATAACCTGATTAACATCATCTTCATCATATCACCTTTTAATCACCATTTCATGCCCATATATCCACATGCATGCCTATGTACAAGCATCTAATGTATGTATATCACATCATCATCATCTTGCATGAACATAAATACTTCTAACACATACTTAATTCTTGTTCAAACATTCAAGAACACCATCATTTTCATATGATCATCGTCATCTAATCATTCAACATAAATGCAAGACATATATACATTTATATTCTTACACATTTAAGTTTTAACAATAAAAATCCACATGCATGCATATATATACATACACACACGACACATATATACATACATACATACATGATTCCAAAATTTTACTTTTACATGTCCATATCTCATGAACAAACTTTAAGAACATTCCATATATTACACATGGATCACCTTTCAAACATCTTATCAAACAAGATTTAATCAAATATCAAAACACAAAATCTCATATGTATATATACACACACATACACACGACCATACATATATATGTGTACACCTCCATTTTTATTTTCTACAAAAACCCATTTATTTTAAGTTCAATGTTTATGTTAAAATCCAAGAACAAGAGAAACCTCCATATTCATCAAAACTCATCAAGAATCAAGAACAAAGTTTTTAAAGTAATTTTATACCTTCTTGTTTTGATGGGTGTTTTGCAAAATATGATGGTATGGAGCTTGATTCTTGCTTGTGAACACCTTAGGATCTTCAAATCTACTTGAAAACACCTTGATATGAGCTTGGATCTTCAAGATTACGTTCAAAATTCAAAAATGGAGTATGGTGGAGGTGGTTTCGGCCGTAGCTTTTAGATAGAGAGAGTGAGAGCATTTTGTTTCTTGATTTTGGTGGATTTGGTGTGTAAGAAAAGATTTAAATGATTGTGTTTAGATTTCCTCCAACACATGCAACATGGTGGCTTTTCAAGAAGAGGTTGGAAACTCCCCTAGCTGCCACCTATCTCTCTCATACATATATTCACGCGTACATACATATATATATATATATATATATCATATATATGCTTAAAACTGGTATTATATCTGGATGCCGGGTATTTTATCTAGCGTTTTAACTGCGTTTTAACGCGTTTTAAATTATTTTCAGTGCTCTATAAAAATAAACACACCAAAATATTACTAACCAATATTTTATTTGTCGGGACCAGTTACGTTGTCGGTATATGGCAGTATGCGCGCAGTGTTGCGCGGTACGCGCTTAAATTCGCAAAATAAGGATTTTAAGCGTTTTAATTTATTTTTATCATTCCATAAAAATAAACTTGTCAAATTATTACTATAATAATTTTTAGTTGCCCTGAACTGGCTGTGTTGACAGTATTTTGTCAGATACGCGCAGTACGCGCTTAAACTCAAAAAATAGAGTTTCTTAGCGTTTTAAATAATTTTTCCTCATGATTATGATTAAATAATTATTTAACTCATAACGGACTATTCTTGGGATTTTAACATTATCCGACGGTCAACGACGTTCGTTTCGCATTTTAACCGTTACGCGATAAGCGTTTATCTTAATATTGCCAACGTAATTTTTATCAAACTTTGGATTTACCAACACATCAAATATCATATATAAACATCATAAATAATCAAATACGGCATTTTATTCAATCATGACACGTGCAATATTTGTACGGGACAGCCTAAATAGTCTGGTGTCACACATTGGGCCTAGCCCATGTATTCTTTGTCATTGGGCCTAGCCCATGTTCTCTTGTCATTGGGCCTAGCCCATGTATTTATGTATTTGGGCCTAGCCCATGTCTTTTGTGTATGGGCCTAGCCCATGTCTTTTATGTATTCATCAAGTTTGAGATTGGGCCTAGCCCATGTGTTTATATATTTGGGCCTAACCCATGATAATTAATTAAAATGAGTCCATTTAATGGGAAAGTCTTATATAATTTTTACTAAATATGTCATTTCCAAGTATTTTCATATACTTGTGTATTACTTAGTAATTTTTATACTCTTTAAACTTCAGAATTTTTTTTGTTAGAAATATACATTAGTTCCGTGTCAAAAATATATATATTTTTGGAGACATCGTTGTGATCGTTTTTAATATATATTTTTGTGTCGATAGCGCCCATATGTCGTAGTGATCTCCTCGTAACGTCGATGTGTCCATCTATAGTCGTTGACGATATACATCCTCGTATTTTACTAAAATAAATTATAGATCTTACTTGTCGGTTGGAAATATTATTATTTCATAGGAACATATTTTTGTAGCTCGTCCGTTGTCCGATTCGTTCGTTTCCGTGGTGTTTCCTTGGAAATATTAAGGAATGTGTATATGTATTTTTGTGTCTTTCTGTACTTGTTTCATACAAGTATTTCTTGGTGTCATGGATGTATTATTTTGATCATCCTAAGTGTATCTACATACATACACATAATACATATACTTAGTGAATTTCCAAAATATATAATTGTTTTGCCAAAAATTCACACTTATATCTTGTTATTATTTTCACCCATTTATTTTTGGTAAAAAAAATATATATATAAGTTCATAAGAACTCTTGCATACTTAGGACTTAACAGTTTTCATCAAAGCTTCCATATTGACGTTTAAGACCACTAATCAAGTTTAACCTTGTTAATCACCCTTTTAGTCGCAATTAGATTTTTAGAAAATTTCGCCATAGTTTCCCCCAAAACTATGGCGTTTTCCACGTTTCAAAAACGTATTTAAATCACATATCAATTTCCAAATCATCACCAAGTTGTTAAGCTTCACCAAAAACCATTTTTCAAGTAATAATCACATATGACTTCATTCTTTCATGAGCTTTAAACATATATATTTTCATGGTTCTTAGAGTAACAAGTTCCCATATTATCTGTAATTAATCCAAGTTTCACAAAACTCATTTCGAGTAAATAATCATTCAACTTAGCTTCAACATTTCATGAGCTTTCCTACATGCATTTTTTTCTAAGACTTTTTATGTACAACTTTTATAACCATTTTTATATCACTTGTTTTATAAAAATATCAAGTTTACTAGTTCTTTAAAATCAAGTTTCAAGTCCATTTAAGTTCATAATTCTTCAAGTATTCAAATTATATGTATAACTCATGAACATGAAGATGATGATCTTTCATGATTTAAACATTTACTTGTTTAAATCATGTTTTTAAGGATGTTATAACAAGATCATAACTAATGTAAGTTCGTACATTAGACAAATAACAAGAACATCATAATCACATGTTTAAGCATCCTACTTTAACATAATCAACATGATTTACTAACTAGTTTGCAATAATCCACATGATCAACACAAATAGTCACATAATAAGTTATGTTTTAGTGGATAATTATGTTTGAGATTAGGGTTTTTGGTGTGATTTATCTTAATCTTCATGTGACAACTGTGTAAAATCCCGGTAAACTTTGCTTGGTACAAGTCCGTGGTAGTCAGACGTGATATGTGTATCATGATATAGTTGTGAATATGTGTTATGATACGAATTCTAGAACATGTTACACCGACCATAATAGGAGTATATGCAAAGTAATGACCAAAAACATTACATTGACGCTATGCGTCACCTACATAGCAAGATAAAGTCGTGATTGGATTGACGACTCTGGGAATAGGTATTAGTAAACATGCATGACTTGTGTGCTATGCTAAACGATATATGTTATGCCTCGGAGGAATCCGAGAGCACGTCATGGTTCACATGACACTATTAAGGACTAACGAGGTGAGGTTGGTGTCCTTAGCCTTTAACAACGTGTTAAACAAGGACTTGACGTTTAACAATGCATTAAACATTTGACGATGATTACTAGGCCAACGGTAGGGCTATTTAAGATTCCGAGTTCACGAAACCTCTTAGTTAGGAGCGATAGACTATGACCTAAGGATTGTAGACAATCGGAGAATGGGCACGTAAAACGAGGAATTTCCCGGTGAGGGAACCGCCTTTGTTTGAAAGCAATGAAAGACAACCAAACATGTAAGGAACGGTCAATAAAGCCTAAAAACACTTAAACGACCCTAATACGAGGCCATTATGATTAAAACGTAACTGAGTTCGGATTTCAAGACGGTTATGCATAATTTTTAAAACCGAGGCTTTTGGCACTAAGAACGCGAGAAACGGAGTCCGTTTCGCAAATCGAGTACGCGTCTGAGACTCAAAAACGAACCTAAACGCGCCACCGAAGATAAACATCATCTTTTAATACGAAAAGACGAAGCACGACAAAGCGAGGGTGGGGTAGGGGCACCCCACCTTATTATATAAACGTTTTTTTCTTTAGCTTCTTCATTTTTTTCAACCAAAACCTGCCTTCAAGCTCAATAACACAGCTGAGTATCATCCTAATTCAGCAAATTTGAAGGTAATTTTCAAGATTTATAAGGTTTTGATTAAGATTTCTTGAATAAACATGATTTAGACCAAGAAAACCCTTTTTAATCCATGTTTATGGATGAGTTAACAAGGGTTCTTGGCTGAATAAGAACACCTTGTGAATTCCTGGTTTTCTATGGCAGCCATGATCACAAATCGTTGGGTTTTGATACCCCTAACCAACACCTATTCGACCAAAAACTAGTAATAATGTTCTAAACCGAAAAACAATGAAACAAGGCTTGATTGACATGGGTTATGGCATGGTTTGATTGTTCTTTGGTATATAGGTACTGAATATGGCTCACACCCACTTCTGGACTCAAGAAAAACACTTGCAATCGAAGGAATCGCTAGGTATATCACCCGAAACTCGAATCTAGAATAGGCAGAATATTGTTTGGACCATAACGTGGTCCGTAGGTATTGGATTGAGCTAAAAATTGGTGTGGTGATGTAGGGTATTGACGGGAAGGTCCACGTATATGTTTAGAATTTTTAGAATTTTCTATGATTTTTAGTAAATTTTTGACTGGTTTACAAAATGAAATTCAGAAAAAATACCAAACGAAGTCAATAAATCACCAAAATTTACATGAACACTAAGAAAGATATGAGAAAATTTCTGGAAAGTTTTGGAGTTCATTGGTTGAGTTTTGATTCGGATTAAAAATCTACGTTTTTATGAGTTTTAGGTAGTCGGAAACGCACTGAAACGAAATCGGAAAAATCCCAATTTCTTACAGGGAGTTTCTGGACAGGTAAGGAAGTTCCTGGAATATTTTGGTAATTCTTGGACATTGGATGATAAACAAAGTGAATTATTCGGGTAAATACTGTTTTACAAATGATTTATTTGAGAAGTTAAAATAGCCTTATAAATTCCCAAAATAATTTTATTGGAATCTATATAGTTTTACTAAGTTCTACAAAAATTTACAGGATTTTATGAACTATGTAGATTAAATAGGATTTTTTGACTTTTAAAACGCTTATTTTAACTAAATTCGACAGTTTACCGGACAATGAACCTGCCGAACTGGGAACGGACCAAAACATATTTTGACTATAATTAGAACACCGGGAGTATTTTGGGAGGTTCCAGGGTAAGCGGAACACTCTGGGTGTGTTCCACCACCGTTCGGGAGAATCCCTGACGGCGAGAATGGAAACTCAAATTTAAGCAACCTAAACTCCCCAAACACCCAAACTCCCTTAATGAAGAGTTAATCTTTCTTAAATCACAATACGTTGGCACTATTGGTATTCCCGTACCATTATCCGAACGTGTCAAACAACTGACTTTAGCTGGCACGCGAACTGGTGCCCGGGAGCCAAATGTGAAACTAATCATACCTAAACATCCATCACCACACCAAGATACTATATGTACAACATGGACTGAAACTACCCACTTGGACCCGAGTTATAGGCATTACCGGCCTAGCGACTGATATTAGTAATTATTAGTATGATGCTACTATCCTGTGAATTTCACTTCCCCACTTTTGAATGGTTTTACTGTTTTCTGGGGACTTACATGTTAAAAATTGTGTTGAATACACCAATTTGGGAGTAAGTTTTAGACTCCCACTTGTAAACTGTTTCACTGTTTTCTGGAATGACTTGCATGTTACGAAACTGTGTAATTGCACCAACTTGTGAGATGTGAATTATCTAACACACGAACTACCTCCCCTCTACAAGTGATTAGCGTAAGCCGTGGGCAGGGGATAGTACTCTTGGTCTGACAAACCCAGTTGCTCCAGGCAGTGTCTAGGTGACACTGTGTGTCGGTGACTAGGCAACTGCAAGCGTCCTCAATTCAGTTATGTTGTTAGACATAACTGAAGGGGAACATTGAACTTTACATGACTCAGTTGCCGGGATGACGTGCCTGTCTTGACAAGGCCCGGTGGGAAGTGTCTGCGGTGACACGACCCGGTGCGATGATGTGTTTGTCTGACACGGAGTGACTATGACAGGTCAAGGTTTCACTTGTGTCCTCGTGTAATTCCATCTGTGACTGTGACCAGTCCAATTAAACTTGTGAACCCATATTGTTACACAACAACTAAACCAGTAGAACTCACGCAGCATTTAGCTTACCCCTTTTTAAAACTAACATGCATTTCAGGTAACTTGAGACTGATGTGATCCACGTATGTTGTTCAAGACGTGTTTGTAGACGAATCTTGATATAGACGCATGCAGCTTAGAAGACTTTTGTGGTTCATGGGAACACGCAGTTGTAACATACATGTAGTATGTAATCAACGTTTTGTAAGTAATAAAATGTAGTGTCTTTATAAACAATGTGCTTGTACCAGAGGTGTCTGTTGCATCCCGTATTTTTTTCTTCCGCTACAAGTTGAGGTGTGACACTTCAAGATAATCAACTTGCACTTTCATAATCTACATATAATAATGAGTTTAAAAATAGTAAAAGATGGGCTTACAAGTTTTCACTAGATTAAAAGAAGATTAAGAAGACTTTTAAGCTCCAAAATAAGCTCCCATGTCTTCTACCTTACTAGTTCATCTTGAAATGGGTAAATAAAGATTGGAAATGGGTTGTTTAATGTTGAAAAATGATGAATATGGCGAATGTTGTTGTTGTCGTGAGGTTCCAAGGAAAAAAGAAAGGGGTTGTTGATTTAATTTGAAGTGTTTGAATGAAAGAAAAGATGGTAGAGTGTTGTTATAATTTTACAAACCTTCAAGTCTTTCAAAGAAATCTCTACACCATGCCATTTCATCATACAAAATCAACTCAAGTCAAGTGTAGGTTGGTTGTGGGGCCCTTTGGCTGATTTTTGTGTAAGAAAGTGAATTTATATATATTTCTTTATAAACATAATACATATGTTATATATATATAGTGCACTCAGCACTTTCTACCAACATTTTTTTAGGACATAGTTTGATTGGTTTCGCGACACGAAGAAAACCAACATAACACTGTTTTGTAACGTACGATCCGGTTACGTAAATAAATTACGCTAATTGCATGATATTATGTAATAAAGATAGTGATTAGATTGTATGGAATTACCAATTATTTGCCGTTTGTTACATGAACGAGAGGTCATGTTGAATTATCATAAACATTTGCGTAAACAGAGGGTTGAGTAGAAATATCGCATGCCTTGTATTTGCTCTCGTATGAACTTAGTTACCATGTAGATTCATTTTAAACTTTATGCTTATACGTATGCTTATTCATAAACTTGTATACTCGCCTTTGCTTTTGCATTGAACTCATATTTTAAACATGTTGCAGGTTAAGAAGATTCATGCTATGAAATCGAAGTAGCATTGTACACACATAGACGTTTAGGTGTATCAATGTCGTATAAATTTTGATTTGTTATTGTTGTTATTTGAATTTTTCCATGTATTGTAATGACAATTTATCTATCAAAATGAAATTTGGATTAAACTAATTATTGTCGCTGTTAGCGTTGTGAGCAATGAGCAATCTATTTCGTCTCACTCCGATATTTCCGCCATTGGTTGGGGTGTGACAGATTGGTATCAGAGCCATAACTATAGGGAATTAGGAAACTTGCCATGCTTTTGACCTAGTCTATAGTTAAACACCATTCTTGACCCTACTTGATCCGTATGTTAAATTCTTATGTGTTATTCTTGAAATGTCTTTTACGTGATCATACTTGTTTTATTATTCAAACATACGCTTTTCCTAATGCATTTTGCTCAATTTATACTAAACGTGAAAACACTCATATTACACAAACGAGACGACATCACTAAAATAGGCGTGAAACCCACAATTTGGTGAACGACTCTAAATCCACCTATTCTTTTACGCGAAATTCGCCATCAAGTTAGGATTGAAGTGCTCACCTTGATGGAGAATTTACAATTTAAACTCTAGTGGACCCTTATCAAAGTTTCGAAATTATAGTTTGACCCGATGAGTACCAACCACACTTAGGGTACGAAATCGTCAAGTTAGGGGTGAAACCCGCACTGTCACACCCTGACCACGTAAAACAACAAACCATGGCGGAAACGTCGGGGAGTGTTGTAACAGAACTATTGGTTCAACAACCATAGCATAATAAGTTAAGTTTTATTGAATATAATTGTTTACATGTATTGGATAAAAAACGGAAATAAAACAAGAGTTAAGCTATTATTCTGATTTTATAGTCACTAAGGCCCAGTCCGCCAAAAGTGTAGCTAGCTTGACATCAAACATTTGCACCTGAAACATATGTGAAAAGCAAACAAATGCAGGCGAGTACATAGGTTTTGTTTTGATGCTTCATGGCTTTGATTTTTATAAGAAAAGTTAAAATAATACAAATGTCGCCATAAACCATAAAAAAGTTTCTTTTATAAATACCATATGAGAAATCAATATGATATAAAAGAAATAATATATGGTTAAATAGATAACTAAAAGTAAGTTTTGTCTTGTGTAAAATGTCATGTCTTGTATTTTGTTTAAAATGATTTAGATAACGCCACGATATGTAAGATAATAAAAGCACTTATATATAGGAAGTACCATCGGTGTATCCACCATGCTTTTATCACATTACATACATCACGTTATTTAAATCACTCACCATAAACCAATAATCAATGTCGAGTAAATAAATGTCATGTAAGCAATGTCGAGTAAACAATGTCATGTAAACCAATGTCGAGTAAACAATGTCATGTGAACCAATGTCGAGTAAACAAGTGTCATCTAAATCAGTGTCGAGTAAACAATGTCATGTAATTCAATGTCGAGTAAACAAATGTCGTGTTTTATAAACCATTGCCTTTATTGTTAAAACATATATTATGGATTGTTGGTGAATACATTCAAGCCTTGTTGACTGTCGGATAAACCCCTATCTGGTCAAGGGTTTATCAATGTTCATCGGATTCTGTCATTCCCTAAGGTCGCTTCCAAACATACCTAGGAAGTGGGAAGGGATTGTAAATCCTATGGTACAATTACATACTACCGGTCGGCGTGATCAATGTTAATGAATGTATCATTGTCGAGTTCAACGCACCAAAATGTCAATAACAATGTATGCATGTCTTGAAAATGTCTTGAAAACCATGTACTAGTATGCTCGGTCAACATACATAGCAACAAAAATGTCTTTGAAAACTAATGTGCTAAATATGCTAGGTCAACATATGAAGCAAAATGCAATGAAAATCATGTAGTACATATACTATGTAATCAAAGCATGTATAATGTCATGAAAACATGAAAGTAACAATAGGCACAATATGTTTCACCCCAAAACATTTGAAAACGTAAAAGAGGGGACTATGTACTCACCTGTGATTGCAAAAGTATCCTTGTTCAAGAAGATAAACCAAGATCAAGAGTCCGTGAAATCAAGCGTGTCCTAAAAACGGTTAACTATGTAAATATCGGAACTTGAAATCGGAGGATTCGGATATAATGAGACCTTATAAACCAAGTGAGTGTTGGAACTCATGTTATGGTTTAATAAGTTTACATTCTAAGTTGGAATGATTCTTAGGTGCTTTTGACCCGTTATGACCCGTTAAGGTAGTTTAAGCTACTTTAAAGCGTCATTTGCGTAACTACGCATTCGGATGGTTAGATATGTGTTATGATAAGTTTTGAATGCTTAAACATGGTTAAAATGTTATTTGATTAGATTATATGTCAAAATTTATGTTACCTATGTGTTTCATTAGTTTTTTTGCGAAAAGGGCATTTTGGTCATTTTTAAGGGATATTACCATTGATTAACATAACACTATCTGAAAGACATAACCATTAGGTATAACCTCAGAGGGTTACTCCATATATATTTGTGGTCATAAATATATATTTGGTCGGGTCTAAAGATTGACAAAAACGGGTCAGATTCGAAAGTCAAAGCGGTGGTCAAACCGCTAGACTATTGACTCTAAACAAGCACTATAACAAGAGTGGCGAATTTGACATATCTTGACATGTCTAAATAAGTTTATAAAAGTATTTTGGCATCAAAACAACCTTTTTTGATACCCGAAAATAGATCCGTTGCAAAATGCGTAAAAACCGCATTTTGACCGAAACTTTGACTTGTCAAAATAACTAGAAATGGTGGGAATCAGTAGGCATGATTTTTAGAGATCATAACCAGCTTGATTACCATCATATTGCAAGTTTCAGTTGAGCTTTATCTTGATCAATTCACGATCAAAACTAAAAGTCAAACAGAAGTCAAACTGTTTGATTTTTAGTGAAATTAAGCTATAATAATTGAACATAGCAAGAGTGGAATGCTTACAAACACCAAGGAAATGATCAAGGACCAGAGAGATAGCTCCAAGATGGTTGTAATTCGGATTTGAGGCAGGTTATAGCATGAACATGATCAAAAAGTTCAAGAATGGCCATGATTATGGTATTTATAATGATCATAAACTCACCAAATCTTGATAAGTGTTATAGCAAGTGTTAGGGGCTTGATTAGTGTCCAAATAGGTGTCAAATGCAGAGAAGAAGTGGCATAATTCGCGAGCTAGGTGTCCCTATTAGCTGATCTGGGCACCCCATGCAGACCGTATGGGGTCCTCCATGCGGTCCTCATGGCCCCTAGCTGGTCAGCAACTTTCAAAATTGGCAGGACAGACCCCTGTACTTGTTTCGTCGCGTTTCGGGCACTTCTAACACCCGTTAACCCCATTTCAAGGCTTTATAAGGACGTTAAAGTATAGGGAACTTGAAATGTGTTGAAAAATGTTCTAGAGGTCAGTTCGTTGGTCGTACGGTCGCGGTTTTCGGTTAATTACGACGAAAATCGTAATGAACGTGTTTGTGACCGTAAATGCGTAACGAATGACATTTTTGCATTCCAATCACTAAAATATGATATTTTAATAATTACAAAAAGTTTTGGATGTCCGTACATGTTCCGGAGAGCGATATACGCAAAAAGGCATAGTTTCGCAGAATTTGCAAAATAGCCCCTGAAGTTGCAAAAGCATGTTTTTGCAAATACCAAACCCTTAAAAACTTATTTCTAAGTTATGTAAAGGTTATTTAAGGTATTTTAAGCTTGTGTAAATGTTCTAGAATGTACGTCACTACGGGAATCGGCAGACTTTCGTAGTTTGTCATATTTAGTCCTTGTGATCGAATAAGCTTGTTTTTGACATCCCAAACCCTTCAAAACTTATTTCTAAGTTATGTAAGGAATATTTAGGGTATGTTTAGATTATGTCACTATTCCAGGACACACGTTGCGTTAAACTGGCAACGTTTGCATAACGGTTTGCGATTTCACTTCCAGAAAATGTTTACAAGGTCGGATTTGAACAAGGATTTAAAATACACAAATGTCATAAGTAAATATAAAAAACTCATAAATGTAACACAAAATTTCATTGATATAACATTGTCGGATAAAAGTACAAAGATTGGAAAGCGATGTCACACGCACCTTGTCGATTAAGTCCCATTCCTCGATTTTCAATCCCGCCAAAGTTTCGATTAATCCAATCGATTAGAGACATGTAGTAACTGGAAGGGTAAAATGCCTGTAATCGCTTCTCGAAGAGAGCATTTTACCTATAGGCCAAAGCACGTTTCTCTAAGTCGAAAGGATCTTCGATTCACTTTGAAATAGTCGACGTTTCTCTACCCGAAACAATCTAATGCTTTATAAGCCTCTCTTTTATGCTATTTCAATTTAATTGTGATTTTTTTCTATACTTGTTACCTCTTCTTTTCAAATTCCAAATTATTTCAAGGTTTTTACACAAGTCATACTAAATCTTTTCATACATCTATACATCATTCACATGCATGATTTAAAAAAACAAAAAAAAACAAAAAAACAAAAATGTCACCAACTAGATTTACATTTCTTGTAACCACAAAATGGAGACATTACATCGAGATAGGAGTGATTTCCTTACCTTGACGATTAACTCCGCTCCTTTCTTTTCTTAAAACGACCTCACCAACAGATTAGTGGTTATTCCCTTAGCAAGGTGATCGTTACCAAAATTTTCCTTCAAAATACTATATTATGCAAACACGATCATGTTTTGCACTTAAACCGTTTATCATTCGTCAAAATCCCTACTCATATCAATTTCAAAATGCATTGTTTTATCAAACGTAGTTCTTACCCTACAATCTATTTTCACATAACTCACATACACGAAATTCTTAATCATACCTTAACGTTTTATTACCCGAATTTCAAAACCTTACGAAACGCTATCTATCAACTTAATCGGTCCTATGAATCTCTTGCCCATGAACTTCATACTAAACCTAAACACTAAAACATGCACACCTTATATCATTATACTAAAGACTTTCACTCTCAATCGAAATCAAACCAACCTTTCTCTCATGCATGTAAGATCTTATAGATATTGTAAGATCGTTTTACTAAAACTCCTTTCAAAATCAACGAATCATTTTGCTAAAACACTTATTTTCGACGATCACCTGGTTCATTATGCTAAATTTCTTTTTAAGGATCAACGTTTTATCGAGAACCTCCAAATATTCAATACTTTAATGTAAGATCTTTTTAAAACAATGCAAACTTACTATTTTTAGAAACCTTTTTACACACCGCCCAATACGTCACTTAAATTTCAAAACACGTAGGGAAGGAAATACTTTAATGTAAGATCTTTTTAAAACAATGCAAACTTACTATTTTTAGAAACCTTTTTACACACCGCCCAATACATCACTTAAATTTCAAAACACGTAGGGAAGGAAACTTCATGGGGACCGACCATTTTCGACTTACATAAATTCTTCTAAAACAAGAGTAGCATTTCTGTTCTTTACAAAATACGTCACGCATAACCAATAAGTACTTTATATCCTTTTTACAGTCACGAACTAGGTTCTACATTCTAAGTCAAACTTAAACCTATTTTGATTTGGTAAACTCAACGTTTGGCTCAAACAACTATACATGCGTATCCTCGTACATGATTTAGTCAAAATTTCGCACAACAATTTCATTTATATCATTCGTTTTTACATACTCAAATTCCTCGATCATTTTATATGATTAAATTCGTTGTATTCAATTCATGTCATACACGCAATCATCGTCATTTATACCCATTGATATTCATACTTATACACACATTCACATTTATGCTCATACGTGTTATCATTCATACTCATACTTATATACACATTCCGATACATACACCTTATATCCATGCTTATACTTATACTCATACTTATGTACATACTCATATTCATACATTCATACTTATACGTAAGCGTAACCTAAGGGATTCGCTTACGTTGGTCTCCTGCTTATTTGAACATAAACATGCTTATATAATACATTCTTATGCACACACATTCTTATTTTCAAGTTTATGTATACCCCGATTCATACACAACTAGTACAAACTATGCAGATCATGCGACGATCAATATAATCACGGTGCACACGGAATTATGATGATAGGCGTATGAGAATCATAGGGTGTACTACTGTGAATGGTAAGATACGGAACGTAACATGACACTGAATAACGAAACGAGCATAACATGGTCAAAACATGGGGGATACGCCGCTGGTACTTCCTATATATAAGTGTTTTCACCATGTTACCAAACTCTCATAAAACATGCCATGAGAAATTCGGTGATTTGCAGACCTATTAGACCCGATACAAACTTTAACAACTCACAAACGCATTGCTAAACGCGTGATATCCGATTATCCACGAGAGACCTCGTTCTTAACTCATTGCTTTCAATACGCATACCATTATTATACTCACATTTGTTCATTAGGTCAATCATTCACTCTTATACCTCCATTATTCCCCACTATTCTCTACCTTTTATACAAAACCCGTTTGCAATCAATTAGTTTAAACATTCGAACCCTAAAATGCTTTCTTACTCTTAAAACTATTTTCCATTCTTTATTTATGCATAAACATACTTAGTTGGACGTTACCTCGAAAACCATATCTTATTTAAAATACCTAACTTCCTCGTTTTTCATTGATAAAGAATTCTCTAAAAAATTGAGATTACCAATGCCCTTTTAAATCCAACGAAACTTCTCTTACAACCAACAATGCGGCCACACTTTTTCATCAAAGTATATAACGTTTTATACGAAAGCTTCCTTCTTAGATAACGCATTTTAAAATACCTCATCATTTAGTTATTCAAACTTGTTTAAACTCGCTTGTCTATACACACACATGCACATTTTACTTATGCTCAATGCCTCGAATCATTTTAGACAAACGAACCCTTTTTACAAACCTATATTTTCGTTCCTCGGAACTTCACATATTTCAACACATTTCAAACTCCCAAGTCTCGATTTTAAACAATCATTTTTCTAGCCAAAATACTTTTCTCCAAGGTCTTCCTCTTGAATAAATTTTAGGATGAAATTTCCTAAAGGAGGGGAGACTGTAACGCCCTGCTTTTTCATACCTTCCTATTTATAAAGCTCGTTTTGTAATTCTATTTTTGGAAAGTTTGTAATCTTGTATTTGTTCTTTCGTTGTAATCATTGTAAAAATCTGAGACTTGGATCATAATGAAATTCGAATTTTATTTCCATTCGCGTTATACTCATATTCAATTCCAACTTTATAATCCAAAACTTTGATCGTAATGAAATTTGTACTTTATACATATTTGTCTAATATGCGTTTTAGTCGTTAAATACATGTTTAAACACACACCGATAATTGTTATACATGTAATCCTCATGCATATACACTCGATACTTAAATTATACTTACATACGTGTTATATACTTAAATCATGCCTAAAACACCTTAAAATACCAAGTTTTAGCTTAAAATGGGTGAAAAACCAAAGTTCAGGGACTAAAGTGAAAATCTGCCCAAAATAGGGCGTGGCGTAGCGTGTAGCCTAACCCTATTAGGCGTCGCGTACGGCGACGCCCCTGAATCCGCAGAAAGTGTTTAAGACCTATAGATTGGTTCTCTTCTCCACCTCCACTCTAACCCAATCACCTTCAAACCATCCTCCACTATATACCAAGCCTCCACTCACCCATTTTCACTTTCCAAACTCCTTCACACATCCAAAACACTTCCAAATTAGTTGCAACATCAGAGAATCCAGATTGTTCTAAGTGCTAAAGTGAGCACTTTACTTCATCTTCTTCAACATTTCTTCACCAAATCTTCTTCTACAAAGCTTGGAACACCTCTAGGAGTGTTTCCACAGGTTTTCCACGGAAAACCAAGGTAGAACATCACCACTTGAGGTCCAAACTTTCTGTTTTGGAAGATTATGGTGTTATTTTTATTAAACTTATGTTTTCTTCAAACAAGCTTGTGTTCTTATGCTCCTAATCAAATTTATGGTTGGTGAGACTAACCAAGGTTGTTAAACATGTAAATATGAGTGTTTTAACACTCTAAACTTTCTGTTTTCAAAGAGCTTTAAGCTCACAAGCGATGCAAGTCTTGAACTTGTTTATGTGTTCTACCTTGGTTAGCTTGGGCTATCCTAACTCTAACTCCACACATCACTTGATGATTTCTCATCATTATCCCAAGTTAGTTTGCTATATTGAAAGTTACACAACCCCGCCTAGCCTTCGACTTGTGTCGACGTCGGCTCCCCGGATTGTAGTTTGCTTGGCTACTTGGCATAGTGATAACATACATTTACATTCTTGTTAATCTTGTTCTTGACCCTCCTTGTTGTCTATGACAACTTGTGAAGTGGTGAACATTATATGAGGTTCCTAAATGGATGGTACTACCTCCTACCTCCTACATGACTTACATGATAAACTTGCTAGACAATAATATAACGTATGTACATATAATAACCCTAGACCGAACCCTTGATGATAACCATATGGTTAATCATCAAGTTACTAAGTTATACCACTATAGTGTCTAGTTCCTCGTTGCGATTCTAGTAAGTGTTAACTTACGAAATCACATAAACCCTAATGGGTTATCATAGTGTCAAAACGAGTACTAAACCATAGTGATTATTTCGTATATAACACTTTGTTACGCTTTCATGTTACTTAAACTCTAAGTTACCGAATCTTCCATCATCACCCGAACTCACGCCTTCGTTTCCTCTTGTAGGATAACTTGGTGTTCCCCCATCAACTTACAAACTCTTCACGGACTTTGCTAATCGGAACGTTTGCAAAACCATGAATATACTCGAACCCTATTTTTACATTTATCACTTTTGGGGTGTAACATGTTTACGTATCAAAAACAACACAAAAACTTATGCTTTATTACTTGCACGAACAATCCATGATACATGAACGCTTTGAAACGTATGTTATGCTTATACTAGGACCGAACGTATGTGATACCATAGTCGTTAGCTTATTTTGAGTCTCCATTTAACATGTATAGCACTATAGGAGTAACGCACCACATGTGAACGAGAGGTCATGTTGAATTATCATAAACATTTGCGTAAACAGAGGGTTGACTAGAAATATCGCATGCCTTGTATTTTCTTTCGTATGAACTTAGTTACCCTGTGACTTCGTTTTAAACTTTATGCTTATTCTTAACATTGTATACTCGCCTTTGCTTTTGCATTGAACTCGTATTTTAAACATGTTACAGGTTGAGAAGATTGATGCTATGAAATCGAAGTAGCGTTGTTGCTAGATACACACATAGACGTTTAGGTTTATCAATGTCGTATAAATTTTGATTTATTATGGTTGTTATTTGAATTTTTCCATGTATTGTAAGGACAATTTATCTATGAAATGAAATTTGGATTAAACTAATTATTGTCGCTATTAGCGTTGTGAGCAATGAGCAATCTATTTCGTCTCACTCTGATGTTTCCGCCATCGGTTGGGTGTGACAATCTTCAAGTGGGACATTGCCACTCGTTCCCGATCCATCGGGTTGTGAACCACTTGAACTACCGGTACCATCAGTGCCGCCACTATTGTCGACTCATTAACTTCATGTCGTGCAATTTCCACAACCTCATGTTGTTCCATAAATAAACTCTAGTTCGACCCTAGTAGTAGGCGTTGATTCTGTTTTCGGCGCCATGTTTATCTTGATACATAATATCAAATGATCTAGACTTATGTTTGAACATATATAGTCCACCAAGCGCCTAAGAATTAAGAATGCAATCGGTCATGGAAACCTCAAGATCGCATTGTTCATACATGTTTGAAACAATGATACGTGAATAACTGCAACCCAAAATGCATAGTACTTCTTGCGTGTATCGACCATATGTCTAAGTGGAAAGAAATAATTCGTTGAGGAGGAAAACCAAAGAGTCGTCTCCAACTTTACAGCATGTATTCCATACTTCATGGATCTTGATAGTCCCTAGGAAAATCCTTCGTCGCAATAACCCGTGTGATGAATAAGTTGACATCCATTGGGATCCACGAGCTCCAACAAGATTGTTATAATTTCCATAGATGTCGAAAAGAATGCAATGAGGGAGTTGCAGCATAGTTCATGCCATACTATCCCTTGGGGTAAGACAAATGTCAAATGACGGGATTTAATGTACTCTTTTCCAATAAATATGATGAGGTGCCATAGACACCAAGAAACCAACCCAAGTAAAGAATCCTATAATGTTGAGGAAAATCTAGGTGGGTAATAAGTTTTGTTGTTTAGATGACTAGTCTCAACCGATTCGTGATACAGATGCAAGTGTTAGATGCGAACAATTACATATGATCTTTCTGTATCATAGGGTGTTATAGTAACCACCCAGTTAGTGTTCTACTAGATTGAAACTTGAACAACTTTAGAATTTCGAATGGGTAGTGATCATTAGCTTGACCCGAAGAGCCCGCCAGGATTTCCATGCACTACAAGTAGTTATTATGTGGGCCCCCGTAATAATAAATTGCCTTACATGGTCACCCTAGCATTCTCTCGTTCAAAGCAGAAGATCAGTCAGAGAGAGGATACTACTTTCTACATACCTTCAACATAGAAGGGACCTTCGTGATGGTCCACATGCTAACACCCGTTGTCATTATTTGTGAAAGGGCACAACGTTAGACAAAATAGAAGTAGAGAGAATCCGCAACAATAGCAACTGGAGGGGCCCCTTTAAGATGAGTACTTCATCTTCTTTGTGTGGATGAGAGTGTCATCAATCACGATTAGTATGAGTCTCAGGGACCTCGTCCCACTAATAGAGTTGTTTTCCAAGGCCGCCACCTCCGCCTCATCGCCACAACTGAAGCCGGACATATACCCATCCGAAGGAAAACAACCATCTTCCATGGGATCAATGCTTTATGGGTCTCTCTTAGGAACCACGTCCGCCATAAGCTTCGTAATAGACGCGGGGTCGTTATTTTCATCGTACGAGTCAAGGATAATAATAGTATTCGAAGTCGAAGGTATTTCGTTCTTGGCAAAATATTCCGTACAACACATATATAAATAAATTATATATATAATCACTACATCTCATGCATGTTATCATATTTGTTCTCATGTGGATAAACTTAATGTTTCGTGTCTATTCCTTACAGACTAATCATGTATTGATCCCTTTTTGTTACTTGTGGCTGAGCTCGTGTGATACATCCTCGTGTTATCGTGACACAATGAAAACCTTTTTGTCATATTCTTGAAAATAGTTTCGTAATGCCATAAGCTTTGTTTTCATGTGAGAGTCCTTGGTGATTGTAGACCAAACTTAGTAAAAGTTTTTCCCCGGTTTACTACAATCAAAGCTCTGATACCAATCTATCACACCCTGTCGTAGCGGAAGCGCAAACGTGTGACTTAAAGGTAATCATTGCAATCAATCGTGTAAACAATAATAATTAACAATGATGCCATGATCATACATATAAATTTGAGATCAAAGTTTACAAGTTTCAAAAGTAAATTCCCAAGTTTCCGACAAGTTTGCTTGTGTTATCCAAAAACAACATTAAAGTTAAGTTACGTCAAAAAAGTATGTTTGTTATCGTCATGAAATATATCAAGGCTTTGGCTCCCATAAACCCGTACGGAATTGGTATATAAGAGGCAAACCCTTCAAAAGTGGCATTCGTTGCTATGTCTTTTCCAATCTCCCAAGGTCTATCACCATTCATGCTTTGTTTCCTGAAATACATGTAATTTGAAAAATCAACAAAAGTTGAGCGAGTTCATGTAGTTTTGTTTTCGTATAAATTGTCATAGTTGTAATCCAATATTGAAATCCAGGTATGTTAATAGCAATTATGGAATTTAAGGATCTATCAGTGGGTAGCGAGCCCCCTGACATAATGTGCCATAAGTAAACAACCAAACCGAGACACTTTGTTCTCAATTGGGATCACAAAAGCACTCCTTGGTTAATAACTAGGAGTGGAGCATGCCTAAAGCTCAATAGATCTACACCTTTTGCACTTTGGTCACTACGTGATTAATGGTTACTATTGTTATCATTGTCATCATCCTACTTACGCACATCGATTCTGTTATCATCTAAACCCATAGCTAACATACCATTTGTCATAACAGGTATTTCCCCCGAGTATCATAAAAACGAAAACGTTTAAAAGGAAAGGGGGACATGAACTCACAGAATTGCGTTCCGAGTGATTTGCGTATACTCACAAATGTTCTCTTGGTCTCGTACCGAAACCTCAAGTGTCCAAGACTCCATTAGACACTTAGGTCTACGTATACTCTATGTACAAGTTCTCCCATCTTGTATTAATTGTACTAAGTTGTGTTAAATGATTAATTCTTAACTTGTTATTATATATTTTACCAAATATATTCTCGTGTCTCATGTGTTGTATGAACGGACTAGCCCTCTTGACTTCGTGTCCCGCCCGAGTATGATGTACGGGTCCTTAACCTCTCGGAGTCAGGTCTCGCACAGGTGACTTGACAATGTCGTAAACGGATATATTTTCTATTCTTAAAATATATTTTCTCGTTTAAAAGTAGTTATTATTCACCGTCTAGTCGTATGTGTATATTTATTCTGAAATAAATATATGTGTTTTACAAATATGATGGGTTGTTAAAAATAATCTAATTTTTAACTTATACTTGTATTTGTACATTTATATTTTCCAAGTATTCTTTGTGTTAGGCTTCTTTGACCACGTCAAATTATATGTTTAGTTATATTTATTTTCTAAAAATAAATATGTATACTTTGTAAAATAATATTTCCAATATTATTTTAGTATAAATATATTTGTCATTTGCCAAATGTATACTTAGGCAAGATACATGTGTTTATGTATTAATGCTCATGTAATTCTCACTAAGTGACCAAAAATCATTCTTTGTGATTTTTATACTTTTTCGGAAATTATGTTACTTAAAAATAATATATTTTCAAGATTTTTTTGTAATAAATATATTTTACCAACCTTACTAAAATATATATCTTTCTCTCAATTTATATATTTGTCCATATAATTGTCCATTTGTCCAAAGTCCATATTTTGATCAAGAAACATGTATAAGTATTTATATCTTGTTATGTTTGTCCATTCACCCAAGTATGGGTATTTTGTGTGTGTTATTCTTGGGTATACTTTTCCTTGGTATTTTGAGGGTATTTATATTCCATTGGGAGTACTTAGTGTATTAATCCCCTAATTGTCTACTATTACATATTACACATAATATACACAAAAACACACTTTTCTTGGTGACCACTAAGTATATATATTTTCCTAAATATATATATATTTATACTTGTTTTAAATCTTTAAGAAAACATTATTGTTCTTAACTTATTTTTATATAAAAGTAGAGGAAGCTCATGTTTAATTTATTTAAACATCTTATAATCAAAAGCTTAGTAACAAAAAATATATTTTCTAAGTGTTATGATTTTATAAAAATTTGGCTATAGTTTCCCCAAGATTTAGGAGTTTTTCCATGTTTTAAAAATTTGTTAATCTTTACAAACTCATCAAATCATCCATAACAATATTATAAATATAAACATATGCATAAAAATACAATCTTTATGCCAAGACGAACTCAAAAGTTTGTAAAAACTTGGTAGTATTTTAACATGATGTTTAATATGTCCATCTAACTTTAAAAACATGAATTATCCACTAATTAAACAACTTTGTAGAAATTTCATTTTTAACTTGTCCATACACTTTAATAAGGAGTTTAAATTCATTTTCATGTCATTTTAATCACTTTAATATGTCCCTTTTCAAGAATAACAAGTTCATATTTATGTTTTTCATGGATCTTTCAAGATCCATGTGTACACTTGTTAGATCTTCTCATCGAGCAAGTTTACACATGATGGATATCATCCATAACACAAAATAAACATCAACATCTTCATTACAACTTCAAAATGTGATTATTTTCTTTAGATTATGTTACTAGTTTCATGTGTTCATCTTTTTAAGAAGAGTGTATTAGATGGTTTAACTTGTATATCATAAATATACTAGTAACATAAACTAAAATGAAGATTAGTGAGCTTACTACTAGCTCTTGTGGCTAGGGAAGTGGCTTAGAGAAACAAGAGATGAAGATGATGTGACGGTGGATAAAAGCTCTCCAAAGAGGTCCTTCAACTTCCAAAACTTGCGAACTTCCTAAGTATGCTTGAGACACCTTAGAACAACCTTGGAATGGCTAGGAGATGAAGCAAAAGTGGAGGTGATATGAGGGGTGTTTGGGCCGTAGCTATGGGGGAGGATGGAGGAGTTTTGTTGTTTGATTTTTTTCAAGAAGATAAGGGTGGTGAAAGTGTTGTGTGATGTTTCCTTTATGCATGATCTTCCATCTAAAACCCCCATGCAAATACAACTCACTTCGAACATGAAATAATTAGGGAGACAAAGATGTTGGCCTTGTGGGGCCTCCTAGAAAACCGGCCACATCAAGGGAGAGGGGTAATTGGTTAAGTTTTGGTAGTTTAGGGGTTTAAGTGTAAGAATGAGAGTTTAATTAAGTGTTATGTGAATGTGAGTGTTTTTGATCAAAATGAAGTGTTTAGTGATCTTCACTAGCCTTGTAACATCAAAACAATGTTAACTAGTTCATAGGATGTGTCTAGTTGTGTTCGGTTGTTCGTTTCGTTATCGGATTGTTAAAATGCTAAGTTGTATGTGTTGTATGATTTGAAGTGCTTTTAATTTACACATGATATTTATGAGTTTTCCAAACAAATTATAATGTTTAACATTATTTCAGCATCCAGCAATAATTACCAATGCTGAATTATGCTGAAATTGTTATTTATAGTCTGTTTTGGACAGTTCTTAGTGTTTAGATGACTTCCGGGACGTGTTATCCTAAATCCTTGCTTTCCCACGTCGAATTTATTATATAAATGCTATTGGACTTCCATCTGAGTCCTAAAACTGTCATTAAGCTGAATACCGGAACAGTGCTGACATAGCTAGTCTAACCCGCAAGTTTATTAATTGTTTTAGTGCACTAGCTAAACTGTTTTATGATGCGACTATCAAAATGAATGACATGCACTTTTTAAATGTATTTCATGGCAGTTTCAGATATATAAGATGTAATCAAGCAGAACGTTTTAACACATAATTGGATAATTAAAATGACTAGTTAGTTCTACGGAAGTTACCCGAAAGTGCCAGTTGTCACATAAACTTTCTGTTTTTGAAAGGGTTTTAACCCACAAGTGTTGAAACCATCCAAGCTTGGCAATGCTTGTGTTTTGGTAAAGATGTGATTACTTGGAAGCCTTAGCTATCCTACCTTCAATCCACCACCTCACTTGATGTTTTCCCTATTACTATCCCAAGTAGTTTGCTAGCTTAAAAGTGGGTCGTGACACGACCCTATCTAGCCTTCGACACTTAGTAAATTCTTTCTATGTCTATGTTGCTCACCCAGGTTGAAGATTACTTGGCTACTTGGTATAGTGATTACTTGTACATTTTCATTTTAATTCATGACCATCCGAATCGTCCTTGTGACGGTTTGTGTATTGGTGAATCATATAACGTGGTTTAATGGATGCTCATCATCCTACCCCATGCATGACTTCTATGATAATCTATGACATATATGATGGATTTATTATATATTATATAATATATACGTAAATAGACTTATACATAACCGAACTTTTGACAATGATCATATGGTTACTTGTCCTAATATTAGATTATATTATCTAGGACTTAACCTTCTCGTTACGATTCTAATGGGCATGACCCATGAAATCACAAACACCCTACGGGGATTATAGTGCCAAAATGAGTGTTAACGTCTAGAAAATTACTTTCTTGAATACATACTTTTGACATACTTTAAACTCCTAATCCAAATCCTCCGTTATCATTCAAATACTCATACACCTAGGTTTCCTCATGTAGGATAACTCGGTGTTCCATTCACCAATCAATCAAACTCTTCACGGGATTTAACAAAGGAAGCTTTGCAAAACCGTGAGTACACTAGAACACTCTTTTTACGCTTTACACTTTTGGGTGCAACATGTTTACCTATTAAATTACACAACTCACACTTAAACTTTATGCAAACACAAAAATCCATCATACATGCTAAGATACGTAATACGTGATTTGTATACTTGGAACATTCTTATGTTATGCTATTTGTCATTAACTTCGTACGAGCCTCCCCTTAACATGTGTAGCGCTATAGGAGTAATGCACCACCCGTATTCTTGTCATCATGTTAAGTATTCTATTATTGCGGTGACACTAGAGGATTGACTTGTATAATCGCATGCCATGTATACTATTTTTCCATGTGGAATTGTTTAAACGGTTGTACATACTTATGCTATATTAAACTTGTGTAGTTGCCAATGCTTTTGTGTTGAAATGTACTTTTAAACATATTGCAGGTTGATGATGTTGAATATGACGAAATCTAGTAGGGACGACACTAGAAACGCATTTAGAATTTCTAGATTTTGTTATTTCGTTATGTCAAACTTTGTTGAATTTGAATTTACCCATGTTGTATTTTGTTTCCTTGTAATGTTTTGACTAGGATTATCAATGAAATGAAATCGGTTTTGAATTTAAATATTGTCACAATAGTGTTATGATGTCTCGAGCAATCTATTTCGTCTCACTCAAATGATTCTGTCATTGGTTGGGGTGTGACACTTTTCCTTCTTGGGGTGTGACACTTTTCCTTCAAAAAGGGAAAAAGTGCCCTTTATCATAATAGAAAAATTAAACCAAGTTAGTGATTTTGATGAAAATAGCAGTAAACGTAACCCTAAATGACTCAAATGCAAAAAAAGTTATCTTTTGGATGGAAAAAGTAAACATGAACAAACATCAGGGACATGGATGATTGTAACATTTTACTCGGTGAATAATTACTTCATGGGGGAATTATTAATGCAGCTGTGATGTCATCAACAAATTAGTGACTGAAGTTGCAAGATATTCAACAATGGACAACGAAGGACAAGGGTGGATCAATTAGTTCATTTTAATGCGTCCCTCATTGTTTGAATAAGCTAGGATTAGTCATGTGTTGAATAGGTGTGAAAAACAAATAAACTGTGCCCACTCACTAAAAGGTGATAGTGAATGAGTCATTTGCTTTAGAGTGTCTAGCGATTGAGTTCATTCACATACGTTTGACTTCTCAAATGTTTATGTATGTATTCCAATTGTAGTTACTTTTCTCAAACTTAGTTCATGTCAAGTTCTTCAATCATCCGATCCTACATGCTTGATGTTGCTCTTGACTAACAATTGCAAATAGTAATCAAAATGCACTTTCTTAACATTAATTTAAAATAAAATCAAATTTACTTACCAATTTAACTATAGGAGATACTTCTCCTTGTCCTATACATGAGGAACGGGAAACGGTTGAAGACAGTCTACGTGTCATGTGCTGTACTTTCTATATAAGGAAAGTCCATATTACATCAAGCCTTTTGACTGGTCAAACACATTCACTCATCTCCTCACATTGTCACCGCCCATATATGTGATCCGGGAATCTAGTGGGAAGCTGACATATAATATTAAAAAAGAAAATACGAAAAAATAAATATTCTTTTTTATGAGACGATGATATATTGTTTACATAGGTATCGAGGTATATCCATTTTTTTGTTACTAATCTTTTTAGACTATATCGTACTACAATGATTTTAGGTATAAAATAAATTAAGAAATCATGAAAACAATTTATCATTTAGATACATGCAAGATTCATATCATGTAGTTACTATATTTTGGGTATTGAGTTTTTCATCTGTATCACTTTGTATGTGCTAACAATAAATAAATAGATGTAGATGTACCATCTGTGCCAAATGTCAACCTCAACAACCTACATGGCCTGCGTATTCACACAAATCTCAACCATACATCCCAACAAACGTATGTTTGGATGAATGATGAACCCGGCCAACAATTGTTTCACTGAACCATACACTAAATTATGATCATCACAATGGCGTACAACACAAAGGTAGACAACGTTAAACTTATACTCACTACGATACATATTAAATTCGACTAACACGGTCTTGACAACTCTAAAGTTGCTACTAATGAATAAAGGACTCTGAAAATGATGAGCAATTTCACAAGGAAAGTAAATGCTCACCATTTTATAGCATCTACTCTGCTGATATCTAAACTCTCATTTATCACACATTACAATATATATTACTTTTACGTTTGAGTCAGGTATGCCTCACAAAGAGTAGCAAATGTTTCTTTCTATTGCAAACCGATGAGTTCTCTCTGTGTGTCTGTCTATATTACTATTCTTTCACTCATTATGTGAGTTGTGAGTGTCAGGGTTTTGTTTAGTCTGTATCATGCTTACTTGTGATCGACGTATAATTTTATTATTCAATTTCTAGGTTTCTAAACTCAAATCTATACTATATAATAAAAGAAACCATTTATGGGTCACTTGTCATCATATTAAGCCATGTCTTATATATAATTATTATTTTAGTATAATTTATTTTAATTAATTATAGATAACTCTCCTATTAAATATTATTTAGTTTAATATCTTATAGATATCTATTATTTAGTTTAATCTCTTTTAATTAATTATAGATAACTCTCATACTAAATATTATTTTGTTAATCTCTTCTACTTAACTATAGATAATTATTATTTATTTTAAATTTATGTATACTTCTTATTTATATAAAAAATCAAAAAACATTTTGCATAGCACCAATAACTTAAGACATAATATAAACTTAAGACATAATATAATTATATGTAATATGCACTTTATAATAAAATAATACCAAACAAAATTACAAATATAAATTCATTGATTTTAAAAATAGTAACAAAGTCTTAGTTTTTTAAAATTAGAATATATATATTTTATCACTCAAATGACTACTTATTTGTTTCTTGAATAACTTCGTGTGATACACGTAGTTTTAAAGATATAACTTATTTTTATTATTTGGTATATAAAATTACATTTATTCAACCGTACAATATGGTTCCTACATAATTTTTTAATACATAAAATTATATTTATACAACCCGTGCAATAAATGAGGTTTTTAAAGATATATTATTTTATTATTTAGTATACAAAATTCATTTATTCAACCCGTGTAATATACGGGGTTATAATCTAGTAAACATTTATTAAACTTCTTAATTCATAGCTGGCAAGATAATAAGATATCTTTTGTTTACTAAACACACACTCCTTATGTTAATTAAATACACAAGCATGATATTTAAAATTTAAATCCCTTCTCCTGACTTGGATTAAATATTTTGACCTCATCTGTCCTCTTAGAGTGAGGATGGAGGGTATTAAACTGAAGCATAGCCACAGGTTTCACTCATGCATTCATCTTCCTTTTGTGCATCTGTATTCCAATAATATTATTAACTTTAATCCGAGGAAAAATGTCGAGCAGAAGATCAAGATCTAGGCAGTCAGCATCTACTATGATCACTGATGAACAGATCACCGATCTTGTTTCTAAATTGCACCAACTTCTGCCAGAAATCCGCAAAGAAATCCGCAATCAGTGCTCCGACAAGGTAGTTATCCCTCACAAACTAATATTATCCCAAAAATTTTACAGATCTTACATACATAGCATGTTATTTTCAAATTTTCTGATCACCAACTAATTTTCCGTCCTAAATTTGCTCTTACCTTACATATACTGAAGTACTTGAAACAAATCCTATGCAATATCTTATCAACAAATGAGCCGAGAGCTTTAGAAGATATTTTCTTTACATTTTGTATGTATTAAGGAAAATTAACGGTTTAGACGTCCATCTAAGATCCGTAAACACTTAAGGACATTTTGAAATTCCAATCTTTAAATATATATTTTGAATGACCAACAAAATCCAAATCATCCGGTAACCATTCTTAAAATATAGTTGCATGGTATGCGCGATAATATGTAGATCAACAATAGATCATCTTCTTCTAAGGCAATTTTATAGTAGCGGACATCAATATAATATTTAAGCAGTAACATATTAAAAGAATCTTGAAACTGATTAGTGGAAATATGGATATGATTGATGTGCTTCAGGTATCAGCAGCGAGGGTGTTACAAGACACATGCAGCTACATTAGAAGCTTGCACAGGGAAGTTGAAGACTTAAGTGAGCGTCTCTCGGAGTTGCTGGATAACACAGACTCCACCCAAGCTTCCATTATCAGGAGTCTACTATTGCAATAGATCATCACCCTTTATATTTTATGTTTTTTTTTCAGTTTTAACTTTGGTATTCCTGTACTACTTTTTTATTTCTCTTCATTTTTAGAGTTCTTTTTTTTTGTCATTTTCATGATTTTTGCCTTGCTGAGTTTCGAGTAATATGTAATAAGAGAGTATGTAGTCACTCATGATTTGATTATAATGTAAGACATTGAAAAGTGAAACCCTTTGTTTGCGCCCTACACAGTTTTCGAGTTATATGTAACTAGAAATATGATTGTGAATAACAGCATGTTGTTATTGTTTATGTGTATATTTTTGGAAAAAAATATTAAATCCTAATTTGATTAACAACTATTCTGTTGCAACTAACCTAACAAATCAGTTACCATATTATTACAATTTAGTGTCAAACATAATAGATCCAACTCGTCATCCCTTTCTTGTTAATTTGCTGATAACTAGTATGTCGGAATTGGTGGTTTTATAATTAAGTATATTCGAAATGGGCATACATACATGTCTTGGCATTGACACCTGCAAGCCTCAATGGTGGTGGTGGTGGGTGCATTATATTCCATTAAGGATGAATTATTAGGCCTAGCATTTAGTACATTAAATAACATTTCATGTATTGTTATAACCTAAATGACTAGTTATAGGTCTATGCAACTTATTAGCATATGACACGGCCCATTAAGGACTAACTACTAGACTTATCATCTAACATATACCATTATCACATAAAAGGCTTGTTATAATCTAACCATTGCAATGATTGCAACAATTTTATAAGTCACGTGACCATATCAGGTAAAGGGCACAACTGAGTCAATCATTTCGCCAGATACATTGTTGACAATTGCTACAAGACACCAAGAACTTGGGCCCTCATGACCATTCCATGGGGTGGGGGAGGTCGTCTTACCAATGTGTTATCTAGTATCAAAACTATTGCTAGACATCTGGAGGTTGGCAGGGCGGTACTTATGGCAAAGTACGGACGACCATGTCATGCTTAACGTCTTACCCATTTTCTTAAACAATTTATTTGACATGTTTATTGTGACAAACGACACTTTCGGGTAACTTCCATACATTTTAACGACTATTCATATTATATAATTGTGTGCTTTAAACGTAAATGCAACATTGTTTACATGCCATACATCTAAAAATCCTTCAGAATACATTTTAAATATGCATGTCATCCATTTTATTCGATGCATTGCGAAATAGTTAAAGTAGTGCACAAAACAACTAATAGACTTACCAGTTAGACTAGCTATGTCAACCAAGTTTCGGTACGCAGCTAAATGACAGATTTAGTACCTAGATTTAAGTCCAACATCAATGTTACTAAACCCCAAGTGGGAGATCAATGGTATAGGGTAACACCTCCAGAAAGTATACTAGCACTAAAAATGTCCGAGTTGGACCGTAAATAACAATTTGTGCGCAAAATTCAGCACTTTGTAACAAATACCATAGCCAAAAAGGATGTTAAACATCAAGGATGATGTCCAATACATTGAAAATGCGTTGGTAATACCAAAACAATAACATCCAAACAAAGTCCCATAATTAAACGTTTAACGAAGCGCAAACAAGTTATTTAACCGTTTAGTGTCCAACTAGCATTAAAACACAAACTAGTGATCCCAACTACATTGTTTAACATGTAATCACTAGTATAGAACACTAATTCCCTATTTCATCAAGAAACACTTAAATCCATTTAACACATAACTTAACATCCTAGCTTTCAACTAAATCATTTAACCAACATTCAAACCTAACTAGACCCCCCCGACCCACATGGCCCCATGTTGTCTCAAGATAAGGTATTAGACATGAAGGTTATTAGAGTTGTTTAGTGGGAGACCCACATGGCCCCATGTTGTCCCAAGATAAGGTATTGGACATGAAGGTTATTAGAGTTGTTTAGTGGAAGATAATTATGTATGAGATTATAATAATAACATTATCCCCAACATCACCAACACTTATCCTTTTCACCAAATTTCAAAAACGACCTCCTTCCTTGACCTCCATTTTCAATTCACTTTACAACCATTCCATGTATAATCATAGGTATCTCAAGGCAATCTAAGAAGGTTTCAAACATTGGATGCTCAGGACCACCTCTATGAGCTTTTATCCACCATTTCATCTCACCTTCATCATCCTTGTTCTTGAGTTTCATCCCTAGCCTTGTGCAAGTTGTGAGTCTTCTAGATCACACATTTTGCTTATTCTATTATGTAGATGTTATATGTACAAGTTAAACCATCATAAAACTCTTGAACAGAAGATGCAAACCTCTAAACATACTAACAAAATCTAAAGAAAACAAGTGTTCTTGATGTTGTTATTGTCACACCCCGACCCGCAGCGGATAAGGTGATCGGGGCATGATTGGGTTATCATCAAAGCTCATGACATTTATTAAATGTTTCATATTCATTAATACAAATTAAATGAAAGTTTACAATGATTGCTACAACATGATCTAACTAACAATCTAACTCCTTTGTTCTCTTCTAAGGCATATCCTATGCTATCCTTGCTTCAACCTGTTCACCTGTATCATGTGTAAAAAGGTTTTTGGATCAACATAATGTTGGCGAGTGAATCCTATGGAAAAACATTTGAACAATTTATTTAAATTGATTATGAAATATGTGCACAACCAATCATGAGTAAAATTAGATGTAACTTGATCAATAATCATAAGATGTTAAATGAAAACACTCATGAACAATAATGGAACAATTAAAGGCACGCGATGCTCAACTCGTCTCTCACGAGGAACTGAGGGGCCTGATGAATGAATTGCATAAACATGATAATATGAATAACACAACTACAAACAATACAAACTCAAGGAAAACACACATGAACAATAATGAATTTTGAATTGAAGCACGCGATGTTCTACTCGTTTCCCACGAGGAACTGATGGGCTTAATGTATGAGTTTCATGTAATTTGACAAACGGAATATAAATAAATCACAACAATAAATCAATCTAAGATTAAGTCATGATGTGGTATGGCACAAGTTTAAATAAATAAATTAATTAATTCAAAACACATGACACACCCCAAAACGTGTAATTTAAAAGGGGGAATTGTAAGATTCACTCACAGTGGGTGCGTTTGGTTGATGATGATGAATGCACGCGAAGTGGTTTTAACCACGAGTGAGATTTAACCTAGATAAATCGCATTATGGTTTGGTGAGTAAACGGATTTTATTAAACTATTTTAGTATGATTGTTGGGTGTATTTTTGTGAGTTTGAGGCTATTTTCAAATCTTAAAAATGTTATTTTTAAGTATTTATAATTGATTTTTACTTAAATAATTAAATAAAAATAATAAAAATATTTATTTTTTTCTGCTACAGTAACATTGACCAGTTGACTTTGACTGGTCGTTGACGGTTTTGAGGCATATTGTTGTGCGCTGAGTGAGGCTCGAACCCGAGACCTCCCGTACGCGTGCACGCAGCTCTACCAACTGAGCTACGTGTCTAACCCGTTATATATCCGATTTTAATTATATATATATATTAATTAGATTAAACCGAAAATCATTTTTATTTTAAAAACAATTTAATCGAAACGGTCATGCACACCACAGGTCTCGAACCCGTGACCTGTGGTTTAATATAACACACAGTCCACCGCTGGACTGTGTGTTCAACATGTCATATAACTTGATTTTTATTATACTTAAAGACAAATTACTTATTTCCTTTTCTGCCTTTATTTAAAAAGAAAAGATAATTGTCCGAGTCGGTGCTGATGACCGGACTCGAACTCGTGACCAGCGATATAAACAAACACACAGTCCACCGCTGGACTGTGTGTCTAACTTGGTTATTATTCTGGTTATCAATATACTTAACATATAACTAAGGCGATCCGGTTCAGTTAAACAAAAACTTGATTTTTATTAAGGCAACGTGTGTGAAACGGGAATCGAACTCGAGACGTTTTGCGTTTTATATGTGCACACAGTCCACCGCTGGACTGTGTGTCTAACCCGATTAATTTCATGATTTTAATTAAACTTATATGATAACAAGTCTTCATCTTCTTCACTGAACGAATAACCAGAAATCGGGCCTGACTGGTTCGAGCTTTTGATCAAGTTTCATTAGTGTTTTACAGTTTATTTCGGTAAGATAAAAGTGAAAAAGGAAAAGAAACTGAGCGGAGATTATACCGACTGGATCCTCTGTTTTCCGGCAGAACTCCGGCGACAGAATCCAACTCCGGCTACGGGTGTCTGGCAGCAACAAGTCTCCGGAAATCTTGGAAAGAGTATTGGTAACTTCGGTAAAGGTTTAGGGGATTCAGTGAAGTTCAGAAATAAGAAAGTCGGTTTTCCGGCGATGAGCAGGGAACTTCCGGCGAGAAAAATTACGCCGTGAAAAGATGTGATTTTTTAGCGAAAAGGTTTGCAGACGATTGTGGGTCAATTTATAGGAGAAACAAGATGTATTTGGTCTGGTTTTGGGCTGGGTTCATCAATTCAAGTTTTCCGGCGGTTTTGAATTTGGTCGCGGACTTCAAACATCGGTTATAACCGATATGTGATTAAAGGTTTACGTTATAACGTAAATCGTAATTAAGATTCGCGGAAATTCCGGGATTCCGACGACTGAAACGATTTGGGCGCCGGTTTTGAATTCGTAAAGTCACTATATCAATTAACTGATTCTAATATTCATCAAACATAACAAGCGGCGCAGTGGTTTGTGTGTGAGGTGTTAAGTCACTTAGTGACTCGGTACAGACCCGGGTTCGAAACCCGGCAGATGTATTTAATTTTTATTTTGAGATTTTTGACAGTTTTTCAAAAACTAAATATATATTCGCGTATAATAATTGATTACGGATCGTTTAAAAATGTTTTGGACATTTAATTCGAAACGAAAATTTTGACTGACTGTTCGGTTGATAAACGGAGCGGGTTTGGTAAATCCGTTTTTGACGGATGTTACAGTATCCCCTGCTTTTTTTAGAAATTTCGTCCCGAAATTTAAATAATGGTATATTTTGACTAAAAAGGATGATGACGTTTTGTTTGACAGTTGTATGCTTAGAAAAATAAAAGTTTAAGTTTTTGTTCGAGGCGGTAACGTTCCTTGTAAAGGTTAAGTACCCTATTCAGGAATCGCTTTTTGTTGCCTACTGTATGAATATTGATAATCAGGAAATGATTCTCTAAAAATGATATCATGCATAAGAGTTTAGATACGTTTGGGAAAAATATGGTTATATCCTAAGGCAAAACTTCTAACACTACAATCTACATGGAACATAAATAAAAACACAACAGCTGATATCCAAACATGAATGAACACATCAGCAAATATTTAAACGTGAATAAACATAACAGCAAATATTCGAACATGAATGAACACATCGGCAAATATTTGAACATGCATAAACACAACAGCAAGTATTTGAACATGAATAAACACAACAGCAAAAATTCGAACATGAATAGACACATCAGCGAATGAATAAACACAATAGCCAATATTCGAACATGAATAGACACATCAGCGAATATTTGAACATGAATAAACACAACAGCAAATATTTGAATCCACATTCTGATAACATATATGTTTGAATGGTGAAAGTTCCTCTCTCGTTTGTTATGATGGAGAGGTTAATTTATGTAGAAATGGAACACAATCCAATCTCTTTAAATAACATGATGATATAAATGTATCACAAATTCCAACCAAGGCAATAATAAATCCTACATGGAACTTCTCATAACCGTCTGATAATGCCTCTGATCCTTTGGCAAGAATACTTATATATAGGAAGTACCAGCGGCGTATCCACCATATTCTTGCCAAATTTTCATTAGTTTTATCCACAAGTTATGATTGGTTACCAAGAAACTAATAAATCCTACATAGAACTTCTCATAACCATCCGTTAATGCCTCTGATCCTTTGACAAGAATACTTATATATAGGAAGTACCAGCGGCGTATCCACCATATTCTTGTCAAATTTTCATTGGTTTTAACAGTGAATTATGATTAGTCCTATAACTCTACAATCAATACAACAAACATAAATTACTGAAATGAAACATATCTGTGCGATCAAGGCTCAATCGAACGGAGCCGATCGTATTGCATGTACTGAAAATGAAATTGTGTGCTCAAGGCTCAATCAAACGGAGCCGAACATATTGAATGTACTGAAATTGAAATTGTGTGCTCAAGGCTCAATCAAACGGAGCCGAACATATTGAATGTACTGAAATTGAAATTGTGTGCTCAAGGCTCAATCAAACGGAGCCGAACATATTGCATGTACTGAATATGAATAACTTAACCACACAAACAGCCTATGCATGGAACCTCTCATAACCGCCTGATAATGCCTCCGATCATTTGACAAGAATACTTATATATTAGGAAGTACCATCGGCGTATCCACCATATCCTTGTCAAATTTTCATTGACTTTATCCGCAAGTTATGGTTAGTTCGATGCGACTCTACTACCAACACCACAACCACAAGATACTGATAATGAAATTGTATGTGTGCTCAAGGCTCAATCAAACGGAGCCGAGCGTATTGCATGAACTGGAAATGAGAATAAATCTGTGTACTCAAGGCTCAATCAAACGGAGCCGAGCATATTGCATGAACTGGAAATGAGAATAAATATGTGTACTCAAGGCTCAATCAAACGGAGCCGAGCATATTGCATGTACTGAAATGAGAATAAATATTACGTAACCGATCAAGGCTCAACAAACGGAGCCGATCGTGCGGGCACACCCTGATCAACCCATAATAAAATGGGGATCAAACTCAACCTCGATGGATGGGGAGCTGCGGCCTCGGCAAAATCGTATACTGAAAACAATATATAATATATAATATCCACTGATTTCTCTAACAGTCTACACATGTGATAAAGAAAGACATAAGACTAAACAACAGGAGTTGAATCTGGATCTTCGGCGAAAAGGACTAGCTGAGTATCTTCGTTTGGGCCGTCATTATCTTCGACAGGGTTGGCGTTGATATTGAAGACTCTTCCTCTTGCTGGTGGCATAGTGGTTGGGTTTTCTTGGTTTACTTGGTTAACTGGGTTTGATTGGGCTTGAGTGTTGATAATGTTAACCAATTGAGGGCATGTGTTTCTAAGGTGGGTAGGGTCGCCACAATTGAAGCAAGCTCGAGCATATGGAAACATGGGGTGTTGGGGTTGGTGATAAGTTTGGGCCATGTTTTGAGTAGGGGAAAAGGTTTGGTCTTGAAAGGTGCGACAAACATTGCTCAAATGACTATAACGTCCACAAGTTGTACATAGCCGGCAAGGTAAAGTAAGGGGATGGTGATAAAAACAGTGGTTGCATCGAGGATGAGGTCCAAGATATGGTTTCTTATTTGGGTAAGCTGAGTTGGGTGCCACTTGGGTGATTGGGACAGCTCGGATGGGTATGGCGTGAAAAACTGGTTGATTTCGTTGGGTCGCAGCGAAAAGTCGCCTGACTCTTCTTCTCTTAGGTTTGGGTTGAGAAGGGGATTCGGGTTGAGAAAGGGATTCGGTTTGAGAAGGAGATTCGGGTTGAGAAGGAGATTCGGGTTGAGAAGGAGATTTAGTTTGAGTGGAGTCGGAGGTTTCAGTCGATTCTTTATCCTTCTTCTTCTCCTCCTTGAAGTCTTTGTTTCGGATTCGGTTCTCGGTGAGCTCTGTTGCTAGCTCCATGGCTGCTTCCAAAGTTGCAGGCTTGGTACTTATCACAGGGTCTTGAATCTTTGACGGAAGACCACGAATGTAGTGCTCGATCAAACGGTAGAGGGGAGTAAACATGTTGGGAACCATTTGATGTAATTCAAGGAACCTTTTGTTGTAGGTGGTGTGGTCTCCTTCCACTTGCTTCAATGAGTAAAATTCATCTTCTAGCTTCTTGATTTCGCTCCTTGGACAAAATCGTCTGGTCATGATTTCCTTCAATTCATTCCAAGTTAGGGACATAGCATCTTCAACACCTCGTTTTGCCTTCTCTGTGTTCCACCAAGTAAGTGCTATCCCATATAGTCGACCGGTAGCATAACGCACTTTGCGATCATCAGGGCAATCGCAATTTAGAAAAGTATTCTCCATTTCTTCAACCCAATGGAGGAGTGCGGTGACACCTTCAGTCCCTTTATATTTCGGAGGGTCGCATGATTTGAAATGCTTGTAGGTGCATTTAGTGGTATTTGGGGAAGAGTTGAAAATGTTTTGGTTTACTTGATTGACAGGATTATTGGTAAGTGCTTGTTGAACTTGGATTACAATATTGGGTATTACAGCAGCCATTTGTTGAGCGATTAAGGCAGCCATGTGTTCGCGGGCTCTTCTTGCTCTCGTCTTCCTACGGGCGAGGTTAGAAGACATCTACATTGAATACAGGACAAGGGTATGAGTTGGATGCTTTTGAGATCATGGGTCGCATTCAAGAATGAACATTCATAAAATAATTATACAAAAATACTACATCCATAGGATGTCTTGGGCTTTGCTCGCTGTTAGGCCCGTCGTGCCGCCATACTTTACCTTATGTAATCATGTGGGCCCCCATGAATTACCGGTTTTTCATATGGTTCGCACGGTTTCTGCCTGGTTGCGTACACAAAACCCGGTGAAAATCGAGAAATATGTATACAACGTGTGATGTTTGGAATGTGTCCAGGTGTAGACACGGTGACACCTCAAAGTAGGGTTAGTTCGAACGACGTTTGGTGTGGCATGCTTTGGCCTAATAGGTCCTTCGTACTCTCATCGTTGGTCCCCAGGTAGGCAAACTGGTCCGTTATATTGGATTTATACGAATGCCAGCCTAGACAGGACGTTCCGACTACCGGTACTTGTACCCTTCCAGTTACTACATGCCCGTCGCAGAACTTACTTTGATGAGAATTGAAAAGTGCATAAAATCTTTGGATAACGAGAGTATGAAAATAAATTGAACACATGAACATCGATATATGTATAATGAACATGTATATATGTATAATGAACATGTATATGAGCATGTATGTTTGACTGAAATGTAAACAAATATGAAACAAATAAATATCACAAGTTTGTATGTAACCACTTAATCAATTTAATATTTTAGGCAGACTATAGTATAGGCTCTAAGAGTCTAATAACCTATCCTATATCCCTATAGTCATGGCTCTGATACCAATCTGTCACACCCCGACCCGCAGCGGATAAGGTGATCGGGGCATGATTGGGTTATCATCAAAGCTCATGACATTTATTAAATGTTTCATATTCATTAATACAAATTAAATGAAAGTTTACAATGATTGCTACAACATGATCTAACTAACAATCTAACTCCTTTGTTCTCTTCTAAGGCATATCCTATGCTATCCTTGCTTCAACCTGTTCACCTGTATCATGTGTAAAAAGGTTTTTGGATCAACATAATGTTGGCGAGTGAATCCTATGGAAAAACATTTGAACAATTTATTTAAATTGATTATGAAATATGTGCACAACCAATCATGAGTAAAATTAGATGTAACTTGATCAATAATCATAAGATGTTAAATGAAAACACTCATGAACAATAATGGAACAATTAAAGGCACGCGATGCTCAACTCGTCTCTCACGAGGAACTGAGGGGCCTGATGAATGAATTGCATAAACATGATAATATGAATAACACAACTACAAACAATACAAACTCAAGGAAAACACACATGAACAATAATGAATTTTGAATTGAAGCACGCGATGTTCTACTCGTTTCCCACGAGGAACTGATGGGCTTAATGTATGAGTTTCATGTAATTTGACAAACGGAATATAAATAAATCACAACAATAAATCAATCTAAGATTAAGTCATGATGTGGTATGGCACAAGTTTAAATAAATAAATTAATTAATTCAAAACACATGACACACCCCAAAACGTGTAATTTAAAAGGGGGAATTGTAAGATTCACTCACAGTGGGTGCGTTTGGTTGATGATGATGAATGCACGCGAAGTGGTTTTAACCACGAGTGAGATTTAACCTAGATAAATCGCATTATGGTTTGGTGAGTAAACGGATTTTATTAAACTATTTTAGTATGATTGTTGGGTGTATTTTTGTGAGTTTGAGGCTATTTTCAAATCTTAAAAATGTTATTTTTAAGTATTTATAATTGATTTTTACTTAAAATAATTAAATAAAAATAATAAAAATATTTTATTTTTTTCTGCTACAGTAACATTGACCAGTTGACTTTGACTGGTCGTTGACCGGTTTTGAGGCATATTGTTGTGCGCTGAGTGAGGCTCGAACCCGAGACCTCCCGTACGCGTGCACGCAGCTCTACCAACTGAGCTACGTGTCTAACCCGTTATATATCCGATTTTAATTATATATATATATTAATTAGATTAAACCGAAAATCATTTTTATTTTAAAAACAATTTAATCGAAACGGTCATGCACACCACAGGTCTCGAACCCGTGACCTGTGGTTTAATATAACACACAGTCCACCGCTGGACTGTGTGTTCAACATGTCATATAACTTGATTTTTATTATACTTAAAGACAAATTACTTATTTCCTTTTCTGCCTTTATTTAAAAAGAAAAGATAATTGTCCGAGTCGGTGCTGATGACCGGACTCGAACTCGTGACCAGCGATATAAACAAACACACAGTCCACCGCTGGACTGTGTGTCTAACTTGGTTATTATTCTGGTTATCAATATACTTAACATATAACTAAGGCGATCCGGTTCAGTTAAACAAAAACTTGATTTTTATTAAGGCAACGTGTGTGAAACGGGAATCGAACTCGAGACGTTTTGCGTTTTATATGTGCACACAGTCCACCGCTGGACTGTGTGTCTAACCCGATTAATTTCATGATTTTAATTAAACTTATATGATAACAAGTCTTCATCTTCTTCACTGAACGAATAACCAGAAATCGGGCCTGACTGGTTCGAGCTTTTGATCAAGTTTCATTAGTGTTTTACAGTTTATTTCGGTAAGATAAAAGTGAAAAAGGAAAAGAAACGGAGCGGAGATTATACCGACTGGATCCTCTGTTTTCCGGCAGAACTCCGGCGACAGAATCCAACTCCGGCTACGGGTGTCTGGCAGCAACAAGTCTCCGGAAATCTTGGAAAGAGTATTGGTAACTTCGGTAAAGGTTTAGGGGATTCAGTGAAGTTCAGAAATAAGAAAGTCGGTTTTCCGGCGATGAGCAGGGAACTTCCGGCGAGAAAAATTACGCCGTGAAAAGATGTGATTTTTTAGCGAAAAGGTTTGCAGACGATTGTGGGTCAATTTATAGGAGAAACAAGATGTATTTGGTCTGGTTTTGGGCTGGGTTCATCAATTCAAGTTTTCCGGCGGTTTTGAATTTGGTCGCGGACTTCAAACATCGGTTATAACCGATATGTGATTAAAGGTTTACGTTATAACGTAAATCGTAATTAAGATTCGCGGAAATTCCGGGATTCCGACGACTGAAACGATTTGGGCGCCGGTTTTGAATTCGTAAAGTCACTATATCAATTAACTGATTCTAATATTCATCAAACATAACAAGCGGCGCAGTGGTTTGTGTGTGAGGTGTTAAGTCACTTAGTGACTCGGTACAGACCCGGGTTCGAAACCCGGCAGATGTATTTAATTTTTATTTTGAGATTTTTGACAGTTTTTCAAAAACTAAATATATATTCGCGTATAATAATTGATTACGGATCGTTTAAAAATGTTTTGGACATTTAATTCGAAACGAAAATTTTGACTGACTGTTCGGTTGATAAACGGAGCGGGTTTGGTAAATCCGTTTTTGACGGATGTTACAGTTATGAAATTGTTTACTTGCTAGATTGTGATGTTGATGAAATGTGCTACATGTACACTTGCAAGATTATGTTTAAAGTAAAGATCTAGCAAGTATACATATGGATCTTACAAGATCCATGATAAAAATGTTGATGAACTTGATGAACATGAAAAAGGATCTTAATGAAGTTATTAACATAATACACTTATGTTTATGGGCACTTGAAAAGTGGATGAAAAAAGTTTCCAAATTTTTTTTCTACAAAATTTACAAAATATTAGAAACAAGGATATGTTTTAAGTGAATGAACATGTTAAAATATAAAATTTAAGATAATACATGTTCATATAAAGATTTTCAAGTTCATCTTAACATAAATATATAGATTATTTCATATGTTTCTAGTTGTAAATTGTTGTGGGAAAATTGTGGATGAAATTGTGAGTTTTATAAAAGAAAATGACATGTTTTAAAAATATGGAAAAGTCCATATTACAAAGGAAACTATATATGGCAAAAAATTTGTAGAAATCTAGCACTTAGAAAAAAATATACTTTAACAACATTTATACTAGTAAATGTTGGAAGACATTAAACTCAATTTCCCAAGGTTTTTATATGAAAATACAAGTTAAGAAAATAGAGTTTTCTTAAAGATAAAACTAAATATATATAATAAAACTAAATATATATAATTAGGGCAAATTATATATATTTAGTGATCATCCAAAATATGTGCTTAATTGTATATTTATGTGCATAGATTTAGTGTAAATATAGAAATTCATATTTAACTAATACTCACAAGCAATACAAATACAAAAGTACACCCAAAATACATTGGAAAATAATAAAGTATAAAATACATATACTTACCCATACATGGTATATGGACAAAATACAAAGAATGTATATATTTATCTTTACTACTATAACCGTTCAAGCTTTATGTATAAGTATTTAAAATACATGAATCTTTAAAACACCTTTTTAGAACTGACCCTTTTTCACTTTTCAAGAAATCTTTAATCCTCACCGTCCAAATACCATTCCTCAAATCAACGGTTGCGAAACCCGATCCGTGTCACCCACCACCGACCAATCAGCACACCCTCCAGACACCCTATATAAACTTACTTTCCGGTAATCACACCTCACACCTGTCCAATCAAATATTCAACCTTTCATCTTCTCTTCACACACAAGAAACACACACTTTTGCCTATTCTTAAGGGAGTACGTCTTCCCCATGACTGGTGTTTTGTCGCTTTTGTGCAAACATAAATGCGTTACGTCTTGTGGTTACTAGCTCTCCGAGTTCATAACTGTTAGTGTAGTGGCGGCATCGGAACCTCATACTGTGAGGTAAATTCGTTATGGGTGTGTCTCTACTGTCATGGTTGTACAATAACTGGTCCATGTTTTGGTCTAACTTCTTAGCAACTCCAGCTCGCACGTGAGTAGGCAACCGTGCTGTTTAGAATTGAACTTAATATTATTCACACAAAAATCGTAGATTAAATATTTAAATAAAATAATATATGAATTTAAGGTTGGAAACCAAGAGGACAAAAATTAAGACAACAAAAAAAAAAAATCAACGAAAACAAAGGTCTAAGGTTGAAATAAAATGTTAACAAACGTATCTGGCTTTTTCTTTAGTATAAGTGCTTTCCTTCTTGACTCAAGTGATAACACCGCCGGTAAAGCTCCTTGAAACTGGGTTGACGGTGGGCAAGTAGTTGCTTGTTGACACTTAACGTGAGTTTTCAAGTAGAATAGGAGGCCATGTAGCCAACGGAAGCCCACCGTACTTTCGGTTTTACATTGAATGCAACAATGGTAGTTACCGCCAACGAAATCTTTCGGCAAAACTGTTGTCGCCAAATAAACTCTTTTTTCAGTCAACACGGTGTGTGGAAGAAATAATGAAGAGAGAGGGGCTATGGGGAAGATAAATTGATGAGTGGTTTTCATTATGAAACCTTACAGACGAACGTGGTTTTGAAAAACCAGCCTTTGCAGCTTTTGCCTCTAAAGAAAAGTCCATTCAAATATGGATTAAAGCAAAGGTTCAAAGCTTTGTAAATATCTTTAACTAAAGTTACAAACTATGAACCAAAATGTACAACTTAGTTTTTTTCCCATTATGGAGCATTGGAGCGGATGGAAAGCAACATTAAGTTTTGTGGTCTCTTGCTTTAAAAAAAGTCTCCTAAATTAACCTCACTATAATATTGTTTTGATTAATTAGCTTTAAAAATACTCTCCTAAATTAACTTCACTATAATACGTTTTTTAATTCATGAGACTTGCTGTTACCCCACAAATATACTAATTGAATGTGTTTTTACACTAATATCATAGTTCCGTTTACTAAATATTCATGGAAAAAGAAAGAACATACCTACTATTATGTATTTGGCTCTTTCTTATCGAGGTTATAGCTAATTCAAAAGGCTTACTTTCTCGGCTCGTGGAGTTTATTATCTTTTTTTTTTCTTTTTCAACAGGCTTATTTGGTTTAGCTATTATTGACAGTATATCTTAGTCTAATCTTTATAATGAAATGTTTGGCTATTTTAACAAAAAGAGCCCATTCTGTGAATTCTTATATTGATACGTGTTCTTTATCAATCATGTATAATATTCTATTTCTAAGTATTTCAATTGTAGGCATACTTCTTAAACTGCTTGCTTCTTGAGCCTAGGCGCATTTTTCTAGCGAGCCGCACCTAAAACGGCTTGCGTTGTGAAAGGTGCTATTATCATAGTTGTTTATAGCGAATATAGATAAATAGCGACAAGGGACCTAAATGCTACATAGCGAATAGCGATACACTAGAAAAAGGATTTTGAAAAATTTTATATGTTTATTATATTAAAATACCAGGTTATGTATGCTATTTTACATATATATTTAACAAATACCTATAAATCCAATAATTTTATAGCTATATCTAATTGTTACTTACATCAAAAAGAACAAAAAGAAGCTAACTGTCGCTATTCATGCTATTGGTCGCTATGACCCAAATAGCGACACTTTGTCGCGTCGCTACATAGAGCGTATAGCGGTCGCTATAGCAGTTATTGACAACTATGGCTATTATAGTGAGTTTTGCGTTTACATTTCTATTTTATTTTAGATATCCGTCAGCCTTCTGTAAAACATAACACGAGTGAATCCACCAAAGGATTAATACACTAACGAAAATATCTCGTTGTGAAATGTTTGCCGCCGCCGCATCGTGCGGGTTTGCTGCTAGTATAATTATATAAATATCCTCTTATCAAGAATTTGACAAATTATGGACATATGGACGATGGGCAAATTATGCAAATGTATATATTTATAAAGGGAAATGTGACATTTGTACATTTTCAGTCATAAACAATTTCGGAACATTTTCGTATTCAATAAAATATTGTATTTTATTTACGAGAATGCATAATTTCAATCGTTGCACAAATTCGGTCATTTTCGTGTTCGATAAGGTTTTATACTTTATTTATGAAACACATAACCGTATAATCGAACGAACCGACATCCACGACATTTCCGGACAAAATCCAAGTTACACATACCTTAACACCTTTATATACCCTAAATATAAGATTAAAGGGGTTAAAAATGGCAAACAAATGAATATACAAGTCTAAGGGCCAAAATTGATATATATATATATATATATTATTTTTTTGCTAGCTCACCAAGGTTGGACACCTTGCACTCATTTTTGCCACACTTAATATGGTGATGACACATGTTAAGACAGTAATCCACACTTGGTAATACTTTTCATCACCTCCTTAATCCTCAAACACTATAAATACCCGTTTAATTCATCCATCTTCTTCACACCACTTCAAAACACTTCAAAGCAAAGTGTGAAGTTCTTCTTTCTATTCTTCTTGGAGCTTGTTTCCAACCTTTGGAAGTCTCCTATCTTGAGTTCTAGAAGTGTTCTTCAATACGAGTAAGTACTCTCCCTAGTTCTTTCATTATTTTAGCTATTTTGAGCTAAAAGTCAAATAGTTTGACTTTGGGTTCTGACCGTTTTAGTCAAGTCAAAGTTCAAATTGAACTTTGTAACGTGATCGTAATCACGAAGGTATTAATCCCTTGCGATTGCACCTTTTGATTACCATGTTTAGTAGGTGAGATGACGAGTCAAAGTTTTACGAATTAAAAGTAAAAAAAAGCATAAAAGTTCATTTTACGACGAAAACGTTTTTGGGTATTAAAACTTAAATTTTTGACATCAAATCAATTTTATAACATTATTAGACATGTTCAAACATGTCTAACTCGTCATTTCTAGTTTATTGCTTGATTATTAGTCGTAAGTCGAGCGGTTTGACTACCGATTTGACTTTCGAATCTGACCCGATTGGTCAATCTTAGGATTTGACCAAGCGCATTTATTTATGACCATAGTAATATAGGGAATAACCCTTTGAGGTTATGTGACAACTGTGAAAAATACCGGTAAACTTTGATCGGTACAAGTCCGCGGTAACCGGACGTGACATGTATATCATGATACTGGTTGGGATTACGTGTGATGATACAAGTTTCTGATACTCAGGACGAAACCAGGGACACCATAATTGGTCCCAAAACTTTAAAGCAGGCTTAGAACAATAATTGTGCGAAAACCCTAAACACATGCATGACTTGTGTGCTATGTTAAACGATATATATTATGTCTCGGAGGAATCCGAGAGCACGTCATGGTTAACATGACACTATGAAGGGCCAACGGTGTGAGGTTGGTGTCCTTAGCTTGGAACAACGTGTTAAACGGGAGCTTTCCGTTTAACAGCACATTAAACATTTGACGATGATTGTTAGGCCATTGGTGGGGCTATTTAAGATTTTGATTTCACGAAACATCTTAGTTTTGTGCCATAGACCATGACATAGGATTTGAAGCAAATCGAAGCTCGGGCACGCAAAACAAGGCAGTTTCCCTGTTAGGGAAACACCTTCGTTTTTAGAGCAACGAAAGACAACCAAACATGCAAGGAACAGTCAACCAAGCTTAAAAACACTTAAACTACCCTAATATGAGGCTTTTATGATTAAAACGTAACCAGGTTCGGATTTCGAGACGGGTATGCACGGTTTTTAAAACCGAGTCTTTTGACACTAAAAAAGCGAAAAGCGGAGTCCGTTTCGCAAATCAGGGACGCGTATGGGACCCGAAAACAAACCTAAACGCGAAACCGAAGATAAAGATCAGCTTTTAACACGAAAAACAAAGCACGACAAAGCGATAGGTGGGGTAGGGGCACCCCACTTGAAACCGCCCCCCTTTATTATATAATTTAGTTTTATTTTTTTTCTTGATTTTTACTACAATTTCCATCAAATTTCTGCTCATAACTTTCAACATACCAACTAATCTTCAACCAAAATAAGCTAAATCAAAGGTATTTTACAATTTTCTTATAGTTTTGATGATGATTTTTTGAGAAAACATGAACTAGCTTAAGAAAACTCTTTTTAATCCATGATTTTGGATGGTTTAAACATGGTTCTTGGTTGAATAAGAACACACCAGGGATTCTCTGATGTTATATGATAGCCAAGATCACAAAACTTCGGCTTTTCATACCCTAATCGACCAAAATCGATTAACAAAGTTATTAACCGAAAAACAATGAATCGAGGTTTGATTGATATTGGTTATGGCATGTTTGGATTGTTATTGGTATATAGGTACTGTATATGGCTCACATACACTTCTGGCCTCGACAGAATCGAAGGAAATCGAAGGAATCGCTAGGTATATCGCCTAAAACTAGAAACTAGAATAGGCAGAATATTGTTTAGTCTATAACTTGGTCCGTGATGCTTGGATTGAGCTGAAATTTGGTGTCGTGATGTAGGGTATTGACAGGAATGTCCTCAGAAAATTTTAGAACTTTTGGAATTTTCTATAATGTTTGGCGAATTATTGACTGTTTTACCGAAATAAATTCGGAGAAAATACCAAACGGAATCAATAAATCACCAAACTTTACATAAACACTAAGAAACATATAGGAAATGTTCTGGGAAGTTTGGGAGTCCATTGATTGAATTTTGATTTGGGTTAAAAATCCGTGTTTTTGGAAATTTTCGGTAGCCGGAACCGCATTGAAACTAAATCGAAAAATCCAAAATTTTTGCAAGGAATTCCTGGATATATAAGGAGTTTACTGGAATATTTTGAGAAATTTTAGACATCGGATGATAAGCAATGTAAATTATTCGGTTAAATACTGTTTTACAAATAAATTATTTAAGTTATAAAATAAATTTATAAATTCCCAAAATATTTTTTCTTGAATCTATATATTGTTACAGATTTCTACAAAAATTTCCAGAATTTTATAAAATACGTAGATTAAATGGGATTTTTCGGCTTTTAAAACGCTTCTTTTAACTTATTTCGGCAGTTTACCGGACAACGAACCTGCCGGAATGGGGAACGGACCAAACCCTATTGTGACTATAAGTGGAACACCGGGGGTATTCTGGGAAGTTCTAGGGTAAGCTGGACACTCTGGGTGCTTTCCACCACCGTTACGGCGAAAACGGAAACTCAAATTCGGGAGGCCTAGATCCCCCAAACGTCCGGATTTTCTTAATAAATACTTAATCTTTTCTAAATGACAATGTATTGGCACTGTCTAGATCTTAGTGCCATTATCCGAACACACAGAACAACCAACTTTGGCTGGCACGCGAACCGGTGCCCGGGAGCCAACGTAAAACTAATCATACCCTAACATCCATCACCGCACCAAGATACTAGATGTACAATATGGCCTAAAAATACCCACCCGGGCCCAAGTTATAGGCGCTACCAACATAGCGACTGATATTGGTAATTACTTGCATGATTACTGTTAAAGCCGAACCAGCTTGCATATACTCCTATTGCTACCTGTGATACTGCTATCCTGTGAGTTTCACTCCCCCGCTTTTAAACTGTTTTACTGTTTTCTAGGGTGATTTGCATGTTACAAATTGTGTTAATTGCACCAACTTGTGAAGATGTGAATTATCTAACACACGAACCCTGTAAAACATACCCCACTGCAAGTGATTAACGTAAGCCATGGGAAGTGGATAGTACTATTGATCTTACAAACCCAGTTGCAACGACCGGACTGTGTGTCAGCAAATAGTCAACTGCACGCATCCTAAACTTTGGTTATGTTGTTAGGCATAACTTCATTGGGGCGTTGAACTGCAGGCGGGCTGAGGTGTCTGCGTGACATGGCCCGGCGGGCTGAGGTGTCTGTGGTGACACGGCCCTAGTCATACCGAAGTGTCTGTGGTGACACGGTGCGGTTAAAACAGTCAAGGTTTCACTTGTACACTCGTGTAATTCCATATACGATCTGTGACTTGTGCAATTAAACTTGTTAAAGCATTCTGCTACGAAACAACCAAACCAGTGAAACTCATCGGCTCGTTTAGCTGACCCTTTTTTAAAACTAACATGCATTTCAGATAACTTTAGACTAAGGTGATCTGGATATGTGGTTCAAGACGTGTTTATAGACAAATACTGATATAGACGCATGCAGTTTAGAAGACTTATGTGGTTCGTGGGAATACGCAGTTGTAACATACATATAGTATGTAATCAACATTTTGGTAATTAATAAATTGTAGTGTCTTATAAACAATGCGCTTGTACCAGAGGTGTCTGTTGCATCCCGTGTTTTACTTCCGCTGCAAATTGGGGTGTGACACAAGATGGTATCAGAGCCATTGGTTATAGAGAATTAGGTGCCTTTAAGGAAACCTAGACTATAATTATAGGATCGGACTTTAGTGGACACCATTGGAGAAAATTAACCTCAACTAAAAGTACTTAGCCAACACTGTAAAGTATCCTACTGGCGAGTACCAGGATGACCTTGTGGGGCAAGTGGGTTATTATGGTCCGGAACGTAATAACAGACTTGCTCATACGAGGCAGTGTTGGGAAAGTCGCGGTAATAAACACACTTAAATAAGTGGAGTCATACATACGTGTACCAAGGTGATTTTGTGTGGATGATACATGAATTGGGATCGGGGATGATACGTTACTACATATGCCTTTGGGATAGGCAGAACACTGGTATTACAGTCCATTCCACATTCCTACTACTCACATAACTAATAACCACTAGAGTTGGATTCATATTACTCATATAGCTGTTACATATACATTATGATGTGAGAACTCAAGTCTTTATTACGATACGATCTCACCAACTCTATCCTTATAATTATTATAACAACGATTGCATACCAGAACGGTATTTCAAAAAGAACATAGATACACAAAAACGCGCAGGTCATTCTAATAGACTAGGAGGACGTGTACGGATCCTTACTCCACTTCTCGTTGTTTCACATTTAATTGTTATACATCACAGAATTCAAACATCTTGCGAAACTTTCTCGTCCTTGGATCAACGATTCATTTGATTGTCCGTTGGATTTCTCTTCTGCTTACAATATTGGCTTTAGCCCTCACGTCATATGATATTATGATATTTAGTGGTACTCCTTAGCACATGTCCCGATATATGTTATGTGTGAGTTTGATGATCTCCGGGTTATGGAGATGGCATGGAATGCGTGAATAAGTTACCCTTCCCGTTGTCATTTGATTCCATTGGATATAAATTTTGTGATTATACAGATTCCTTTGAAACACTTTGCATTGTGGAACCTCGTTTCGTGTGACCGTCGGTTACATTGTGTTATTTATGATTAATGATTGTTTTGGATTTTAGTTGGTTATTCGCGGAAAGTAATATGAGGCCCAAATATCTTGGTGAACGGAATATTGATCATGTATATGGGTGTGGTGGATATGTTGCGGTACTTCCTGTATATAAACACCCGGCTACATTATCAAGGTGCCGTTACTCAGGGCAGACGTGCTTCATGTTGCGATTCATTCGGTTATGTCTTGGGCAATGCAGTGTTGAGACTTCGTCCCTGTTTGATGCGATAAATGATGCCACAATCTTTGTAACTACGATATCTATACACGTTTGCGGTAATTCTAAGTGAAAGGTAGTTTGGGTCGCCATATAACGACCTTTGGGTTAATCCTGGGGAAGGTCCTTTTTCGAATTCGTAATACGACTTTCTAGGGGTACTACACCCTGGTAGTACTCTGTGCTGAACAATTTGGGAATAGCTGGTGATAGCTTACCCACATCGATTTACCCAATGATTGATTCATGATAAGTAGCAATGTTTCTGTCTTTGGTAAGACAATTCAACATAATTTATTTCTTTTGGCGGAATTTGCTAGAACGTACAGTCATATATTTGATATCATTACGTTATGACAAACAACTATACTTATGTCACCGACGGTCATCTATAAAGTTATTCGGTTGAAGTGTATACTTCCTTTACTAGCTGTTGTTAGCTAGTGATACAATCTCTAATTCTTAATAAGGATACGTAATTAGCATCGATATTAATAACCCAAGGGGATTTAGGGGTAATACATAAGTGGAGAAACTTATCCGATGCAATCCAGGTTCGGCAAGGAATTGTGTGGATGCGGATCTGATTATTATAAGACTCGTAGAGGCGAAAACATTTTGTCCATATTCCTCGTAACCGTTAATACTTCGTATTGACCAAACACTCATATGTATACGTTTATTTATAAATATACAACATTATCCGCGGACCAATCCACGGGTCAATTTAGTAAATCTCGGTTAAGGGTAATGTAACCCAGTGCGAAGTAAGAAAACTATAATTATAAAGTAATCCGATTCATATCTCCAAATAAATTCAATTCTCTTTACTAACACTGTCGGAAAGCGTTAAGGTCCGGTACATGTAATTACTAATTTGATACTCCCTATCCTTTTAATCAATGTTCAGCTATGCTGCGTATGTTAGCTTCCTATGGAATTACGGCAGGTATTTCGGTAGTAGAACCAAATGGCATACGACCTTGAATCCTATCGATTTAGTTCAAATTAATACAAGGTAAATCCCCAGTAATTCGAAGTAATAATGAATGAGCTATACGAAGGACCCGTAACGAAGCTACCTCTTAATGGATATTTAATAACCAAAATGACACAAAGCGATGTTTTCGTCGGACGATGATTTTGTTTAAAAGACGGTATTTGAAGGAATTATATAAAATTTTTATATATCAAACGATCCTTTGTTTTAAACCTCACATAACTTAGTAAAAATATTCCAATGAAAGATAAGGTCGCATTTGAGTAGTATTCTAGTATAGCAATCTGATGACTAACCTATGTGACAACTCTATATACATGGTCTTGAATCAATATCACCCGTATGAGGGCGGTGCATTCGTTCTAGAAATCGCATAAGGGATACATGGGTCTTTGATTTCTTTCGGTTAAGGCTTTTCGCATCATGATACCTACGATGACCGTGTGATTGGTCCTGAGTAGGGACCAACTCAGATACTTATATGTCTCTAAAAACATGTTGATTCCCCAACCCTACGATAGTAATACCCGGGGAACACCATATGTCTCCTCCTCTTCCTTGAAACATCTGAGGAGTGCAAACATTTATATACGATGTCATTTACGATTCATAGGGGATGATCGAAATCCCTTTGGGCCGTTGTAAAAGTGTTAATTTGTAACAGTGTCCTACATATATAGGAGAATGATGCATGAGATACCCCGACTTTCATCTGTCGATTGGATAAAGTGAACGATACCCTACTCTCGTAACCTAGAGTTATATGTTAAACGGTGTTGTTTGTCCTCGTGAGTATACGAGGAGTAAATTCTTTTGATAAGGGGAACATTGTTGAAACACCCCTCGTCTTCCTTCGACAGGTTGGTACCTTCAATTGAGTTTCATTTTAATCGATTTAAATGAGTAATCACGAAATACGATGTCACCAAGAAACCCAATTTTTTCGTTATTTTCAAGTCGTGAAAATTCTTATGCTACCTAAAGACAAGAATGGGAGAAATCTTAAGTATGATACTATATATATATATATATATATATATAAATATGTATTTGTACTACCTAATTCCATGAATTAAGAACTACCCCGCATGAAGTAACACGGTCAAAACTAAACTCGCATTGAAAAGAAGTAATCATGAGTCGTCCGAATATCGTAATTGGTGTCTTTTGCGCGCTAAACCCACTTGGGGAAGTTAAACCATAAATCAAGTAGTCCCGATCATTCCAGATAAAGGGACTAGCGAATCTTCCGAATACGTCCTTCGGATATCATGTCCATCCAGAGGGGGAAATTCCTTTGATAAGCACGTATTATATGCCTAAAATAAGAATAAAACTTCGACGCTACAACTAATTCTCTACAAAATTGGAAAGTTATATAACATATGATACGAATTATAGATACCTCGATGTACGATACCAAGTCAAACCAAACGACCAAAGTGTAAATCGGTGCTTGGCTGGATGTTACTACATTTCCTGGCAACACGTATTCCTTCCCTGCCCTATTGAGAAACAGAACTGACTAACCCTAAGATATAGGGGCGAGAACCTCAACGACCCTAGTCTTGACCAACCAAGGGGCCGGGTCTTCTTTTCTTGTTCACATTATTACGGATATGAGACTAACGGGAAAAATCAGATTCAATGGTTAACTGTCCCTATTGGAACTAGGGTAACTATGGATTCGGGCTTTAGCCCATGGTTTCATAAAACCACACGATTTTCCCAATCTAAACCAAGATAGTTTTGAATGAGCGAATTCGACGAAACCCTTACGCTTTATCAGTGATTTAGATGGCGGAGGTGCCAAGGTGGGAAAGTATCATATCTTTCAATACTCATATACAGTGCAGATTATTCCAGGTCCGTGTGGGACTCGAAAAACCACGAGACCGAGACAATCAAGTGGTGATGAACCATCTTGTGAACTATGCCACCTCACCCAGATAAGGATGAAAGGTACATAATTGGTACCCCCCTTAAGCGAAAACCTTTATTTTATTAACATAAACTATAAGGTACAAACGTTGGAGATTTAAACAATACAATATCTTATCAGACTAAATACCAACTGGTTCACAAAATTCACTAGAATGGGAAATGATTACTTCTCATTATTTCTATTAACGTTACCTTTATGAAACATTAGTAGAGCGTGGCTATGTTCCAACCCTACGGGGGATACTCTGTCAATGGGGAATCTTGATTCGATGACTCGTTACTTAGTCATCTTTTACAAAGTTACATGCACGTCTATGGTCAATTTTGATTCCATAATTAGGGGCATCATGGTGATACTTGTGATCGTTAGACACTCTTCACGCCTCAAATATTTCTACGTGATATAGTAGTGTTCTAAACGTGGTGTTACTTGAACTAAAACCGCATTGGGTACACACTCTATCATTCCTGGTATATGGGAATTTTTATACGAGTATCCCCTGGAGAATCACATCGATGTTATCGAAGTTAATAAACAGTTGTATAACAGCTAAAGCCAAACTCCCGAAACTTAACACAAACCGGAATTATTATTGTGGAAATTTCATATCCTTACGACGTAATCCGACTACTGGTGAGCAGTTCGGGAACACCATTGAAGTAAGTGTGTAGATTCGTTGGTACTCGTGTACATGCTCACTTTACGGCAGCCTTAGACTCTCAAAAGCCTTTCTCTTTCTTATTCTCTACCATAGAGTAGGGACTCTCGTGGTCGGTTAATATTAACCGAAGATACCCATGTACACGACAGGAACCCTGGGATATCCATACCCCTCCTCTATAGGGGGCGTTCAAGATCTATTAAACCAAAATCGTAAATGCAACCTATGGTGTCGGAATGGTAAAAATAACGAATGCAAAGAAAACATAACAAGTGCAGTTAATTACAAGCTGAATACGAGACTCCTATTCTACTGTGAGTCCAACAACACTCTCACTTTCAGATTTAAAGTGATGACCAACGTTACTCTTAACAATACGTAGGAATTGTGGATGGACCAATTACACAGCTACTATGTCGCTCAATTATCATCCCCATACGATGGTGATACTAAACGAAAAACAAAAAGCAAAAACATACTTGTCTGTCAGATGACTGACACGAATGCAAATACTGAGCTTCTAAACGAATTACTAAACGAAATTTCGAGGATGACATTCTTTTAACCGGGGGAGACTGTGACAACATTGAAAAATCGCGGTAAACTTTGATCGGTACAAGTCCGCGGTAACCGGACGTGACATGTATATCATGATACTGGTTGGGATTACGTGTGATGATACGAGTTTCTAATACTCAGGACGTAACCAGGGACACCATAATTGGTCCCAAAACTTTAAAGCAGCCTTAGAACAATAATTGTGCGAAAACTCTAACCACATGCATGATTTGTGTGCTATGTTAAACGATATCTGTTATGTCTCGGAGGAATCCGAGATCAAGTCATGGTTAACATGACACTATTAAGTGCCAACGGTGTGAGGTTGGTGTCCTTAGCTTGAAACAACGTGTTAAACGGGAGCTTTCCGTTTAACAGCGCATTAAACATTTGACGATGATTGTTAGGCCATTGGTGGGCCTATTAAGATTTTGAGTTCACGAAACATCTTAGTTTTGTGCCTAGACCATGACATAGGATTTGAAGCAAATCGGAGCTCGGGCACGCAAAACGAGGCAGCTTCCCGGTTAGGGAAACACCTTCGTTTTTAGAGCAACGAAAGACAACCAAACATGCAAGGAACGGTCAACCAAGCTAAAAAACACTTAAACTACCCTAATATGAGGCTTTTATGATTAAAACATAACCGGGTCTGAATTTCGAGACGGTTATGCACGGTTTTTAAAACCGAGTCTTTTGACACTAAGAAACGCGAAAAGCGGAGTCCGTTTCGCAAATCAGGGACGCGTATGGAACCTGAAAACGAACCTAAACGCGAAACCGAAGATAAAGATCAGCTTTTAACACGAAAAACAAAGCATGACAAAGCGATAGGTGGGGTAGGGGCACCCCATTTGAAACCGCCCCCTTTATTATATAATTTAGTTTTATTTTTTTTCTTCATTTTTACTTCAATTCCCATCAACTTTCTGCTCATAACCTTCAACATACCAGCTGATCTTCAACAAAAATAAGCTAAATCAAAGGTATTGTACAAGTTTCATATAGTTTTGATGATGATTTTTTGAGAAAACATGAACTAGCTTAAGAAAACTCTTTTTAATCCATGATTTTGGATGGTTTAAACATGGTTCTTGGTTGAATAAGAACACACCAGGGATTCCCTGATGTTATATGATAGCGAAGATCACAAAACTTTGGCTTTTGATACCCTAATCGACCCCTAATTGACCAAAATCGATTAACATAGTTATTAACCGAAAAACAATGAATCGAGGTTTGATTGACATTGGTTATAGTATGTTTGGATTGTTGTTGGTATGTACTGTATATGGCTCACACACACTTCTGGCCTCGACGGAAGAAAAGGAAATCGAAGGAATCGCTAGATATATCGCCTAAAACCTGAAACTAGAATAGGCAGAATATTGTTTAGTCTATAACTTGGTCTGTTTTGCTTGGATTGAGCTGAAATTTGGTGTGGTGATGTAGGGTATTGACAGGAATGTCCTCAGAAAATTTTAGAATATTTGGAATTTTCAATAAGTTTTGGCGAATTATTGACTCTTTTACGGAAAGAAATTCGGAGAAAATACCAAACAGAATCAATAAATGACCAAACTTTACAGAAACACTAAGAAACATATAGTAAATGTTCTGGGAAGTTTGGGAGTCCATTTATTGAAATTTGGTTTGGGTTAAAAATCCGCGTTTTTGGAAATTTTCGGTAGTCGGAACCGCACTGAAACGATATCGGAAAAATCCCAAACTTTTGCAGGGAGTTCCTGGACATATAAGGAGATTACTGGAATATTTTGAGAATTGTTAGACATCGGATGATAAGCGATGTAACTTATTCGATTAAATACTGTTCTACAAATAAATTATTAATTTATAAAAATAACTTTATAAATCCCCAAAATATTTTTCGGTGAATCTACATATTGTTATTGATTTCTACAAAAATTTCTAGAATTTTATAAAATACGTAGATTAAATGGGATTTTTCGGCTTTTAAAACGCTTCTTTTAACTTATTTCGGCAGTTTACCGGACAACGAAACTGCCGGAACGGAGAACGGACAAAACCCTATTGTGACTATAAGTGGAACACCGAGGGTATTTTGGGAAGTTCCAGGGTAAGCTGGACACTCTGGGTGTGTTCCACCACCATTCGGGAGGAATCCCAGACGGTGAAAACGGAAACTCAAATTCGGGAGGCCTAGATCCTCCAAACGTCCGGTTTCCTTAATAAATACTTTATCTTTTCTAAATGACAATGTATTGGCACTGTCTAGATCTTATTGCCATTATCCAAAACGCACAGAACAACCATCTTTAGCTGGCATGCGAACCGGTGCCCGGGAGCCAAACGTAAAACTAATCATACCCTAACATCCATCACCACACCAAGATACTAGATGTACAATATGGCCTGAAAATACCCACCCGGGCCCAAGTTATAGGCGTTACCGACATAGCGACTGATATTGGTAATTACTTGCATGATTACTGTTAAAGCCGAACCAGCTTGCATATACTCCTATTGCTACCTGTGATACTGCTATCCTGTGAGTTTCACTCCCCCGCTTTTAAACGGGTTTACTGTTTTTGGGGTGATTTGCATGTTACCAACTGTATTAATTGCACCAACTTGTGAAGATGTGAATTATCTATAAAACGAACCCCGTAAAACATACCCCACTGCAAGTGATTAACGTAAGCCGTGGGCAGTGGATAGTAGTATTGGTCTGACAAACTCAGTTGCAACAACCGGACTGTGTGTCGGCAAACTGTTAACTGCACGCATCCTAAACTTTGGTTATGTTGTTAGGCATAACTACATTGGGGCGTTGAACTGCACGTGACGCAGTTGGTGGGCTGGAGTGTCTGCGTGACACGGCCCGGCGGGCTGAGGTGTCTGTGGTGACACGGCCCTAGGCATACCGAAATGTCTGTGGTGAGACGGTGCGGTTAAAACAGTCACAGTTTTACTTGTACACTCGTGTAATTCCATCTACGATCTGTGACTTGTGCAATTAAACTTGTTAAAGCATTCTGCTACAAAACAACCAAACCAGTGAAACTCATCGGTTCGTTTAGCTGACCCTTTTTTAAAACTAACATGCATTTCAGATTACTTCAGACTAAGGTGATCTGGATATGTGGTTCAAGACGTGTTTATAGACAAATACTGATATAGACGCATGCAGTTTAGAAGACTTATGTGGTTCGTGGGAACACGCAGTTGTAACATACATATAGTATGTAATCAACATTTTGGTAATTAATAAATTGTAGTGTCTTATAAACAATGCGTTTGTACCAGAGGTGTCTGTTGCATCACGTGTTTTACTTTCGCTGCAAATTCGGGTGTGACAGAAGATGGTATCAGAGCCATTGGTTATAGAGAATTAGGTGCCTTTAAGGAAACCTAGAGTATAATTACAGGCTCGGACTTTAGTGGACATCATTGTAGAAACATTAACCTCAACTAAAAGTACTTAGCCAACACTGTAAAGTATCCTACTGGCGAGTACCAGGATGACCTTGTGGGGCAAGTGGGTTATTATGGTCCGGAACGTAATAACATACTTTCTCATACGAGGCAGTGTTGGGAAAGTCACGGTAATAAACACACTTAAATACATGGAGTCATACATACGTGTACCAAGGTGATAGTGTGTGGATGTTTGTGCGTGGATTGATACATGAATTGGGATCGGGGTTGATTCGTTACTACATATACCTTCGGGATAGGCAGAAAACTGGTATTACAGTCCATTCCACATTCCTACTGCTCACATAACTAATAACCACTAGAGTTGGATTCCTATCACTCATACAGTTGTTACATATACGTTATGTGTGAGAACTCAAGTCTTTATTACGATACGATCTCGCCAACTCTATCCTTATAATTATTATAACAACAATTTCATACCAGAACGGTATTTCAAAAAGAACACAGATACACAAAAACGCGCAGGTAATTCAAATAGACTGGGAGGAGTGTACAAATCGTTACTCCACTTCTCGTTTTTTCACATTTGAATGTTATACAATCACAAATTTCAAACATCTTGCAAACTTTCTCGTCCTTGGATCAACGATTCATTTGGTTGTCCGTTGGATTTCTCTTCTGCTTACAATATTGGCTTTAGCCCTCACGACATATGATATTATGATATTAGTGGTACTCCTTAGCACATGTCCCGATATATGTTATGTGTAAGTTTGATGATCTCCAAGTTATGGAGATGGCATGGAATGCGTGAATAAGTTACCCTTCACGCTGTCATTTGATTCCATTGGATATAAATTTTGTGATTATACAGCTTCCTTTGAAACACTTTGCATTGTGGAACCTCGTTTCATGTGACCGTCGGTTACATTGTGTTCTTTATGATTAATGATTGTTTCGGATTTCAGTTGGTTATTCACGGAAAGTAAAATGAGGCCTGAATATCTTGGTGAACGAAACATTGATCATGTATATGGGTGTGGTGGATATGTTGCGGTACTTCCTGTATATAAACACCCGGCTACATTATCAAGGTGCCGTTACTCAGGGCAGACGGGCTTCATGTTGCGATTCGTTCGGTTATGTCTTGGGCAATGCAGTGTTGAGACTTCGACCCTGTTTGATGCGATAAATGATGCCACAATCACTGTAACTACGATATCTATACACGTTTGCGGTAATTCTAAGTGAAAGGTAGTTTGGGTCGCCATATAACGACCTTTGGTTTAATCTTGGGGAAGGTCCTTTTTCGAATTCGTAATACGAATTTCTAGGGGTACTACACACTGGTAGTACTCTGTGCTGAACAATTTGGGAATAGCCGGTGATAGCTTAGCCTCATCGATTTACCTAATGATTGATTCATGATAAGTAGCAATGTTTCTGTCTTTGGTAAGACAATTCAACATAATTTATTTCTTTTGGCGGAATTTGCTAGAACGTACAGTCATATATTTGATATCATTACGTTATGACAAACAACTATACTTACGTCGCCGACCGTCATCTACAAAGTTATTCGGTTGATGTGTATACTTCCTTTACTAGCTATTGTTCGCTAGTGATACAATCTCTAATTCTTAATAAGGACACGTAATTAGCATCAGTATTAATAACCCAAGGGGATTTAGGAGTAATACATAATTGGAGAAACTTATCCGATGCAATCCAGGTTCGGCAAGGAATTGTGCGGATGCGGATCTGATTATAACAAGACTCGTGGAGGCGAAAACATTTTGTCCATATTCCTCGTAACCGTTAATAATCATACCAAACACTCATATGTATACATTAATTATAAATATACAACGTTATCCGCAGTCCAATCCTCTGGTCAATTTGGTAAATCTCGGTTAAGGGTAATGTAAACCCAGTGCAAAGTATGAAAACTATAATCATAAAGTAATCCGATTCATTTCTCCAAATAAATTCAATTCTCTTTACTAACACTATCGGAAAGCGTTAAGGTCCGGTACACGTAATTACTAATTTGATACTCCGTATCCTTTTAATCAATGTTCAGTTATGCTACAGTATGTTAGCTTCCTATGGAATCACGGCAGGTATTTTGGTAATAGACCAAGTGGCATACGACCTTGAATCCTATCGATTTAGTTCAAATTAATACATGGTAAATCCCAGTAATTCGAAGTATGAATGAGCGATACGAAGGACCCGTAACGAAGTTACCTCTTAATGCATATTTAATAACAAAAATGGCACAAAGCGAAGTTTTCGTCGGACAATGATTTTGTTTAAAAGACGGTATTTAAAGGAATCATATAAAATTTTTATATATCAAACGATCCTTTGTTTTAAACCTCGCATAACTTAATAAAAATATTCCAATGAAAGATAAGGTCGCATTTGAGTAGTCTTCGAGTATAGTAATCCTATGACTAACCTATGTGACAATTCTATATACACAGTCTTGAATCAATATCACCCTTATGAGGATGGTGCATTCGTTCTAGAAATCGCATAAGGGGATACATGGGTCTTTGATTTCTTTCGGTTAAGGCTTTTCGCATCATGATACCTACAACGACCGTGTCATTGGTCCTGAGTAGGGACCAACTCAGATACTTATTTGTCTATAAAAACATGTTCACTCCCTAACCGTACGGTAGTCATACCCAGGGAACACCATATGTCTCCTCCTCTTCCTTGAAACATCCGAGGAGTGCAAACGTTTATATACGATGTTATTTACGATTCATATGGGATGATCGAAATCCCTTTGGGCCGTTGTAAAAATGTTAATTGGTAACGGTCTCCTACATATGTAGGAGAATGATGCATGAGATACCCTGACTTTCATCCGACGCTTCGATACAAGTGAACGATACCCTACTCTCGTAACCAAGAGTTATACATTAAACGGTGTTGCTTGTCCTTGTGAGTATACGAGGAGTAAATTCTCTATATCAGGGGAACATTGTTGAAACACCCCTTGTCTTCCTTCGACAGGTTGGTACCTTCAATTGAGTTTCATTTTATTCGATTTAAATGCGTAATCGCGAAATACGATGTCACCAAGAATCCCAATTTTTTCGTTATTTTCGAGTCACTAAAATTCTTATGCTACCTAAAGACAAGAATGGGAGAAATCTTAAGTATGATACTATATATATATATATATATATATATATATATATATATATATATATATATATATATAAATGTGTATTTGTACCACCTAATTCCAAAATTAAGAACTACCCCGCATGAAGTAACATGGTCAAAACTAAACTCACATTGAAAAGAAGTAATCATGAGTCGTCCGAATATCGTAATTGGTGTCTTTTGCGCGCTAAACCCGGGGAAAGTTAAACCATAAATCAAGTAGTCCCGATCATTCCAGATAAAGGTACTAGCGAATCTTTCGAATACGTTGTCACACCCTCAAAAATCCACTTGCAGAGTTTTACCGCGAGGCGCGTGACAAACCAGGATCACAATCATTAGTCATACTGAAGGACCACTATATGAGTTTAAAAAAAATATTCTTGTTTGCTCATTAATGAGAAAATATTGTTTGCGGAAGCGTAATAATTACAAAGCCAAAATAGGTAATGTAATTTAAAGTTGTGTCTAAATATTTGATGAAATCAATGCGACACCATAATACATCCTAGTCCTGATGTGTGCTACCTTAGCAACCTGAGAAAACACGTAAAAGTCAAGTGTCAACAATTATGATGAGTGAGTTCACAGGTTTTAGTTTACAGATATAAGATAAGTTGTTTCCACTGGTTCAAATCCGAAACCAGTATGTGATTATAGGTAACCCCTGATCTAAACCCGAATTAGAATGTTCAAGTTTCCGATTCAAAACCTGAATCGTGTTGGTATAAGTTGTTCCCGATTCAAAACCCGAATCGTGTTGCTATAAGTTGTTCCCGATTCAAAACCCAAATCGTCTTGTTATAAGTTGTTCACAATTCAAAACCCGAACCATGTTGTTATATTGATTAGCAGTTTATGTTATATGTTTAGGTAGCTAGCCTAGGTTATGTCAAAGAAGTGTTCGATCCGAAGCTGACGTTGTTGCCCCTGTTGTGCTAGGTCTATCACCAACCATAGCTAAGTGTTAGGCAAATTCTACATCCGTGACCATCAACGTTCGGTCTAACTGGCGCGACCAGCACGAGTGGGCTTGTCGGGCCCAGTAGTACTACCAACAATTCCCTCACTATAATCCAATACTAACGGATCGTAAGTTTAAGGGGACTGACATGTGATATGGTGCTTCCTTGTGACCATAACTGTAACATAACCCTAATAGTTGTGACGTTACTTACCATAACATTATGACATTACTTTACCGTAATGTAGCGCATGCTTTCTCCCCCTGTGTTTTTAAAACATTTAAAACAGTAGGGGTCGTGAACTCAACTTTGATAGCTCGGTTAGAATTTTAAAGTGATTATGAGTTCAGGTTGGTCAATCACGTCCTAATATGGTTACCATTTAGTTTATTAGTGTGCTCATGTAAGACACGAAATCTATACACGTATCTTAACACGAATCATGCAATCATGTTGACAACTTATATATATATTCCACGTATAATCATCTATGATCATGGCACACAACAAGTTATATAACATTTAAGTCACCATAAAACGGGTTCGGCTATTCACATATAGCACAAACAAACATCCAGATGCACATATAACAACTTATTGTGTTTCAGCTTAAGTGTCCAGAACTGGGCTATTTTCGGGTATTTTTATAAAATAGTTCCCATATTTCAAAAAATGCAATTAATCTACAAAACGTGTCAAACGGTCTGCAAAACTTTGTGTAAAATTTTCCAGCCCTAACTCATGACCGATTATTTATAAAAAAATCATTTACTAGGCTGCATTTAGATTCGTCACTTTCTGACTGCAGTCCACGGAAAAATTCATTTAAAAATAGCCACCCGATTGACGAAATTTCAGTGGGAGATTTTCGGCGACACCTGTGTCCAACTACTGTATGAATTTCATGACCTAATTTCTATCCAGATTACGAGATATGACAAAGCAAACAACACGTAAATTCTGCAAAAAAAAATGCAGCTTCAGCTGCTGCACGAAATAATTATTTTAAAATAGTAAACGACCTCAGAAAAATGCGATTCCATAGCCATTAAAAGTGTTACTCAAAATCCTATGGTTTAGTATTTAAAATCTGTTTTTCGTTAGGTTACGACTCGTTTACAGCCAACTGAAGTTGGCTGTAAATACTAATCAGCCTACAGTTTCGCAATCGTATGATACTAGAACGCGTTATAACAATCCTACGACACCATAATGCATCCTAGTCCTGATGTGTGCTACCTTAGCAACCTGAGAAAACATGTAAAAATCAAGTGTCAACAATTTGAGTGAGTTCACAGGTCTTAGTTTACAGATATAAGATAAGTTGTTTCCACTGGTTCAAATCCCAAACCAGTATGTTATGATAGGTAACCCCTGATCTAAACCCGAATTAGAATGTTCAAGTTTCCTGATTCAAAACCTAAATCGTGTTGGTATAAGTTGTTCCCGATTTAAAACCTGAATCGTGTTGGTATAAGTTGTTCCCGATTCAAAACCCGAATCGTGTTGATATAAGTTGTTCCCGATTCAAAACCCGAATAGTCTTGTTATAAGTTGTTCACAATTCAAAACCCGAACCGTGTTGTTATATTGATTAGCAGTTTATGTTATATGTTTAGGTAGCTAGCCTAGGTTATGTCAACAAAGTGTTTGATCCGAAACTGACGTTGCTGCCCCTCTTGTGTCAGGTCTATCACCAACCATGGCTAAGTGTTAGGAAAATTCTACATCCGTGATCATCAACGTTCGGTCTAACTGGCGCGACCAGCACGACTGAGGCTTGTCGGGCTCAGTGGTACTACCAAAAATTCCATCGCTATAATCGAATACTAACGGCATCATAAGTTTTAAGGGGACTGACATGTGATATAGTGATTCCTTGTGACCATAACCGTATAACATAACCCTAATAGTTGTGACGTTACTTTACCGTAACATTATGACATTACTTTACCATAATATAGCGCATGCTTTCTTCCCCTGTGTTTTTAAAACATTTAAAAGAGTAGGGGCCGTGAACTCACCTTTGATAGCTCGCTTAGACTTTTAAAGTGATTATGAGTTGTGGTAGGTCAATCACGTCCTCATATGATTACCATTTAGTTTATTAGTGTGCTCATGTAAGACACGAAATCCATACACGTATCTTAACACGAATCATGCAATCATGTTGACAACTTATTATATATATATATATATATATATATATATATATATATATATTCCACGTATAATCATCTATGATCATGGCACACAATAAGTTATATAACATTTAAGTCACCATAAAATGGGTTCGACTATTCACAGATAGCACATACAAACATCCAGATGCACATATAACAACTTATTGTGTTTCAGCTTAAGTGTCCAGAACTGGGCTGTTTTCAGGTATTTGTATAAAATAGTTCCCATATTTCAAAAACTGCAATTAATTTACAGAATGTGTCAAACGGTCTGTAAAACTTTGTGTAAAATTTCCAGCCCTAACTCATGACCGATTATTTATAAAAAATTATTTACTAGGCTGCGTTTAGATTCGTCACTTTCTGACTGCAGTCCATGGAATAATTCATTTAAAAATCATTAGCTTCCCGATTGACGAAATTCCAGTGGGATATTTTCGGCGACACCTGTGTCCAACTACTGTATAAATTTCATGATCTAATTTCTATCCAGATTACGAGATATGACACAGCAAACAACACGTAATTTCTGCAGAAAAACGTAGCTTCAGCTGCTGCACAAAATAATTATTTTAAAATAGTAAACGACCTCAGAAAAATGCGATTCCTGCGCCATTAAAAGTGTTATTCAAAATCCTATGGTTTAGTATTCAGAAAATCCGTTTTTCATTAGGTTACGACTCGTTTACAGCCAATTGAAGTTGGCTGTAAATACTAATCAGACTACAGTTTCCCAATCGTATGATACTAGAACGCGTTATAACGATCCTCCCTCAAGGGGAATGGAGGATTAGGGTTTTGTAATTTATAAACTTGCTTTTATTTATAACTCAAACTTTTTCTCCAAGAAACACAAGGGGGGTTAGGTGTATGGGCTGAGAAAGGGTAAGGGGGTGTCGGGTTAGGTTTACTCGGGTCGCGAGGTGTGTGGTAGCGGGTTGGGTTCGCGCAAGGTTGAAACGGTTTGAGCTCAGGTTCGGCTTTTTAATGGAACATATAATATAAGCCGTTAAATAACTAAACACATATTATAATGTGACAATATTCACGGCATGAGTTTATTTTGTGTATGTATATCTGAAAGATTAAATCGTATAAATACAAAGGACGATACCTGATTTTTCTGGGATGTCACATTATCCCCAAGTTGAAAGAATTTTCATCCCGAAAATTGAATAAGCATGATTTTGAAAACGTTGGAATAAGAGAGATATTTCTGAGTTGTCACATTCTCCCATGTTACTGAAATTTCGTCCTCGAAATTTAGGCTAAGGTATACACTATACTCCAGTTATGGGTTCGTCCATAACACGTTGTTACGCGTGTATGTACGCGGTTTCACATAAATTTACAAGATGAACATATAAGTCACATAACATATAACTTCACATAATTTGTATTTATTCAATTGCCCGGGAATAGTATTCATGTTGTTTGCTAATGTTCGAGTACATACTCCTGTGTGATTCCGTAATTCCCTGAATTACCGTTACGCAAGTGTTTGTGTACTAACCGACACACTTAATTATCCCTAATCAAGTAAAATGCAAGAATGAATGTTTGAGATAACAGACTTTGTGGTAACGTTGTTAACCTGAAAATGTCGGGTGTTACATCATCCTCTTATTGAAAGAATTTTCGTCCCGGAAATTTAGCCTATGGTACTTTTAGGACCATGATTGAAGTTCGTTGCTAAGGAGAGAGTAAAAACATATGGCGGTACAATGAGATGGGACAAAATAAAACAACATGATTGTGATGATTCAGTTATTCATACGAATAAGTTACAAGGAATTATATAGGTACAGAATAGTCAATTGTCGTAGCAACCAAATCGATTCTAGCAAGAGTAAGTGTACATAAGTGTGACTAGCAAGAACTATAGAAAGCCACTTACAATGTAGGTGTACACGAAAGTAAGGAGATGACGCAATTTCAAAATGGTATCATGGTATTGAAGTCTAGTGGTCCAGTTTTTTTTTCACGAATAAGATAGCATAGCATACTGCCTAGTAACCAGGTATAGCTATTGTCATGGAAATGACATCAAAGTTCAGAATTTTCGTAGGTGAAGCTTCTATGGCTTGAAGGGGTCGTAATATAACGAAGTGAATTCTTGCATATTGATTTCGAATGGAGTTTACATTAGGCTATCAATATACACTGATACATGTCATTTTGTCTGTGGTCTTAAGTATAATTATAAGTTGATTTGATGGGAGCTCGATAATCAAGAATGTCATAACAAGTTATGTCAAGCATCGGAGAATGGGAGATGCTCACAAGAGTTGGAACACCGGTGTGTCATACACGGTATAATGTTGACTGGTGTATTTAACATATATGGCGGGGGGGGGGGGGTTGCACAAAATATAGTTTAGGTGAGCTCAACACATTTTTTATCATAGAGCGATCAGAATATTAAGGAGCCAACACTTCACATATCAAATGTATCTAATGTATATTTTAAGGTTACTCAAATGGACACGAATGTCATACGTCATAGACGAAGGGTCAACAAAATAAACCGAACTGGAATTGTGTTAAGGGAGTTTGTTAAAGGCCAAATTACTCAAATTCTAGGATCACGTGTAGAGCACCACCGGTAACTTACCCAACGTAACCGGGGTGGAAATAGTTCAAAGTGAGTGTAAGAGGGATTTGTTGTTATGAGGCATCGCTACCGAAGATCAGAAATGGTACAGTTACCCCTACAAGATAGTAGTGATGATGCCATTGTACGTAAGACTTCTAGAAAGGAATAATATTGATTCTATGAAACTGGTGATTTGGGTAGATTTATCAACGGATTGGATGAAAACTCAAGTCGGGCATTATGCCCTTTTTTTAGGATGTTAACGTCACGACGATTTAATATGGAGGGAAATTAGATTTTTGGTTAAAACTGATTATGACATTTTGGTTGTAGTTGATTGTAATAGATGGACAACTTTCGGTCGAAGAACGATAAATACGAACAAAGAAATCAATGAAACTGTACATTAGTATGGCAATTGCACACGGAATGGGTGTTAACCTTGGCATACTTCATGAAGGTAGAAAATTTTATTTTATGCTCCTACACTTGATGAATTTATGTATGGCTACTCGCTCCTCAAGTAATGTTCGTAGAAAGTGATTTAGCCATGCGAGGATTAGCATATAACAAGGTTGGTCAAGACTATGACATTGATTTAAGCACAAAAGATAATACCTGAAGAATATACCAAGACGCGATTGTCATCAATCCGTTCTTCATAATTTTTTTAGAATCACTAGTGAGAAAGTAAATCTGATGATGTGGATGTAGTTGGTCTCGCACAAGCGGTATAAATAGAAATAAAATGACAATGCTAGTCATTGGAAGTGCTAAATTGAAGGTGTTGACGCAAAGAGAGTTATGTAGCAAAGTAATGGTTCGTTGTATTCGTAGTGCTCCGGTTCAATTGTAGCGTTCTCCACAGTCGTCGACCTTACCCGCATGTGAATAAGAATGGATTTACTAAAATCCATGTATAATTTGAGTGTGTAATTAGTCGAACATGTAGGCAACCAAGTTTGAAGGGTTGAACTAAAACGTGTGTATTAGGAACATCGCATACGTTGCCATGAAATTTCATTACAAGGGCGGGAAAATATATTCGAAAAATAGTATGGTCATAATAACAATACATCACCATCTTCAAAGTCCAAAAAGTGATCACCAAGTATCAAAAAGACGAGTTCACCAATACATCACCATCTTCAAAGTCCAAAAAGTGATCACCAAGTATCAAAAAGACGAGTTCACCAAGTTCTTTAAAAATTTGAGCACACATTTGATGGGAGTTTATGCATAAAGTTTCAAAGATGCAGTGCGACCATGAACATGGAGTGAGAGCTGCGTCTACGTCAACAACAATAACTAATTGTCGCATTAAACAGTAAGCGTCCACCAGTGCAACAGCTAGGGGATAGACTAGCTTAGAAGGGAAAACTGTTATGGAATAATGAATCTACCAATACAAGGGGTAAGATTATTTTGTAGACCATCAATTTCATCTGGGTGTTGATAAACTTGTATCTCTGTCTTCCAATGTTCTTGAGAAGAAGAAACCGTTTTGTGGAAATATGCTCGCAAAGTTAGGTATGCGGGTACGTAAATCAGGTTAGACTAAAGATTAGTCAAAAGACACAGAGTAGTAGGGTCAAAGGAAATTTTGTGGTTAAGCGTATGGGATAAAGTGTAAACATACGAGAGATTCTTCATATTTCGTTTAAGCGCTGTGCTGAAAGGTTTACACTAAAAGTCTGGTAGGGTTTAAACCATAATGACAGGTTCTGAGGGGAATCTTAGTTTCACTAAGACTCTTACATGAGTAAAATAAAATAGAAAAGATAATAATGACAATAATAGTAATATTGAGGGATTCCATTCACGATAGCTTATTGTGCCCGATAATATCTTGAATTTAATTGTTGTGTCCATCACCTACTAAACACATTTAATGGTACCAGTTAGTTGTCACACCCTCGCTGAATGGATTATGAGAACTTCTACCGATAATGAAAGTTTTTAACGAGGAATTCACAGGTTAGGACAATTTATACACACACAAGGTTTCATAAGGATTCACATGCATCGCAAATTACTATTACGTGTGCACCCGTAATGATAAGTTGATTTGCATGCTCACCCGAGTTCGACCTATCTTGTGTCAAAATGTCCCACGGATTAAATTGTCAAGTATTGTCAAAATGATAAGGTTATCAAAAGCTTAGTTAATTAGCCAAATGTTGATCAACTAGGAGTTATATCAAAAAGAGAAATATGGAATCGATTGACCTGAGTACCCACTCAAGTTGAAACACACCATGTAAATCCAATCCAACGGATTATAGATGTAAAAGTGCACATGGAACAAACATGCACATAAATGATGACTTCGAGAGTTAAAACTGATTCATTAACATATGTTACTAGAAGCCGTCCGAGTTAGAAGAAAGTTCGAGTATGCAATGAGCATGGCGCTCCGACTTCATGGTTAATCCATCTTCAAAAAAATATATATCAACCAAAGATGTGAATCAGGGTTCGGGAAAATAAAAATGATGACATCTCAGTGTCAACGGATTTACACAAAAATGTGTGCAAGGGTCTGCCCTAACGCATTGAGCCTCAAGGGAGGCCCACGTGCTCAGGTTGATGAAAAGTAAATCTAGTGGGCCGGGGTGTTGTTGGTAGGTGGATATGGGACACGTTTTCGATGAACCAAACTCCCAAGAGATATGTGTCAATGTTGGATGTCGTCTCAATCATGGACTTGAGAAATCTCACCATACCCGATAGTACCATCGGTAGGCTCAAGCCAGTGAGTTGTTCATTTATGTAGTGTAGGAAGAGGTAAAGATGATTGTGATGTGAGAAACTCCTCCAGAGGCTCCGTCTCACGACTCTCGGACAGGATTAGATACTGGTTGTTGGCACTCCCAGGAACGTTGCCACTAGGGATGAAGATACAAAGAGTTTGGTGTGTTCCTCGTTAGTAGAGGTTAAGTGGATGATGTAGACATGCCCGCAATTTCAATGTAAGTTTTGTTGCCATGTGTGTAGGCATATCATGTATGAGTGTTGGTGCAGAATGTCTATGTCTTAGTTTTATATCGAGTCTGTATAGATTAGAGTTGAATAGGCTAGTGAAACGAAGTATTTATGTAAATATGGGACAAGTTCGCTGGTGAAGGTTTTGTGAAGTCAAGTTCGCCCGAACTTCAACACCCTCCAACGAACTTGTGGCCCTATAAATAGCTAGCATGTCTCATTCATTTGTAACTTTGGCATCTTTGAGGCGAAGCTCTGTCAATTTGGAGACTCGACGTTATATCAATAAAATTGACGATTAATTAACTAATTCTTGTTGTTTGGTAATCATGTCGTAATATTTCCGTTATTATGGACATTAGATATCAAATCTAGGTTCCTATGCTATCAGGATCGGTCCTACAAGTGGTAGCGGAGCTAGAATAGCCTGATTTGATTGATATCAAGACAAGAACACTTCTAATTCTACTCCATTCTTCTATTTTTCGTAACTTTTACCCAAAAATGAAGAAATCATGGGCAAATTCTGTCCAATTTTGATTATGATATGTTAAATACATCATAGATAAACCCCTGAGAGTTTGGAAACAAAAATCACATGAATTGGTGTGAAATTGTTGCAAAAACCATGTTTTTCAAACACACTTGGATCGAACTTGTTAGCCAAGTTCGGCCGAACTTGCCTTAGAAACTCACTTTTTGAGTGAATTTCTATCAAGTTTGCTCGAACCTGAGGAGTTTTTGAAAGTATTTAAGCTAAGTTCGCTCGAAGTTACTAAAAATTCATTGATATTTTATCATGTTCGACCGAATTTGATAAAATTCAAGAAAGTTTACATAAGTTCGCCCGAACTTGCGAGTTTCTTATAAATCCCAAACTACAAGTTCGTTCGAGGTTGCTCAGGGATGTTTTCAAATCAGGATACATAAGTTCAACCGAACTTGTGTATTAAAACTGAAATTCTTCATTTTCAAGCTACAAGTTCGACCAAACTTGTAGTAAACATAATTGTTTTCAAAAGTTTCAACGTGTTTTCAGTAACGTGTCTCGATATTCATGATGGATGATCTACAGAGAGCGTTCATGTCAGGAGTGGGTACATCCAATGCTAATGTGATACAACAAGTCAATCTAGACAACGAAATGGGCACGTCCGTTAAACCGCCAAAATTAATGAGCATGGACGAGTATGAAGGATGGAAGGAGAAATTTACTTATTGGGTTCAGGCCATGCATTTCCAAGGCTGGGTATCGATTGAGAGAGGTTATACTGTTCTGTTAGATGAACATCAGCAAGTTCTAGAGAAGTACAAGTACTCCACAATTCAAAAAGATGAGTACATTTCTAAGAAAAAGATGATTAGCCTCATTCAACAATATTTTAAAGAGGATATTCTGGTCTTGTTGCCCGAATATACTGTAGGACCGATCCTTATAGCATAGGAACCTAGATTTGATATCTAATGTCCATAATAGCGGAAATATTACGACATGATTACCAAACAATAAGAATTAGTCAACTAATCGTTAACTTTATTGATATAACGTCAAGTCTCCAAATTGATAGAGCTTCGCCTCTAAGATGCCAAAGTTACAAATGAGATTGACATGCTAGCTATTTATAGGAGTTGAAGTTCACTGGAGGTGATTGAAGTTCGGGCGAACTTGACTATGTCAAGTTTGGCCAAACTTAACTTCATATGCATATCACCAACGAACTTGGCTCCAATTTACATAAATGCTACATTTTGCTAGCCTATTCAACTCTAATCTATACAGACTCGATATAAGACTAAGACATAGACATTCTACACCAACAGACTCCCCCTTGGATATCGTCTTCGTCTTGTATCAGTCTTCAAAAACTCTATCTTCAAATAAACATTAACGAACATGACCGAAGAAGTTCTTGTAAGGCTTCTTTTGTCGTTCCTACTTCGGATCTGGCGTCTGATCTGTAGGAGGCACTTTGTTCATGAACTGAAACCTTCTAAGCCTTGCCGCCCTACCTTTTTCGTGTATAGCTTCTAGACGCTTCTCTTCTTTCAGAAATTCAACTCGCTCTAGCTCTCTCCAGTTTGTTTCCCACATCCTTCCAGAGTTAACTTCTCGATCATAGCATACATTAACGACCCTTTGATATTGCAAGTCTTGTTCTTTCTCACGTTCTTCGAATACTATCTTGCTATAAAACAAGCACTTGATGTCTTCTCTCGAGTAATCCACTAACCACATCGGGTCTAGTATCCTGATTGTTCTCCACAACCCCCTCATGCCTTGAAACCCCAATATCTCAACTCTTTCCTTTATGATATCCAGATGTTCTTCAAATCATAACACAATAACAGCTTCACATGTGGTTGGATCTATCTGCCACCACTTGAATACTGGATAGAAATTTTGCTCAATCGGCATCAACGGCATGTTTCTCCTTGTCTTGGTCGTTTCATAATCAACGGTATATCTTTTTCCCTGTCTTCTTATTTGTTTTGATGTGACGTCTTGGAATAAACGGCTTCCAATACTTAAACCCCTTTGTCGCTTCAAACTTGATCACCTTCCATAATAACTGATCAATAAATTTCATATGATATGTGACATTCACAGTTTGAACAAGCTCCTCCACATCCCAGTACGGTAGTGTCTTGAAATCTGCTAAGTATTTGAAGTATTGCACTCCAAACTCACGTTTTATAGCATACACATTCAACTCCTTGAACCAGCCCCAACTTAGGATATCCCCAAATGACACATCTTTATCTCTGGTAAAGAATGCTAGAGGACGTCGAAACTTACGTTCGCGCGACATCTCTTTGAACTAGGACTTCTTAGCTTCAGCTATTTCATCCTTCGTCATTGGTTTCGGAACTTTACCTTCACGTATCGATTCTTCGATTTTCTCTTTCAACATATCTTCATTTAATTGCTTGTACATCTCCTGGAAAATCAAAAAACTATCAGTGATAGGACCAACGTACTTCGCAGTTTCATCTCTTTCATCATCAGAAGACCAATCCTCTACTATCACCCCGTTATACTCACCAGCTTCAAACCTTCGTATGTACTGATAATCATTTGGCTCAAATGTGTTAACATTCAACACTTGCTCTTCAAAATCTAAGTCAAGTATTTCAGCCTCAACTTCAATTAACTTTGCCAAATCTTCTTTAGTGTAATTGTGCACGTACTCGCCTTCCTCTACGTTATGTTCAAGCATCAATATCATAGGCTTTGTCGGAACGGCAGCAACAGGCTTTGCAGATCTATCACCATCAATCATGTCTATATCATCAGTAGGCCCTTTTTGCCCTAACTCCCCCTCAATTTGATCATCCATCTTGTTTGATTCATCATCCATTAGAGAAGAAAAATCAAAATCATCAGAGACTTTTGCATCACTGATTTTCATACTAACTCCTCCCTGATCATCATCATCATCATCATCATCCGCATTATTCCAATCTTCATAATCAGAATCATCTTTCTTGTCGTCATCATTTTTATCCTCATCTTCTGCTTCTTCATCGTCCTTTTCTTCAGATGTAATTACAGTATCAGAAGGCTTGTTAGATTCGTCAACCTTAGCATATCGGACTCAGAAGCTTTTTCAACTTCATCAACAGGTTTTTCGGTAGCTTCGGATGATTTAAGTGCTTCACCTTCAACACCTTTACCCTTACCACTAGCTGCGAGTTCTTTATCAGATCTTTCTTTAGCCTCTTACCTATCTAAACGGTCGTACTCAGCAATGAAATCAATCCCAAGAGTACTAGAGAAAACTTTCTGCATCCTTGTAAATCTACGATCATTTAAGGCTTGAATCGTCTTTAGCTCAGCAATTTCTGTCTGCAGATTTTCGTTTGCATCTTGCAAACTCTCAATCAATGCTTTGAAAAACTCACGTTCACTTTCTAACACTTTAACTTTATCATCCAACATCTCTTTCTCCACTGAGCTTTGATTTACTTTCTTGATAAGCTCGGCTTTTTCTTCTTCATTCTTGGCAACTTTATCTTCCAATTCTTTGACACACTTTTCTAGAACATCAATATCTGTGTCAGGGAAGAACTCATCCAAATCCTGAAGATCCACTGGTTCATTTGGAATATCACCAAATAGATTTGCCTGTGAAGCTTTCGGTATTGATTTAGGAGTAGCTTTTCTTGGAGTTGATCTCTTTGGAGTTGATTTTGGTGTAGACCCTTCAAGTTGAGCTGCTTTTGGATCAGGTGATTGAATCATTGGAACTTCCAATAAACCGGACTCAGGAGGTTCTTGTGTGACTCCAGGACGTTTAGCTTCAGATGTAATGACAACAGGAGGTTCTTGTGTTACTCCTTTCTCCTGTGCGCCAGAAGGTTCTTGTGTAACTTCTGCACTTTTCGGCTTTCCTTTGTATCGACGACTAGCAGGTTTCTGAGATTTCTTTGCTTTCTTCCTGCCTTTTGCCTGTGGAGACCCTGTAGTCTTTGTCGTTGAAACTGTAGCAGACTTCACACCCTTAGTTTTTTTCTTGGGTCTTTCCTTGTGAGACTCTTTTTCAAGATTTGGATCAAAATCAACATCAGTCTCTTTGACTTTTTCTGCCTCAGTCTCTGCTATTGTCTTCTAAGTAATCTTCTCGAGAGAATCATCAAAATCATCGTCGTTCTCGGAAGTAGCTAATATAACATCATCTTCTTGAGTCATTTTCTCGACTTCTTGACTCTTAGTAACAATAGCAGCACTAGAACCAGCTTCAGCTTGAACATTAACATGTTCGTCTTCATCCACAAGCATTGTATCAACTTTCTTAGCCGCTCGCTTCTTTTTAGGCTTTTCTACTTCGGCTTTTAGAAACCATTCACTTCGAGCTTTAGGCTTGAAGGCTTTAAACCATTCCTTCTCATCATTTAATTCTTTCTCATCACCGCTACCATATATTCTCCATTTGTTGTCAGCCAGCGCAATATAATTTTCATCTTTAATGCCCCAAATACTGGCTTTGCTACCGGTGCTGAATCTTGCTTTTGAAACTTTATAAACTTCTTAACAGCAGTATCATCAAGGTGACTGAGATATAAGACGTCATTCGGATCACGTGCAATGTTTGTGAACTTCTCATTGACATATGCGTAAAAACAAGCTTAGAATAATTGAACGGCTTCTTCAGAATTAACGCTGTTGCCATGCAGGCCATGTAATCTTGCACATCGTCTAGGCCTAGTTTACGGTGACTGAAAGTATGAATAATAGCATGCGTCATGAACTTATAAGGGTTAGGAACTTCCCTTTTCTTTAGAGTCGGCTTATTTACACTGCCCTTGTAACCCATCCTGAAAAACAACCCCTCACCATCTTTTCATATAAGAAAATAGGATCGTCTGTGTCATCATTAAATTGCAAAATCCTTCGAATATCGTCTTCAGTAACAGTGCTCTTCTTTACTTCATTCCCAACTTGAACATATGAAATAATAGTCTTCTTATCTTCGCTGAGACTCGCATTCATCCAGAAGTGATAAGTGTGCGAACGATAAGATACAATGCTCTCCGTGATAGCTCGATGTATAGGACACTCCTTTAAGAACTTTAGGATGCTTTCGTACTCCTTCAGCGATGGACATATTGTCTTGTCGAGCGTGATACAAGTATTATGGAACTTAGGAAAATCCGTAGAAATCACCCGCGCTGGTACTTGAGCCTGAAATACGACGCAAAATAATTAGCACGCTTTTCGAGAAAAAGTTACAAAAATTTTCAACACATTAACATCGGTTCGAGCGAACTTGATGTGGATAATACAAACTGATTTTAGTCAAGTTCACCCGAACATGTATAACAACATGTTCAATACACCGAACATAAGTTCGGGCGAACTTATGCTCAACACAATTTTCAAATATCAAACCATAAGTTTGGGCGAACTTCTATTTTCTTCATTAGTTCTGAATTAAATCTAAGTTCGGTCGAACATGAATTTTGATCAGTTTTAAACAAGTTTTATATACAAGTTCGGTCGAACTTGATAACAAGTTCGGCCAAACTTGTTATCTCCTTCATTAAACCTATTAAACCAAAACATAAGAATCTGATCAAAATTTATCATTCATTCATGGTCGATTCATGTTGATTATCATTGTTTTAAGTTCAATAGGTCCAATATATCCTAGATCTATCTGAATATAACATATTAGATCTGAGATTTCAAATTTGAGTTCATTCAATGGTTTAAATCTCGAATTATTACCTCTTCCATTGAGAATGGTGTGCAAATCACGACAATCAATATAAATTTCGGCAGTATAACGACCCTAAATTGCCAATTTCACACAAACGCTCACAAGTCTCAAGTTCGCTCAAAGGATTCTTGGGTGCAGGTAATGAGTTCGGCCGAACTTGCTTGATATAAATACCCTAGCAAGTTCGGGCGAACTTGCAAGCCCATGAATAAAGCCCACTCAAGTCCGGGCGAACTTCTCTTTTCACAAACAACCATCAGTCACAAGTTCGGTCGAACTTGTTTAGTTGTTAAACTTTTATTAGTTTAGCAAGTTTGGTCGAACTTGCCAAACCCTATTTTCAAAATTTTCAGTCTTTTTACAATTTAGTCCCTGAATTTCCACTTTTTACCAGTTATGAAAATCCACTCAATTGACCAAGTCCAAGTTAATGACCTTGGTTAATGGATTTGTCCGCCGACTCCAAGTTAATGACCCCGGTTTGACCCGTTATGAACAAACTGATGATAATTTTCAAAATTAAAGTTTCAAATTAATGAACTTTTCATTGTTTTGGCTTATTAAATTTTACAGATTAGCTCTCGGCTCGTTCTCAAAGAAATTCCCACCAGTTTAGCACCTTACCAGACTTCGAAGATCCGTTCTCCAACATTGGTTTGCTGAAAAACAATATAGAAACAAAATCTTTTTGTATTTTTGTAAGCTTATGCTAAAACACACTGAAAATATTTTTAGATTTAATCTGTAAAGCAAATAAACTATGTACAGGACAATATAAACTATGTAAAAAATATTTACAAACATATTTTTGTGAATTCATGTCTAAGGATCATATCAGTTGATTAAGACATATCACCAGTACCGTTGACCCTTAGATGACTTTAAGTTTTAAACTTGTTTACCTAGATTGTCGATATGTGTGTCCACTTAAAGTTTACCACGTTTCTCAACTGTTCCAAGATATGTTAAGGTATGATTTATGAAACTTGACTTATCTGTGGTCCAACTTCTTGAATATACTCCCGTATCAAGATTCCCTAGATTTCATCTTACAGGTGAATATAGCATAATTGATATCTGTATCTGGGTTAATGCGAGACCTTGAGAGCTCAGGTTAGTACTACCGTACAGACAAAGAGATGAAGGCTCGTCTTTAGGGTGTGTTCCAATTAAGGAATCTTTCTAGCACTGCAAATGATTAGATCTTTCGATACTTTTCAAGTTTTCATGCAGTTTAGGGGTTTATAGCGAAAGTATTATAGAAGTTCTAGGCTATTGCTTCCGCAAATTCAGAAGAACTTGTATAATACCGCATATATCAACTATCTATAAAGACCTCGTATCTCATAATCAGGCAATCTCTCAAACAAAATTTCGGAGTACTAAGTCCATATATCCAAGATATGTTAATCCACAAGATTAAGCAGTTGTAAAATTTAGTTTATATCTCGAAAATAGTTTACTGAACCTGTTAAGCCTATCGACACATCCATAGTAAGAATTGTTTATCACTTTTTAAACTTTACATTTCTTTAGCATACTTTGATAGTCCACTGATGTACTATCATTTCCTTTTTGTGACACTGAATTCCTTTTGTCTTTTTCAATGTTTTTGTACTTTTTGCATTTTTCATATGTTTTTTAATTTTAAAATTTTTAAATGTTTTTGTATTTTCTCTAACATTTCTCCCCCTAAAATCAAAAACATATTTATGTATTTTAGTTTTAAAAAAATCCCAAACGAGAAAGATGTTGACAAACCAATGTGGATCACGCGAACTCGTCATCCGATCCATATTCAACCTCAGCGTCCGCACCTGTTAGCAAATTTTTCATACCATTAATTCTTAAAAAGTATTTAAACCGTGATAATGAAAATGGTTTGGTATAAAAATCAGCATTTTGTTCGTCGGTGTGGATTTTTTCAATTCACACCAACTTCTTTTCGTAGCAGTCACGAATGAAGATATAACGAATTTCAATGTGTTTTGTGCGTGAGTGATGAACCGGAATTTTGGTTATATCAATGGCTGCCTTATTATCAACATACAGTGGAGTGTCGAGAAATTGCAAACCATAGTCTCTCATCTGCTGTTGTATCCACAGAATCTGTGAACAACACCTGGAGGCCGAGATATACTCAGCTTCACAGGTACAAAGAGCGACCGTAGTCTGTTTCTTACACTGCCAGGTTACCATTCTTGTTCCGAAGAACTGGCATCCCGCTGTAGTCGATTTTGAATTCAACTTATCTACACCAAAATCAGAATCAGCATATCCTGTCAGATCGAAGTTATCATTCTTCGGGTACCACAAGCCGGTGCTTGGACATCCCTTCAAGTATCTGAAGATTCGCTTCACGATCTGCATGTGTGATATTCTCGGGATGGACTGATATCTGGCGCAAAGGCAGGTAGGATACATGATGTCTGGGCGCGATGCCGTCAGATACATCAGCAATCCTATCATTGATCTGTAGAGCGTCTCATCAACTTTGGTTCCAGTTTCGTCGATGCAAATCCCGTGATTAAGATCAAGAGGAGTAGATAACGGCTTCGAGCTTTCCATATCAAACTTCTTCAAGATGTCGTGCACATACTTGGTTTGATGAATGAAAATACCATCTGGAAGTTGATCTACTTGCAATCCGAGGAAGAATTTCATTTCGCCCATCGAAGACATTTCGAACTTCTTCTTCATGATGCCCTCAAACTCCTTGCAAAGACTATTATTCGTTGATCCAAAGATGATGTCGTCCACATAGATTTCAACTATAATTAGATGACTACCAACTGCTCTGGTGAAGAGAGTACTATCCACAGTTCCTCTAACAAAGCCGTTTCCCATGAGATGTTGTGATAACGTCTCGTACCAAGCTCTCGGGGCTTGGTGTAAACCGTAAAGAGCTTTATCAAGAAGATATGCTTTCTTTTTGTTGAGTGGATCGACAAACCCTGGTGGTTGTCCGACGTACACCTTCTCACGTAATTTTCCATACAGAAAAGCTGATTTGACATCCAACTGATAGACTTTAAATCCTTTCCATACTGCGATTGCAAGAAATATTCAAACAGATTCTAAGCGAGCTACTGGTGCGTAGACTTCCGTGTAGTCTATCCCTTCCTGCTGGTGAAATCCCTTGACAACAAGCCGAGCTTTGTTTCAAACTATAACCCCTCGATCGTCTCGCTTGCATCTAAAGACCCATTTAGTATCAATTGCTTTCTGATTTTTAGGTAGGTCTACAAGCTTCCACACTCCTAACTTCTCGAACTTTAACGGTTCCTCTTGTATTGCTAGTACCCAGTTTTCATCGCCTAAAGCTTCAGAAACACTCTTTGGCTCTATCTGGGATATGAAACATGAATAATAGCAATACTCTTGAATTGGAGCAACATGAGTATAGAAACAACTCAAAGCTTTGTTTATTTGACTTCGTGTTCTCACACCAGCTTGTAATTCGCCTATTATAGAATTTGACGGATGATAAGAATATGATCTTGGCATCACTTCCCTGGAACAACCACAGTATTCTCTTGATTTGTGATATGTTGATCTACCACTACTTCAACTTCAGGAGCACTACTTGGGCTTGCTGATTCATTCATTAAACTTGTAATCTGCTCTGCTTCTTCATCTGAAGAAGATTCTCCATCGGCATCGATAGTTGGAGCCTCGTCCGGGTCTGAACTCCGTGCTTCAGAAAGATTAGGAATCACTGTAGTATTGACTGGTTCTGTAGTCGGTGTCACTTGTTCTGTTTGAGTTTCTTGACCACCGCTATTACTTGAACTAGCACCAGAAGAAGATGATCCCAACGTGGGTTGATTAACCACAATTGGTCTGGCGATTTTCTCTTGATTTTCTTATTGATGAAGATAAAATAACGCTGCAATTTCTTCATCGGATGGTTCTTCAGGCAAATCAAATGATTTCCACAAGTCTTGATAGTTGAATAACCATGCATCACCTTTTCTCTGAACAAGATCCGTATAGTTAAAACAATCAACATGTTGTGCTTCAATTACTCTTCTCAATGAGGAAATATACACTCTTCATAGCAGACTTGCATATCTAACAAAGAAACCTTCGAGTGATTTAGCCCCAAATTGCCATCTTGATCGATTACAGTACATGGCGCTCCAAATGGTTATAAGAACTTCAAATTCGGTTTCTGTCGGTTGATCATTTCAAAACAGGTCTTCTTCGTTGGTTTGAATGTTAAGACTCTGTTAAGTGTGTAGCAAGCCGTTGCAACTGCTTCACTCCAGAAGCTGACTGGAAGCTTTGAGTCTGCAAGCATGGTTCTTGCAGTTTCGATTAAAGTTCTGTTTTTCCTTTCAGCAACACCGTTTTGCTGCGGAGTGTAGGGTGCACTAAACTCGTGCAAAATCCCTTTAGCGTTGCAGAATTCCCTCATTTTTGTGTTTTTGAACTCAGTACCGTTGTCACTTCTAATGCGTCTTACCGGAAGATGGTACAGGTTCTCAAGTTTCTTGAAAAGAATCACTAAGTTTTCAAACGTCTCATCTTTTGATTCTTGGAAAAATACCCACGAGTATCGGGAATAATCGTCTGTTACTACCAAGCAGTAGAGATCTCCAGAGATGCTTCAGACATTCACTCGACCGAAGATATCCATATGAAGTCTTTCTAGCGGCAACTTTATCGAATTGAGAATCTTTCTTGGATGAGATTTCATGATCTGCTTTCCCTTTTTATACTCGAGGCAATTATCTGACATATGAAAACTTTTCAGATTCACACCATCCACCAAATCATTATGCACCAAATGATTCATCTTTCTCAAGTGAATGTGGCCCATCTTTCTGTGCCATAAGATTAACTCCTTCTCAGTAGCTTTCGAAATAAAACACTGTGCTGTTTTTTTGAAGAAGTAGTAGCATTTCCCATGTCAAGAACATACAAATCATTCTCTCTTGGTGCACGCATGAGTATCCACTCATCTGGTATTTTGAAACCTGGTTTGATGATTAGGCATTCTTTATCGTTGAAGTGGATGGTAAACTTCTTATCACAAATTTGAGAAATACTCAGAAAGTTGGTCTCAAGTCCGCAATGTAGTTCACTTGATCAAATGAAACAACTCCGTTTGAAAGCTTTCCCTCGGCGACAATCCTTCCACCTTGGTTTCTAGCAAATCCAACATATCCGCCGTTGATAGCTTTTATGTCGAACAAGAGTGCTTTCATTCCTGTCATATGTCTAGAAGCTCCACTATCCAGAATCCACTGCACATTTCAACAATTAGTTAAACAGGCGACCCAAGCCTTCTTGGTCTTGGGTTGAATTGGATAACCATCATCGTAATCAAATTCACACTCGTCAGCATAATCAAATTCATATTCATCATCTGGATTTTCTACGATGTTTATGTATGAAAAATTCACTTTCTTTTTGTCTTTCAAATATTTGACATTTTCAATTCTGATTTCAGATTTTAATTCTCTCATGTTATCACTATTCTTAACAGGCTCAGATTTAGTGATTTCAGATTTTGATTCTTTCATGTTATCACTAGTCTTAACAGGCTCAGACTTGGTGATTTCAAATATTGGCAACTTCCTTTTTGCAATCCAGGCTTGTGATTTCATGTTAGCCTTTTTGATGTAAAACTTTGTTTCGTTTGCATTTGAAGATTCACCTTTTTTGAAAATTGAATTTGCAATCTTCTTTTCAGATTTAGGTTTATCTTCAGGTTTTGATTCGTTTGTTTTCAAAATCGTGACCGGTTTTACAAACTCTGGTTGCTTTGGTTTCACAACATCTGAATTTTCTTTCTTTTGAAGATAAGCCAGTTTTGATTTCGGACATTTCCGTGCAATATGACCAACTTCGTTGCACTTGAAGCAAATCCGATTATCATGTGAGTGTCCTCTAGTGGATTTTACACCACTTGTGGCTTTCACCTTGTCTCGAAGTTCTTTCTATTTCTTAAACTTGTCGTTTGATTACTTCCCAATCAAACTCTCCTCATGAACCGTGTTTGTCCCATAAACGAATTTCATGTTTTATCTTTGTACTCATGAAATGGTGACATTTTCTTAACCGGTTCTTCTTCCTCATCTAGTCCCAACCCAGCTCTCCGGTTTTCCGATGATCACCACCCTTTCTCCGGTAGTTATTGTAATTTCTTTTGGGTTTACAATAGAATTTCTTTTCATTTTTCTCTAGGTCATCTGATGTGACTTCAACTAGTTTAAACAGTTTATCTAATTGATCTTCTTTGACATTCCAAATTGAAAAACTGTCATCAAAGTATAATCTATCAGGTTCCTTAACCTTGTACATGACAACGTTAGGATCATCACATAGATCATCTTCTGACGATGTATCGTCATTTTCGGAATTTGAATAAGAATTGTTCAAACTCGATGTGGCGCTCTCAAAGCTGCCATCATCAGAATCGTTCAGAACATTTTCAACCACCTTTTTCACTACAGTATTGTCATCATCTGATTTAGTATAGACTACATCAATGTTCTCTGGCAACTCATTTTTCTTTTCAGATAACAACTCAATGTTGAGTGCCTTATCCATCCCATCAACGATTTTGCGACAATACTTCTCGCATAAGGGAGGAGGAACATTGCTGTATTCTTTACCAATTTTCTTTTTAGGTTTTTCTTCCGATGAAATTGTAGGAAGAATGTGATCAATGACATATGCGTTAGTTGTGTAACTTCTATAAAGTTGTTAACACGTTCTGTTTCAATTTTCATGTCCTGGAGTTGTTGCTTGGTTTCATCAATGGTGTTGATATAAATGTTTATTGCTTTTTGTTTATCCATTACTGTACCTTTCAACATCCTTATAGTATCGTGTTGTTCAATATTCTTTCTATCGAGCTTGCCATAATCATCTTTCATTTTGTCATACGCTTCCTTCATTGTACGATAATCATATTTGAAATGTTCATTATGTACATTGAGTTCAGCGATGATTTGTGATTTTTTGGCGCATTCAGCACATGGCTCGATACATTTTGTGCAAGGTTTTACAACCTCCATAACTTGCACTTTGATAACTTCCTTACCTCTGAACCTACCTTGGTTAGATTCGCCATCATAGCTTTATCGGCAAAGTCCTTGAGGTTTTCGGCAGTTACTTCTTGAACAACATCAGTAACTTCTTCATTCGATTTCTCCTCGATCACTTGCTCTTGAGAACTTCCATCAAAGTTACCTGCAAAAATATCAGAAGAGTTAGAAGATAATATGCCATGTTTCTTCATGTGAAGATACTCCTCTTCCTCCTGTTGTTGCAGATACTATTCCAATAAAATATTCTCTAGGGCTGCTTCTTCTTCGGCAGAAGTGTCTTCAATGATCGCAGCCGTTAATGCAACTCCCGGTCTTCTTACCGATATAAGAATTCCAATAGAAGCCATCATCTTCGTTTGAAGCAACCATTGCCTTCTCAGTGTTGTTACTGTTTGGTTTCTCTTGGATTTCAATCTGTGTCTTCTTTGGGAAAGGCTTGTATTGAAGAGATTTCTTGTAATACTCGTTGCCTCCACCAAATGGACTCTGATTTCCTGTTGCTTCAGGGTTTTTGCATTCTCTCTTGAAATGCCCTTTCTGTCGGCATCTAAAAAAAGTGACTTTCGATTTGTCGAACCCTAGCTTGTTGCTTGAATTTCCGATATCTCGGCCAGTGAGCGCAACAAACTTTGTGTGATATCTGTGGCAATCCAAACATGTAACGATGATAAACAAGTTATCAATGAATGAAATCTTATGTTGTATATGTGAATTATGTTTATTTATTTTGATTATTTACACACATTTGATTCTTGCACAATTTTGAACTCTTAAATCGCTTTTATGAGCAAAATCGGTGAACCGATACGCAAACAAAACCAATTTAACGCAACGTATGTTCCGGAAAAATGTCACAAGCTAAACATACCTTAAATAACCTTCGCATAACTTAGAAATAAGTTTTGGAGGGTTTGGTATGTCAAAAAGAAGTTTATTCGATCACAAGGACTAAATACGACAAACTACGAAAGTCTGCCGATCCTCGCAGCAACATACACTCCAGAACAAGAACACAATCCTAACATACCTTAACTTAGAAATAAGTTTTGAAGGCTTCGGTATGGCAAAATCACACTTTTGTAACTTCAGGGGCTATTTTGTAAATTTCGTGAAACTATGCCTTTTTTTGCGTATATCGCTATCCGAAACATGTATGAACATCCAAAAATTTTTGTAATCATTAAAATATCATATTTTAGTGATTGGAAGGCAAAAATGTCATTCGTTACGCATTTACGGTCACAAACACGTTCGTTACACTTTTCATCGTAATTAACCGAAAACCGCAACCGTACGACCAAACGAACCGACCTATGGAATATTTTTTAACACATTCAAGTTCCCTATACTTATTCTACCTTATAGAGCTTAGAAATGGGGTTAACGGGTGTCAAAAGTGCCAAAATGCGTCGAAAAACAAGTTTGTAGGCTGTAGTGACCATTTCTACCAATTCTGCTATTTTGGCTTCTGGCGGGGCGCGAGCCCCTTAGCCTAAATGACTGGCGGCCCACGAGAAGCCATCAGACACAAAAAATTTTAGCTGGCAACAGCCTGTTCTTTGGGACACTAAGCACACGAATTTTTGCCATTTCTCTTCTCTATTGGACACCTAATTGGACACTAATCAAAGCTCTAACACCTGGCCTAACACATGTCAAGATTTGGTGATGATTTGATCATTATAAGTACCAATATCAAGTACATTTTTGAAACTTTTAGTCACCTTCATGCTTTGATCAGCGACAAATCCGAATTTCAATCATCTTGGAGCTTTCTCTGGTGTTCTTGATCATTTCCCTTGTGTTTGTAAGTGTTCCTTCATGACTTGTTCAATTATTATAGCTTAAATGAACTAAAAATCAAGCAGTTTGACTTTTTGTTTTGATCATGAATTTATCAAGATAAAGCTCAATTGAAACTTGCAATATGATGGTAATCAAGGTGGGTATGATCCCTAAAAACCATGCCTACTGATTATCACCATTTCTAGTCTTACTAACAAGTCAAAGTTTTAGTCAAAATGCGACTTTTGCGCATTTTGCAACGGATCTAATTCCGGGTGTCAAAACAGGTTGTTTTGATGCCAAAATACTTTAATAAACTTATTAGGGCATGTCAAAACATGTCAAATTTGTCACCTTTGTTATAGTGCTTTTTTTAGAGTCAAAAGTCTATCGATTTGACCACCACTTTGACTTTTGAATCTGACCTGTTTGGTCGATTTTTAGACCCGACCAAATACTTATTTATGACCATAAATATATAGGGAATAACCCTCTGAGGTTATACCTTATGGTCATGTCTTTCGGATAGTAATATATTAACAAATGGTAATTTTCCTTAAAAATGACCAGAATGCCCTTTTCACAAGAAAATCCATTATAAACAGATGTAACACAAGATTTAACATATAATCTGATCAAAAACATTTTTAAATATGTTTAAGTATTTAAAACTTATTATGACACATATCTAACCATCCGAATGCGTAGTTACGCAAATGACGCGTTAAAGTGGCTTAAACTACCTTAACGGGTCAAAACGCGTCAAAAGCACTTGAAAATCTTCCAAATCAGAATGTTAACTTATTAAACCATATCATATGAGTTCCAACACTCACTTGGTTTATAAGATCTCATTCTATCCGAATCTTTTGATTTCAAGTCTCGATATTTACATTGTTGTTCATATTTAGGACACGCGTGATATCCTCGGATCTTTGAGCTTCGGTCTTCTTAGTGATCCAAGATTTACTTTGCTATCACAAGTGAGTACATAGTTCCCCTATTTTATGTTTTCAATTGTTTTGGGGTGATGCATATGTGCCAAAAAGTTTACAAGTTTTCAAGTTACAATTGTTATGGTTTACAAGTTCCAAATGCAAATACTATGGTTTATATAAACAAAACGATTTCAATAATGTGAAAGAACTTGTTGGTGCGTTATATTTATAACAAGAAAGATATTCATTAACAATGGCCAAGCAGACCAGTAGTAAGTTAAGGCACCTAGGACTGACAATCCCGTTACCAAAATTCCCGGGGTTTGTGGGGAAATTTGGGAAGCGACTGAAACTGTATGTAACAAACCCTTTGGTGGTTTGTTATACGATTAAGGGACACCATGGGTGGTCTCGAACAAGTCAACAAAGGTTTGAATGTATTCACGAAACGACCAAAAGTTTTTACAATTAAAACAACGAACGATGAACGATGAACAATTGGTTTATAACAAGGAACAATGAACGAATGATTTACGATAAGTTATTTAGATAACGGAACGAGTGTAATGTAATAAAAGCATGGTGGATACGCCACTGGTACTTCCTATATATAAGTGCTTTTATCATATTACATGCATGGCGTTATTTATATTACGTGGACAAATGTTTTCAAACAATGACACACAATGATTTTTCGATTAATGATATAAACCATATGAGTTATTTCAAGACGATTTACAACTCGGATTTACAATTCAAAAGATTTCGAGTCAAGGTTCATGGCTACTAGATTTCTATAAACTCTATCTCATGTGTTTATAAACCTATTGCAATATCAAAATATTTTCAAAACAAGGTTTCCAATCACGACTCTAGTAGTCGGGTTATAAGTTGCAATGTATACGAAGCCATGAACTTGACATACTCACAAAAACCTATGTACTCGTCGGTATATTTTTGCTTACTCGTTTTCACATATGTTTCAGGAAATCAAGTTTGATGTCGATGCTAGATAATACTGATGCGTGCACATGTAGGAATGGACGTGGACTTAGTGCCTTTAAAATAAGAAAGACAATTTTAATGCTTGTTTGTTCGTTTAAGTTTGTTTAAAAGTTTTAAGACAATATGACAATATAATCTATGTTTAATATCCAATAAAATGAAATATCAAATACCAAGTGTTGTTGAAACAATCTGTTAACGTGACTCCCCAAGTGTTTCCACCGCGGTTTGTTGTTTTACGCGATTTGGGGTGTTATAGGTTGGTATCAGAGCACTGGTTATAGGGAATTAGGTTATTAGTAATGCTTTGACCTAGACTATAACCTTCCTAGGACCCTAACGCAAGTTTACATGCGTTTAGATTTAAAACACAATACAATCACCTATCCTTAGGTGATTACCAAAACAATTCCACAAAATTTCAAATCCATTTTCGAAAATCAATCATCTATCTTAGATGATTTGTTATTGGCACAAGCCTTTAAGTTTTCAAAATCTCGTCAAAGTTTGGGTTTTAATAATGTGAACAGGTGCAATCTGGAAGGGTGGATGCCTGTACCCTGAGTTTTCTGTCTAAGGCTAGAGTGTTTGGATAAATCCACTTAATCGGACCAGTCACTCTTACCTGGGAACTCTTGGGGTTAGTGTCCACTTATGGGCTAAAGCATGTCTTCGTGATACATTATAAAGACCCGTTTACTTTGATTAGTCAACGTGAGTCATTTGTTTGTTTTGGAAACAAACGAATGACCACCATCCTTGTTTCGTCGATATTTTTTTATGCTTGTTTTGATTTTCCGAATGCCAATCTCACACATCTTTCATCATGTTTCTTTTCTAGAATGCCTCCTAGACGCGATCAAACTCAAGATGCTGCAATGGCAGCACTCATCGCTCAGCAAATGGCTGCGATCCTCCCGAACCTAGTAACTCAACTGAATCAAGCGAACAACAATAACAATAATAACAACAATGCTCCGTGTAGCTACAAACAGTTCTGTTCGGCTAAACCACTTGCATTTTCTGGGTCTGAGGGAGCAACAGGACTTCTTCAATGGTTTGAATGTCTCGAGAGCACATTTCGCTTTGTTCAATGTCAGTATGAGCGAAAAGTTGAGTTTGCATCGAGTGTGTTCAAGAAACGAGCTTTGACATGGTGGAATGGTGTTATTAGAGATAGGGGTGCTAATGTGGCCTTAGCCCAAAATTAGGGAGAGCTTCGAGCTCTAATGATGAGGGAGTTCTATCCTCGTCATGAACTTAGGGCTTTGGAAAGGGAATTTGATGATCTTAAGCAAGATATCGGGGAGCATCGCACTTATACCAACCAATATGAGGAACTGAGTCTACTTTGTCCTACGATGGTGACGCCTTTGGAAAAGGCGATCGAGAAGTATATCGATGGTTTATCTGACCCTGTGCAAGATATCGTCACCGGTAGTCACCCTACCTCTGTACGACAAGCTATTGAGTTGTCTACAACTTTAACCGAATCCCAAATCAGGAAAGGTAACCTACATCGCAAGGGCGATAAGAAATCCTCTGCCAAGTCAGCCCAAGAGAAGCCGAAAGGGAACAAAGTCGGGCCTTCCAAACGATCAAAGAAGCGTAAGGATTCTCAAAAATTTGTTGTTGCTACTCAACCTGCTCAACCGCTCCAACTGCTCCGCAAAACCAAGCAGCTCCATCACCGGCAAAGAAACCATATGCAGGAACTGCACCACTCTGCAACCGATGTAACGATCACCATCAGGTTCATGTACCATGTGGACAATGTACTAGATGTGGAAAACTTGGTCATCTGGCGAACATTTGTCGCTTGAACCCGAACCAAGCTGCATAAAACCAAGCTCAACCACAAGCAAATTCTGCTCAACCTCATTTTCCACCTGGTTCCTGTTATAACTGTGGTAAGATGGGTCACTACAAGAACAACTGTCCGAGGATAGCAAATGCAAATCCAGCACGTGGACGAGCTTTTAACATGAAAGCCAACGAGGCTCGTGCTGACAATGAAGTTGTTAACGGTACATTCTTTATTAACAATCATGCTGCTACTGTTCTTTTTGTTTCGGGTGCCGATAGGAGCTTTGTATCATTAATTTTTGAGCCTTTGCTCTCGATGCCTAGAACTAAACTAGGAAAGCCCTTGTCAGTCGAGATAGCCAATGGTGAACCTCTCTTACTTGATTCCGTCATTCATAACTACCAGTTGAACCTCAATAACCATCTTTTTCCTATCGACCTTATACCAATGCAACTCGGAAGCTTCGATATCATTATTGGAATGGATTGGTTAACCAAACATCATGCCGAAGTTATTTGTTTTGACAAGATTGTTCGAATACCTCTTCCTTCTTGTGAAACCTTGGAAATTCATGGAGAGAAACTCGCTAGTAACAGAAAACTCATGACATATGCATAAACCCAAAAGTACTTACGAAAGAATTATGTGGCGTTCTTGGCACAAATCGTAGAGGAGAAAGTAAAGAACAAGAGTATTCGAGACATTCCTGTTATTCAAGATTACCCTGAGGTATTTCCCGAAGATCTACCTGGTTCACCTCCAGCACGACAAGTTGAAATTGATCTTGTACCAGGTGCTAACCCGATAGCCAAATCTCCTTACTGTCTTGCACCTTCTGAGATGCAGGAGTTATCGAAGCAACTTCAAGAATTATCTGACAAAGGTTTCATTCGTCCAATTTATTCTCCGTGGGGTGCACCTGTCCTATTTGTGAAAAAGAAGGATGGATCCTTCCGGATGTGTATCGATTATCGTGAGCTCAACAAACTCACGATCAAGAATCGATATCCCCTACCTCACATTGATGATCTGTTTGATCAACTACAAGGTGCCACATGTTTTACGAAGATCGATCTGCGTTCTGGGTATCATCAGCTTCGTATTCACGAGGAAGATATTCCCAAGACTGCTTTCTTCACACGATATGGTCACTACGAGTTTACTGTTATGCCTTTCGGTTTGACGAATGCTCCAGCTGTATTCATGGACTTGATGAATCGGGTTTCTAAGCCTTATTTAGACAAGTTCATCATTGTGTTCATCGACGACATTCTTATTTATTCAAAGTCTCGAGCCGAGCACGAGCAACATCTTCGTCTGACAATGGAACTTCTAAAGAAAGCGCAACTTTACACCAAATTCTCCAAGTGTGAATTTTGGCTGAAAGAAGTTCAGTTTTTGGGACACATTGTTAATGAGCAAGGTATTCATGTGGATCCTTCTAAAATTGATGCAATTAAGGATTGGAAAACACCCACTACACCCACAGAAGTTCGCTCATTTCTTGGTCTTATTTCGAATTTCTCAATGATCGTTGTTCCCCTCACTGCTTTGACTCAGAAGAATAAGCCATTTGAGTGGGGATCCAAACAAGAGGAAGCTTTCCAAACATTAAAACAAAAACTCTGAGATGTTCCTATTCTATCTTTACCCGATGGCAACGATGATTTTGTGGTTTATTGTGACGCGTCGAATTTTAGCCATGGTTACGTTCTCATGCAACGGGATAAGGTCATCACCTACGTGTCAAGACAATTGAAAAACCATGAGAAAAATTATACAACTCATGATCTTGAGTTGGGAGCTGTTGTCTTTGCTCTCAAAATCTGGAGACACTCTCTCTATGGTACGAAATGTGTGGTTTTCACGGACCACAAAAGTCTCCAACACATATTCAATCAAAAGGAGTTAGACATGAGGCAACGACGATGGGTCGAACTCCTAAATGATTATGACTGCGAAATTCGCTACCATCCTGGTAAGGCGAATGTTGTGGCTGACGCGCTTAGTCGTAAAGAACGTATCAAGCTTCACTGTGTTCGAGTTCGATCCGATATCTAAACACGTATTCTTGCAGCCCAACACACTTGTGTAACCCAAGGTTTGTTGAAAAACGAATTACCTCGCCAACTCGAACTTCAACTCAAAACAAAAGATGATGGATTACTATACTACAAAAACCGGTTGTGGGTTTCGAATCAACACAATCTCCATACTCTATTGATGGATGAATCTCATAAGTCTCGTTATTCGATTCATCCAGGTGCTACAAAAATGTACAAGGATCTCCGTACCCAGTATTGGAGGCCGGGTATGAAGAACGACATTGACTTGTATGTATCTAAATGCCTTACTTGTCTCAAAGTCATGGCCGAGCATCAACATCTGTCTGGTTTGCTTGAACAACCGGAAATACCGGTATGGAAGTGGGAGAACATTGCGATGGATCTCATCACTAAGTTACCGCGTACATCTTGAGGTTATGATGCAATTTGGGTGATCATTGACCGTCTAACGAAGTCAGCGCACTTCATAGCAATTCGTGAGGATTATCCGGCTGACAAACTGGCCAAGATCTATGTTGATGAGATTGTGTCTCGTCATGGTGTTCCTTTCAACATCATATCTGATAGAGATGCTCGATTCTCATCTTATTTCTGGAAGACTATGCAATCTGCAATGGGAACCAAACTCAATTTGAGCACTGCTTATCATCCTCAAACGGATGGACAATCTGAGAGGATGATTCAGACTCTGGAGGATATGCTTAGAGCTTGTGTGATCGATTTTGGTGGTAGTTGGGATTCGCATCTACCATTGATCAAATTCTCCTACAACAACAGTTATCACGCCAGCATCAACATGGCGCCTTTCAAAGCTTTATACAGTCGAAAATGTTGTTCACCTGTCTGTTGGAATGAGATCGGTGAGACACAGCTCACTGGACCTGAACTCATCCACGACACAACCTAGAAAGTCAAGAAAATACGAGATAACCTTCTGACAGCTAGAAGCCGTCAAAAGAGTTATGCGGATAAGCGACGCAAGCCCTTGGAATTCCAACTTGGTGATCACGTCCTACTCAAGGTATCCCCTTGGAAAGGAGTGGTCAGATTTGGGAAGAAAGGAAAACTTGCTCCACGACATGTTGGACCATTTAAGATCGTTGAAAGAATCGGAAAGGTGGCCTACCGACTTGAGCTACCTCCTAAACTCGGGAATATTCACCCAACATTTCACGTGTCCAACTTGAAGAAATGTTTAGCCCATACAAATCTCCATATTCCACTCGACGAGATTCACGTTGATGATACTATGCATTTTGTCGAGAAACCGGTGGAGATTATGGACCGTGAAGTCAAGAAACTCAAGCGAAGACGAATCCCGATAGTCAAAGTTCGCTGGGAATCCAAACGTGGCATAGAATTTACTTGGGAACATGAAGATCAGATGAAAGCGAAGTACCCACATTTATTCTCACAAGTTTCCTCTAATTAAATTTCGGGAGGAAATTTCCTGAAGTAGGGGAGACTATGATATCTATGGCAATCCAAACATGTAACAATGATAAACAAGTTATCAATGAATGAAATCTTATGCTTTATATGTGAATTATGTTTATTTATTTTGATTTTTTACACACATTTGATTCTTGCATAATTTCGAACTCTTAAATCGTTTCTATGAGCAAAATCGGTGAACCGATACGCAAACAAAACCAATTTAATGCAACGTATGTTCCAGAAAAATTTCACAAGCTAAACATACCTTAAATAACCTTCGCATAACTTAGAAATAAGTTTTGGAGGGTTTGGTATGTCAAAAACAAGTTTATTCGATCACAAGGACTAAATACGACAAACTGCAAAAGTCTGCCGATTCTCGCAGTAATGTACACTCCGGAACAAGAACACAAGCCTAACATGCCTTAAATATCCTTTACATAACTTAGAAATAAGTTTTGAATACTTCGGTATGGCAAAATCACACTTTTGTAACTTCAGGGGCTATTTTGCAAATTTCGTGAAACTATGCCTTTTTGCGTATATCGCTATCCGAAACATGTATGAACATCCAAAAATTTTATAATCATTAAAATATCATATTTTAGTGAGTAGAATTCAAAAATATCATTCGTTACGCATTTACGGTCATACACGCGTTCGTTACGCTTTTCATCGTAATTAACCGAAAACCGCAACCGTACGACCAAACGAACCGACCTATGGAATATTTTTGAACACATTTAAAGTTCCCTATACTTATTCTACCTTATAGATCTTAGAAATGGGGTTAACGGGTGTCAAAAGTGCCAAAACGTGTCGAAAAACAAGTTTGTAGGCTGGACGGACCATTTCTGCCAATTCTGCTATTTTGGCTTCTGGCGGGGCGCGAGCCCCTTAGCGTAAACGACTGACAGCCCGCGAGAAGCCATCAGACATAGAAAAGTATAGCTAGCAACAGCCTGTTCTTTGGGGACACTAAGCACACGAATTTTTGCCACTTCTCTTCTCTTTTGGACACCTAATTGGACACTAATCAAAGCTCTAACACCTGGCCTAACACATGTCAAGATTTAGTGATGATTTGATCATTATAAATACCAATTTCAAGTCCCTTTTTGAAACTTTTAGTCACCTTCAGGCTTTGATTAGCCACAAATCCAAATTTCTACGATCTTGGAGCTTTCTCTGGTGTTCTTAATCATTTCCCTTGTGTTTGTAAGTGTTCCTTCATGACTTGTTCAATTATTATAGCTTAAATGAACCAAAAATCAAGCAGTTTGACTTTCTATTTGACTTTTAGTTTTGATCATGAATTGATCAAGATAAAGCTCAATTGAAACTTGCAATATGTTGGTAATCAAGGTGGGTATGATCCCAAAAACCATGCCTACTGATTATCACCATTTCTAGTCTTATTGACAAGTCAAAGTTTTAGTCAAAATGCGACTTTTGCGTAGTTTGCAACGGATCTAATTCCGGGTGTCAAAACAGGTTGTTTTGATGCCAAAATACTTTAATAAACTTATTAGGACATGTCAAAACATGTCAAATTCGTCACCTTCAGGCTTTGATTAGCCACAAATCCAAATTTCTACGATCTTGGAGCTTTCTCTGGTGTTCTTGATCATTTCCCTTGTGTTTGTAAGTGTTCCTTCATGACTTGTTCAATTATTATAGCTTAAATGAACCAAAAATCAAGCAATTTGACTTTCTATTTGACTTTTAGTTTTGATCATGAATTGATCAAGATAAAGCTCAATTGAAACTTGCAATATGTTGGTAATCAAGGTGGGTATGATCCCTAAAAACCATGCCTACTGATTATCACCATTTCTAGTCTTATTGACAAGTCAAAGTTTTAGTCAAAATGCGACTTTTGCGTAGTTTGCAACGGATCTAATTCCGGGTGTCAAAACAGGTTGTTTTGATGCCAAAATACTTTAATAAACTTATTAGGACATGTCAAAACATGTCAAATTCGTCACCTTTGTTATAGTGCTTTTTTTAGAGTCAAAAGTATATCGATTTGACCACCACTTTGACTTTTGAATCTGACCCGTTTGGTCGATCTTTAGACCCGACCAAATACTTATTTATGACTATAAATATATAGGGAATAACCCTCTGAGGTTATACCTTATGGTCATGTCTTTCGGATAGTAATATATTAACAAATGGTAATTTTCCTTAAAAATGACCGGAATGCTCTTTTCACAAGAAAATCCATTATAAACATATGTAACAAAAGATTTGACATATAATCTGATCAAAAACATTTTTAAATATGTTTAAGTATTTAAAACTTATTATGACACATATCTAACCATCCGAATGCCTAGTTACGCAAATGACGCGTTAAAGTGGCTTAAACTACCTTAACGGGTCAAAAGCACTTGAAAATCTTCCAAATCAGAATGTTAACTTATTAAACCATATCATATGAGTTCCAACACTCACTTGGTTTATAAGATCTCATTCTATCCGAATCTTCCGATTTCAAGTCTCGATATTTACACTATTGTTCATATTTAGGACACGCGTGATATCCTCGGATCTTTGAGCTTCGGTCTTCTTATTGATCCAAGATTTACTTTGCTATCACAAGGGAGTACATAGTTCCCCTATTTTATTTTTTCAATTGTTTTGGGGTGATGCATATGTGCCAAAAAGTTTACAAGTTTTCAAGTTACAATTGTTATGGTTTACAAGTTCCAAATGCAAATACTATGGTTTATATAAACAAAACGATTTCAATAATGTGAAAGAACTTGTTGGTGCGTTATATTTATAACAAGAACGATATTCATTAACAATGGCCAAGCCGACCAGTAGTAAGTTAAGGCACCTCGGACTGACAATCCCGTTACCAAAATTCCCGGGGTTTGTGGGGAAATTTTGGAAGCGACTGAAACTGTATGTAACAAACCCTTTGGTGGTTTGTTATACGATTAAGGGACACCATGGGTGGTCTCGAACAAGTCAACAAAGGTTTGAATGTATTCACGAAACGACCAAAAGTTTTCACAATTAAAACAATGAACGATGAACGATGAACAATTGGTTTATAACAAGGAACGATGAACGAATATGATTTACGATAAGTGATTTAGATAACGGAACGAGTGTAATGTAATAAAAGCATGGTGGATACGCCGCTGGTACTTCCTATATATAAGTGCTTTTATCATATTACATGCGTGGCGTTATTTATATTACTTGGACAAATGTTTTCAAACAATGACACACAACGATTTTTCGATTAATGATATAAACCATACGAGTTATTTCAAGACGATTTACAACTCGGAGGTACAATTCAAAAGAATTCGAGTCAAGGTTCATGGCTACTAGATTTCTATAAACTCTATCTCACATGTTTATAAACCTATTGCAATATCAAAATATTTTCAAAACAAGGTTTCCAATCAGACTCTAGTAGTCGGGTTATAAGTTGCAATGTATACGAAGCCATGAACTTGACATACTCACAAAAACCTATGTACTCGCCGGCATATTTTTGCTGACTCGTTTTCACATATGTTTCAGGAAATCAAGTTTGATGTTGATGCTAGATGATACTGACGCGTGCAAATGTAGGAATGGACGTGGTCTTAGTGCCTTTAAAATAAGAAAGACAATTTCAATGCTTGTTTGTTCGTTTAAGTTTGTTTAAAAGTTTTAAGACAATATGACAATATAATCTATGTTTAATATCCAACAAAACGAAATACCAAATACCAAGTGTTGTTGAAACAATCTGTTAACGTGACTCCCCAAGTGTTTCCGTCACGGTTTGTTGTTTTACGCGATTTGGGGTGTTACACTTTGTGACCCTTCGAATGATAGAAGCTAGTGACCACTTGATTCCATCAGCTCAAACTCTTCTTCGTCCACCTGATCATAGTCTTCGGCGGTCATTTCGGGATTGCCGATCTTTCCAGCTACAAGACTTTCATATGATTCTAGAACAGTGGCGAGAAGTGACATGTGCTGTTTTGCAACTTGCTCAGAAACAACATTGTTTAGATTTACAACAATGTTACACTTGTACACATTTGAATCAGAATTTGTTTGTTGATTCTGATTTGCTTGACTCTGATAAGAAGCATTTGACTCTGTGCTTGAGAATGAAGAGCTTTGTGGACTTTGGTCATATTGAGGTTGATTATGTGGCGAAGAAGTTATGTTTGCATTAAATGTTGTTTGAATCATTGGGCTTGAAATGTTGTCTTGCATTCCGATCTTGTAATACAGACTAACATCTTGAACAATGTTAGCATTCTTCGACTTTGCAATCTTTAGAAGTTCCATCTCGTGACCTTCTAGTTTGTCGATGAATGTAGACAGCTTAAAGAATTCCCAGTTATGGCTTTCTTTCAAGACCATGAGATACGTAGTCCACTCTCCGTCAGGTAACGCATCTGCATGCTTATCGATGTACTCTTGTTGCGTCTTCTCGAGACCGTGTCTCCTCATTTGGACTTTCAGATGACAGAAATGCTCAATCATCTGCTTTATTGTCTCTCCCTTCAACATGTTAAAGATATCAAACTCCTTCAGGGTGAGAGCTTTCTTACTCTTGATCATCTCTGCGCTTCCTTGATATTTCTTTTGCAGTGATAGCCAAAGATCTCTCACAGTCGTATATTCGGGCAACAAAACCAGAATATCCTCTTTAACAGATTGTTGAATGAGGCTTATCATCTTTTTCTCAGCAATGTACTCATCTTTCTGTATTGTAGTATACTTTTACTTCTCCAGAACTTGCTGATGTTCGTCTAACAGAACAGTATAACCTCTCTCAATCGACACCCAACCTTGGAAATGCATGGCCTGAACCCAATAGGTAAATTTCTCCTTCCATCCTTCATACTCGTCCATGCTCATTAACTTCAGCGGTTTAACGGACGTGCCCATCTCGTTGTCAAGATTGACTTGTTGAATCACGTTAGCATTGGATGTACCCACTGCTGTCATATACGCTCTCTGTAGATCATCCATCACGAATATCGAGACACGTACGCTAAAAACTTTGAAAATTGTTAGATTTACTACAAGTTCGGTCGAACTTGTAGTGAAATGAAGAATTTCAGATTTTAATCACAAGTTCGGTCGAACATGTGATTTGTTTTGAAAATTTCCTAAGATTTAACTTCGAGCGAACTTGTACTTTGAACTTTATAAGAATCTCGCAAGTTCGGGCGAACTTAGCTAAATTTTCTTGAATTTTATCAAGTTCGGTCGAACTTGATAAAATATCAATGAAATTTTAGCAACTTCGAGCGAACTTAGCTTAATTTCGTTCAAAAACTCCTCAAGTTCGAGGGAACTTGATAAAAACTCACTGAAAAAGTGACTTTTTTAGCTCAAGTTCGGCCGAACTTGGCTAACAAATTCGATGGAAGTGTGTTTGAAAAACATGCTTTTTGCAACAATTTGACACCAATTGGTTTGATTTTAGTCTCCAAACTCTCAGGGGTTTATCTATGATGTATTTAACATGTCATATTGAAAATTGGACAAAGTTTGCCCGTAAATTCTTCTTTTTTGTGTAAAAGTTAAGAAAAATAGAAGAATGGAGTAGAATTAGAAGTGTTCTTGTCTTGATATCAACCAAATCAGGCTATTCTAGCTCTGATACCACTTGTAGGACCGATCCTGATAGCATATGAACCTAGATTTGATATCTAATGTCCATAATAGCGGAAATATTACGACATGATTACCAAACAACAAGAATTAGTCAATTAATCATCAATTTTATTGATATAACGTCAAGTCTCCAAATTGACAGAGCTTCGCCTCTAAGATGCCAAAGTTACAAATGAGATTGACATCCTAGCTATTTATAGGAGTTGAAGTTCGCTGGAGGTGATTGAAGTTCGGGCGAACTTGACTATGTCAAGTTCGGCCGAACTTGACTTCATATACATATCACCAGCGAACTTTGCTCTAATTTACATAAATACTACATTTTGCTAGCCTATTCAACTCTAATATATACAGACTCGATATTAGACTAAGACATAGACATTCTGCACCAACATATACGACTGCGAGTGATCTCTGGCTATCACTGCAAAAGAAATATTAAGGAAGCGCAGAGATGATCAAGTAAGAAAGCTCTCATCCTGAAGGAGTTCGATATCTTTAACATGTTAAAGGGAGAGACAATGAATCAGATGATTGAGCATTTCTGTCATCTGAAAGTCCAAATAAGGAGACACGGTCTCGAGAAGACAGAAACAGAGTACATCGATAAGCTTACAGATGCGTTACCTGACGGAGAGTGGACTACTTACCTAATAGTCTTGAAAGAAAGTCATAACTGGGAATTCTTTAAGCCGTCTACATTCATCGACAAACTAGAAGGTCACGAGATGGAACTTCTAAAGATCGCAAAGTCAAAGAATGCTAACGTTGTTCAAGATGTTGGTCTGTATTACAAGAACGGAATGCAACATGCATTTCAAGTCCGAAAATTCAGACAACATTCAGTGCAAACATGAACTCTTCTCCACAGAATCAGAACCAATCATATCCACAATATGATCAAAGTCCACAGAGTTCTTCGTTCTCAAGCACAAGTTCAAATTCGTCTTATCAGAGTCAAGCAAATCAGAATCAACAAACAAATTCTGATTCAAATGTGTACAAGTGTAACATTGCTGTAAATCTAAACAATGTTATTTCTGAGCAAGTTGCAAAACAACACATGTCACTTCTCGCCACTATTCTAGAATCATATGAAAGTCTTGTGGCTGGAAAGATCGGCAATCCCGAGATGACCGCCGAAGACTATGATCAGGTGGATGAAGAAGAGCTTGAACTGATGGACATAAAGTGGTCACTAGCTTCTATCATTCGAAGGGTCACAAAGTTTGTTGCACTCACAGGCCAAGATATAGGAAACTCAAACAACAAGCTAGGGTTCGACAAATCAAAGGTCACTTGTTTCAGATGCCGACAGAAAGGGCATTTTAAGAGAGAATGCAAAAACCCTGAAGCAACGGGAAATCAGAGTCCATTTGGAGGGGGCAACGAATATTACAAGAAGTCACTTCAGTACAAGCCTTTTCCAAAGAAGACACAGGTTGAAATCCAAGAGAAACCAAACAGTAACAACACTGAAAAGGCAATGGTTGCTTCGAACGTGGATGATGGCTTTGGTTGGAATTCTTATATCGGTAAGAAGACCGGAGTTGCATTGATGGGTGAGATCGTTGAAGATAATTCTGCCAAAGAAGCAGAAGCGATAGAAAATGCTTTACTGGAACAATATCTGCAACAACAGGAAGAAGAGGAAATGTATCTTTACATGAAAACACAGGGTATTTTAACTCCTGATTCATCTTCTAGTTTTGCAGGTAATTTCGATGGAAGTTCTCAGGAGCAAGTGATCGAGGAGAAGTCGATTGATAAAGAAATCATTGATGTTGTTCAAGAAGTGAATGCTGAAAACCGCACGGACATTTCCAAATAAAGCAATGATGGCAAATCTAACTAAGGTAAGTCCAGAGGTAAAGGAAGTTGTCAAAGTGCAAGTTGTGGAGGTTGTAAAACCTTGCATAAAATGTATCGAGCCATGTGTTGAAGGCGCCGAAAAATCACAAATCATCGTTGAACTCAATGTACATAATGAACATTTCAAATATGATTATCGTACAATGAACGAAGCATATGACAAAATGAAAGATGATTATGGCAGGCTCGACAGAAATGATATTGAACAACATGATACTCTAAGGATGTTGAAAGGTACAGTAATTGATAAACAAAAAGCAATAAACATTTATATCAACACCATTGCTGAAACCAAGCAACAACTCCAGGACATGAAAATTGAAACAGAACGTGCTCAACAACTTTTAAGAAGTTACACAACTAACGCATATGTTATTGATTACATTCTTCCCACAATTCCATCGGAAGAAAAACCTAAAAAGAAAATTGGTAAAGAATGCAGCAATGTTCCTCCTCCCCTATGCGAGAAGTATTGTCACAAAATCGTTGATGGGATGGATAAGGCACTCAACATTGAGTTGTCATCTGAAAAGAAAAATGAGTTGCCAGAGAACATTGATGTAGTCTATACTAAATCAGATGATGACAATGTGGTTGTGAAAAAGGTGGTTGAAAATGTTCTGAACGATTCTGATGATGGCAGCTTTGAGAGCGCCACCTCGAGTTTGAACAATTCTGACACAAATTCTGAAGATGACGATACATCATCTGAAGATGATCTATGTGATGATCCTAACATTGTCATGTACAAGGTTAAGGAATCTGATAGATTTTGCTTTGATGACAGTTTTCCGATTCGGAACGTCAGAGAAGATCAATTGGATAAACTGTTCAAACTAGTTGAAGTTACATGACCTGGAGAAAAATGAAAAGAGATTCTATTCAAAACCCAAAAGAAATTACAATAACTATCGAAAAAATGGTGGTGATCATCCGGAAAACCGGAGAGCTGGGTTGGGTTTAGAGGAATCTGATGAACCTAAAAAGAAAATGTCACCATTTCATGAATACAAAGATACAAACATGAAATTTGTCTATGGGACGAACACGGTTCATGAGGAAAGTTTGATCGGGAAACAATCAAACGATGAGTTTAAAAAACAGAAAGAACTTCGAGATAAGGCGAAAGCCACAGGTGGTGTAAAATCCCTTAGTGGACACTCACATGATAATCGGACTTGCTTCAAGTGCAATGAATTTGGTCATATTGCACGCAAGTGTCCGAAATCAAAACCGGCTTATCTTCGAAGGAAAGAAAGTTTAGATGTTGTGAAACCAAAGCAACTAGAGTTTGTAAAACCGGTCACGATTTTGAAAAGAAACGAATCAAAACCTGAAGATAAACCTAAATCTGAAAATAAGTTTGCAAATTCAAATTTTGAAAAAGGTGAATCTTCAAAAACAAACGAAACAAAGTTTTACATCAAAAAGGCTAACATAAAATCAAAAGCCTGGATTGCAAAAAGGAAGTTGCCAATATCTGAAATCCCTAAGTCTGAGCCTGTTAAGACTAGTGATAACATGAAAGAATCAAAATCTGAAATCAAAATTTAAAATGTCAAATATTTGAAAGATAAAAGAAAGTGAAGTTTTCAAACATAAACATCGTAGAAAATCCAGATGATAAATATGAATTTTATTATGCTGACGAGTGTGAATTTGATTACGACGATGGTTATCCAATCTAACCCAAGACCAAGAAGGCTTGGGTCATGCTGTTTAACTAATTGTTGAAATGTGCAGGGCCTCCAGAGATCCGTACTTTCCAAGTGGATTCTGGATAGTGGAGCTTCCAGGTATATGAGAGGAATGAAAGCGCTCTTGTTCGACATAAAAGCTATCAACAGCGGATATGTTGGATTTGCTAGAAACCAAGGTGGAAGGATTGTCGCCGAGGGAAAGCCCTCAAATGGATTTGTTTCATTTGATCAAGTGAACTACATTGCGGAGCTTGAGAACAACCTTTTGAGTATTTCTCAAATTTGTGATAAGAAGTTTACCGTCCACTTCAATGATAAAGAATGCATGATCATCAAACCGGGTTTCAAAATACTAGACAAATGGATACTCATGCGTGCACCGAGAGAGAATGATTTGTATGTTCTTGACATGGGAAATGCTATTACTTCTTCAAAAACGGCACAATGTTTTGTTTCGAAAGCTACTGAGAAGGAGTCAATCTTATGGCACAAAAAGATGGGCCACATTCACTAAGAAAGATGAATCATTTGGTGCATAATGATTTGGTGGAAGGTCTAAATCTGAAAAGTTTTCATATGACAGATAATTGCCTCGAGTGTAAAGAGGGAAAGCAGATCAAGAAATCTCATCCGAGAAAGATTCTCAATTTGATAAAGTTGCCGCTCGAAAGACTTCATATGGATCTCTTCGGTCCAGTGAGTGTCCAAAGCATCTCTGGAGATCTCTACTGCTGGGTAGTCACAGACGATTATTCCCGATACTCGTGGTATTCTTACACGAATCAAAAAATGAGACGTTTGAAAACTTAGTGATTCTTTTCAAGAAACTTGAGAACCTGTACCATCTTCCAGTGAGACGTATTAGAAGTGACAACGGTACTGAGTTCAAAAACACCAAAATGAGGGAATTCTGCAACGCTAAAGGGATTCTAGACGAATTCAGTGCTCCCTACACTCCGCAACAAAATGGAGTCGCTGAACGGAAGAATAGAACGTTGATAGAAACTGCAAGAACAATGCTCGCAGATTCTAAAGTTCCCGTCAGTTTTTGGAGTGAAGCAGTTGCAACGGCTTGCTACACACTTAACAAAGTCTTAACAGTCAAACCAATGAAGAAGACTTGTTTTGAGACGGAAACCGAATTTGAAGTTCTTAGAACCATTCGGAGCGCCATGTACTGTAATCGATCAAGATGGCAAATTTGGGGCTAAATAACTCGAAGGTTTCTTTATCGGATATGCAAGTCCATTGCAAAGAGTTTATGTTCCCTCGTTGAGAAGAGTAATTGAAGCACAACACGTTGATTTTTTTAACTATACCGATCCTGTTCAGAGAAAAGGTGATGCATGGTTATTCAATTATCAAGACTTGTGGAATTCATTTGATTTGCCTGAAGAACCATCCGAAGAAATTGCAGCTCTTTATTATCTTCATCAGTCAGCAAATCAAGAGCAAATCGTCAGACCAATGGGATCATCTTCTTCTGGTGCTAGTTCAAGTAATAACGGTGGTCAAGAAACTCAAACAGAACAAGTGACACCGACTACAGAACCAGTCAATACTACAGTGATTCCTAATCTTTTCTGAAGCACAGAGTTCAGACTCGGATGAGGCTCCAACATTCGATGCCAGTGGAGAATCTTCTTCAGATGAAGAAGCAGAGCAGATTAATGGTTTAATGAATGAATCGGCAGGCCGAGTAGTGCTCCTGAAGTTGAAGTGGTGGTAGATCAAAATTTCACAAATCAAGAGAATACTATGGTTGTTCCAGGCGAAGTGATGCCAAGATCATATTCTTATCATCCGTCAAATTCTATAATAGGCGAATTACAAGCTGGTGTGAGAACACGGAGTCAAATAAACAAAGCTTTGAGTTGTTTCTATACTCGTGTTGCTCCAATTCAAGAGTATTGCTACTGTTCATGTTTCATATCCCATATAGAGCCAAAGAATGTTTCTGAAGCTTTAGGCGATGAAAACTGGGTAGAAGCAATGCAAGAGGAATTGTTACAGTTTGAGAAGTTAGGAGTGTGGAAGCTTATAGACCTGCCTGAAAATCAGAAAGCGATTTATACTAAATGGGTCTTTAAATGCAAGCGAGACGATCGAGGGGTTATAGTTCGATACAAAGCTCGGCTTGTTGTCAAGGGATTTCACCAGCAGGAAGGGATAGACTACACGGAAGTCTACGCACCAGTAGCTCGCTTAGAATCTATTCGAATATTTCTTGCATTCGCAGCATGGAAAGGATTTAAAGTCTATCAGTTGGATGTCAAATCACCTTTTCTGTACGGAAAATTACGCGAGAAGGTGTACGTTGGACAACCACTGGGGTTTGTCGATCCACTCAACAAAAAGAAAGCATATCTTCTTGATAAAGCTCTTTACGGTTTACACCAAGCCCCGAGAGCTTGGTACGAGATGTTATCGCAACATCTCGTGGGAAACGGCTTTGTCAGAGCAACTGTGGATAGTACTCTCTTCACCAGAGAAGTTGGCAGTCATCTAATTATTGTTCAAATCTATATGGATGACATCATCTTTAGATCAATGAATGATAGTCTTTGCAAGGAGTTTGAGGGCATCATGAAGAAGAAGTTCGAAATGTCTTCGATGGGCGAAATGAAATTCTTCCTCGGATTGCAAGTAGATCAACTTCCAGACGGTATTTTCATTCATTAAACCAAGTATGTTCACGACATCTTGAAGAAGTTTGATATGGAAAGCTCGAAGCCGTTATCTACTCCTCTTGCTCTTAATCACAGGATTTGCATCGATGAAACTGGAACCAAAGTTGATGAGACGCTCTACAGATCAATGATAGGATCGTTGATGTATCTGACGGCATCGCGCCCAGATATCATGTATCCTACCTGCCTTTACGCCAGATATCAGTCCAGCCCGAGAATATCACACATGCAGATCGTGAAGCGAATCTTCAGATACTTGAAGGGATGTCCAAGCACCGGCTTGTGATACCCGAAGAATGGTAACTTCGATCTGACCGGATATGCTGATTCTGATTTTGGTGTAGATAAGTTGAATTCAAAATCGACTACAGCGGGATGCCAGTTCTTCGGAACAAGAATGGTAACCTGGCAGTGTAAGAAACAGACTACGTTCACTCTCTCTACCTGTGAAGCTGAGTATATCTCGGCCTCCAGCTGTTGTTCACAGATTCTGTGGATACAACAGCAGATGAGAGACTATGGTCTGCAATTTCTCGACACTCCGCTGTATGTTGATAATAAGGCAGCCATTGATATAACCGAAAATCCGGTTCATCACTCACGTACTAAACATCTTGAAATTCGTTACCATTTCATTCATGACTATTACGAAAAGAAATTGGTGCGAATAGAAAAAATCCACACCGACGAACAAAAGGCTGATTTTTATACCAAACCATTCTATTTATCACGGTTTAAATACTTGTTGAGAATTAATGGCATGAAAAATTTGCTGACAGGTGCGGACACTGAGGTTGAATACAGATCGGACGACGAGTTCGCGCGATCCACATTGGTTTGTCTATATCTTTCTAGTTTAGAATTTTATTGAAAACTAAAATACAAAAATATGTTTTTGATTTTAGGGGGAGAAATGTTAGAAAAAATACAAAAACATTTGAAAATTTTAAAATTCAAAAACATATGAAAAATTTCAAAAATGTACAAAAACATTGGAAAAGACAAAAAGAATTCGGTGTCACAAAAAGGAAATGATAGTACATCAGTGGACTATCACAGTATGCTGAAGAAATGTAAAGTTTAAAAAGTGATAAACAAGTATTACTGTGGATGTGTCGATAGGCTTAACACGTTCAGTAAACTGTTTTCGAGATATAAACTAAATTTTACAGCTGCTTAATCTTGTGGATTAACACATCTTGGATATATGGACTTAGTACTCCGAAATTTCGTTTGAAAGATTGCCTGATTCTGAGATACGAGGTCTTTATAGATAGTTGATATCTGGGGTATTAATCAAGTTCTTCTGATTTTGCGGAAGCAATAGCCTAGAACTTCTATAATACTTATGCTAAAAAAATCCCCAAACTGCATGCAATCTTGAAAAGTATCGAAAGAACTAATCATTTGCAGTGCTAAAAAGATTCCTTAAGTGGAACACACCTTAAAGACGAGCCTTCATCTCTTTGTATGTACGGTAGTACTAACTTGAGCTCTCAAGGTCTCGCATTAACCCAGATACAGATATCAATTACGCTATATACACCTGTAAGATGAAATCTAGGGAATCTGGTACGGGAGTATATTCAAGAAGTGGGAACCGAAAGATAAGTCAAGTTTCATAAATCATACCTTAACATATCTTGAAATAGTTGAGAAACGTGGTAAAGTTTAAGTGGACAAATATATCGACAATCTAGGTAAACGAGTTTAAACTTAAAGTCATCTAAAGGTCAACGGTACTGGTGATATGTCTCAAATTAACTGATATGATCATTAGACACAAATTCACAAAAATATGTCTGTAAATATATTTGTACATAGTTTACATTGTTCTGTACATAGTTTATCAGCTTTACAGATTAAATCCAAAAAGATTTTCATGTGTTTTAGCATAAACTTACAAAAATCCAAAAAGATTTTGTTTCTACATTGTTTTCAGCAAACCAATGTTGGAGAACGGGTCTTCGAAGTCTGGTAAGGTACTAGAACTGGTGGGAATCTCATTGACAACAGGCTGGGAGCTAATCTGTATAATCTGAAAAGCCAAAACGATGAAAAAGTTCATTAATTTGAAACTTTGATTTTGAAAATATCAACAATTTGTTCGTAACGGGTCAAACCGGGGTCATTAACTTGGACTCGACAGACAAATCGGTTAGCCAAGGTTATTAACTTGGACTTGGTTAATTGAGTGGATTTTCAGGACTGGTAAAAAGTGAAAAGTTCAAGGACTTAATTGCAAAAAAATTGAAAATTGTGAAAATTGGGTTTGGCAAGTTCGACCGAACTTGCTAAACAAATAAAAGTTTTACATTTAAACAAGTTCGACCGAACTTGTCTGAATGGCTGGTTGAATGTTTAAGTTCGCTCGGACTTGAAATGGGCTTCACTACTGGGCTTGCGTTCGCCCGAACTTGCAGAAGTATAAATGCTTTGCAAGTTCGCCGAACTCATTATCTGCAAACTAATTTCTCTAAGCGAACTTGAGACTTGTGAGCGTTTTTGTGAAATTGTCATTTTAGCATCGTTACTCTGCCAAATGTTTAGTTGATTGTGGTGATTCGCACACCATTATTAATGGAAGAGGTGAGAATCTGTTGAATGGACCATGAATTGAACATTAATCGAACATCTAAGATCTAAAATTGTTAATAATGATAGATCTAGGGTTTATATGGTCAAATTGAACGTAAAAACATGATTAACAACATAAATCGATCATGAATGAGTGATAAATTTCACCAGAATCATACGAATTGGAGTTGCAGATTTGTTGAAGAAGACAAGAAATTCGGCCGAACTTGTTGACATGTTCGACCGAACTTGCTTTCTAAACAATGAATAAATCTGATCTGGACTTAAGTTCGACCGAAATTCTGTTAAAATTTGAAAGTTGAATTTCCTGTGAAGTTCACCCGAACTTAGTGTGTAGAAAATTGAGATTTGATGAACATAAGTTCGCCCGAACTTATGTTTGTTTTTGTTGAACATGTTTATAGTGCATGTTCGGGCGAACTTGGCAAAAACAGTTTGGAATGACAACATCAAGTTTGCCTGAACTTGATGAAATGTGTTGAAAAATTTTGTGTTTTTTTCTCATAATGTGTGCTAAGTGATTTGCGTCGATTTTCAGGTTCAAGCACCAGCTCGGGTAATTATGATGGACTTTTCCAAGTTCTATAACACCTGTATTAAGCTTGATAAGACGTTATGTCCGTCCTAAAGGAGTACGAAAGCATTTTAAAGTTTTTGAAGGATTGCCCTATTCATCGAGCTATAACGGAGCGTACAGTGTCTTATCGTTCGCATACATATCATTTCTTGATGAATGCTTCACTCAGTGCTGATAAGAAGACCATTACATCATCTGTTCAAGTCGGAAACGAGGACAAAGCGATTACTGTTACAGAGGATGATATTCACAGGATTCTATAGTTTAACGACGATAAAGATGATCCGATATTCTTAGACGAGAAGATGGTCCGAGGATGTTTCTATCGGATGGGTTACCAGGGTATTGTGAATAAACCAACGTTGAAGAAAGGGGAAGTGCCTATCCCCTACAAGCTCCTTATGCATGCGATTATACACACTTTTAGCCACAGAAAGGCGGGCCTAGATGGCGTTCAAGATTATATGGCCTGCATGGCAACGGCGTTAATGCTGAAGAAGTCGTTCAACTATTCTAAGCTTGTATTTACACATATGTCGAAGAATATGGAAGATTCGAGATTATGCTTATATCCGAGGTTTGTGCAGATGCTTATTGATGAAAAGTTTACTGACGTTGCACGAGATCCAAACGATGTTCTATATCTCAGTCACCTCGATGATACAACAGTAAAGAAGTTGATCAAATTCCAGAAACAGAATTCAGCACCTGTTGTGAAACCAGTATTTGGGGCGATAAAAGATGAGAATTATGTTGCACCGCCCGATAACAATTGGAGGAAAGATGGAAGTGGTGATGAGAAAGAGTTAAATGCAGAGAAGGAATGGTTTAAAGCTTTCAAGCCTAAAGCTCGTAGTGAATGGTTTCTAAAAGCCGAAGTCGAAAAGTCTAAAAAGAAGCGAGCAGCAAAGAAAGTAGATACGATGCTTATAGATGAAGATGAGCCAGAAAACGTGCAAACTGAAGCTGGTTCGAGTGCAGCAATTGTTACTGAGAGTCAAGAAGTTGAGAAAACTACTCAGGAAGACGAGGTTATTTCTGCTACTTCCGAGAATGATGATGATTCTGAAGATTCTCTCGAGAAGATTACAAAGAAGGCAATAGCGGAGACTGAAGCGGAAAAGATCAAAGAGACTGATGCTGATTTTGATCCTAATCTTGAAAAAGAGTCTGACGAGGAGAGACCCAAGAAAAGAACGAAACGTGCAAAGTCTGCAGTGGTTTCTACAGCAAAAACTGCAGGTTCTCCACAGACTAAGGGCAAGAAAACAAAGAAAGCCCAGAAACCAGCTAGTCGACGATACAAGGGAAAGCCGAAAAGCGCAGAAGTTACACAAGAACCTTCTGGCGCACAGGAGAAAGGAGTTACACAAGAACCTCCTGTTGTTATTACATCTGAAGCTGAACGTCCAGGAGTCATACAAGAACCTCCTGTTATCATTTCATCAGAGGCAGAAAGGCCAGGAGCAACACAAGAACTAAAGTTGGCTGTAAATACTAATCAGCCTACAATTTCTCATCGTATGATACTAGAACGCGTTATAATGATCCCTACGACTTATTAATATCATGTATTAGCATGTTATCAATCATCTATTATCTTTTATATCAAACCACAACAACCCTAGACAATATTAGCAATAATCATCACGAAAATGCAGGTTCAACACATAAGAACATTACTAACCTTAACCCGGAATGAAAATTAGATAGAGATAGATGTGCGATCGATGAGAAGGGGGGACTGCTACCGTCGAACTCTCAAGGGGAAGAGAGGATTCGGGTTTTGTAATTTATAAACTTGCTTTTATTTATAACTCAAACTTGTTCTCCAGAAAACACAAGGGGGGCGGTTAGGTGTATGGGCCGAGAAAGGGAAGGGGGTGTCGGGTTGGGTTTACTTGGGTCACGAGGTGTGTGGTAGCGGGTTGGGTTCGTGCAAGGTTGAAACGGTTTGAGCTCAGGTTCGGCTTTTTAATGGAACACATAATATAAGCTGTTAAATAACTAACACATATTATAATTTGTCAAATATTCGCGACATAAGTTTATTCTGTGTATGTATATCTGAAAGATTAAATCGTATAAATACAAAGGACGATACTTGATTTTTCCGGGATGTCACATACGTCCCTCGGATATCATGTCCATCCAGAGGGGGAAATTCCTTTGATAAGCACGTATTATATGCCTAAAATAAGAATAAAACTTTGACGCTACAACTAATTCTCTACAAAATTGGAAAGTTATGTAACATGTGATACGAATTATAGATACCTTGATGTACGATACCAAGTCAAACCAAACGACCAAAGTGTAAATCGGTGCTTGGCTGGATGTTACTACATTTCCCGGCAACACGTATTCCTTCCCTGCCCTATTGAGAAACACAACTGACTAACCCTAAGACAAAGGGGCGAGAAACTCAACGACCCTAGTCTTGACCAACCCGAGGGCCGGGTCTTCTTTTCTTGTTCACGTTATTAAGGATATGAGACTAATGGGAAAATCAGATTTAGTGGTCAACTGTCCCTATCGGAACTAGGGTAACTATGGATTCGGGCTTTAGCCCATGGTTTCATAAAACCACACGATTTTCCCAATCTAAACCAAGATAGTTTTGAATGAGCGAACTCGGCGGAGGTGCCAAGGTGGGAAAGTATCATATCTTTCAATACTCATATACAGTGTAGAACAGGTCCGTGCGGGACTCGAAAAACCACGAGACCGAGACAGTCAAGTGGTGAGGAACCATCTTGTGAACTATGCCACCTCACCCAGATAAGGATGAAAGGTACACAATTGGTACCCCCTTAAGCGAAAACCTTTATTTTATTAACATAAACTATAAGGTACAAACGTTGGAGATTTAAACAATACATCTTATCAGACTAACTACCAACTAGTTCACAAAAGTTCACTAGAATGGGAAATGATTACTTCTCGTTATTTCCATTAATGTTACCTTTATGAAACATTAGTAGAGTGTGGCTATGTTCCAACCCTACGGGGGATACTCTGTCAATGGGGAATCTTGATTCGATGACTCGTTACTTAGTCATCTTTTACAAAGTTACCTGCACGTCTATGGTCAATTTTGATTCCATAATTAGGGGCATCAAGGTGATACTTGTGATCGTTAGACACTCATCACGCCTCAAATATTTCTACGTGATATAGTAGCATTCTAAACGTGGTATCACTTGAATTAAAACCACATTGGGTACACACTCTATCATTCCCGGTATATGGGAATTTTTATATGAGTATCTCCTGGAGAATCACATCGATGTTATCAAAGTTAATAAACAGTTGTATAACAGCTAAAGCCAAGCTCCCGGAACTTAACACAAACTGGAATTATTATTGTGGAAATTTCATATCCTTACGACGTAATCCGACTACTGGTAAGCAGTTGGGGCACACCATTGAAGTAAGTGTGCAGATTCTTTGGTACTCGTGTACATGCTCACCTTACGGCAGCCTTAGACTCTCAAAAGCCTTTCTCTTTCTTATTCTCTACCATAGAGTAAGGAGTCTCGTGGTCGGTTAATATTAACCGAAGATACCCATGTACACGACTGGAACCATGGGATATCCATACCCCTCCTCTATAGGGGGGCGTTTAAGATCTATTAAACCAAAATCGTAAATGCAACCTGTGGTGTCGGAATGGTAAAAATAATGAATGCGAAGAAAACATAACAATTGCAGTTAATTGCAAGCTGAATACGAGACTCCTATTCTACTGTGAGTCTAACAACACTCTCACTTTCAGATTGAAAGTGATGACCAGCGTTACTCTTAAAAATACGTAGGAATTGTAGGTCCGTTATACGAATCGTTCGGGCACTAATATGACAAACCTAAGGTAAATGTGCGGAATCTGTTTGCATAGGCGTCATTGGATACACTCATTTGTTTCTATTTAATCACCGTTTCATTAATATTCAACGTTACAGATCCTGGAAACACTTGGATAGAGCTTCCCCTCTGTCGTGACAAAATCTCTAAAAGTTACAAATGAAATAACCAAGGCACCTATTTATAGCATAACAAGTTCGCTGGTGAGAGAACATGTTCGGGCGAACTTGACTTCATACACACCATTACCAGCGAACTTGACCTAAATCTCACTTAAATACGCCTCGTTTCTAACAGATTAAGCCCTACACACTCAGACTCAATACATAATGACGTAGACAACAGACATATGCACCAACAGACTCCCCCTTAGATGTTGTCGTAGTCATTGACTTTTAAAACCTTCTGAGTCTTCCGATCTTTAGTTCTTTAATAAACTTTAACATCTTGATCTTTATATCCTCTTCCTCTTTCTTAAGCTTCTTCTTTATAAAACTTTTAATAAACATGCTCCCCCTAGCTTTAAGCTCTCCCCCTTGCTTTAAGCTTTCCGGTATCTTCAATCTTTGCTTTGATCTTTAGACTTCAAACTCCCCTAGCATTGAGCTTTCTGAAATCTTTGAACAGTGTTTTATCCAGCTCCTCATCAAATTATGCTCCGAATTTCTAAGATTTGACGATTAAGAACAATCACACGTATCCACACATAAACAGTTTCTTAACAGTCTCATTGGTCCGGCTCACATTAAACATTATTAGGTTTCCATGGAAGATATGAGAGAAAATCTTTTTGGATTTTTAATATTGAATGCAGAAATGTAAACATACTAAAATGTAATATTTACAGTTTGTATTTTTGTGAGAAAACGTGCTAGAGGATCATATCAGTTTTTGAGACATATCACCAGTACCATTGACCTTTTAATGACTTTAAGTTTTAAACTTGTTTATCTAGATTGTCGATATGTTTGTCAACTTAAACTTTAACACATTTCTCAATTGTTCCAAGATGTGTTAGTTAGAATTATGAAACTTGACTTAACTACGGTTCCCACTTCTTGAATATACTCCCGTATCAAGATTCCCTAGATTTCATCTTACATGTGAATATAGCATAATTGATATCTGTATTTGGGTTGTACAAGACCTTGAGAGCTCAGGTTAGTACTACCGTACAGACAAATATATGAAGGCTCGACTTTGAGGTGTGTTCCAATTAAGGAATCTTTTAATCACTGCAATTGATTAGATCTTTCGATACTTTTCAAGTTTGCATGCAGTTTGGGGTTTTTAGCATAAAGTATTATAGAAGTTCTAGGCTATTGTTTCCGCAAAATCAGAAGAACTTGTATAATACCCCAGATCTCAACTATCTATAAAGACCTCGTATCTCAGAATCAGGCAATCTCTCAAATGAAATTTCGGAGTACTAAGTCCATATATCCAAGATGTGTTAATCTACAAGATTAAGCAGTTGAAAAAATTAGTTTATATGCCGGAAACAATTTACTGAACGTATAAAGCCTATCGACACATCCATAGTAAGACTCGTTATCACTTTTAAACTTTACAAATCCTTAGCATACTGTGAAAGTCCACTGATGTACTATCATTTCCTTTATTCACACAAGTAATCTCATTTTTCATTTTTCAATGTTTTTGATATTTTAAGATTTTCTATTATTTTTGGCTTTTTCAATCATTTTATCTATCTAAAATGATTTCGAAACGATGTTTTTCAATTTTACAAGAATTTTTCGTTTATAAAATTTTTGTTTCACCCTAAAATTGAATACATCTTATTAAAATCGAAAATAAGAATCTTACATTTTAACCATTTAACGACTTTTTACGAATGTGAACGCGAGACTACCATTTTGTTTGTGTGGAATATCACTCCTGTCTCTTGTCTCTCTGTATGAACAACCACTGCTTCTGAAATGACCTTTGGCAGGAAGCTTGGTTATCCTGCACATTCAAACAAACTTTTATCAGTTTTGAATTGGAACCCAATCCATTCTGGATTTTGGTTTACCAAAATCATTAACATCTGAAGTAAACAAACATTCACACTCTTTTTTATATTCAAACAGTTTGATAGAAACTTTATTTGAAAATTTTACTTTCTTTGACTTTTTAACTGTTTGAGTTATCAATTTTTTCTCCACTGCTCTCTCTTTTGTCCTCAGATTTGTATTAATGAATTCGCTTTACTTGACTGTGAGTAAAATGATTCATTAGAACTTTTATCTGGTTTTTAGACGTATCCGAGGACAAAATCTTTTCCAAATATTCTCTAATTTTTTCCTCTTTTTTCTCAATATGTCTTTTTGCCCTTGTGATAACTTGACTTTTTGTTCTTTGGGCTTCTCTACAGTTTTCTCATTTTTCTTCTCTGTTTCTTCTCCTCTGGTCTTTTCTCCCCCTGAGATTTAACCGATCTTCTTTTCAGATTAGTCGGACAATCCCTGGAAATATGACCGTTGATTTGACATTTATATCATCTTCTCGTATCAAATCTCTTTTTCAGGCAGTTAACAGCAATGTGTCCACCAAATCCACAGTTGTAACACACTATGTTATCGTACCAATCTCTCCATTCAAACTAAACACCCAAATCAGACATTGATTTGACATGTAGTAGTCACATTTCCTGCTTCTTCTGTAAAATTGATTTGACTTTGAAGCACTGTGGTCCGACCTGCACCACTTATTCTCAAATTTTTATGAGTTTTTATAATGATTGGATGACCGTACCGATGAGCTTTTATTTTTATTTGAAAATTTATAGAATTTTGTAATTCATGTTGTTTTTGTTCTCCATTCTGCATAGAAGGTTTTTGCGTTGAGCATTCACCTTTTTCAGCAGATTGTAGAACAGTTTCTTGAAATTTTTCTTTTAGTTTCAAAAATATTTCCTTTTTATCAATTTTATCATGTTCATTCATCGGTATTATCATCACAATCCTCAATTATGACATCGTCATAATTTGTGACATTGTCACTTATTGGAATTTTCTTTTTATTATCATTGATCGGTTTTGGACACATATGTTCTAACTTTAATGAGGAAGTCACAAATCATTTCCATAATTTTGCTGAATTAGCAGCTTTATTTATAACAATCTCAACTTCTTTTTCAAGTTGAGCTATTTTCTCAATACGAGAATTTATTGCTATTTGATTTTCTATATTCAATTTTTCAAAAACAATTTTATCATTTTTAAACATTTTTATTTCATTTTGAAAATCTACTACCATTTGTAATTTTTCATTTTCTAAAATTTTTATTTTGTTTTCAAAATTCTTTTCATTTTCTTTTAATTTTTTATTTTCTAATGTCAAACTCTCAATCTCATTCAAGAGTTTGGCATTATCTGCCTGATAATTGTCTACATCATAGACAGGGCAGACTGGTTTAAACTTGAAGACTCATTTGTGGATATACTTGAAACTAGAGCTTCACAGTTCTTAACCACTACACTCTCTTGAAACTTATTCTTCAGAGATGTTCATAATTCTTTCGCAGTCTTGTATTCTGGTAAAAGTATCAGGATGTCTTCCTTAACCAATTGCTGGACAAGATTAATCATTTCTTTTCAGCAAAATAAGCATCTTTCTGTTGAGTAGAATATTTGCACTTCTCCAGAATTTTCTGATTCTCATCTCTAGGAACGACATAACCTATCTCAATCACAACCCAACTGCGGAAATGCATGGCTTGGACCCAGTTCTCGAATTTTTCATTCCAAGCTTCATACTCTTCCAATCTCATCAACATTGGCAGCTTCACAGACCCCATTTCGTTTTCCAGACTAATCTGTCATTTAAAACACTTGAAAAATGATTAGCAAACAGACAATTTTAGTAAAAATTTGACTTTTTAACCGACAATATTAACGTATCGGTTTGCTAAAAACTTCTAAAATTTTTCGGAAAACTGTTTTTACCAGATTAGAGCTTTAAACTCGTCTCGTAAAAACTTTTAAATTCTTTTGGAAAACTGTTTCTTTAGAAACTCTTAGACAAGTTCGGGCGAACTTGTAATAACTTGTGAGACAAGTTCGGACGAACTTGTGCTAACAAACAATCAGATTTAACAAGTTCGGGCGAACTTTTATATTGCTTGACAAGTTCGAGCGAACTTGTGAGACTTTTCAAAAGAACTTACAAGTTCGGGCGAACTTGTAAGATATTCAAGAGATTTTACAAGTTCGGGCGAACTTGTAATAGATTTTCAACAAAATTTAATCAAGTTCGGGCGAACTTGATGAAATCTTAATGAAAAGTATGCAAGTTCGAGCGAACTTATCAAAAATCTTGAAAAATTAACCAAGTTCGGGCGAACTTGATGAAAAGTTATGAATTTTTAGTCAAGTTCGAGCGAACTTGATGTCAAGTTCGGGCGAACATGAGTTATTCGACATGTTTTTGCAATTTTTGACATGAATTCGTTTGTTTTAAGCTCTGATCTTTTCAAGGGTTTGTCTATTATGGATTTTACGTATTATACTTGAAAATCAGTCCATTTTGTCCGTGAATTGTCCAAGAAAAGTTAAAAATAGAAGAAATGAGTAGAAGATGAGATGTTCTATGTCCAATGTCTTCAAATTAGGCCAATCCTGCTGATACCACTTGTAGGTCCGTTATACGGATCGTTCGGGCACTAATCTGACAAACCTAAGGTAAACGTGCAGAATCTGTTTGCATATGCAACATTGGATACACTCATTTGTTTCTATTTAATCACCGTTTCATTAATATTCAACGTTACAGATCCTGGAAACACTTGGACAGAGCTTCACCTCTGTCGTGACAAAATCTCTGAAAGTTACAAATGAAATAACCAGGACACCTATTTATAGCATAACAAGTTCGCTAGTGAGAGAACATGTTCGGGCGAACTTGACTTCATACACACCGTTACCAGCGAACTTGACCTAAATCTCACTTAAATACGCCTCGTTTCTAACAGATTAAGCCCTATACACTCAGACTCAATACATAATGACGTAGGCAACAGACATATGCACCAACAGGAATTGTTGATGGACCAATTACACAGCTACTATGTAGCTCAATTATCATCCCCGTACGATGATGATACTAAACGAAAAACGAAAAGTGAAAATATACTTGTCTGTCAGATGACTGACACGAATGCAAATAATGAGCTTTTCAACGAATTACTAAACGAAATTTCAAGGACGAAATTCTTTAAACCGGGGGAGACTGTGACAACTGTGAAAAATCCCGGTAAACTTTGATCGGTACAAGTCCACGGTTACCGGACGTGACATGTATATCATCATACTGGTTGGGATTACGTGTGATGATACGAGTTTCTGATACTCAGGACGAAACCAGGGACACCATAATTAGTCCCAAAACTTTAAAGCAGGCTTAGAACAATAATTGTGCGAAAACCCTAAACACATGCATGACTTGTGTGCTATGTTAAACGCTATCTGTTATGACTCGGAGGAATCCGAGAGCACGTCATGGTTAACATGACACTATTAAGGGCCAACGGTGTGAGGTTGGTGTCCTTAGCTTGGAACAACGTGTTAAACGGGAGCTTTCCGTTTAACAGCGCATTAAACATTTGACGAAGATTGTTAGACCATTGGTAGGGCTATTTAAGATTTTGAGTTCACGAAACATCTTAGTTATGTGCCATAGATCATGACATAGGATTTGAAGCAAATAGGAGCTCGGGCATGCAAAACGAGGCATCTTTCCGGTTAGGGAAACATCTTCGTTTTGAGAGTAACGAAAGACAACCAAACATGCAAGGAACGGTCAATCAAGCTTAAAAACACTTAAACTACCCTAATACGAGGCTTTTATGATTAAAACGTAACCGGGTTTGGATTTCGAGACGATTATGCATGGTTTTTAAAACCGAGTCTTTTGACACTAAAAAACGCGAAAAACGGAGTCCGTTTTGCAAATTAGGGACACGTATGGGACATGAAAACGAACCTAAACGTGAAACCAAAGATAAACATCATCTGTTAACACGAAAACGAAGCACGACAAAGCGATAGGTGGGGTAGGGGCACCACACTTGAAACCCCCCCCTTTATTATATAATTTAGTTTTATTTTTTTTCTTCATTTTTATTTCAATTTCCATCAACTTTCTGCTCATAACCTTCAACATACCAGCTGATCTTCAACCAAAATAAGCTAAATCAAAGGTATTTTACAAGTTTCTTATAGTTTTGATGATGATTTTTTGAGAAAACATGAACTACCTTAAGAAAACTCTTTTTAATCCATGATTTTGGATGGTTTAAACATGGTTCTTGGTTGAATAAGAACACACCAGGGATTCCCTGATGTTATATGATAGCCAAGATCACAAAACTTCGGCTTTTGATACCCTAATCGACCAAAAGCGATTAACAAAGTTATTAACCGAAAAACAATGAATAGAGGCTTGATTGACATAGGTTATGGCTTGTTTGGATTGTTCTTAGTATATAGGTACTGTATATGGCTCACACACACTTCTGGCCTCGACGGAATCGAAGGAAATAGAAGGAATCGCGAGGTATGTCGCTTGAAACTCGAAACTAGAATAGACAGAATATTGTTTAGTCTATAAATTGGTCCGTGATGCTTGGATTCAGCTGAAATTTGGTGTGGTGATATAGGGTATTGACAGGAATGTCCACGTAAAATTTAGAATTTTCTATAATTTTTGGCGAATTATTGATTGTTTTACAGAAAGAAATTCGGAGAAAATACCAAACGGAATCAATAAATCACCAAACTTTACAGAAACACTAAGGAACATATAAGAAATGTTTTGGGAATTTTGGGAGTCCATTAATTGAATTTGTTTTTGGGTTAAAAATCCGTGTTTTTGGAAATTTTCGGTAGTCGGAACCGCACTGAAACAAAGTCAGAAAAATCCCAAATTTTTGCGGGGAGTTCCTAGACATATAAGGAGTTTACTGGATTATTTTAAGAATATTTAGACATCGGATGATAAGCGATGTAACTTATTCGGTTAGATACTGTTTTACAAATAAATTATTTAAGTTACAAAAATAACCTTATAATCCGATGTATATTTAACCTGATTTGCGGGAGTCGATATTGTCTCCATCATCGTATTTGTCTTTCTTTCTTTTGAATATCTTGTAAAATGGATAAAAAAAATGCAATTGTATATTTAATATATTGATAATTATGGATATATATATAGGGTTAGGTGTTAATGAACAACACCTTGATAGTGAACTGTGTGAACAAATCCTAGCCCTTAATAATGAATACACAAGTGTAAAACAAAAGCAAGAATTTGTTCAGCTAGTTGACAAATACACTAGTGTTCACTTTAGAACCCCAAAATATTTTTCCTTGAATCTATATATTGTTACTGATTTCTACAAAAAATTCCAGAATTTTATAAAATACGTAGATTAAATGGGATTTTTCGGCTTTTAAAACGCTTCTTTTTACTTATTTCAGCAGTTTACCGGACAACGAACCTGCCGGAACAAGGAACAGACCAAACCCTATTGTGAGTATAATTCGGGAGAATCCCTGACGACGAAAACGGAAACTCAAATTCGGGAGGCCTAGATCCTCCAAATGGATTTCCATAATAAATACTTAATCTTTTCTAAATGACAATGTATTGGCACTGTCTAGATCTTAGTGCCGTTATCCGAACACATAGAACAACCAACATTGGCTGACACGCGAACCGGTGCCCGGGAGCCAAACGTAAAACTAATCCTACCCTAACATCCATCACCACACCAAGATATTAGATGTACAATATGGCCTCAAAATAGCCACCCAGGCCCAAGTTATAGGCGTTACCGACATAGCGACTGATATTGGTAATTACTTAAATGAAAACTGTTAAAGCCAAACCAGCTTGCATATACTCCTATTGCTACCTGTAATACTGCTATCCTGTGAGTTTCACTCCCCCGCTTTTAAACTGTTTTACTGATTTCTGGGGTGATTTGCTTGTTACAAACTATGTTAATTGAACCAACTTGTGAAGATGTAATTTATCTAACGCAAGAACCCTGTAAAACATACCCCATTGCAAGTGATTAACGTAAGCCGTGGGCAGTGTATAGTACTATTGGTCTGACAATCCCAGTTGTAATGACCGGACTGTGTGTCAGCAAACAGTCAACTGCACGCGTCCTAAACTTTGGTTATGTTGTTAGGCATAATTACATTAGGGCGTTGAACTGCACGTGACGCAGTTGGTGGGCTGGGGGTGTCTGCGTGACACGGCCTGGCGGGTTGAGGTGTCTGTGGTGACACGGCCCTAGGCATACCAAAGTGTCTGTGGTGACACGGTGTGGTTAAAACAGTCAAGGTTTCACTTGTACACTTGTGTAATTCCATCTACGATATGTGACTTGTGCAATTAAACTTGTTAAAGCATTCTGCTACGAAACAACCAAACTAGTGAAACTCACTAGCTCGTTTAGCTGACCCTTTTTAAAACTAACATGCATTTCAGGTAACTTTGGACTAAGGTGATTTGGATATGTGGTTCAAGACGTGTTTATAGACAAATACTGATATAGACGCATGCGGTTTAGAAGACTTATGTGGTTCGGGGAACACGTAGTTGTAACATACATATAGTATGTAATCAACATTTTGGTAATTAATAAATTGTAGTGTTTTTATTAACAATGCGCTTGTACCAGAGGTGTTTGTTGCATCCCGTGTTTTACTCAAATTATAAATCAAAATAAGAGATTTTAGAGGTAGAAATGGAAATAAGAAATAAAGTTACATGCGAATATAAATTTGGACTAGAAATATGAAGTGATGAACTGAACCTGGCTAGAAACAAGGGATGGATGATGGATTTGGTAATTTGTATTAGCGGGAGTCGATATTGTCGCCATCATCGTATTTGTCTTTCTTTCTTTTGAATATCTTGTAAAATGGATAAAAAAAATGCAATTGTATATTTAATATATTGATAATTATGGATATATATATAGGGTTAGGTTTTAATGAACAACACCTTGATAGTGAACTGTGTGAACAAATCCTAGCCCTTAATAATGAATACACAAGTGTAAAACAAAAGCAAGAATTTGTTCAGCTAGTTGACAAATACACTAGTGTTCACTTTAGAACCCCACCCTAAATAATATTTTCGAAAGTTAATTTATTTCCTTAATAAAATCCATGGGTCAGCCGTCGCAAGTGTTTCCCCGAAACCTTCGATCTAAAGCATCTTCCCAAGTTTTACATATAAATTTATAGCATCAAATGTTCAGACTCGTATGTTTGCAAGACATTACGAACTATATATTAACAATAAGGGTATAATCAAGACTAGACTATAATAGAATATCAATTCGTCGTTTGACTTGATCGGAGCGACCGATCACGACGGGGTAGTCAACCCGATAGATCTATCAACAATTCTACGTGTTCAATACTTAAATGATTAAACAACAATACTTGCGCATGCGCCCATACGAGCCATCTATATCACTTGCCTCACGAACAATATATATATATCCTACTAATATTGATAAATTTAATATATCATGTTGTACAAATTACCCGTAAATCCCCACCGAAATGTAAGCCAATACAGCTACTTACACCTCTTGAGATCACGCAAATTTGTTGCTATTTAGATTTAAGCATTTTTGAATCTACACGGTCGTTTTATCCCCAAAACACCGTAATAATTCTCAATGAATCTTTTATAATACCCATCAAGTCCTAAGAATTGTCGCACCTCTGACGGAGTCCTTGGTGCTTCCCAATTCTTAGTTGCCTCAATCTTCGATGGGTCGACGTGAATGCCTTTCTCATTTATGACATGTCCGAGAAAATGTACCTCTCGAATCCAAAATTCACATTTAGAGAACTTGGCATACAACTTCTGTTTCTTCAGCAGCTCCAGAATTATCTTCAAATGTTGCTCATGATCTTCTTTGGTTCGCGAATAGATTAATATATCCGCAATGAACACTATCACAAATTTGTCCAAATAGGGTCTGCATACCCTGTTCATGAGATCCATGAACAATGCAGACGCATTAGTTAAGCCAAAAGGCATAACGAAGAACTCATAATGGCTGTAACGTGTTCAAAAAGCAGCCTTCGAAATGTCTTCCTCAACAATCTTCAACTGGTGATAACCTGAACGCAGGTCTATCTTCGAGTAGTAGCTGGATCCTTGCAACTGGTCAAACAGGTCATTTATTGTTGGTAACGGGTACCGATTTTTGATAGTCAGCTTGTTCAACTCTCTGTAATCAATACACATTCTGAAGGAACCATCATTCTTCTTCACGAACAACACAGGTGCTCCCCAAGGGGAAAACCTTGGTCGTATGAAACCTTTGTCTAATAGCTCTTAAAGCTGATTTGACAATTCTTTCATTTCTTACGATGCTAATCTGTAAGGAGATTTTGCAATCAGTGCAGCACCAGGTACAATATCGATTTTAAACTCAATCTGTCTCGTAGGGGTAATCCATGCAAGTCTTCAGGGAAAACTTCCGGATAATTGCGAACTACAGGAATTTCTTCAATCTTCCAATTTGCGGCCTTTGTATCCACTACGTTAATCAAGAACGCATGATAGCCTTTACGCAATATCTTGTGCATCTTCATAATACTAACAACTCCTGACATCGACTCGATCGGTCACCGTGAACAACTAAAGCTTCACCACCACCAGGACGAGGTATCCGCACTTGTTTCTCCAATCAAATAATCTCAACTCCGTTCTTGGATAGCCAATCCATCCCAATGACTACATCAAAACTACCCAGCTCCACTGGTAATAAATCGATACTAAAACTATGATCGCATAACTGAAATCTACAACCACGAATGACTTCGCTAGTCTCTATCAATTTACCATTTGATAATTCTATCGAGTACTTTTTACTTAGCTTACTTGTTTGAGAACACATAAACGGTTCAAAGTTTTTCGAAACAAAACTCAAGTCAGCACCAATATAAATAGTACGAACGCAGAATGGTTATTGATTAAGAACGTACCGGTAACCACTACAGGATCATCACGTGCCTTCCCAGCATTCAGCTCAAAAGCTCTGCCTCTGGCATTCCGACCCTTCACATTCGGACAGTTCCTCTTGAAGTGTCCCTGCTCTCCGCACTCATAGCATCCCTCGAGCTTAACTCCCTCCGACGTACTCTTAGCATAACACTCGCAAGTAACATGTCCAGTTCGACCACATCTGACACACTTTCCCTGCTCATCACCGTGAGTCTTCTTTACTGAACCACTCCTGCCATCCTTGGCGTTATCCTTTCTCGAATCACTAGAACTAGCCACATACGCCTTCCCGAATCGCGTTTCCTCTCACGCTTCACATCGGAATCCTTTCTTGAGTTCTCAGACTTTCGCTTTCGCGAATCCCTAGATCTAGGCTCAGAACGCTCTGATCGGTTAGATTTCCCATCTGCCTTGACTTTTCCCGACGACTTCCCAGTCTCCTCCTTCCTGTTAAGGCTACTTTTGCGAGCAACATCATCTACTAATGATTTCTATAGACTAGTAGCTTCAAGATAGGTAGTGGGCTTCGCTGATGTAACCATACTGCGAATTTTTGGTGACGATCCCCAAATATACCTCTTTATCTTAACGTATTCAGGAGTGACCATTCATGGAACCAATCTAGCCAAATCATTAAACCGAGACGCATAAGCTCTGACATTCAGGCCTTCCATGGTTAAATTCCAGAAGTCAGTCTCGATCTTCTGCATCTCACTACCTGGGCAGTATTCCTTAAGAAGCATCTCTTTTAGTTCGTTCCAGGTAAGACCGTAGGTAGCGTCTTCTCCCAAAACTTGAACTTGAGTGTTCCACCAGGATAAAGCTTCATCAAGAAATGAACACGAAGCATACCTAACCCTCTGATCAGCAGCACAACCGCTGATGGCCATCACGACCTCCATCTTCTCGATCCTGTGATTATGTCATCACACAGGAACTACTAAAACTTTTTCGATCATTATATTACCTTGCGGGTTTCCAATCTATATACCACCATCACCATGCCCAGGAGCACCACGTCTATGTCCTTGCCCAATATTCTTGTTGGCTTCGCGCTGTTCCAAGGCAGTATTAACGTGTTGGGCTATAAGTTGTGCTAACTCCTCTGGAGTGGTAGGTAGTCCAGTACTATGTCTCGCTTTTGGCGGCATCTTGTCGTTTCTATTATTGCAATAATAATATCAACATAAGACATTGTTTAAATATTTCAGTCATTAAATAATAGTGGACTAAACAATACACATGCATCCACATAATAATGAGAATAATTTAACCAAAAGAAAACCATGTCGTTCATATTTATCACGAAAATTACAAAGCTTGTTCATAGTACAACGACCAATCAAAATTTGGTGTGACATAATCAACCACCAATGACAAGTTTAGATGAAATTTCCTCCTAAATATCCAAAAATTTGGCATGCAAGCCAATATAAGGGTTTATCAAAAGAGACATACAAAACAAACAACAAACGACAATCACTTCTTCAAACCAACAAACTCTAGAAGCTTCCTCATAAGCTCCTCCAACTCTACTATCCTCCAGTGCATCTGATCCATAGCACTGTCATCCAAATCCTTAAGCTCGTCAAACCAATCCATCTAGCCATCTAACTCCTTCACCTTTTCCTTGGTCGCCTCTAGGTCTCCGCGTATAGCCCCCAACTGACGGTGAGAATGTGAGAATCGATCAACCCATACTCCTTTCTGCTTCTTCGAAGCAGACTCCATGGCAGCTCTGGAGGTTGAGGCGATGTCTCCGACAGGTTGAGTCCTCTTCCTACGTCAGAAATAGACTAGTGTAGGTGCAGTGGAGACTCGTGACTCGGGCAACTGAACTGACGACTCAGACGTAACGGGTGGAGGGATCTTAGGTACGGGCTCAACAGTGACAGTGGGTGGAGCTACTATGGGCTCTAAGGGTAAAACCGTAACAGTAGTGGTGTCCACCACTGGTGCAACCCCGAACGATCCTCCAATCAAAGGGGTACCTCTACCCAGCTCATCAACTATAGGCACTGTGCCGGATGACTGTCCGGTCCCGAAAACCGAGGGTGGAACAAAATCATCATCGTCTATCCATTCGTTACTAGTATGCGCGTAATGGTGGTCGACCTGGCTGGCGAATGCAGCAGAGCCAACATAAAACGACAAGGCAAATTCGGCCATGTTAACGATCTGAAGGGTAACAGAGGGTATCTCTGGCAAAATGGATCTAGGTGAAGTCTCGAATTCTGGCTCGCTATCTGAGTCATGAATCTCGATGACCTCGTGCTCGTGCGACATCTGTGACATATAACCATACAAAGTAAGTGTGTGTTCTAATGAAAATAACACATAAGGTCTAAATAAACAGATTACCAAGTACACATAATAACACGCAATGGTTCTCATACATGATAAAAAAATCCATGTTTATTTAAAATTTTTGGCTTCCCGAATTTTGGACTTACATCTCAAAATTCTTTGGTTGAAGTCTAGTTTTCCCCCTGAAAACATCTAGTTCGCTACAACCATTGGCTCTGATACCAACTTCGGTAGCACCCCGAAAACGTCGCAGCGGAAATACAAACGTACTGGTGACGGAAGTTGGTGCCCATAAATATCTTGTCGAACGATGCATTGTTAATGTTGGATATTTAACTTAATTAAAACATTAGTTTTTAAAACATAAAGTTTAAAGTACGTCATAACCACATCACAGTTAAGTTGTTTTTGATCCTTATGGATCTTGTTACAAAGGTCCCAAAGTTTTAAAAGTTTTGTCCAAAACATTTTCAAAACCACCATGCATCAACCACAAGATACGCCATAATTCCCGAAGCCATGCTCAAGTACCTGAAGAACACGTTAAAATCAAGTGTCAACACAAAGGAGGTTGAGCTCACATATTCAAATTTGAAACAAGGAAAACTTTCTAATTATGTGTTTAATATCAAAAAATCCAAATAATATTTTCGAAAGTTAATTTATTTCCTTAATAAAATCCATGGGTCAGTCGTCGCAAGCGTTTCCCCGAAACCTTCGATCTAAAGCATCTTCCCAAGTTTTACATATTAAATTTATAGCATCAAATGTTCAAACTCGTATGTTTGCAAGACATTACGAACTATATATTAACAATAAGGGTATAATCAAGACTAGACTATAATAGCATATCAATTCGTCGTTTGACTTGATCGGAGCGATCGATCACGACGGGGTAGTCAACCGGATTGATCTACCAACAATTCTACGTGTTCGATACTTAAATGATTAAGCATCAATACTTGCGCATGCGCCCATGCGGGCCATCTGTATCACTTGCCTCATGAACAATATATATATCCTACTAATATTGATAAATTTAATATATCATGTTGTACAAATTACCCATAAATCCCCACCGAAATGTAAGCCTATACGGCTACTTACACCTCTTGAGATCACACAAATTTGTCGCTATTTAGATTTAAGCATTTTTAAATCTACACGGTCGTGTTATCCCCAAAACACCGTAATAATCCTCGTTTCATCCCCGAAACGCATATATCATTATTCCAAAATCCGTTTCATCCCGAAACATATTTATATCAAAACCATGTTTTTATCTAAAAACATATCACATAATTTCCCAATCATATTTTCCACGAAAATATATTCATAGTTTATTCAAAGGCAGATTTTATACAGAAGTGTATACTTATCCTTTTAAGGCGTGTTCTACCCCCAAAACATATACAAAAACAGTAAAAAGAGGGGTTTAGTGACATTGACCTTTGGGTGCGTAATTAAATTAGCGTGATCCCACAATTTGATTCTACACGTCCTAATATGCGTAGGAACGATTTATCAAACAATATATTACAAAATTCCTAAGTTTCTCCATATCTTGGATTTTCACATAACTTGAGATTTTCTCGAAAAGCCATTATTTTTTATTATGTTGGCACTTTAATATATATATATATATATATATTATTTATAAGATTTTGTGACGTGAACGATTTTATTGGTGACCCTTAATATGTTATATCCGTTATCTCTCCCGTTTATAAGTACTATATATATTCGATTTGCGTTTCGTAATATATACATAAACGTACACAATTATTCAATATCATAACGCGCGAGAACTCGTTAACATATACATTTTATCATTTTAAAGCATGCATACATGAAATAACTTATTAATTTAACCTATGTATCAATTTTCATGCTCGACAAAAAAGTTACACATTTAACGTAATTTCACCGATTTTACCGATTTAAATTCACAAGTGTACATGCATAGTCTAAATTCCCGCTATCATGTCAAAACTTAACATATTATCATATACACATATTTAAATCACATAACACATTTAAGCACGTAAGGTTCACTCATGAACAACCCATTCTAGTGTTCATTGAAAAATGCATATTTTAGCGATTCGGTAACGTTTTCGGGCGTCGAAAGTCACGTATGACTAACTAAACACCAAATAAACTTAATATAAGTTAAAATAATTATATTTATGTCAAAATATCAGTTTAGTTATTGATTTGAAATAGTTTCATAAAAACCTCTTAAAAAGGCGATTTTTACCGCATAGTTTTGCGTCAAACGTTACCATAACCATCCGAACTCGAAACAACATGATAGTTTAACACAATACATGTTATTTACTGATTAAAATGATGGTTATATTCAGATTAGTTCAGTTTTTGTGTAAGTCATACAAATCATGCAATTTCACGTATTTTACAACTCTTTAAGCACTAAGTACAACATGCAAAGCTAGTAAACTTCATGACAAGTTTCATACCACTTTAATACATGAAATAACCTTATTTTTAAGGTGTATAATCTGATCTAAAACTATTTTTATAATAACATTATTTATTCATCATTTTATGTACATACACCAACATGAATGACTAAGTACAAGCACTTAATGCATGTATATCTTATCATCATCATTTCACATGAACTAAACGCACATGTCTTCACCTTAAATTCATGTTCATATATCGAGAACAACATCATATTCATATGATTATCATCAAAATTTCATATATGCATATACATATATATATTTTCGGCCACATATATACACATATATATGAAATTCCAAAATTCCACTTTTCATATACATCTTTTCAAATCTCATAACTTTCATATGTCACCTGAAGGGGTATGGTCCCAAAATCGTTGCGCCAGCCAAGGAAACCATACTCATTATTAACTAATAAAGAGACCTCGCGCAGACTCCCCTGACAAGGTAGGAGTCATTAGAAAAATCTCTTTGGATAATTCTTTACACAAACCTTGCACGGATATTTATATCAGACCAAGTATTCACCAAACGTTCGCAAAGCAGCAGGAAGAAGAAAGAAGATCAGTTAACTAGCTTGCGCTTCTCGCGCAAGGAAACAGTTAACCCTGAGAAACTTTCCCTTAACAAAACCTTTGACTTAGTGCAGAAGCAAATGGAATCTTTTCTGTTGTAACAGAATGTACACATGGCAAGCAGCAAATGGGTAACAGCTGTGAAATCTTCTAGAAGCCATTAATACCCAATCGTGCAAGCATCTTTTCGGTTATAATCAATTGCCACATGGCAGCATCTGGACGGCTAAAGAAGATCACGATGATGGCATGCTCACATTTATAAAATATAAATGATCCCATGTTGACACGTGGCACCTCCCTAACCGCTGATGAGCTCACGATCCGTGTGCACTAACGGATCACCATAAACGTTAACGGAACATCAGAAGATTCTATTAAAGTTAACGTCTCTCATTTTGGCACCCAAACTCTGTCTATAAATAAGTGACTTGGGCTTCAAGTAGAAGGTATTCACTATCACTTACTCTCACTCTTACTTCACTTAACTATTTCCGACTACATGTACTTATTCTCACACCGGAGGGTGGTCATGAAGAGAACTCCCCTTCTCCCCGTGGTGAGCTGACGGTGTTCTGTTTTGCAGGATCAGTTGGAACATAGTTGCAGTCGTTATCATCTCGAAACCAAAAACGAAGACTTAACCATTTTATGCAGAGCCCAATCCATAGATCTACATAGATTCCGTTCTAGTTGATCTAGGGTTTCTTCATTGGCGCCCACCGATTTCAATTCTTTTTCTCATCTTTCGTTTCGTTTCACCTAGATCTGCAGCACCATGGCTGATGGATCATCTTTTCAAGGTCCTCGATCGACGGACAAATAGTTGAGGACTATTCCGGTGAAGCTAATGCTCGATATGATCCCGATCATGCGAACATTCCAGTAACGCCGGCGGCTCCTCAGGTTGATGTTTCTTCGATTTTACCACCTGGAGAAACTCCATTATCGTGGTTAATTAAATCTCAGGCAGCTCTAAACGCTATGTATGCTCAGCTATGTGCCCAAACCTGAAATCCAGCTTTTCAAGCTCCGGTTAATGCTCCTCAGGTCCGTGCTTTGCCAGCACCTCGAGTGTTGAGTTATAATACTCAAAATCATGTGCGTGCCCCTTCGCACGTGTCTGAAGATGGAACATAAATGTACTCTAAAACCAAGAATGATCCTGATCATCCTGGTAATAGAAAGCAAGAAGAAAATGTTCAACGTCGTGCATATGTTCATTCTCGTTTGGGCCCGCGGTCTTCACAGAAGCGGGACACCCATCACGATGAACACGATAAGACTTATGAGGAAGGAGATAGTGCAAGTGTTTTCAACCAATATCTGCAGATCATGCTAGTTACAAGCCAAAAGTACGTGCAGTATACAATCCGGAGGCTGATCATGATTACAATCTGGTGTATCGTCCAACTGAAGCAGCTGAACAATCAAAGTTTACCAGAGAGATAGCACTGACTTCTATAGAGCGAGCAAAATTACCATCCAATGTAGGAAAGTTCAATGGTTTAACCGATCCTGATGATCACATGCGCCACTTCACCGGCGCAGGGCTACTTGGATGCTGGACGTTGCCAATGTGGTGTCATCTATGTGTACAAACTCTTACCGGCACTGCGCGCCTTTGGTTTGATAATTTGCCGACAGGTAAACTTTCCTCTTGGAATGATCTTAAGGAGAAATTCCTTACGCACTCCAGTCAACAAAGGCGATACGTGCACGACTCCTCGGATGTAATGAACATCTGGCGGAGGGACGAATAAAACCTTGAAGATTTTATTACGCTTGGCGATGTACACGAAGATCTTATTCACGCGCAGTTCAAGTACGCGATAAGATGCGATGAGATGATTAAAGTGTTGTCAGGAACTACTGGCTTACCAAAAAGCTGGGATAAACTCATCGCGGCAGCCAAGGTTTTTACGCCCAGACTGAGCGCAACTTGAATTCCAATAGACCACCTTTACCTCAGAATCGTCCGCAAGACCTGAGTAAAGGTAGTCGCAAGTTTAAGAGAAATTGGAAAGAGTCAAGTCAGAATTCGTATTCTCCATACTCACCAATTGATGCGCGTGCAACAATCAATAAGATAACAACTCAAAAAGCAATTAAGCAAGAGAATAGGGAACGTCAGTGGACTCCCTTAACGAAATCTCCTGCTGAAGTTCTCAGTACTGAGAATTATTAGTTCAAACAGCCGCAACCAATGAAAAATAAGAAAGGGCAAGACCCAAATTTGTTCTGTGACTATCATAGAGACAAAAGCCACATAACGGATAACTGCATCAGTCTGCGCACGGAGATTGAAAAAGCATTGAAGAGTGGGAAGCTTACACATCTCCTCCAGAATGTGCGCAAAGAGATTAAACAGATTACGCGCGGGACGAAGGACCTAGTAATAAGAAAATGAAGCAGGTCGCTATGATTCAAGGAGGTGCGCCGCACAAGCGTAGCCTTCAAAACTTTCGAAACAACACATGGCGCGAGCAGTAAGTCATTTTTCCTATCGTTCCAGGAGGTCCTCAAGAGGACCGGCCAGTGGTTATCACCGGTATCTTTGGACACTACCAGACAGATTATATGTTTATAGATCCTGGTAGTTCCATGGATATTATGTACGAACAGTGTTTCAAGCAGCTAGATCCTGAGGATAAGGCACACCTGGAACCAGTTGATTTCCCGTTAACTGGATTCTGCAATGAGGCTTTCTTTCCTCTAGGACAAATTCTGTTCCCTGTTACTTTATCTGATGGGAAATGTTCTCGAACGAGTAACGTCAACTTCATGGTGATGCCGGCAAATTCCGGTCACGATGTACTATTGGGACAACGCGCGCAGCGTGATTTTAGTATGATTACCTTCGCTCCACATGCTGCTTGTGGTTTTCCAACACCAAATGGTATAGCTATACTTTACGCGCAGAAAGAAATCATGTCTATCGAAGAACCAGTTACTAAGGCTGTCAAGACTTTGCCAAGTAACGAACCAAAAAAATGGGTACTCAACAATAAGTATCCCGAGCAAACAATCTTGTTAGCTCCTGCAGTCAGTACTGAAATTCGCGCAAAGTTTAAGCTACTTTTGTTTCACAATAAGGACATTTTCGCCTGGACACCTGCCGATATGGTCGGTGTCCCGCGCGACGTCACGGAACATTGTCTGAATGTATTTCCATCGGCAGATCCAGTTGTACAAAAAAGCGCAGCCTCGGGTCTGAGAAAACAGAAGCGATTAATGAACAAGTCACCGAGTTACTTGATGCTGGTATTCTACGTGAAGTCAAATACCAGACCTGGGTAGCAAACCCAGTCATGGTAAAAAACATAATGGTGGATGGTGGATGTGCGTAGATTTCAAAGATCTGAATAAAGCGTGCCCAAAATATTGTTATTCTCTTCCCGAGATCGATAAAAAGGTCGATTCATTGGCCTCCTTTCGCTGGAAATGTTTTCTAAATTGCTATAAAGGTTATCATCAGGTCTTGATGAAAAAGGAAGACGAAGATAAGACAGCTTTTCGCACGGAGAATGGCATTTTTTGTTATACCAAGATGCCTTTTGGCCTCCGCAATGCAGGAGCTATTTATCAAAGATTGATGGATACAGTTTTTGGAGATGATATCGGGAAAACTGTGGAAGTCTATATTGACGATTTGGTCATTATGAGCAATTCTGAAGAAACTATGCTAGCTAACATCCAACGAACTTTTGATTCTCTGCGAAAGGTCAATTTAAAGTTAAATCCGAGCAAGTGCTCTTTTGGCATGGAAGAGGGCAAATTCTTGGGTTTCGTAGTCACCAAAGACGGTTTCAAGGTTAATCCTGAGAAGGTCGAAGCAATACAAAAAATGTCCTCTCCTGCTACTATCAAAGAGATGCAACGTTTGGCTGGAAGGTTGGCCGCGCTAAACCGCTTTCTCGCCAATCATGCTGCAAAATCTTATCAATTTATTCGAACCTTGCGCAATTGTATGAAGAGCAAAGAGTTTACATGGACTCCTGAAGCTGATCAAGCTTTCCATCAGATGAAAGAGTGTTTGATTCAACTTCCCACACTTACTGCTCCTCGTGAAAAAGAACCCATGGTCTTATACCTTGAGGCATCAGAGGTAGCAGTAGGTGTTGTCTTGCTAGTAGAACGCGAAGGAGTCCAATCTCCAATTTATTATATCAGCAAGATGTTGAACGATCCAGAAACAAGGTATTCAATTATGGAGAAATTGGTTTTGGCATTGGTCCACGCCTCGCGCAGGCTGCGAAGATATTTTTCAGGACATATTGTTACAGTTTTAACAAATTTTCACATTGGCCAAGTCTTGGCCAAGCCAGATGTTTTTGGACGACTTGCAAAGTGGGCAATAGAATTGGGGGGTTATAACATCTGTTATAAACCTAGACCAGCTATCAAAGGCCAAGTTTTGGTAGATTTCATCGCTGAAATTCCTGCTGATAAAATTGAAGAGTGTCAAGCAATTCAAAGTCCAGTCCCACTCACAGAAAATAGAGCCTGGACACTGTTTACAGATGGCGCATCAAACAGTGATGGGGCTGGCGCAGGTCTTCGGTTAATGAGTCCAGAGGGAGCAGAGTTCACCTATGCAATTCGGTTAGATTTTAAAAGCACCAACAACGAGGCCGAATATGAAGCTTTCCTAACAGGCTTACGCCTCGCTATCAAAAGGGTGCAACAAATTTAGAAGCCCATGTTGATTCATTGTTAGTTGCTGAGCAAGTAATTGGGACATACGATGCAAAAGGAGATATCATGGCTTTATACTTAGCGCAAGCTAAAGCTCTTATGACACAGTTCCAACAATTCAAAGTCACGCACGTAAAACGAAGCAAAAACAAACATGCTGACGCTTTAAGCAAGACAGCAGCAACTAGCTTCAAACATTTGGCGAAAGAAGTTCGTATCGAAGTTTTGAATAACCCATCAGTCCCTCTCAGACAATTAACGATGGTCGAAGTAGGAGATCCATCATGGATGTCTCCAATAAATGTATTTGTTACATCGTTCACTCCCAGAAGATAAAGCGCAAGCACGAAAATTGCGTTGCAAAGCCCTTAATTACGAGATGGCCGACGGTATCTTATACCTACGTTCTTACATGGGTCCTTTGCTCCGCTGTGTTAACAAAAATGATGCGCAATACCTGATCAGGGAGGTTCATGAGGGGCTGTGTGGTATACATTCGGGGCCGTGCATGGTAGTAGCCAAAGTAAGAAGCGCAGGCTATTATTGGCCCGAAATGTACGTTGATGCTGTGGAGATCTTGCGAAAGTGCATGTCCTGCCAAAGGCATGCCCCTAAAACGTTGCGCCCAAAGAATCCATTGGTACCCTTCACAACAGCTTGGCCGTTTCAACAATGGGCCATTGATTTAGTTGGACCATTTCCAGATGCGCCTGGCGCAGTTAAATTCATTATTGTTGCGGTCGACTATTTCACCAAGTGGGTTGAAGCTAAACCCTTAGCTTCTACTACAGCAATGGTAATTCGAAAGTTCATTTGGGAATACATCATTTGCCGGTTTGGTCTGCCCATGCGCATTATTACAGACATCGGTCCAAATTTAACAGCTGAAGATTTACAAAAGTGGATGACAGAAATGGGAATCCAGTATGTCTTTGCTTCTGTTGCGTATCCACATGCAAATGGTCAAGTTGAAAGCATAAACAAACAGTTGGTTGACGGTATCAAGGCCCGCCTTGGCACGGCACGACGAGGGTGGGTTGATGAATTGCCTAGCATCCTATGTGCACATCGAACTATGCCCAAGACTAGCACTGGAGAAACCCCATTTAGCCTTGTATATGGCACGGAAGCCATGATTCCCGCCGAAATTGGATTACCATCTCCAAGGATGCTAGCTTTGGAAAAGCAAGATAACGAAGAACAAAGGTGCATCGATTTAGACTTGTTGGAAGAACGATGATAGAATGCAGCGATTCGCGAAGCTAAATACAAGTCTCAGCTTGAAAAGTATTATTACAAAAGGGTACGCCTCTGCTCCTTTTTTCCTGGTGACTTTGTTCTTCGCGACAATGAAGCATCGAATGCCGAGAAACCGAGGAAGTTAGCCCCGCGATGGGAAAGTCCAACGTGATAAACGAAGTATTCGGAAAAGGCGCATACACTCTGAAGCGTATGGACGGATCCAGCGTTCCTCGAACCTGGAACGCCCAACAATTACGCAGATGTTATATGTAATCTCAGTCTTCTGAGCAATTTCTGGGCGTTGCGTAACAAGACTGCTTAGTATATTTCTTATGTAATCTTAGTGACAAATACAACTTTACGCTTTATCAGTTTGAATAAAATATTCTGTCACTACTTACAGTCTTTTATATGTTTATTTACAAATGCATGCAATTCCTTTGGATAAACAAAAACACACAAACTCATGAGCCACAAGATAACTTAATGCTTACGCTCACACGTGAGGTAAGAAATTGTTCATTTGTCTATCCTACACAAGTAATTGGTCACATGCAAACATTGTAAAACTAAAATATATCATATTCACATCAAAAGTACTTGCGCCGCAGCGCAACGTTACAAGTAATTACAAAATAAAGAGTTACAAATTTCCTACTCTATGGGTTTCTTGCTCGCCTGCTTTTCTGTTGTATATACATACACATTCACAGCTACACCCACATATACATACATGTCCATTTTATTTTCTTTGAAAACCCATTTGTTATTTATTTCAAGTTTATGTTTAAATCCAAGAACAAGAGAAACTCATTTACTATCATCTTTATCAACAAGAATCAAGAACATTTCTAGAAGATATGATTTTATACCTTCAAGACTCCAGTGGGTTTTGGTTAAGATGATGAGATGAAGCTTGGTTCTTGCTTGGAAACACCTTTAAATCTTCAAAAACACTTGAAAACACCTCCAAATGAGCTTAGATCTTCTTGAACAAGATTGAAATTTTGAAATATAGGTGTGTGAGGGGGGCGTTCGGCCGAGATTATTGAGGGAGAGAGAGATGAAGATTGTTTGATGATATTTCTTGGATTTTGAAGATTTTAGAAGGATTTCATGGAGACATAATCATCATGAAATCTTCCAAGGCCAACATGTGGAGGAGAGAGGGGAGAGAGAGAGCTAAATGGCTGCCACCTTTCTCCACACACACATACCACATGCATACATACATATATTATCATATATAAGCTTTAAACAAGTATTTAACTGGGTACTGGGTATTTTATCTAGCGTTTTAATCACATTTTGACACATTTTAAATTATTTTCAACGCTCTATAAAAATAAATTCACTAAAATAGTAGTGATCAATATTTTATTTGCCTGGTCGGCTACGTTGTCGGTATTTGGCAGTATGCGCGCTGTGTTGCGCAGTACGCGCTTAAATTCGCAAAATAGGGATTTTAAGCGTTTTTAATTTATTTTTATCATTCTATTAAAATAAACTTATCAAGTTATTACTATAATAATTATTAGTTGCCCTGGACTGGCTGTGTTGACAGTATTTTGTCAGATACGCGTAGTATCGCGCAATACGCGCTTAAACTCAAAAAATAGAGTTTCTTAGTGTTTTAAATTATTTTTCCTCACGAATATGATTAATTATATTATTTCAATCGTAACAGGATACTTTTAGGATTTTAACATTATTCGGCGGTCACCGACGTTCGTTTCGCATTTTAATCGTTACGCGATAAGCGTTTATCTTAATATTGCCAACATAATTTTTATCAAACTTTGGATTTACCAACACATCACATACCATATATAAACATCATAAATAAATGAATACAACCTTTTATTCATTCATGACACGTGTTACATTTGTATGGTACAACCTAAATAGCCGGGTGTAACAATATGTATATGTTTATACATATACGTATATGTATATACATTATATACACACACACACACACACATACACACACACACACATATATATATATATATATATAGGATGGGGTTAGTGTAAAAGGGGGTGGTTTTTTTAGAGATTTTTAAGCCCTTAGATCTTAGATTTAATAGTTGAGATCAATAGGGGCCTAATGTAAATTTTGTTTTATTATTTTGGACAATTGTAGGGGTAATAGAGTCTTTTTTATCTATTTAAATAAGGAAATCGTATCTTCATAACAATACCCGCTATCAAACCCGCTACAATTTTGCAATTTCAAACCTCAATATCGGAATTCCTGTAAGAAGATCAAAAACGAAAAACATTGTTGCGTTATAAACGTAATCAACATCTCTTCTTCGTTTATCATTCTCAGAAATCTAGGGTTCCATATTTATAAATGGCGCTTTTTAGGGAAATACTTTTAATCAAACACTTCAGAGTGTTCAATGGGATCTACGGAAGCTTCACACATCCCATTGGCTGTAAAACACAAGAAATCAACCACGGTGGTCAAACAAAGTTTTGATTTAACTTGATTAATACTAGGGTGACCTTTAGTGACTGTTTTTGCTTATAGTGCTCTAAAACATGAAATAAAACCAGGTTGTTGATTTTATTTTCATTAATAACAAAAAGGGGATTTTATTTAACTAATTTGTGGTTTGTTGTTTTGTTTCCATGTGTTATATAGTGTTATATACTAATTATATACTGTTAAACTGGTTGACTGGGTCAATATTTGTTGATAGTATTATGTAGTGTTATTTGCTGAATAAATAGTGTTAAACAGTGTTAAAGCTGGCGTCCAATAGTTGTTAATAGTTTTATATAGTGTTGCAACTGTTAAACTGGTTCATTATTGTTTTTTACTAATAGTGCAACCATGTATCCTTAGGAGAAGCTGCCGAATACAAAAGTTCAAAATGGGAAAAGGCTTCAATAATACAATTCAACAAAGCACCCCCTTGGATGATTTAGATAATGAAAACCTAGGAAAAAGAGGTACATAGGAAAAAGAGGCATCCATAAAGGAAAATATATAAAAGTAAAATAAATGCCTAAAGTATTATTTCTTTATGCAAAACCTTCAAGTAGGAATGCGTATATAATCTAACATTACCGTACTTAAAAATGTACAGATGCTCAGATAATGGGAGATGGCAATGTTGATGTACAAAGCAAACGGGCAAAAGTGGACAATCATCTGCTAGGTAATTACCAGTGAACTTAATTATATTTATTAAAAAAGTAATGAATGTGTAATTTAATTAAACCCTCTAATATGAATGTGTATGTGATATATGAATGAAGAATTACCTGATGGAGAGCCCAAACGGGCAAATGCGAACAAACATGTTGTTCCTGATAGAGACTCCAAATGGGAAAACGCGGATAAATATCCATCAGGTAAACGACACCGAGCATAATTATATAGTCTTCAAAAGTATTTAAATAAGGATGTTTTATTGAACTCCACAAATAAAAATATTTTTAAGGTCCGAACGGGAAAGACGCAGAAGCAGCCAAACATCTGTCAGGTAACAAGAAACCAAGTTATACAAATAGTGACGGATATAATGCGTTCAAAGGGAAAGTATTTATCATTGAAAAGGAAACAAAAACATCTAGTAAGTGTTTTGGAACCAAAATGTATGTGTGTTTTTTTAAATGTGATAATAGACATGTAAATCAACCGCTTAAAGGACAACCATAAGGGCGCCAAACACGATGGTCTCAAAACCATATGAGCCATTCACTGGTCCTAAAATTAAACCAAATACGTCACCGGAAAACATCATGCTATTGCTTGAGAACCTAAATAGAGCGCAAAAAAAGAAGGTTGTAGATATGGGGGTTGGCTCAATACTGAATTTCAATATACGAGGTGTACCCACTCAGCTTTCCTACCAATTGGCTTGCAACTACAATCAAGAAAATGGGGTGTTGAACGCAGGTCCATACGATATTCGGTATTCCTAATGGGAAAAGAGAGATTGTAGAAAAAATAAGAGTCAATGAACACATTCCTAGTTGCACTAAAGGACATGATGCTATAAAACACAGAGAGTGGCTAGTTATTCATTCTGAACTAGGAAGTGTTGTTTAACAGTGTGATGGGGGAAACAAGTGGAAACAACTCAGTTAATCAACGTTTCCTAGGCTGCATGGACCCAAACTTTGATATACCGAGCTTTGATTGGTGCTCATGATAACATGCTTAAACCGCACAACAAAATCGTGGAACCGGAAATGGGATGGAGCTTATAGAGGACTAGTTGTACTGCTGCGGTATGACACTATACTTTATTATTATTTTACCACGTATTTGCGCTCAAAAAAGCTCCAGTTGTTCGATGACCATAAGTAAATCTACTTATATGTTCAAGCTACATATGCTTATGATTATAAAGCTGTTGAGATCTACAAGTCAAAAGATTCACGACCAAATGTGAATATGGATGAATCTATATTCGATAAACTTCTCACAAATCTGGACGACACGCGTTTTCAGCAACACCTGGAGCATAACGTGCCAATGATACCTGAACTTACTCGAGTTGTGGATGGGAACAATCCTGAAAAGGTGAACAAAAGGCTTGTAGCAAAAAGAAAATCAACCAACGTCATTCCATATTGTAAAGATATAGCACCTGAAAAAAATGTGGCAGATAAATATAGCAAAGCATGCGCGCCTAATTTGGTAAGTGTTAGGGTTTTTGAGACAAAACCTCTCGATGTAGACATGACATAAAACACGTTAAATGTTGAAGCTGGACCCTATGTGGAGGACGAAGACGACCACATAGGATGTTTTAAACATTGCAAAGACTTTTTGTTGTCACAAGCTAAAACACAAGAGATCACAAAGTTTGTTGGAGTGGATGGAGAATTTCGAGTCCCAGTTTTGTCACAATACGGGACACCGCAGAACAATGCAGATATGGAAACTGGGGAGAACAAAGAAGTACAAAATGATATATATGTTTAAGTGAAATTATTAACTTCATGTAGCCTATTTAAAAATTTTGTTAAACCTTACTTGGGATTATATATATGCTTATGTTTGTTTTATAAGGTTCATGCGTTGAATATGGGTAATGCATTTAAAGAGTTTGAAGAATGCATACAAAAGGTGAAAAACACCATATCCGAAGCATTGAAGGTACACCCCAACAGTGACCTATTAAACAGAAAGAAAACGGAATGGGTTTGAGTAGTTCAGAAACATTTGAAGGATCTTGTGGAGACTGTTGATGCAGATGGTGTCGCCGAAAAAAAACACCCATGCCTGTCAGGGACATTAGACTAGTGTCGCAAGATAATCAAACACCATTCACGTCAATGACTTCATCGTATTATGTAGAAGTGGAGGATATGATTACAACAGGTCACTATGATAAATCACCAGTCACACGATCAAGGGCACTCGGGATACAACCAATTAACTTAGATCATGAGTTGGAGCGAGTAGAGGAAACATCGTCAATTGTGAATGAAAGGGGTCATGAAACAAAAGACACGAAGAAACCAACATTGCAAGATAAAAAACCAAGGCCGAAGAGAAGCATAAATCTGCCTGATGTGCTAAGGTTGCCATATGTACAATGTGTAGTCTCTCCGAGGACCAACCAGAATAAGTATTTAGCGCTGACGGAAACAAATGATAAGTATTGTTGATGCACTTGGTGTTCGTCACTTGTCGAATAGGCTAGATTGAGCGTGTGTTGAATATTGTATAGGTTAGAATCGAACACACGACCAAAATGCGGAGCTTATAGTGAAAATGGGAACAAGTTCGCCCGAACTTGTCCCGAGGTGGACAAGTTTGGCCGAAGTTGATATGTGATGGACAAGTTCGCCCAAACTTGTCATATGGTGGACAAGTTCGCCCGAACTTGTCCTATGCACACTTCAAGCGAACTTGTTGCCCTATATATAGGTGTGTTGGGCATTTGTCATTTAAGTTTTTGCAATCCCTACAGGGAGGTGCTGCCGGATTCTCTACAGGAACTCCGGCAGCCTGACAAAGATGTATGCTCTTTCGGTATGAATGAACATATGACTTCCGCTGCACTCTACTTCTACTCCTTTCTGTAATAACATTCTACCGAATCGGTTACGTCTACGCACTAACTTCCGTCTAGAACCGCCTGATAACGGACCTTCAAGTATCAACAACCCTCTGATATTTTTAAGTAAATTGCTGATTATTAATTATGTTTTACGTAGACAGGGATGTCTTATCCGAATGCCCACCGGGGGTTTCAGTTATGAGATTCTCATTTGAATCGCTCTTCCGGGAGGTGTGCCATCATGTGGAGGTTTTAACCGTTTGGGCTGCTGTGCTTAACTACGAAGAACAGTTAAGTGTAAGTGTAGTACCCGGTGACTGAAGATTATCGATGCCACACAGAACTGATGGAAACAGTTAAGGGGGAGTCTGTAAGTGAATCTCTTGCCGGATAACTGTGCTTTGTCAGTTCTGGTCAACAAAGTCACAGGTCAGAGTCAATGAAGTCACGCATGATAGATTCCGGATTTGTAATGTATGTCTTGTCCGAATGTATCTGTTAAATTCAGACTAGGTTTGGTAGTCCGAATTTGTATAGGAGTCCGAATATGTCTATAAGTTCGGACCTTCTAGTTATCTTGGTTTGTCTGAATTTGTAATAAGGTTTTTGTACTTTCCGAATACTTAGTGATGTATGTTCGGACTAGGTGTTTGTCTGGACTTAGTGTCCGAGTTTGTTATCGTCGCCTATATATATGTGGTGTATAGGTTAGATTAGGGAAAGCTTTGTGCAACTCTCAAAAACTCCAGTCATCCTCCATCAGTGTGTGCACATTCTAGAGGGCGAGGGAGACCATGTGTTAGTGAGAGAGAGCTAGGTTTAGATCTTAGTGATTTAAACCAACTTGTAGACGATGTATACTCTTTCGGTTTGTAAATATGTGATGATTGTTAAAATATAAAAGAGATTCAAGGAAATCAGGTACCCTCGGTAACCCGGAATTCAAGAAAATTCGAAACTCAGAAAACCTTGAAGCTAAGCTTCTAAATAGTACTTCAAAATACAAAGAAATTCGGAACAAGCAAAGAAATTCTGAATATAACTCATAAATTCGGACTTGAACATTAAACTCTAACAAAATAAACCCTAACAAAGTAAACTCTAACAGATAAACTCTGACAAAGTAAAGTCTGACAAAATGAATCACAAATTCAGAAAGTGTGATTTCCACAAACTCTAACATAGTGATTTTCACAAACTCTGACAGATTGAATTCCACAAATTCAGACTGAGTGATTTTCACAAACTTTGACAGAGTGATTCCACAAACTCTGATCAAATAAGTCCTGGACAGTTGAATTCCTACGAATTCCACTACAAAAAAGCCATTTAGTGACATATATACAAAAAGTTCCATAAAAAAAATAAAAAAGTGCCACTAAAGACCCTTGTAGGAATGGGCGGCACAATAAAAAATAGTGACGCTAGAGGCGCTGAGGCTAAACCCTTTTAGTGGCGCTTTTTGGATCTGCCTTACAAATTTTTTGGACTTTTAGTGACACTTAAATTTTTGCCACAATATGAAAAAAACTTCTGTGGCACAATTTTTGTTCCTTAAAAAGTAATCATAGTCTCTCACACACACAGACATATATATATATACACACTAGTTTTAGTGGCACATTTTTTTTGCCATCATATAAAAAAACTTTTATGGCACAAATATTATGTTGGTGAAAAATGTTTCGATTTAAATATATGTACTATTTTTAGTGGCACATAATTTGCCATAAAAATTACATTATTTACAATGTAAAATATAAAATAAAAGATAAAATTGTAAATGTATAATTCATAATTTCATAACTTCAATAATAAGTTTGATCCAAAACATATTTCAAATGTTAGGAAAACATGGTGAATAATTAACATATTCCAAATTCTAATTATTTAAACTAGAAGTCTAAACGTTCTTTTGGGTGAAAATTCTGGTATCATAAAACTTGGCTCCAAAGCTTCTCATGATATCTACTCTGTGATCATCAACCATATAAACAAGTATTAGTATTGATTCAAAAAATTCTAAAAGTTCTTTAAACTCATTGTTCTTGATTCAAAAGAAAAACATGTATAAAAAAGGCCTGAACACCTAACAATTAAACAAATAATAAACATATAATATACAACCATTTATAATTGACTCCAATACCTAACATTTAGACAGAAAACCATTATATTATCTTCATTGCAATGTCAACAAAACTTTAAGATCAATTGTTCAAACGACTTTCTTGCCCTGTAAAATGGAAAGTTTTGGCTAATCAATTTCATACCAAGATTACAACAACATAATCACATCCATTCAATATTGCGATATGGTTTAAAAAAAGTAACTAGTTAAAAGTGATTACCATTATCATTTTGACTTCTTGAAGATGATATTTCGTTAACTGGTAAAGAGTTGTTTTGGACCAAAGAACAAATACCAGGGGGACCTAAAACATATAAATCAAACAAATGATAGTACATAAATATAATGGTAAAAGAACATATAATGATAATGTATGTAATTACCTGCATGTTTATATTGCTAAGAACCGAAGAAAAATTTGCATTGGGGATATGTTCTTGGATGATGATATCCATAACATTGGCAACACTCTTTAGTTGATCATTAGTTTGTGATTATATCGAAGAAGCACCTTTTCTTTTTTTGCGGCTAACATCCTTCCAACTAATCAAACGTATCCTCTTTTTCCGGGCCTTTAACTTTTGAGTAGTCATCGTTTGTAAGATCATTTGGATCGTCGGGTGTGATTGTAGAGTCATTTGTAATTTTTTAATGAAGCCTAATTAAACACATAACAAAATAGATAATCATTAGAAAATTAAACACACCCATGATATATAAGAACATTAAAATACATGACCACATCTTGAGTAGCGTTATCATCAACAATGCCTCCATCTTTACGAGTACGAGTTTTAATATACATTTCTCCTCGTGTTGGATGTATACCATTATTCTTTGTCGCCTATTTTATATGTTTGATGGTTAGTAAGGGAAATAAAAACCAAAATTTAAAAATTAATAAATGTAAAAAAAATCTAGAATAATACCATTTCATGAGCAAGTCTAGCAAACGACTTTGACCCACTAACATGAGGCTCCCTCATCTTTGAGCGGCTCATTTTTTAACACCGCATGTACTCTATGGTAAATGGTAAAGTTATACATGATAAGACTTCTTTGATCTAATTCCATAATTTTATATATTTAATAAGAAATCAACATTACATCATTGTTACCTGAAATTCCAGAGTGAACCAACGAGTAACAAGTTCTTTAAATTGAGTTGGATTCACTCGGTCGTCATTTTTCACTTGTTGTGCAACAATTTCATCCAAAATAAGGCTTGGATCATATGCACATGCCTTTAACGAACCTTTCCACTCTCTCCATTTTCTTTCGATCTTATGAAAGATCCAATTTTTAATCTCGTTTTACATTTGGATGGGTAACAAATTTAAACTACATACAAAAATTATATATAAATTAGAATATACCTCTTAGCTTAAATCTAATACATTTTGAAACTTGATAAAGACATATACCTTAACGAGTGAATACATGTCCTCTTTTTTTTGTATTGGAACCTTCCGCCAGTCAGAATATATTTTATGGATACATGATCCGCCATCCTCGCAAGAATCCCAAGAAATTGGGCAAGTTCATAAGCTTTAGCCCCAACAGGCTTTCCAAACTCGTTGAATTTAACAACTATTCTTTTTGTACTATCCATCTTCCAAATTTCACCTTTTGTTTTATAGCCTCTAATCCTTTTAGGAGCACCTAACAAATTCGAAAAAACAAAACAGGTACAAAAAACGATCTATTAACAGTTTACAAATCTAAACATATATGCTATTGTTTTGTGTCTAAAACATCATTACAAATTCTGTACAGTTTTTACCTTGTATTTCACTAGCTTGATGACCTTGAGTTTCAAAAACTTGGTAGTCTTCAACATGGTCGTCGTCAACATGGTCTTCAACACGCTCAGTGAGATGGTAGAAGTGATATGTAGCCTCTTACGCCTACCTATACTATTACCTTTTATATTAGAACTTGTTGCCTTTTGTTTTTCAGGGCCTTGTAATTGTTCATGAATATTGTTTTCGTCATTAGAATAGTCATGATCTGCCATCTGTATCTCATGTTGATCAACATCATCTACTTTTGTATCCCCCTCTTAAAGAATAATAGAGTAAATTAATATAAGTACTTTTTTTAACGACCAACTAAATTACAGGATAAGCATCCTTGGATTTCCTCAATCGAGCAAATGCATCCCCTCCTCCATAACGGTCAGAGTTCGATGCATACCCGAGCCACCAAGCCACCATTCTGGGGAAAACCCGCCGCCCGAAGGCCCACTGCAGTAAAACCCGGTTCGGCTCGATTTCGAACTGGCGACCTCCAAAGAGGCCTAGTTCTAAACTTCAATGCCACCACCAATGTCCTTTAAAGTGATGCTAGTGGGAGTTGAACTTGGGACCTCAAGTAGAGAAACCAAGTTACTAACCACTGGACCATCTTGTTAGGACTAATATAATAGATACTATTAATTAAAATAACTTTATGAGCAATAAATTGATACCTTGAAACATCTCATCATCTTCATCAGTAAGAACCAACTTCTTCTTTGCTCCTCCTTTATCACCTTTGATTATTTCACTCATGGTAATTATTGGCTTTTTTTCGGTTTTGTTGCATGTGAAGTTGATGGAAGCTTTTGAGAGATATTTGGAGCAACGACTCGACGTAGCTTCATTAGATTAGCAACTCTATTAAAAGACATTGGTGGAATATATTGTAGACAGTATTGCTATAACAAATTTATTTTCATTAGAAAACATCTATAGATATAATAAAGTAAACCATACGAGGAACACATGGCGCTATATGAGTTGATCTCAATTTTTTCCCCGCCTAAATATATAGATATAGATAATATACTAAGATTCAAATAAAAAATATATTATTTTAATATGTGAATTTATCTTTTTATCCTTTACCCTAAATAAATAGATATAGATAATATTTGTTAGTAAGATTTAAATAAAAATATATTATTTTAATCCATGAACTTTATCTTTCACCATTTTGTTTTTCATTTATATTTATCATGTCTTTGCTTTATAGTAGAGATTAATAAAATTGAATTATAATAAAATAAGCATAAATAACTAACGGCTTTACTAACGTTTTAGACTTTTAATGCAAAAAATATAAATAAAAATACAAAATAAGAACTAAAGTTGGTAGGTGAAGAAACCCTAAATCAACTAAACCGGAATCTATGTAGATCTATGGATTGGGCTCTTCATAAAATGGTTAATCCTTCGTTTTTGGTTTCGAAATGATAACAACTGCAACTATGTTCCAACTGATCCTGCAAAACAGAACACCGTCAGCTCACCAAGGGGAGAAGAGGAGTTCTCTTCATGACCACCCTCCGGTGTGAGAATAAGTACATGTAGTCGGAAATAGTTAAGTGAAGTAAGAGTGAGAGTAAGTGATAGTGAATACCTTCTACTTGAAGCCCAAGTCACTTATTTATAGCTAGAGTTTGGGCGCCAAAATGAGAGATGTTAACTTTAATAGAATCTTCTGATGTTCCGTTAACGTTTATGGTGATCCGTTAGTGCACACGGATCGTGAGCTCATCAGCGGTTAGGGAGGTGCCACGTGTCAACATGGGATCATTTATATTTTATAAATATGAGCATGCCATCATCGTGATCTTCTTCAGCCGTCCAGATGCTGCCATGTGGCAATTGGTTATAATCGAAAAGATGCTTGCACGATTGGGTATTAATGGCTTCTAGAAGATTTCACAGCTGTTACCCATTTGCTGCTTGCCACGTGTACATTCTGTTACAACATAAAAGATTCCCTTTGCTTCTGCACTAAGTCAAAGGTTTTGCTAAGGGAAAGTTTCTCAGGGTTAACTGTTTCCTTGCACGAGAAGTGCAAGCTAGTTAACTGATCTTCTTTCTTCTTCCTGCTGCTTAGCGTAACGTTTGCTGAATACTTGTTCTGATATAAATATCCGCGCAAGGTTTGTATGAAGAATTATCCAAAGAGATTGTTCAATTTTAACTTTGAACCTTGCGTGAGCCCGCGCAAGGTAGTTAAATGATCTTTTCCTCCTTTGGATACTTGGCACAGGGTTCTAATGAATCCTACCTTGTAAAGGGAGTCTGCGCGAGGTCTCTTTATTAGTTAATAATGAGTATGGTTTCCTTGGCTGGCGCAAGGTTTTTGGGACCATACCCCTTCAAGTCCCCCTAGTCCAATGTTGCTCCTATGTAAGAATAAAAAGTAGGTGGAGCACTGGACTTGAAATAAATGTGCTGCGCTAGGTGAATATTGGTCTTTTGTTGTTCTCTGCATCTTGGTGACGTGTCATAAGTGAATTTTGAAAAAGTATTTTGAATTTCAAATATACTTGGACACGTGTCGCTTATCCGGATGATGTAGTTAGTGAAGATGCACGTTCTTGAGGCGTGGTGTACTGTTGACAGGCTGTCAACAGTACATATCTTACAACATTTAAGGCTATTTCGGCAAAACTCGCACGCGTGGGGCGTTACCGTTCCCCACTCGCCCCTGCAGTTACCTGGGGATACGTGACTGTCGCAAAAGTCGCTGCAGTCAAATCTCGCATTAATTGCGATTAGTATATAAAGGGATCATCGATCCATTTGCTTCTTTATCAGATCATATCTAGAGAGAGAAAATCTTGTGTTCATATATTCTGGCGACCTTCAAAGTTTTCTGATTATTATTCGAAGTCTGTTTCATGGCCACCGGTTTGAGCTCTGCTGATATGCCGACGACCTCAAGTTTACCACCATTAAAGTGGAAGAAAGAGGATTTTGACAACCTTGCTACCAACTTTTTGTTTGCTCAGTCTTGGAAAGCGGTTTTCCGGCAGAGAATGCCACAGCAGCCGATGCTCCGGCCGGTTATATTACTCTATTCTATGATTATTTTGCCGAGGGAAATTTCCGGCTTCCTGTGACCCACTTCATGCTTGAGATCCTTGATCACTATAAATTTCACATTTCCCAGTTGAACCCGATGGGCATGGTGAGGATCAGGCACTTTGAGTTTGTGTGCCGGTCGATGCAGATTATACCAAAAATGGAGAAGTTTCGTGTATTCTACCAGCTCCATTGTGCTTTAGGTTTTTATTCTTTCCAACAATGTTTGCAAGCCAAATTGTTGTTGATGACGCCGACCAAATCCTATCATGATTGGAAGCATAAATTTTTCTTCATAAAGGCGGCAGTGATTCCGATGAAAATGAGTTTCCGGGCCGGTGATGATATAGAGCTGGAAACCCTCCCCATACCTGTTGACGAGGTATGGTACCAGGACATTAAGGATGTGCCCAACATTGTTTTGCCGGAGAGGGCCCTCATCGCCGCTGGGATGAGTATTTTCTGGAATAAAGAACGCCGGGAAAAACCAGTGTATATTGAAGGTGGAACTAGTATGTGACCTTTTCACTTCCTGGTACTACCTTTTAGTAGATATGTACTGATGCAAAAATATTTGTGATACAGTTGCGCCGCTCTACTTGATATCCTTCAAGAGAGAAAAAGGGAAAATGGCCATCGTGCCCATTGCTGAGGGTGAGGATACATGGTTCTCGCAAATCCTGGGGAAATTTGAGTTGCCCAAGAAGGAGGAGTTGGAGGCGCAACCGTCCTTTGCGACTGGTAAGTAAAACCTTGCAAGGCCTAAGTTAATATTGCAATATTACTTTTGAACATATTTTCTAAGTAATATTGCAACATAACTAATGGCACAACCTTTGCTCAATATTATTGATTATGTAGGTGATTTGCTAAACTTGGGCGTAGGCGTTGACTCGAAGAAGAAAAAGAAGCCAGCTGCTGCTGCAGCTGCTGCACCTCCTCCTTCCAAACCAGATCAGAAAACTAAGCCATCAGTTGCTGCGAAAGCTGAGGGTAAGAAAGGTACGCGTCTCGTATCTGACTCTTGGTGTGATTACGTGGTGGTGTCAGACTCACCAAAGGGTCTTGCGCCTGTAGGTTTGAGGAAACCAAAGCAAGAACCTATTGACACATCTTCTGCCCCAGCCTCGAATCCAGATGATCCTTTGGAGATCCCTTCAAGCCCTGAAGAGGCGCTGAAGCGTGCTTCAAAGAAGAGGAAAGAACTGAGACTGTACCACCATCTCCGCCAAAAAAGGCTGAGCGACCGTGCATTGGAAATAAAGGCAATTTAGAAGCTTTCGCGAAGAAGTTCTCCCCTGGTATGTGTGGTTTGTTTTTATATTGTTGTAGGAATGTTTGCGCAGAAACTCACACTTGGTATTCGTTACTATTTTTACAGAAAAAATGGTGAAGGTTCCACCGGCTACCACATCTGCTATATCATCGCCGCGCAGGCCTGAAAATGTTGAAGGGGCGGACGTGGAACAAGAGTTGCCTATTTTTCATTCTGACCCTATTATCCCGGAAAACATTGAGAAGGTGGCTCCAGAAGAAGAGCCAAAACATTTTGATGCTGAGAATCCTGCTGGCGAGCAGGTTAAAGATACTGCTACAAATGTTGGAGTGAAAGAGACCGCATCTGCAGAGCAAGAGAACTTATCCACCCCCAATCCAGAGCCTTTGAAGCTGACATCCAAGGGAGCTGGCCCTTCAACACAAAGTGAAGGCTTTGTGTCTTTTGATTAGTCTGATGAAGACTCGCCCATTCGGCCGGAGGAGATGCCTGGGGACTTCTATTACTGATCTTACACAGAGAAAAAGGCCGATGAAATTCATCAGCCTATATGGAAGGTGAAGCAAGGTGATGTCTTCACCGACTGGCGCTCCTGTCGGGAGTGGTATAAAGGGATTTTCCCTCCGGTGGAGGTGAAGCTCCAAGAAGATAAAAATCATGAAGCCACCTATGAAGCCTACTAAGAAGAATCTGCTCTCGCCTCCTCTACCACAAATAGAATCGTGCACGAATGGCGCAACATGAGTAAGGAGCGTGATGATGTGGAGAGTGCTAAGGCGAAAGCTAAGATTGAGAGGGAGAATACCTTGAAAATGGTGTTTGATTTTGAGGCTGCTAAAGCCAAATTTGAAGCAGATAAGAAGACGGAGGAGTGGTCTGCGCTCTCGTGGAAGCGTAAGTATAATGCTGCTGTTGCACAACATGAAGACAATCGCAAGCGCTTCGTAGAGGCTTATAACCGAGACAATAATGAAAAAACTCTCTTCGCAATGAAATCAAAAAGCTTAAGAAAGAAAGAGATGATGCAGTTGCAGCTGCCGCAGAAGCGCTCTCTCATCAAGAGAGGAGTGAGCAGAAGGAGGTATCAACCAAAATGACCCTCCTTCTTAAGAATAAACAGATTGATGATCTAACTTCTATGCTATTTGACCAAGCGCGGCTGCAAGATGAGGTTGACATTTTTAAAAAAGATATCAACCTTCACCGAACATAGAAAGCCGAGTTGATCTGCTGTTTAACTGAAGGTGACCAAAAACTTAACGACACGGAGGTCGCTCGCGCTACAGCAGAAAGCCTGACCGAATCCCTCATGAACCAGCTTACTTGGTTGCGAGAGTATGGGATTGTGGAGGTATTGTCCTTTTCCTGTAATATAAACCTCTTTGCTGATTTAATATATCTGATACTGATGCGCTTGTTTATAGATTGCAAACTCGATTCTGATCTCGACGGAATTAGATGAGAGAGTTGCGGAACTCATGGTGGCTGGACGGAATGATGGCCACGCGGAGGTTTATAAGGAATGCACACTCCACGTGGCCCATGCGTTGAAGACCCGATGGGATACAAGTCGTGCAGCCACTCATGGGACTGATACGGCTGCTTTTTATACCCTGCCAAAGAGAGCTATGATCATCTACAAATTCCTGTCTTGGTTCTTATTGATGTTGCGCTTCAGCACGATGATTTCGTGGATAGGCTAAAGGAAATCTTTACAACATAAAAGCAGGCGAGCAAGAAACCCATAGAGTAGGAAATTTGTAACTCTTTATTTTGTAATTACTTGTAACGTTGCACTGCGGCGCAAGTACCTTTGATGTGAATATTATATATTTTAGTTTTACAATGTTTGCATGTGACCAATTACTTGTGTAGGATAGACAAATGAACAATTTCTTACCTCACGTATGAGCGTAAGCATTAAGTTATCTTGTGGCTCATGAGTTTGTGTTTTTGTTTATCCAAAGGAATTGCATGCATTTTTAAATAAACATATAACAGAGTGTAAGTAGTGACAGAATATTTTATTCAAACTGATAAAGCGTAAAGCTGTAGCTGTCACTAAGATTACATAAGAAATATAGTAAGCAGTCTTGTTACGCAACGCCCAGAAGTTGCTCAGAAGACTGAGATTACATATAACATCTGCGTAATTGTTGGGCGTTCCAGGTTCGAGGAACGCTGGATCCGTCCATACGCTTCAGAGTGTATGCGCCTTTTCCCAATACTTTGTTTATCACGTATGGACCTTCCCATCGTGGGGCTAACTTCCCCGGTTTCTCGGCATTTGATGCTTCATTGTCGCGAAGAACAAAGTCACCAGGCAAAAAGGAGCAGATGCGTACCCTTTTGTTATAATACTTTTCAAGCTGAGACTTGTATTTAGCTTCGCGAATCGCTGCATTCTCTCATCGTTCTTCCAACAAGTCTAAATCGTTGCGCCTTTGTTCTTCGTTATCTTGCTTTTCCAAAGCTAGCATCCTTGGAGATGGTAATCCAATTTCGGCAGGAATCACGGCTTCCGTGCCATATACAAGGCTAATGGGGTTTCTCCAGTGCTAGTCTTGGGCATAGTTCGATGTGCCCATAGGATGCTAGGCAATTCATCAACCCACCCTCGCCGTGCAGTGCCAAGGCGGGCTTTGATACCATCAACCAACTGTTTGTTTATGCTTTCAACTTGACCATTTGCCTGTGGGTGCGCAACGGAAGCAAAGACATGCTGGATTCCCATTTCTGTCATCCACTTTTGTAAATCTTCAGCTGTTAAATTTGGACCGTTTTCTATAATAATACGCATGGGCAGACCAAACCGGGAAATGATGTATTCCCAAATGAACTTTCGAATTACCATTGTTGTAGTAGAAGCTAAGGGTTTAGCTTCAACCCACTTGGTGAAATAGTTGAGCCCAACAATGATGAATTTAACTGCACCAGGCGCATCTCGAAATGGTCCAACTAAATCAATGGCCCATTGTTGAAACGGCCAAGCTGTTTTGACGGGTACCAACAGATTCTTTGGGCACAATGTTTTAAGGGCATGCCTTTGGCAGGACATGCACTTGCGCAAGATCTCCACAGCATCAACGTACATTCCGGGCCAATAACACCCTGCGTTTCTTACTTTGGCTACTACCATGCGCAGCCCCGAATGTATACCACACAACCTCTCAGGAACCTCCCTGATCAGGTATTGTGCATCATTTTTTTTAACACAGCGGAGCAAAGGACCCATGTAAGAACGTCGGTATAATATACCATTGGCCATCTCGTAATTGAGGGCTTTGCAACGCAATTTTCATGCTTGCACTTTATCTTCTGGGAGTGAACCATGTAGCAAATACATCATTATTGGAGACATCCATGATGGATCTCCTACTTCGACCATCGTTACTTGTCTGAGAGGGACTGATGGGTTACTCAAAACTTCGATACGAACTTCTTTCGCCAAATGTTTGAAGCTAGTTGCTGCTAGCTTTCTTAAAGTGTCAGCATGTTTGTTTTCGCTTCGTTTTACGTGCGTGACTTTGAATTGTTGGAACTGTGCTATAAGAGCTTTAGCTTGCGCTAAGTATAAAGCCATGATATCTCCTTTTGCATCGTACGTCCCAATTACTTGCTCAGCAACTAACAATGAATCAACATGGGCTTCTAAATTTGTTGCACCCATTTTGATAGCGAGGCGTAAGCCTGCTAGGAAAGCTTCATATTCGGCCTCGTTGTTGGTGCTTTTAAAATCTAACCGAATTGCATAGGTGAACTCTGCTCCCTGTGGACTCATTAACCAAAGACCTGCGCCAGCCTCATCACTGTTTGATGCGCCATCTGTAAACAGTGTCCAGGCTCTATTGTCTGTGATTGGGACTGGACCTTGAATTGCTTGACACTCTTCAATTTTATCAGCAGGAATTTCAGCGATGAAATCTGCCAAAACTTGGCCTTTGATGGCTGGTCTAGGTTTATAAGATGTTATAACCCCCCAATTCTATTGCCCACTTCACAAGTCGTCCAGAAACATCTGGCTTGGCCAAGACTTGGCCAATGTGAAAATTTGTTAAAACTGTAATAATATGTCCTGAAAAATAGCTTCGCAGCCTGCGCGAGGTGTGGACCAATGCCAAAACCAATTTCTCCATAATTGAATACTTGTTTCTGGATCGTTCAACATCTTGCTGATATAATAAATTGGAGATTGGACTCCTTCGCATTCTACTAGCAAGACAGCACCTACTGCTACCTCAGATGCCGCAAAGTATAAGACCATGGGTTCTTTTTCACGAGGAGCAGTAAGTGTGGGAAGTTGAACCAAAAAATCTTTCATCTGATGGAAAGCTTGATCAGCTTCAAGAGTCCATGTAAACTCTTTGCTCTTCGTACAATTGCGCAAGGTTCGAATAAATGGATAAGATTTTGCAGCATGATTGGCGAGAAAGCGGTTTAGCGCGGCCAACCTTCCAGCCAAACGTTGCTTCTCTTTGATAGTAGCAGGAGAGGACATTTTTTGTATTGCTTCGACCTTCTCAGGATTAACCTTCAAACCGTCTTTGGTGACTACGAAACCCAAGAATTTGCCCTCTTCCATTCCAAAAGAGCACTTGCTCGGATTTAACTTTAAATTGACCTTTCACAGAGAATCAAAAGTTCGTTGGATGTAATCTAGCATAGTTTCTTCAGAATTGCTCATTATGACCAAATCGTCAATATAGACTTCCACAGTTTTCCTGATATCATCTCCAAAAACTGTATCCATCAATCTTTGATAAGTAGCTCCTGCATGGCGGAGGCCAAAAGGCATTTTGGTATAACAAAAAAATGCCCTTCTCCGTGCGAAAAGTTGTCTTATCTTTGTCTTCCTTTTTCATCAAGACCTGATGATAACCTTTATAGCAATCTAGAAAACATTTCCAGTGAAAGGAGGCCAATGAATCGACCTTTTTATCGATCTCGGGAAGAGAGTAACAATCTTTCGGGCACGCTTTATTCAGATATTTGAAATCTACGCACATCCGCCTTCCGCCATTATGCTTTTTTACCATGACTGGGTTTGCTATCTAGGTCTGGTATTTGACTTCGAGTAGAATACCAGCATCAAGTAACTCGGTGACTTGTTCATTCATTGCTTCTGTTTTCTAGACCCGAGGCTGCGCTTTTTCTGTACAACTGGATCTGCCGATGGAAATACATTCAGACAATGTTCCGTAACGTCGCGCGGAACACCAACCATATCGGCAGGTGTCCAGGCGAAAATGTCCTTATTGTGAAACAAAAGTAGCTTAAACTTTGCGCGAATTTCAGTACTGACTGCAGGACCTAACAAGATTGTTTGCTCGGGATACTTATTGTTGAGTACCCATTTTTCTGGTTCGTTACTTGGCAAAGTCTTGATAGCCTTAGTAACTGGTTCTTCAATAGACATGATTTCTTTCCGCGCGTAAAGTATAGCTATACCATTTGGTGTTGGGAAACCATAAGCAGCATGTGGAGCGGAGGTAATCATACTAAAATCACGCTGCGAGCGGCGTCCCAATAGTACATCGTGACGGGAATTTGCCGGCATCACCATGAAGTTGACGTTACTCGTTCGAGAACATTTCCCATTAGATAAAGTAACATGGAACAGAATTTGTCCTAGAGGAAAGACAACCTCATTGTAGAATCCAGTTAACGGGAAATCAACTGGTTCCAGGCGTGCCTTATCCTCAGGATCTAGCTGCTTGAAACACTGTTCGTACATAATATCCACGGAACTACCAGGATCTATAAACATATAATCTATCTGGTAGTGTCCAAAGATACCTGTGATAACCACTAGCCGGTCCTATTGAGGACCTCCTGGAACGATAGGAAAAATGACTTGCTGCTCGCGCCATGTGTTGTTTCGAAAGTTTTGAAGGCTACGTTTGTGCGGCGCACCTCCTTGAACCATAGCGACCTGCTTCATTTTCTTATTACTAGGTCCTTCGTCCCCGCGCGTAATCTGTTTAATCTCTTTGTGCACATTCTGGAGGAGATGTGTAAGCTTCCCACTCTTCAATGCTTTTTCAATCTCCGTGCGTAGACTGATGCAGTTATCCGTTGTGTGGCTTGTGTCTCTATGATAGTCACAAAACAAATTTGGGTCTTGCCCCTGTTGGTGCATAATGTCTATGTCTTAGTCTTATATCGAGTCTGTATAGAATAAAGCTGGATAGGTTAGTGGTATCTAGTATTTATGTGAAGGTTAGCCAAGTTCGCCCATGAGCTTAGTGTTGAGACAAGTTCGGTCGAACTTGCTGAAGCAAGTTCAGGCGAACTTACATCATCCATGAGCGGACTTGTGCAACTATAAATACCTAGCTTGCCTCATTCATTTGTAACTTTTGCATTTTGGAGGCGAAGCTCTGTCAGTTTGTACTCTTGAAGTTTGATCAATAAAACTGATGTTAAACTGATTAATTCTTGTCAATTGGTAAACACGACGTAATATTTCCGCTATTATGGACGTTAGATATCAATTAGGTTCCTTAGCATCGAGGATCGGTCCTACAATTGGTATCAGAGCTAGAACAACCTGATTTGATAGTATCAAGACAAGAACACTTCTATTTCATCTCCATTCTTCTATTTTTCTTAACTTTTTCATCAAAAATGAAGAATTCACGGTCAAAATCTTTTCAATTTTGAATATATCATGTAAAATACAACAAAGATAAACCTTGAAAGATTGGAGACCAAATTCAACCAAATTGATGTCAAAATTTTGAAAAAACCATGTTTGACAAAACCAAGTTGATCGAACTTGTTAGCCAAGTTCGGCCGAACTTGTGCTAAAAACTTACTTTTTCAGTAATTTTTTACCAGGTTCGCTCGAACTTGAGGCAATTTTGAAGGAATTAGAGATAAGTTCGCTCGAAGTTGCTAGAAATCTATTGATATTTTGTCAAGTTCGACCGAACTTGATAAAATTCAAGAATTTTTTAGCTAAGTTCCCCGAACTTGCTAGTTTCTCATCAAATTTGCTTGACAAGTTCACTCGAAGTTCACTCTGGATTATTTTTTTAAATAGTCATAAGTTCGACCGAAGTTCAGTATAAAGAAATTTGCAAATCAAATCACAAGTTCGACCGAACTTGTGACAATTTCAAAGAATTCTTCATTTCAACTACAAGTTCGACCGAACTTGTAGTAGAACTAACATTTTCAAAAAAGTTTTTGAGTATTTTCAGGGTACACGTCTCGTTATTCATGATGGATGATATTCAAAGAACTTTTATGTCTGGAGCTAGTTCGTCAAATGCCAACGTGATCCATCAAGTCAATCTTGACAATGGAATGGGCACGACTGTTAAACCGCCCAAGCTAATGTGCATGGATGAGTATGAAGCATGGAAAGAGAAATTTACATATTGGGTTCAAGCCATGCACTTTGCAGGCTGGGTGTCGATTGAAAGAGGTTACACTGTTCCAGTGGATAACACCAGCAAGTGTTGGAAACGTACAATTACACTACTGTACAGAAAGAAGAATACATTGCTGAGAAAAAGATGATCAGTCTTATCCAACAATCTGTTAAAGAAGATATTCTCGTCTTGCTACCGGAATAGACAACTGCAAGAGATCTCTGGCTTTCTCTTCAGAATAAGTATCAAGGAAGCATGGAGATTATCAAGAGCAAGAAGGCGCTCATTATGAAATTTTTCAATATCTTCAACATGCTGAAGGGTGAGACCATGAAGCAGATGATTGAATGCTTCTGTCATCTTAAAGTCCAAATGCGAAGACACGGTCTTAAGAAGACAGAACAAGAGTACATCGACAAGCTTTCAGATGCTCTACCAGATGGAGAGTGGACTACTTATCTAATGGTTCTGAAGGAAAGCGATAAATGAGAATTCTTCAAGCTGTCAACATTTATCAATAAACTCAAAGGCCATGAAATGGAACTCTTGAAGATTGCAATGTCAAAGAACGCTAATGTAGTTAAAGACGTTGGTTTGTACTACAAAAATGGAATGCAAGATAACATTTCAAGCCCAAAGATTCAAACAGCATTCAATGCAAGTTTGAACTCTTCGAAAAATTCTCCACAGAATCAGAACCAATCACAGCCTCATTATGATCAGAGTCCACAAAGTTCGTTTTCAAGCACTGGTTCAAATTCATCTTATCAAAGTCAAGCAAATCAGAATCAACAAAAAAAATTTTATTCGAATGTATACAAGTGCAACATCGCAATGAATTTGAACAATGTTGTTTCGGAAGAAGTCGCTAAACAGCATATGTCGCTTCTTGCCACTGTTCTGGAGTCATACGAAAGTCTTGTAGCCGGTAAAATTGGAAATCCCGTAATGACGGCAGAAGATTATGACCAAGTGGATGAAGAAGAACTCGAGTTAATGGATATTAAGTGGAGTTTAGCTTCGATTATCCGAAGGGTTACCAAGTTTGTTGTGTTAACAGGCCGAGGCATCGGAAATTCTAGCAATAAACTGGGTTTTGACAAGACAAAAGTGACGTGCTTCAGATGTCGCCAAAAGGGACATTTTAAGAGAGAGTGTAAAAACCCTGAAGCAACGGGAAATCAAAGTCATTTGGAGGAGGCAACGAGTATTACAAGAAGTCACTTCAATACAAGCCTTTCCCGAAGAAGACTCAAGTTGAAATTCAAGAGAAACCGAATAGCAGTAATACTGAGAAGGCTATGGTTGCATCAAATGAAGATGACGGTTTTGATTGGAAATCCTACATCGGTAAAAAGACCAGAGTTGCATTAATGGCTGAAATTGTTGAAGATACTTCTGCATAAGAAGCAGCGACTATGGAGAATATTCTGCTGGAACAATATCTGCAACAACAACGTGAAGAAGAGGAGTATATCCACTTGCAGAAGCAAGGAATTTTATCTCCTAATTCGTGTGATAATTTTGCAGGTCATTTTGATGGAAGTTCTCTGGAACAAGTTCCCGAGAAGAAATCAACTGATGAAGTAGTCATTGATGTTACTCAAGAAGTGAATGCCGAAAACCTCGGATATTGCCGACAAAGCCTTGATGGAAAATCTAACCAAGGTAGGTCCAGAGGTAAATGAAGTTGTCAAAGTACAACTTGTAGAGTTTGAGAAACCTTGTACAAAATGTACCGAACCATGTTCTGAATGTGCCGAAAAATCAAAGATCATCGCTGACAATGTGCATAATGAACTTTTGAAATACGATTATCGCACAATGAAGGAAGCGTATTATAAAATGAAAAATGATTATGGAAGGCTTGACAGAAATAATATCGAACAACATGATACAATAAGGATGTTGAAAGGAACAACAATGGATAAGCAAAAAGCGATTAATATCTATATTAACACCATTGCTAAAACTAAGCAACAACTCCAGGACATGAAAATTGAAACAGAGCTTGTTCAACAACTTTTGAGAAGTTACACCTGTAACGCATATGTCATTGATCACGTCCTTCTGACAATTCCATCGGAAGAGGAACCTAAAAAGAAAATTGGTAAAGAATACAATAATATTCCTCCACCCCTATGCGAGAAGTATTGTCGCAAATCCGCTGATGGGATGGATAAGGCACTCAATATTGAGTTGTTATCTGAAAAGAAAACTGAGTTGCCAGAGAACATTGATATAATCTTAGTAAAACAGATGATGACAATACTGTGGTGTTGAAAATGTTTTGAACGATTCTGATGAAGGCAACTTTAAAAGCGTCGACTCGAGTTCAAAGAATTCTGATTCACAGTCCGAAGATGACGATACATCATCGGAGAATGATCTATGTGATGATCCTAATGTTGTAATGTACACGATTAAGGAATCTGATAGATTATACTTTGATGACAGTTTTCCGATTCAAAACGTGAAGGAAGAATTGTTAGACAAATTCTTAAACTCGTGGAAGTCACATCAGATGATCTAGAGATCAATGAAAAGAAATTCTATTCCAAACCTAAAAGAAATAACTACCGAAGGAATGGTGGTGATCATCCGGAAAACCGGAGAGCTGGGTTGGGATTAGAAGAATCAGATGAACCTAAAAAAAACATCCCCATTTCATGAGTATAAGAATAAAAACATGAATTTTGTATATGGGACGAACACGGTTCATGAGGAAAGTTTGATCGGGAAACAATCAAACGATGAGTTCAAGAAATAGAAAGAATTTCGAGATAAAGTCAAAATTGCAAGTGGTACCAAAACAAGTGGTGTAAAACCCACTAAAGGACATCCACATGATTCTCGGACTTGTTTCAAGTGCAACGAAATTGGTCATATTGCACGCCAATGTCCGAAATCAAAGCCGACTTATCTTCGAAGGAAAGAAAGTTCAAATGTTGTGAAACTGAAGCAACCAGAGTTTAGGCAAATAAGAATTCTAAAAAGATATGTTAACAAAGATGAAATGAAACAAGTTTTTGAAAAGAATTTGAGAATTCAAGTTTCAAAAAAGGTGAGTCTTCAAAAGCTAATGAAAACAAGTTTTACATCAAGAAGGCTAACATAAAATCTAAGCCTGGGTTGCAAAGAAACGGTCAACAACATCTGAGATCACTAAGTCTGAGCTTGTTAAGACTAGTGATAGCATGAAAGAATCAAAATCTGAAATCATAATTCAAAACCACATCTGAAAATGTCAAAACTACAAGTGGTAACAATTCAAAAGATAAAAAGACAAGAAAGTTTTCAAACATAAACATCATAGAAAATCAAGATGATGAATGTGAATTTGATTATGTAGATGAGTGTGGATTTGATTATGCTGATGAGTGTGAGTTTAATTTTGACGATGGTTATCCAATTCAACCCAAGACCAAAAAGGCTTGGGTCTCGCTTTTTAAATAGATTGTTGAAATGTGCAGGGGCTCCAGAGATTCGTACTTTCTAAGTGGATTTTGGATAGTGGAGTGTCCAGGCATATATTCGACATAAAAGCTATCAATGGTGGATATGTTGGATTTGCGGGTAACCAGGGTGGAAGGATAGTCACCGAGGGAAAACTCTCCATTGGCGTCGTTTCATTCGATCGCGTGAATTATATTGCAGAGTTGGAAAATAATCTTCTGAGCATATCGCAAATTTGTGACAAGAAGTTCACGGTGCATTTCAACGACAAAGAGTGTATTATCTTGAAGCCGGGATTCAAAATACCAGATGAATAGATTCTGATGCGAGCACCTCGAGATAATGATCTATATGTTCTTGATATGGGCGTCGCTACCACTTCATCAAAATCAGCACAATGTTTTGTTACAAAGGCTACTGAAAAGGATTATATTCTTTGGCATCGTAAGATGGGGCATATTTATTTAAGAAAAATGAATTACTTGGTTTATAATGATCTTGTAGAAGGTGTAAATCTTCGGAGCTTTCATATGTCTGATCACTGCTTAGAATGTAAAAAGGTGTAAATCTTGTAGAAGGTGTAAATCTTCGGAGCTTTTATTTGGTCCTGTAAATGTTCGAAGCATCTTAGGAGACTTATATTGCTTGGTCGTGACAGATGACTATTCAAGATATTCGTGGGTATTCTTTCAGGAATCAAAAGACGAAACGTTCGAGAACTTGGTTATTCTATTCAAGAAACTCGAGAATCTTTATCATCTGCCGGACAGACGCATTAGAAGTGACAACGGCACAGAGTTTAAGAATAACAAAATGAAGGAATTCTGCAATGCAAAAGGGATACTGCACGAGTTTAGTGCTCCCTATACTCCACAGCAAAACGGAGTAGCTGAACGGAAAAACAGAACTTTGATTGAAACTGCGAGAACCATGCTTGCAGATTCTAAACTTCCAGTCAGCTTCTGGAGTGAAACGGTTGCTGCAGCTTGCTACACGCTAAACAGAGTCCTCACTGTCAAACCAACAAAGAAAACATGTTTTGAGATGATAAACCGACGGAAGCCAAATTTGAAATTCTTAGAACCTTTTGGTGCGCCATGCACTGTAATCGATCAAGATGGCAAATTTGGAGCTAAATCTCTTGAAGGTTTCTTTGTAGGATATGCGAGTCCGCTGAGAAGAGTATATGTTCCTTCGTTGAGAAAGGTTATTGAAGCACAGCACGTGGATTGTTTTAACTATACGGATCCTATTCAAAGGAGAGGTGACGCATGGCTGTTTAACTATCAAGACCTTTGGAAGTCATTCGACTTGCCGGAAGAACCGTCTGACGAAGAAGTTGCAGTGTTATATTATCTTCACCAGTTAGCGAATCAAGAACAAATCATTAGACCAATTGTGGTTAATCAACCCACGTTGGATTCTTCATCTTCCGGAGCAGGTCCAAGCAATAGCAGTGGTGTTCAAGTTGAAAATACTTCTGAAGCAGAAGTAACACCTGCTACACCTCCAGTGAATGCTTCTAATGAACCAGAAAAGACAACAGTGCTCAGTACGCCTCAGAATCAGAATTCTGATTCAGATGAAGCACTTACATTTGATGCTGATGATGAAACTTCATCGGACGAAGAAGTTGAGCAGATATCTAACTTGTTGAATCAATCTGCTAGTCCAAGAAATCAGAACGAAGCTTCAACAAGTACTCCTAATGTTGATGTGAACAGTGATCTGATTGTTTCAAATCAGCAAAGCTCAGTTGATGGTCCAACATAAGAAATGCCGCGATCATATTCGTACCATCCTTCAACGAATATCATAGGAGAACTACAAACTGGTGTGCGTACACGAAATCAAATCAACAAAGCACTTAGTTGTTTCTACACCCGAGTTGCACCAACTCAGAACTACTGCTACTACTCATGTTTCATTTCTCAAATAGAGCTAAAGACAGTTAATAAGGCTCTGGCTGACGAGAATTGGGTGATAGCAATGCAAGAGGAACTTTTACAGTTCGAGAAGTTGGGTGTTTGGAAGCTTGTAGACTTGCCACCGAAGCAGAAAGCTATTGATACAAAGTGGGTATTCAAGTGTAAAAGAGACGATCAGGGGTTATAGTCAGAAACAAAGCTCGACTGGTTGTTAAGGGATTCCACCAGCAGGAAGGTATAGATTATACGGAGGTATACGCACCGGTTGCGCGATTAGAATCTATCAGCATTTTCCTAGTGTTCGCAGCTTGGAAAGGATTTAAGGTGTACCAGTTGGATGTAAAATCTGCATTTCTCTACGGTAAACTTCGTGAATAAGTGTATGTCGGCCATCCACCGGGGTTTGTCGATCCACTGAACAAGTACAAAGCATATCTCCTGGACAAAGCCTTGTACGGTTTACACCAAGCCCCGAGAGCTTGGTACGAGACGTTATCGCAACATCTCGTAGGAAATGGCTTTACACGAGGCATAGTGGACAACACTTTGTTTGCCAGAGAAGTTAGATTGCATCTGATTATAGTACAAATCTATGTGGACGACATCATTTTCGGTTCTACGAATGACAGTCTGTGCAAAGAGTTCGAAAAGATCATGAAGAAGAAATTTGAGATGTCCTCGATGGCGAAATGAAGTTCTTCTTAGGTCTTCAAGTGGATCAGCTTCAAGAGGGATATTCATTCATCAGACTAAGTATGTTCACGACATTCTCAAAAAGTTTGAAATGGATAGCTCGAAGCCGCTTTCGACACCGCTGGCACTGAACCATGGGATTTGCGTAGACGAGACGGGAACGAAAGTTGATGAAACACTGTATCGATCGATGATAGGTTCATTGATGTATCTAACGACATCGCGCCCGGACATCATGTATCCTACATGCTTATGTGCGAGATATCAGTCAAGTCCTCGAATGTTACACATACAAATAGTCAAGCGAATCTTCCGTTACTTGAAAGATTGCCCAAGCACCGGCCTGTGGTACCCCAAGAATGACAATTTTGATCTCACTGGATACGCTGACTCAGACTTCGGAGTGGATAAACTGAACTCGAAATCTACAACTGTAGGATGCAGTTCTTTGGCACACGTTTGGTAACGTGGCAGTGTAAGAAACAGACCACGGTCTCTCTCTCAACCTGTGAAGTGGAATACATTTCTGCTTCCAGCTGTTGCTCACAAATCCTCTGGATTCAGCAACAGATGAGGGATTATGGTCTGTAGTTTCTTGACACGGCTTTATTTGTAGATAACAAAGCAGCCATCGATATAACTAAAAATCCAGTTCATCATTCACGTACAAAACACATTGAAATTCGATACCATTTCATTCGTGACTGTTACGAAAAGAAATTGGTTCGAATAGAAAAAATCCACACCGACGAATAAAGGGCTTATTTTTATACCAAAGCATTTCCATTAACAAGATTTAAATATCGGATGCGGCTTAACGGTATTAAAAATTTGCTTACAGGTGCGGAAGCTGAGTTTGAATACGGATCGGATGACGAATTCACATAATCCACATTGGTTTGTATGGTTTGTATATATCTTACTAGTTTAGTATTTCGAAAAATCTAAAATCCAAAAATATGTTTTTGATTTTAGAGGGAAAAATATTTGGGAAAATACAAAAACATATGAAAATTTCAAAAATGTACAAAAACATTGGAATAGACAAAAAGAATTCGATGTCACAAAAAGGAAATGATAGTACATCAGTGGACTATCACATCATGCTAAAGAAATGTAAAGTTTAAAAGTGATAAACCAGCCTTACTGTGGATATGTCGATAGGCTTAACACGTTCCGTAAACTGTTTTCGAGATATAAACTAAATTTAGCAATTGTTTAATCTTGTTGATTAACATATCTTGGATATATGGACTTAGTACTCCGAAATTTCGTTTGAGAGATTGTCTGATTCTGAGATACGAGGTCTTTATAGATAGTTGATATCTGGGGTATTATACAAGTTCTTCTGATTTTGCAGAAGCAATAGCCTAGAACTTCTATAATAGTTTTGCTAAATAAACCTTAAACTACATGCAATATTGAAAAGAATCAAAAGATCTAATCATTTGTAGTGCTGAAAAGTTTCCTTAAGTGGAACACACCTTAAAGACGAGCATTCATCTCTTTGTCTATATGGTAGTACTAACCTGAGCTCTCAAGGTCTCGCATTACCCTGATACAGATATCAATTACGCTATATTCACCTGTAAGATAAAATCTAGGGAATTTTGATACGGGAGTATATTCAAGAAGTGGGAACCACATATAAGTCAAGTTTCATAATTCATACCTTAACATATCTTGAAACAGTTGAGAAGTATGGTAAAGTTTAAGTGGACAAACATATCGACAATCTAGGTAAATGAGTTTAAAGCTTAAAGTCATCTAAAGGTCAACGATACCGGTGATTTGTCTCAGAAAACTGATATGATCCTTAGACACGAATTCACAAAAATATGTTTGTAAATATGTTTGTACATAGTTTAAATTGACCTATAAATAGTTTATCAGCTTTATAGATTAAAAACAAAAAGATTTTCAGTATGTTTTAGCATAAACTTACTAAAATTCAAAAAAAATTATTTCTACATTGTTTTCAGCAAACCAATGTTGGAGAATGGGTCTTCGAAGTCTGGTAAGATGCTAGAACTGGTGGGAATCTCTTTGACAACGGGCTGGGAGCTAATCTGTTAAATCTGAAAAGCCAAAATGATAAAAAGTTCATTAATTTGAAACTTTGATTTTGAAAATATTAAAAGTTTGTTCGTAACAGGTCAAACCGAGGTGATTAACTTGGACTCGGCAGACAAATCGGTTAACCAAGGTCATTAGCTTGGACTTGGTCAACTGAGTGGATTTTCATAATTGGTAAAAAGTTGGAAAGTTCAGGGATTAAAATGAAAAATTTAAAAAGTTTGAATTTGTGGTTTGGCAAGTTCGGCCGAACTTGCTAAACTAAATCAAGTTTAACAAAACAGCAAGTTCGACCGAACTTGCTAGGTGATGGCTGTTTGTGTATTGCATAAGTTCGCCCGGACTTGTTGGGCTTGTTAATGGGCTTCTCAAGTTCGCCCGAACTTGACAGGGTATAAGTACCTGAGCAAGTTCGGCCGAACTCATTTGCTCAAGATTGAGACTCTGAGCGAACTTAAGCAGTTAAGAGATTTGAGTGAAATTGGCAAAAATACACTGTTACTCTGCCCAAATTCCGATTGTTCTTGGTGATTTACACACCAACTACAATGACTGAGGTGTGTATTTGAACATTGGATCATTGATTGAAGCGTATTTGATATTTCAGATCTTAAAACCTTAAAGATATTAGATCTAAGGGTTTAATGAACAAATTAAACATAAAATCATGATTAAAACCCTAAATCGACCATATGAATGATGTTAATTTGATTGAAATGGTTGAATTCATATTGAACAGGTTTGGTATGAAGGTGATGACAAGTTCGGCCGAACTTGTTATCAAGTTCGACCGAACTTGTTAACTAAACATGAATTAAAAAGAAATCAATAGCATGTTCGACCAAACTTCTAAGAAAATTGATTTGTAAATGTTTTGGAAGTTCGCCCGAACTTGGATATTGGAAGTTGAAAAAATTATAAGTTCTCCCGAACTTAAACTTTGATGATTGAACATGTAAATTACATGTTCGGGCGAACTTGAATAAAACATAATGTTATAACACTTCTCAAGTTTGCCCGAACTTGATGATGTGTTATAATATTGAAATCTTTTCTCGATAAGCGTGCTAATTGTTTTGCATTTTTTTTTAGGCACCGCGAGTTATTACTATGGACTTTTCCAAGTTCCATAATACCTGTATCATGCTCGACAAAGATGTACCTCGAAGATACAACAGTGAAGAAGCTATTAAAGTATCAGAAGCAAGCTTCAGCACTTGTTGCTAAACCGGTATTCGGAGCTATCAAAGATGAGAACTATGTTGCACCGACAGAGAACAAATGGAGAAAAGATGGAAGCGGTGACGAGAAAAAGCTTAATGCTGAAAAAGAATGGTTCAAAGACTTCAAGCCGAAAGCTAGAAGTGAATGGTTCTTAAAGGCCGAGGTTGAGAAGCCTAAAAAGAAACGAGCTGCAAAGAAAGTTGAAACTATGCTCGTTGACGAAGATGAACATGAGAATGTTCAAGGCGAAGCAGGTTCTAGTGCAGCAATAGTTGTTGAAAGTCAAGAGACTGAGAAAGCAACACAGGATGATGTTATTTCTGCTACTTCTGAACAAGATAATGATTCTGAAGAAGAACCTGTGAAAGAACCTGAAAAGACAGCAGCAGAAATTGCAGCTGAAAAAGAAAAAGAAATGGATGCTGATTTCGAACCAAATCTTGAGAAAGATTCTGATAACAAAGGCCAAAGAAAAAAGTTAAACGTGTAAAGTCTGCAACTATTTCTTTGACAAAGACTGTTGTGTCTCCTCAAACAAAGGGTAGAAAGAAAGCGAAGAAATCTCAAAAAGCTGTAAGCAAAAGATATAAAGGAAAGCTGAAAAGCGCAGAAGTTACACAAGAACCTTCTGGCGCACAGGAGACAGGAGCCACACAAGAACCTCCTACACAACAACCTCCTGTTGTTATTCCTGCTGAGACTGAACATCAAGGAGTTACACAAGAACCTCCTGTGACTGGATTGCTTGAAGTACCGATTATTCAATCGCCTGTTGCTCTAACGACTTCAAATCTTGAAAGTTCTACTCCAAGGAAGTCAACACCAAAGGCCGCTACTCCAAAGTAAACACCAAAATCTTCAGGGCCTAATATATTTGGTGATATGTATAGTGATCCGATTAGTCTGCAAGATCTAAACGATTTCTTTCCAGAGACTAATGTTGAACTTTTAGAGAAGCGTGTGAAAATCTTGGAGGAGAAAGTTGCCAAGAATGAAGAAGAGAAAGCAGAGTTAGAAAAGAAAGTGAATCAAAGCTCTGTAGAGAAAGAGATGTTAGACGACAAAGTAAAAGTGTTAGAGAATGAACGAGAATATTTCAAGGCATTGATCGAGAGTTTGCAAGAGCAAATGAAAAGCTTCAAACAGAGAATGCAGATCTAAAGTCAATCCAAGCACTAAATGATCGAAGATTTTCCAGGATGCAGAAAGTTTTATCTAACTCTCTGGGGATTGATTTCATCAAAGAGATTGATCGTCTGGATCAACAAGAAGCTAAAGAACGATCTGAAAAAGAGTTAGCTGCGAGTGGTAAAGGTAAAGGAGTTGAAGGTGAAGCTCCTAAATCTTCTGAGACTGCAGAGAAACTAGTTGAAGAATATGTTGTTATAGCTTCTGAGTCCGATATTCCAAAGGTTGACGAATCTATCAAGCCTTCTGATCCTATAGTTCTTCTGAAAAGGACGATGAAGAAGCTGAAAAGGAGGATAAAGATGATGATGAAGAGAAAGATAATTCGGAATATGAAGATTGGAATGTTGCAGATGATGACGATGATGATGATCAGGGTGGTGTTGGAATGAAAATTACTGAAGCAAAAGTTACTGATGATTTTGATTTCTCTGATCTTATGAATGATGAATCGAACAAGATGGATGATAAAAGTGAGGGGGAGTCAGGGCAGAAAGGGCCAACTGATGAAATTGATCTGTTGAATGTTGAAAGATTTGTAAAGCCGGTTGCTGCAGTACCTTCTAAGCCTTTATTGTTGATGTTAGAACATAACGTGGAGGAAGGCGAGTTTATACACAACTATACTAAGGAAGATCTTGCAAAGTTAGTTGAAGTTGATGCTGCAGATCTAGAGTTTGATTTCGAAGAAGACGTGTTAAATGTTAACACATTTGAGCCGAATGATTATCAGCATGTGAGAAGATTTGAGGCTATGATGACGAAACAGACCAAACTGCGAAGTATGTCAGTCCTAATTCTGAAAGTTTTCCTACTTTTGAGGAGATGTACAAGCAACTCGACGAAGTCATGCTGAAAGAAAAGATTGAAGAATCTTTGAGAGAAGGTAAAGTCCCAAAGCCAATGACTAAAGATGAAATTGCTCAAGCGAAGAAGTCTTGGTTCAAAGAAATGCCGCGTGAACGTAAGTTTCGACGTCCTCTAGCATTCTTTACCAGAGACAAAGATGTTTCATTGGGAGATATCTTGAGTTGGGGATGGTTTAAAGAGTTGAACGTATATGCAATCAAAAGAGAATTTAGAGTGAAATACTTCAAGTATCTTTCTGATTTCAAGACCTTACCTTATTGGGATGTGGAAGAGTTGGTTCAGACAGTTCGTTACATACCACATGAAGGTGATTGATCAATTGTTGTGGAAATTGATAAAGTTTGAAGCGGTTAAAGGATTCAAATATTGGAAGCCATTTATTCCTAGTCGCAGAATCAAGACAAACAAAAAGACAGGAGAAAAAGACATTACATTGATAATGAAGCGACCAAGGGCAATGAGAAACATGACGCTGATGCCGATTGAGCAAGACTTCTATCCATTGTTCAAGTGGTGGCAGATATATCTATCCACTTGTGAAGCAGTTATTGTTTTGAAGTTTGAAGAACATTTGGATATTACAAGGAACGAGTTGAAATACTTGGTTCTTAGGGTATGAGGGGGTTATGGAGAACAATTAGGGTTCTTGATCCTATGTGGTGGGTTAACTGCTCCAGAGAAGATATCAAAACCTTGTTCTATAGCAAGATTGTATTTGAAGAACGTGAAAAGGTACAAGCGATGCAGTTTCAGAAAGTTGTTAATGTTTGCTATGCACACGAAGTTAATTCAGGAAAGATGTGGCAAACAAACTGGAGAGAACTAGAAAGAGTAGAGTTTTTAAAAGAGGAGAAGCGTCTCGAAGCAATTCATGAGAGAACAAGAAAGGCAAGTATTATGAGATTTCAGCATTTGAACAAAGTGCCTCCTACTGATCAGACGCCAAATCCTAAGCAAGAACGACGAAGGAAGCCGTACAAGAACTTCTTCGGTCGTGTGCATTAAAGTATATTATGAAGACAGAGTTTTGAAGACTGATAAAAGACGAAGACTATATCCAAGGGGAGTCTGTTGGTGCATAATGTCTATGTCTTAGTCTTATATCGAGTCTGTATAGAATAGAGCTGGATAGGCTAGTAGTATGTAGTATTTATGTGAAGGTTAAGCCAAGTTCGCCCATGAGCTTAGTGTTGAGACAAGTTCGGTCGAACTTTTTGAAGCAAGTTCGGGCGAACTTACATCATCCATGAGCGGACTTGTGCAACTATAAATACCTAGCTTGCCTCATTCATTAGTAACTTTGGCATTATGGAGGCGAAGCTCTGTCAGTTTATACTCTTGACGTTTGATCAATAAAACTGATGTTAAACTGATTAATTCTTGTCTATTGGTAAACACGACGTAATATTTCGGCTATTATGGACGTTAGATATCAAATTTAGGTTCCTTAGCATAGAGGATCGGTCCTACAACCCCTTCTTATTTTTCATTGGTTGCGGCTGTTTGAACTGATAATTCTCAGTGCTGAGAACTTCAGCAGGAGATTTCGTTAAGGGAGTCCAATGACGTTCCCTATTCTCTTGCTTAATTGCTTTTTGAGTTGTTATCTTATTGATTGTTGCACGCGCATCAATTGGTGAGTATGGAGAATACGCGTAATAAAATCTTCAAGGTTTTCATCGTCCCTCCGCTAGATGTTCATTACATCTGAGGAGTCGCGTACGTATCGCCTTTGTTGACTGAAGTGCGTAAGGAATTTCTCCTTAAGATCATTCCAAGAGGAAAGTTTACCTGTCGGCAAATTATCAAACCAAAGGCGCGCAACACCGGTAAGAGTTTGTACAAACATATGACACCACATTGGCAACGTCCAGCATCCAAGTCGCCTTGCGCCGGTGAAGAGGCGCATGTGATCATCAGGATCGGTTAAACCATTGAGCTTTCCTACATTGGATGGTAATTTTGCTCGCTCCAGAGGAGCTAGTGCTATCTCTCTGGTAAACTTTGATTGTTCAGCTGCTTCAGTTGGACGATACACCAGATTGTAATCATGCTCAGCCTCCGGACTGTATACTGCACGTTCTTTTGGCTTGTAACTAGCATGATTTGCAGATATTCGATTGAAAACACTTGCACTATCTCCTTCCTCATGAGTCTTATCGTGTTCATCGTGATGGGTGTCCCGCTTCTGTGAAGACCGCGGGCCCAAACGAGAATGAACAGATGCACGACGTTGAACATTTTCTTCTTGCTTTCTATTACCAGAATGGTCAGGATCATTCCTGGTTTTAGAGTACATTTCTGTTCTATCTTCAGACACGTGCGAAGGGGCACGAACATGATTTTGAGTATTATAACTCAACACTCGAGGTGTCGGCGAAGCACGGACGTGAGGAGCATTAACCGGAGCTTGAAAAGCTGGAGTTCCGGTTTGGGCACATAGCTGAGCATACATAGCGTTTAGAGCCGCCTGAGATTTAATTAACCATGATAATGGAGTTGTAGGACCGATCCTCGATGCTTAGGAACCTAAATTTGATATCTAACGTCCATAATAGCGAAAATATTACGTCGTGTTTACCAATAGACAAGATGTAGTCAGTTAATCGTCAGTTTTATAGATCAAACGTTCTGGTTACAAACTGACAGAGCTTTGCCTCTGAAATGCCAAAGTTACAAATGAGAGATCTAAGCTAGGTATTTATAGTCACACAAGTTCGGCCTAGGTGATACAAGTTCGCCCGAACTTGCATAAGAAAGTTCGGCCGAACATGCTACATGTGTTACCATGGGTGAACTTGGCTAAGCTTAAACATAAATACTTCAAAACCTAGCCTATTCAGCTCTATACAATACAGACTCGATATAAGACTAAGACATAGACATTATGCACCAACAGACTCCCCCTTAGATATCGCCTTCGTCTTGTATCAGTCTTCAAAACTCTGTCTTCTTATAAACATTAACGTACCCGTCCAAAGAAGTTCTTAAACGGCTTTCTTCGTCTTTCTTGTTTCGGATCCGGCGTCTGGTATTTAGGAGGCACTTTGTTCATGTGTTGAAACCTCTTGATACTTGCCTTCCTTGTTCTTTCATGAATTGCTTCTAGACGCTTCCCCTCCTTTAAAAATTCGACTCTCTCTAGATCCCTCCAGCTCGTCTGCCACATCTTTCCAGAATTGACTTTGCGTGCATAGCAAACATTAACAACTTTCTAATACTGCATCGCCTGTACCTTTTCTCTTTCGTAAAAAACAATCTTGCTGTAGAAAAGGCATTTTATATCTTCTCTCGAGCAGTTAACCAACCACATAGGCTCTAGAATCCTTATCGTCCTCCACAAACCTCTCATACCCTGATGACCCATCACTTTAACCCGTTCCTTAGTAATATCCAGATGATCTTCAAATTTCAACACGATCACCGCTTCACAAGTAGCTGGATTTATCTGCCACCACTTGAATAAAGGATAGAAGTTCTGTTCGATCGGCATAAGTGGCATATTCCTCATGGCTCTAGGACGTTTCATAATTAACGTTATGTCCTTTTCCCTTGTAACCTTATTGATCTTAACCCTTCGTCCTGGAATAAATGGCTTCCAGTAATTCCAACCTTTAATAGCTTCGTACTTAATCATCTTCCACAACAACTGATCTATTGTCTTCATATGATAAGTAACATTCACTGTTTGTACTAACACTTCCATATCCTAGTACGTCAATGTTTTGAAATTAGCAAGATATTTAAAGTATTGCACTCCAAATTCCCTTTTGATTGCATATACGTTGAGCTCTTTAAACCATCCCCAACTCAGTATATCTCCCAAAGAAACATCTTTATTTTTGGTGAAGAATGCTAGTGGACGTTGAAATTTACGTTCACGTGGAGTCTCCCTGAACCAGGACTTTTTCGCTTAAGCTATCTCTTCTTTGGTCATTGGCTTAGGAATCATTCCTTCTCGTAACGCTTCAGCAATCCTATCTTTAATCATATCTTCATCAAGTTGTTTGTACATCTCTTCAAACGTAGGAAAACTTTCTAAATTTTGACCGACGTACTTAGCTTTCTGATCCGATTCATCATCTGAGGACCAATCTTCAACTATCACTCGATTGTACTCATCAGCTTAAAACCTTCTCTAATACTGATACTCTTTTGGTTCAAATGTGTTAACATTCATAACTTCCTCAAAATCAAACTCTAAGTTCTGAGCTTCAACTTCAACTAGTCTCACCAAATCTTCTTTCGAGTAATTATGTACAAACTCACCTTCTTCCACATTGTGTTCCAACATTAGCATTAAAGGCTTCGCAGGAATAGCAGCAACTGGCTTTGCAATACGATCAACATTTGCCATATCTATATCATCATCAGTTGGCCCTTTCTGCCCTAACTCCCCCTGACTTTTATCTTCCATTCTATTTGATTCATCGTCCATTAGGACAGTAAAATCAAAATCATCAGAGATTTTGGCTTCAGAAACTATAATACCAACATTACCCTGATCATCGTCATCGTCACCAACATTCCAATCCTCTATCCCCTCTTCCTCTTTGTCTTCATTCTAATCTTCCTTTTCATCTTCATCATCGTCTTTTTCTTCAGTAATAATGATAGAATCAGAAGGCTTGACATATTCGTCAACCCTTTGAATATCAGACTCAGAAGCTTTTGAAATATCTTCAACTGGTTTCTCAGGAACATCAGAAGACTTCTCAGCAGTCTCAAAAGATTTAGGGGCTTCACCCTCAACATGCTTTCCTTTACCACTTCTCAGCACGCTCTTTTGCTTCCTGACGATCCAGACGATCATATTCAGCAATGAAATCAATGTTCAGATTGTTTGCTAACACTTTCTGCAATCTGTTGAATCTTCTATCGTTCAGTGCTTGAATTGTTTTTAACTCTGCAATCTCTGTCTGCAATTTCTCATTAGCATCCTGCAGACTTTCTATCAATGCCTTGAAGTACTCTCGCTCATTTTCCATCACCTTTACTTTATCATCAAGCCACTCTTTTTCGACCTGGCTTTGATTCACCTTCTTAACAAGCTCAGCCTTTTCAACCTCATTCTATGCAACTTTCTATTCTAACACCTTCACACGTTTCTCTAGCATCTCAACATTAGATTCTGGGAAAAACTCATCCAAGTCTTCGAGATTGATTGGACCGTGTGGCTTATCACCAAACAGATTTCCCTTTGGTGTCTTTGGCATTGAATCTTTAGGTGTTGCAGCTTTAGGTGTTGACTTCTTAGGAGTAGAACTTTCAATATTTGAAGTCGTCGGAGCAACAGGTGATTTGATGACATGAACTTCAACAAAATCAGACACAGGAAGTTCTTGTGTAACTCCTGGCCTTTCAGTTTCAGCATTAACAATAACAGGAGGTTCTTGTGGAGGAGGTTATTGTGTGACTCCTTTCTCCTGAGCACTAGAAGGTTCTTGTATGGCTTATGTGCTTTTCAACTTGCTTTTGTACCTCTTATTTACAGCCTTCTGAGCTTTCTTCTCTTTTCTTTTACCTTTGGTCTGATGTGACCCTGTAGTCTTCTTTGAGATTTCGATTGCTGGAGACTTTGTACGCTTAGACTTTTTCTTCGGTCTATCCTCATCAGACTCTTTTTCAGTGTTAGGATCAAAATATGCATCCAACTCTCATTCATTTTCTGCTCTAATCTCTGCCTCAGTCTTTTCTAGCTCTTTGGCAGGAACTTCTTCATCAGATTCTTGATTCTCAGAAGTAGCAGAAATAACATCATCTTGAGTCGTTTTCACAGTTTCTTGACTCTCAAAAACAACTGCAGCGCTTGATCCAGCAACTGCTTCAACGTTTTCAGGTTCTTCTTCATCAACGAGCATCGTTTCTACTTTCTTAGCAGCTAGCTCTCTTTTCGACTTATCAGCTTCAGCCTTCAAAAACCATTCACTCCTTGCCTTAGGTTTGAATTCTTTGAACCATTCTCGTTCAACATTAAGTTCTTTCTCTTCGTCGCTACCATCTTTTCTCCACTTGTTATCTGGCGGCGATATATAATTCGAATCTTTAATGGCTCCAAATACCGGCTTGGCAACAGGAGCTGAAGCTTGTTTCTGGAACTTGATAAGCTTCTTCACTGTTGTTTCGTCAAGATGAACTAGATAAAGCACATCATTCGGATCCCGTGCTATACTTGTATACTTCTCATCAATCAACATTTGAACAAATCTCGGATATAAGCACATCCTTGAATCTTCCATGTTCGTCGACATGTGCGTGAAAACTAACTTCGAGAAGATGAACGGCTTCTTCAGAATCAGTGTCGTTGCCATGCAAGCTAAATAGTCTTGAACATCATCTAAACCGGCTTCGCATGGCTGAATGTGTGAATTAAAGCATGCATCAAGAGCTTGTAGGGGTTTGGCACTTCCCCTTTCTTCAGTGTTGGCTTGTTCACGCTTCCCTTATATCCCATACGGAAGAAACAACCATGTACCATCTTCTCGTCAACATAAATCGGATCGTTTTTGTTGTCGTTGAATTGCAGAATCCGACGAATATCATCCTCGGTAACAGTAATCGGTTTTGCTTCATTGCCGACTTGCACGGTTGAAACAATCGTCTTCTCATCTTCACTTAAACTTACGTTCATCCAGAAGTGAAAGATATGAGATCTATATGACACTGTACGCTCTGTAATTGCACGGCGAATAGGACTTTCCTCCAGAAACTTCAAAATACTGTCATATTCTTGAAGCGATGGACAGATCGATTTGTCGAGCGTTATACAAGTGTTGTGCGTCTTTGAAAACTCAACCGAAATTACACGCGCTGGTACCTGTGCCTGAAAAATGACGCAAAACAATTCACACGATTTTTGGGAAAAATTTCACAAAATTTTCTAACGTTTATATCAAGTTCGGGCGAACTTGATATATATGTTATAACAATCTGCTTTACCCAAGTTCGCCCGAACATGCTATATCAAACATATTAGCAAAGTTATACACAAAACAAAAAATCAGACTTTCAAACCTAAGTTCGGTCGAATATGTTTTAAGATCATTTATTCATGTTTTTTTAGACAATTCCGGTCGAACTTGACAACAAGTTCGGCCGAACTTGTCGTCTTCTCCAAACACCAACTTGTTCAAAACAATTAAACAGTCGTTTCACTTCAATCAAAACATGTTATACGGTCGATTTTATGTGTAGATTAAGGATCTATGTTCAATTTTAACCAAAAGCTCCTAGATTTATCAGATATTAACTTTTCAGATCTATTTGGCTCGTTTAAGATCAATACACAGTTCAAAGTTCAATATTATACTTCGACCATTGTAGATGGTGTGTAAATCACCAAAAACAACTAAATTTAGGCAGCGTAACGTTATAGTTTTATCAATTTCACTCAAGATCACTCAAAGCTCAAGTTCGCTCAAGAGAATCTGATAACAAGTAAATGAGTTCGACCGAACTTACTCAGGCATTTATACCTAGGTAAGTTCGGGCAAACTTATATGCCCATTAACATAACCCATCATAAGTTCGAGCGAACTTATTACCTAAAACAAACACAGCCATTTATAGCAAGTTCGGTCGAACTTGCTTGTTTGATAAACCTGATTTGTTTAGCAAGTTCGGACGAACTTGCCAAACCACAATTTTTAACTTTTTCAAATTTTCATTTTTGACCCCTGAACTTTCAACTTTTTATCAGTTATGAAAATCCACTCAGTTGACCAAGTCCAAGCTAGTGACCTTGGTTAACCGATTTGTCTGCCGAGTCCAAGTTAATGACCCCAGTTCGACTCGTTACCAACAAACTGTTGATATTTTCAAAATCAAAGTTTTAAATTAATGAACTTTTCATTGTTTTGACTTTTCAGATTAACAGATTAGCTCTCAGCCCGTTGTCAAAGAGATTCCCACCAGTTCTAGCATCTTACCAGACTCAGAAGAACCGTTTTCCAAAATTGGTTTGCTGAAACCAATGTAGAAATAAAATCTTTTTGTATTTTTGTAAGTTTATGCTAAAACACACCGAAAATCTTTTTGATTTTAATCTGTAAAGCTGAAATGCAATGTAATAAGCAATGTAAATTACGTACAAACATATATTTGTGAACTCATGTCTAAGGATCATATCAGTTGATTGAGATATATCACCAGTACCGTTGACCTTTAGCAGACTTTAAGTTTTAAACTCGTTTACCTAGATTGTCGATATGTTTGTCCACTTAAGCTTTACCACATTTTTCAACTGTGTCAAGATATGTTAAGGTAGAATTCATGAAACTTAACTTATCTGTGGTTCCCACTTCTTGAATATACTCCCGTATCCAGATTCCCTAGATTTCATCTTACAAGTGAATATAGCGTAATTGATATCTGTATCTGGGTTGTGCGAGACCTTAAGAGCTTAGGTTAGTACTACCGTACAGACAAAGAGATGAAGGCTCGTCTTTAAGGTGTGTTCCACTTAAGGAATCTTTTTAGCATTGCAAATGATTAGATCTTTCGATTCTTTTCAATATTGCATACAATTTGGAGGTTTATAGCAAAAGTATTATAGAAGTTCTAGGCCATTTCTCTCGCAAAACCAGAAGAACTTGTATAATACCCCAGATATCAACTATCTATAAAGACCTCGTATCTCAGAATCAGGCAATCTTAAACGAAATTTCGGAGTACTAAGTCCATATATCCAAGATGTGTTAATCCACCAGATTAAGCAGTTGTAAAATTTAGTTTATATCTCGAAAACAGTTTACTGAACGTGTTAAGCCTATCAACACATCCACAGTAAGACTCGTTTATCACTTTAAGACTTTACATTCTTTAGCATACTGTGATAGTCCACTGATGTACTATCATTTCCTTTTATGACATTGAACTCTTTTTGTCTTTTTCAATGTTTTTGTACATTTTGAATTTTTATATGTTTTTTTTTTTTTGGATTTTAAAATTTTCGAATGTTTTTGTATTTTCCCTAATATTTCTCCTCCTAAAATCAAAAAAATCTTTTTTGGATTTTAGTTTTTAACAAAATTCTAAAGTAGAAAGATATTTACAAACCAATGTGGATCACGCGAACTCGTTGTCCGATCCGTATTCAACCTCAGCGTCCGCACCTGTCAGCAAATTTTTCATACCGTTAATTCTCAGCAAGTATTTAAACCATGACAAAGAAAATGGTTTGGTATAAAAATCAGCCTTTTGTTCGTCAGTGTGGATTTTTTCTACTCGCACTAATTTCTTTTCGTAGCAATCACGAATGAAATGATAACGAATTTCAATGTGTTTTGTGCGTGAGTGATGAACCGGATTTTTAGTTATATCTATGGCTGCCTTGTTATCAACATACAACGGAGTGTCTAGAAATTGCAGACCATAGTCTCTCATCTGCTGTTGAATCCACAGAATCTGTGAACAACAGCTGGAGGCCGAGATATACTCAGCCTCACAGGTAGAGAGAGCGACCGTAGTCTGTTTCTTACACTGCTAGGTTACTATTCTTGTTCTGAAGAACTGGCATCCCACTGTAGTTGATTTTGAGTTCAACTTATCTACACCAATATTAGAATCAGCATAGCATGTGAGGTTGAAATTGTCATTCTTCGGGTACCACAAGCCGGTGCTTGGGCATCCTTTCAGGTATCTGAAGATTCCTTCACAATCTGCATGTGTAAGATCCTCGGGCTTGACTGATATCTGGCGCATAGGCATGTTGGATACATAATATCTGGGCGCGATGCCGTCAGATACATCAGCGATCCAATCATCGATCTGTATAACGTCTCGTCAACTTTGGCTCCAGTCTCGTCAACACAAATGCCGTGATTTAGAGCAAGAGGCATAGATAAAGGCTTCAAGCTTTCCATTCCAAATTTCTTCAAGATGTCGTGAACATACTTAGTCTGATGAATGAAAATACCATCTGGAAGCTGATCTACTTGCAAACCAAGAAAGAACTTCATTTCGCCCATCGAGGACATTTCGAATATCTTTTTCCTGATTCCCTCAAACTCCTTGCAGACACTATCGTTTGTAGATCCAAAGATGATGTCGTCAACGTAGATTTGAACTACAATCAGATGGCCATCAACTTCTCTGGTGAAAAGAGTACTATCCACAGTTCCTCTGATAAAGCCGTTTCCGACGAGATGTTGCGATAACGTCTCGTACCAAGCTCTCGGGGCTTGGTGTAGTCCATAAAGAGCTTTATCCAGTAGGTACGCTTTCTTCTTGTTGAGTGGATCGACAAACCCCGGTGGTTGTCCAACGTACACCTTCTCACGTAATTTGCCCTACAGAAAAGTAGATTTGACATCCAATTAATAGACCTTAAATCCTTTCCATGATGCGAAAGCTAGAAAAATTCGAATAGATTCCAAGTGAGCTACTGGTGCATAGACTTCCGTGTAGTCTATCCCTTCCTGTTGGTGAAATCCCTTGGCAACAAGCCTAGCTTTGTTACAAACAATAACCCCTCTATCATCTCGTTTACACTTAAAGACCCATTTTGTATCAATTGCTTTCTGATTTTCTGGTAGGTCTTCAAGCTTCCACACACCCAACTTCTCAAACTGCAATAATTCTTCTTGCATTGCTTGTACCCAATTTTCATCGGCTAAAGCTTCATTAACTGTCTTTGGCTCCATTTGAGAAATGAAACATGAATAGAAGCAATAGTTCTGGGTTGTAGCAACGCGTGTGTAGAAACAACTGAGTGCTTTATTAATTTGCCCTCGAGTTCTAACACCAGTTTGAAGTTCTCCGATAATATTGTTGACGGATGATAGGAATATGATCAAAACAATTCCTCACTTGGAACTTCTACTGAGTTTTGTGATTCGTGATGTTGAGATCAACGACCAATTCAACGTTTGGAGAGCTTGATGAAGCTTCACTTCTGTTGTTCGGGACTGCAGATTGATTAAGAAGACTCGTTATCTGCTCCACTTCTTCTTCTGAAGAAGATGATTCCCCATCAGCATCAAATGTTGGTGCTTCATCTGAGTCAGAATTTTGATTCTGAGGCATATTAGGCTCCGTTGTTGTATTCACTGGTTCAGTAGAGGCATTTGTTGGAGGAGTAGCAGGTATTGATAATGTTTCGGGAACATTTTCAGCCGGAATACCACTATTGCTTAAACTTGCGCCAGAAGAAGATGGATCCAACATGGGTTGATTAACCACAATTGGTCGAACAATTTGTTCTTGATTCGCTGACTGGTGAAGGTAGTATAACGCTGCAACTTCTTCGTCAGTCGGTTCTTCGGGCAAGATAAATGACTTCCAAAGGTCTTGATAGTTAAACAGCCACGCGTCACCTTTCCTTTGAATAGGATCCGTGTAGTTGAAACAATCAACATGCTGTGCTACAATAACCTTTCTCAATGGAGGAACATATACTCTTCTCAACGGACTCGCATATCTGACAAAGAAACCTTCAAGAGATTTAGCTCCGAATTTTCCATCTTGGTCTATTACGGTACATGGTGCACCGAATGGTTCTAAGAACTTCAAATTTGGATTCCATCGGTTTATCATCTCAAAACATGTTTTCTTTGTTGGTTTGACAGTGAGAACCCTATTTAGCGTGTAACAAGCCGCAGCACCTGCTTCACTCCAAAAGCTGATAGGAAGTTTAGAATCTACAAGCATAGTTCTCGCAGTTTCAATCAAAGTTCTGTTTTTCTGTTTAGCTACTCCGTTTTGCTGTGGAGTATAGGGAGCACTAAACTCGTGCAGAATCCCTTTTGCATTGCAGAATTCCTTCATTTTGTTATTCTTAAACTCTGTGCCGTTGTCACTTCTAATGCGTCTGACCGGCAGATGATAAAGGTTCTCGAGTTTCTTGAATAGAATAACCAAGTTCTCGAACGTTTGGTCTTTTGATTCTTGAAAGAATACCCACGAATATCTCCAATAGTCATCTGTCACGACCAAGCAATATAAGTCTCCTGAGATGCTTCTAACATTTACACGACCAAATAAGTCCATGTGGAGACGTTCTAATGGCAACTTGATTGAGTTTAGAATTTTCTTTGGATGAGATTTCTTGATCTGCTTTCCTTTTTTGCATTCCAAGCAATGATCAGACATCTGAAAACTTCGAAGATTTACACCTTCTACAAGATCATTATGAACCAAGAAATTCATTTTTTCGCAAATGAATATGCCCCATCTTACGATGCCAAAGAATAGAATCTTTTTCAGTAGCCTTTGACAAGCATTGTGCTGATTTTGATGAAGTAGTAGCGACACCCATATCAAGAACATATAAATCATTCTCTCGAGGTGCTCGCATCAGAATCCACTCATCTGGTATTTTGAATCCCGGCTTCAAGATAATACACTCTTTGTCGTTGAAATGGACTATGAATTTCTTGTCACAAATCTGCGATATACTCAGAAGATTGTTCTCAAGTTCTGCAATATAGTTCACGCGATCAAATGAAACTACGCCATTGGAGAGTTTTTCCTCGGCGACTATCCTTCCACCTTGATTTCCTACAAATCCAACATATCCACCATTGATAGCTTTAATGTCGAATAGCAACACCTTCATTCCTGTCATATGCCTGGACTCTCCACTATTCAAAATCCACTTAGAAAGTACGGATCTCTGGAGTCCCTGCACATTTTAACAATCTATTTAAAAAGCGAGACCCAAGCCTTTTTGGTCTTGGGTTGAATTGGATAACCATCATCAAAATCAAATTCACATTCATCAGCATAATTGAATCCACGCTTATCTACAGAATAAACTTCCCATTCTTCATCTGAATTTTCTATGATGTTTATGTTTGAAAACTTTACCGTCTTTTTATCTTTTGAATTGTTACCACTTGTATTTTTGACAGTTTCAGATGTGGTTTCAATTATGATTTCAGATTTTGATTCTTTCTTGCTATCACTAGTCTTAACAGGCTCAGACTTAGTGATTTCAGGTTTAGATTCTTTCGTGTTATCAGTCTTTACCAGCTCAGACTTAATAACACCAGATGTTGTTTACCTTTTCTTGGTAATCCAGGCTTGAGATTTGATATTAGCCTTCTTGATATAAAATTTGTTTTCGTTTGCCCTAGAAGTTTCTCTTTTTTCAAAAGTAGAATTCCCAAACCTCTTTTCTATTTTAGGTTTAACTTCTGGCAAAGATTCATTTCTTTTCAAAATCTTGATTGGTTTTTCAAACTCTGGATACCTTGGTTTTACAACATTTGATTCTCTTCTTCGAGGATAAGCCGGTTTTGATTTCAGACATTCTCGTGCAATATGACCCATTTCATTGCACTTGAACATGTCCGATTATCAAGTGGATGTCCTTTAGTGGTGGTTTTACCCCACTTGATGTTTTGGCACCACTTGTAACCTTGGCTTTATCTCGAATTTCTTTCTCCTTTTTAAACTCATCATTTGATTGTTTACCAATCAAACTCTCTTCGTGAATCGTGTTTGTCCCATATACAAAATTCATGTTTTTGTTTTTATATTCATGAAATGGTGACACTTTCTTTACTGGTTCATCTGATTCTTCTAGACCCAACCCTGCTCTCCGGTTTTCCGGATGATCACCACCATTCCTTCGGTAGTTGTTTCTTTTAGGTTTGGAATATAATTTTCGTTCGTTAATTTCCAATTCCTCTGATGTGACTTCCACGAGTTTAAAGAAATTATCAAGCAATTCTTCCTTCACATTCTGAATCGAGAAGCTATCATCAAAGTATAGTCTATCTGAATCCTTAATTTTGTACATTACAACATTAGGATCGTCACTTAGACCATCCTCTGACGACTTATCGTCATTTTCAGACTATGAATCGGAATTCTTTGAACTCGAGTCGGTGCTTTTGAAGCTAACGTCATCAGAATCACTTAGAACATTTTCAACCACTTTATTAACCACAACGTTGTTATCATCATCAGATTTAGCATAGATTATATCAATATTCTCTGGCAACTCATCTTTTTCTCAGAAAGTAACTCAACGTTGAGTGCCTTATCCATCCCGTCTGTGGTTTTGCGACCGTACTTCTCGCAAAGGGGTGGAGGAACATTGCTATATTCTTTACCAGTTTTCTTTTTAGATTTTTCTTCCGTTGAGATTGTCGGAAGAATGTGATCAATAACATATGCATTTGTTGTATAACTTCTCAACAACTGTTGAACTCTTTCAGTTTCAATTGTCATGTCTTGAAGTTGTTGTTTGGTTTCAGCAATGGTGTAAATATAGGTGTTAATTGCCCTTTGTTTATCCATTACTGTTCCACTCAACATCCTTATATTATCATGTTGTTCAATGTTATCTCTGTCGAGTCTGCCATAATCATTTTCATTTTGTCATATGCTTCTTTCATTGTGCGATAATCGTATTTCAACAATTCGTTATGCACATTGTTTTCAGCGATGATCTTTGATTTTCGGCACATTCGACACAAGGTTCAGTACATTTTGTACAAGGTTTCTCAACCTCTACAACTTGTACTTTGACAACTTCTTTCTCGACAATTTTTACCTCTTGACCTACCTTGGTTAGATTCGCCATTAAAGCTTTATCTGCCATGTCCTTGAGGTCTTCGACTTTCACTTCTTGAGTGACATCAATGATCACTTCATCAATCTTTTTCTCCTCAACAACTTATTCTTTCGAGCTGCCATCAAAATGACCTGCAAAACTGTCACAAGAATTAGAGGATAAAATTCCTTGTCTCTGCATATGGATACATTCCTCTTTTTCCTGCTGTTGATGCCAGTATTGTTCCAGAAGAGCTTGTTCGATAGCTGCTGCTTCTGCTACTGCCGCTGCTTCAGCTGCTACCGCTGCTACCGCTGCTTCCTCTATAGAATTATCTTCAACTATCTCCGCCATCAAAGCAACTCCGGCCTTTTTCCGAATGTAAGAATTCCAATCAAAACCATCATCTTCACTGGATGCCACCATAGCTTTCTCAGTGTTGCTATCGTCAGTCTTTTCTTGGATTTCTGTCACACCCTCAATTTCCACTTGCGGAGTTTTACCGCGAGGCGTGTGAACAAACCAGAATCTGAAACACTAGTACGTCGAACGACTCTATATGATTTGATAATACGTTTTCCAAAAATCATTTGATTAACCAATTATCGTAGATTTTAGATTATCTTAGTTAGTTACCGAAGTTTAGCGGAAGCATCAGTTTAAGTGGTTGAGCGGAAGCATAAAATAAATAGTGAAGCGGGCGCCAACACAAACGCCAAAACAAATGAAAAACCCAAAACAATATTAGTAATTGAGACTCGATAAAAGATGTCTTGTTCAATGCATGTGAGTGCACCTAGAGCTCCTAGCGTCCTGAGAAACATGTAAAGAAACAAGTGTCAACACTAAAGATGAGTGAGTTCACAGGTTTTCATAAATTCGTTTGTTGGGTTATGAGTTTGTTTCCCCCCGTTATCCCTAACCCGGGATAACGATTTAGTCCATTATTCCCAACCCGGAATAATAATGATGTTGATTCCATCATTCCAAACCCGGAATAATATAGTTGTTGTTTCCATTATCCTCAACCCGGGATAATATAGTTGATTCGTAATTAAGTTCAATGTTAACATATATAGGTAGCTAGCCTAAAGTTATGTCACGTAAGAGTTCGCGATCGAAGCTGACTGTTGTGCCTCCGTGTTGCCAGGCCTATCACTGACCATGGCGAAGTTAGGCCAAATTATTCACCCGTTGACCATACCCGGTCGGCTAGCGCGACTAGCTCGGATGGGGCTTGTCGGGCCCAGTAGTACTACTTATAATTCCCCCGCTATTAAAACCCAATACTAACGATCCGAGAGATTGACGAGGACTTAAGTGATATAGCTACTTAGTGACCATAACATTACATTAACATCAACTTAGTTACCGAATAGTTATGTGGCGTTAATTTCGTATAACGTAAAGAGATTGAGTTTGAAGAGTGTATACATGTTTCTCCCCCTGTTGTTTAAAAACCGGATAAAGTTAGGGGCCGTGAACTCACCTTTATTTGCTCGGTTAGTGTAGCAAAGAAGTTGTAAGGGATGGGACCGCTAATTGCGTCCTAACAAACCAATTGATTTCAAGTCAGTGTGTGATCACACCAATACAAATTCTACACGTAATTTACGCACAAAGTGATACACACAACAAAATATCTAACACTCAAACATGCATGCAAGTATCCTCATGTGATCATAGTAATCCAAACAATTTATCATGAACATAATCCAATCCTTGCAACACTTTGGTGCACACAATCACAAGTTATCAAATTTCAGCTTAACACTCATAATTCAGCTGTTTTCTAGGATTTTTATAAAATAGTTCCAACGCTCCAAAAATTCCAATTATTTTACAGCAGGTGACATTTATAATGTAGAAATTTATATAAATTTTCCAAGTTCTAAATCTTTACCAATTAACCATAAATATTAATATACTAGGCTGCAGTCAGATTCGTCGCTTTCTGACTGCAGTCCACGGAAGAATTTATTTAAAAATCACTGATCGTCCAATTAACAAAATTCCAGTTGGAGTTGCCCGGAAATTTCCATACCTAGTTGCTGTACAAAATTCATGACTCGACTCCCTACTGATTATAAAATCCAACTCGATAAACAACTAACAAAATTTCAGGATTTTCACAGTTTTAGTTACTGAACTTATTTGGCCATTTAAAAATATCAAACGACTTCAGAAAAATATGAATCCAGCGCCATTAGATTCGTTATTCAAATCTCTACGTTCTAGACATCAGAAAAATCCGTTTTTCGACAACTAATGACCGAGTTACAGCCAGATGAAGTCGGCTGTAACTATTACTCAGCAAACTGTTTCAGCATTCTGTCGCATAAACCGTCCATATTATTAACCTAGGCGATCAAGAACCGGTTTTTCTAATCATAGATCACTACATATAACATATCCATGCAAACCCTAATCCATACCTCTAGTTTTTATAAACAAAACATACTTGCAAACTTATAAGTTCCGAAAACAATCACACATGTAAACAATGATCAATCAGCCGATTACATTCAAACACATATAATCCGAAAACAAACCAATCACTTCATTCAAGCACATATATCCGAACATGATCTTGTAATCAAAAGATAAATCCTAACCTTTACTATCACGCTTAATGAACCGTGAGTAGACGAGGAACCGATGATCAAGGATAGTTGCGACCGAGAGGATGAAAAGAACAAGCTGCTCGCGGCCGAGAGATGAAGATGGCGAGGGCTGCTGCTGCTGCGACCGAGAGGAAAGAAAAGGGAAGGCTGTTGCGCGACCGAGAAGGTGAACAAGGCTGATCAGATCAAGATGATGAAGGAAAGCTGCCGTCGGCTGTTTGCTATTAGGGTTTTGTGTGTTTTGTGAAGCAAAGCATGCATGTGGGTTTGTATATATAGGCGCAAGGAGACAACAAGGTTACGGTTTGGTGTCTTGCGGCCGAGGGCTTGGTGGGTCGGTTTGGGTTTGATCTTTGTTCTCGCAATTGATCTCGCAATTGGGTTTGCGGTTTGGGCTTGTTCTCGGCCGAGAGTGGTTTGGGTTGGTTTGGTTTGGGTTGCGCGCGGCCAAATGGTTTGAGTTTAAAGTTTAACACTTGGTTAACTCCTAGAGTCACAAGGAATCGAGGTTGGTTCGTGTCGCGGTTCGGTTCGGTTCGTCTACATATTTACTATAAATATTTTATAACTAAAACAATCACATAATCGCACATTACGTATTCACTAACTCGTACACGTTTAATACGTAGCATACAATTTATTCGACAAGTATTGCATTTAAGTTATCCGAAAAACCGGATGTTACAATTTCAACCTGAGTTTTCTTCGGAAATGGTTTATATTTCTTCGGTGTTCTTACACTCTCTTTTAAATGCCCCTTTTGACGGCATCTAAAGCATGTGACTTTAGTTTTGTCAAAACCCAATTTGTTGCTGGAATTTCCTATGTCACGGCCTGTGAGTGCAACGAACTTTGTCACTCTCCTGATGATCGAAGCTAAGGACCATTTGATGTCCATTAGTTCGAGTTCTTCCTCGTCTACCTGGTCGTAATCTTCTGCGGTCATCTCGGGGTTTGCGATCTTACCGGCCACAAGACATTCATAAGATTCTAATACGGTAGCGAGTAGTGACATATGTTGTTTTGCAACTTGTTCTGAAACAACATTGTTCAAATTCACTGCGATGTTGCATTTATATACATTTGGATCAGAACTTTGTTGTTGATTCTTATTCGCTTGGCTTTGATAAGTTGAATTTGAACCAGTGCTTGAGTAAGAACTTTGAGGACTCTGGTCATACTGAGGCTGTGATTGATTCTGATTCTGTGGAGAAGCATTCATGTTTGCACTAAAAGCCGTCTGAATTTTAGGATTCGAAATACTATCTAGCATTCCGGCTTTGTAATACAGACCGACGTCTTGAATAACATTAGCTTTTTCTGACTTCGCCATCTTCAGAAGTTCAATTTTGTGGCCTTCGAGTTTATCGATAAACGTCGACAACTTGAAAAAATTCCCACTTATCACTGTTCTTCAGAACCATCAAATACATAGTCCATTCACCCTCTGGTAGTACGTCGGCAAGTTTGTCAATTATTCTTGTTCTGTCTTTTCGAGACCGTGTCTTCGCATTTGCACTTTAAGGTGACAGAAACGCTCGATCATTTGCTTTATGGTCTCATTCTTTAGCATAGTGAAGATATCGAACTCTTTCAGGATAAGTGCCTTTTTGCTTTTGATTATTTCTGCGCTGCCTAGATACTTCTTCTTTAATGACAACCAAAGCTCCCTTGCAGTAGCATACTCTGGTAGCAAAATCAGGATATATTCTTTGACAGACTGTTGGATGAGACTGATCATCTTTTTCTGGGCGATATATTCTTCTTTCTGAACCGTCGAGTAGTTGTACTTTCAAGAACTCATTGATGTTCATCTACCGGAACAGTGTAGCCTCTTTCAATTGACACCCAGCCAGCGAAGTGCATGGCTTGAACCCAATAGGTAAACTTCTCTTTCCATGCTCCGTACTCGTCCATGCTCATCAGCTTGGGCGGTTTGACAGTCATTCCCATTTCATTATCAAGATTGACTTGATTGATCAAATTGGCATTTGACGAACTAGCTCCGGACATAAAAGCTCTTAGTTGATCCTCCATTGTGAGTAATGAAACGTGTACTCTGAAAATTTTCAAAAACTTTGAAAACAATTAGTCTTACTACAAGTTCGGTCGAACTTTATTATCAAAGGAAGAATTCTCAGATTTTCTAACAAGTTCGGTCAAACTTGTTAGATTTGTTTTTGGAAAATTTGATTAAACTTCGAGCGAACTTATGTCAAAAACCAAACTCAGATCTTTGAGCGAACTTGTATTAAGAATTTGATAAGACTCTAGTAAGTTCGGGCGAACTTACTTAAACTTTTCTTGATTTTACACAAGTTCGGTCGAACTTGGTGTAAAATCAATGAAAAAGTTGTAACTTCGAGCGAACTTAGTCTAGATTCCTTCAAAAATTCCTCAAGTTCGGGCAAACTTGCTAAAAAATCATTTGAAAAGTGATGTTTTAGGACAAGTTCGGCCGAACATGGCCAACAAGTTCGATCATGGGGGTTTTCAAAAACATGGTTTTTTTTTTCAAAAATTCGACATGAATTCGGTTGAATTTGGTCTCCAATCTTTCAAGGGTTTATCTTTGTTGTATTTTGCATGATATATTCAAAATTCAAAAGATTTTGATCGTGAATTCTTCATTTTATGTTCAAAAGTTATGAAAAAGAGAAGAATGGAGTAGAAATAGAAGTGTTCTTGTCTTGATACTATCAAATCAGGCTGTTCTAGCTCTGATACCACTTGTAGGACCGATCCTCGATGCTTAGGAACCCAAATTTGATATCTAACGTCCATAATAGCGGAAATATTACGTCGTGTTTACCAATAGACAAGATTTAATCAGTTAATCGTCAGTTTTATAGATCAAACGTTCTGGTTACAAACTGACAGAGCTTCGCCTCTGAAATGCCAAAGTTACAAATGAGAGACCTAAGCTAGGTATTTATAGCCACACAAGTTCGGCCTATGTGATACAAGTTCACCCAAACTTGCATAAGCAAGTCCGGCCGAACATGCATAAGCAAGTTCGGCCAAACATGCTTACATGTGTTACTATGGGCGAACTTGGCTAAGCTTAAACATAAATACTTCAAAACCTAGCCTATTCAGCTCTATACAATACAGAATCGATATAAGACTAAGACATAGACATTATGCACCAACAGGAGTTTTCTCCAGGTGGTAAAATCGAAGCAACATCAACCTGAGGAGCCGCCGGCGTTACTGGAACGCTCGCATGATCGGGATCATATTGAGCATTAGCTTCACCGGAAGAATCCTTAACTATTTATCCGTCGATCTGAGGTCCACAACGACGTGACGGATCTCCGATCGAGGACCTTGAAAAGATGATCCATCAGCCATGGTGCTGCAGATCTAGGTGAAACGAAATGAAAGATGAGAAAAAGAATTGAAATCGGTGGGCGTTAATGAAGAAACCCTAGATCAACTAGACCGGAATCTATGTAGATCTATGGATTGGGCTCTGCATAAGATGGTTACTCCTTCGTTTTTGGTTTCGAGATGATAACGACTGCAACTATGTTCTAACTGATCATGCAAAACAGAACACCGTCAGCTCGCCACGGGGAGAAGGGGAGTTCTCTCCGTGACCACTCTCCGGCGTGAGAATAAGTACAGGTAGTCGGAAATAGTTAAGTGAAGTAAGAGAAGGAGTAAGTGATAGTGAATACCTTCTACTTGAAGCCCAAGTCACTTATTTATAGCCAGAGTTTGGGCGCCAAAACGAGAGACGTTAACTTTAACAGAATCTTCTGCTGTTCCATTAACGTTTATGGTGATCCGTTAGTGCACACGGATCGTGAGCTCATCAGCGGTTAGGGAGGTGCCACGTGTCAACATGGGATCATTTATTTTTTTATAAATGTGAGCATGCCATCATCGTGATCTTCTTCAACCGTCCAGATGCTGCCATGTGGTAATTGGTTATAACCGAAAAGATGCTTGCACGATTGGGTATTAATAGCTTCTAGAAGATTTCACAGCTGTTACCCATCTGTTGCTTGCCACGTGTACATTCTGTTACAACAGAAAAGATTCCCTTTGCTTCTGCACTAAGTCAAAGGTTTTGCTAAGGGAAAGTTTCTCAGGGTTAACTGTTTCCTTGCGCGAGAAGTGCAAGCTAGTTAACTGATCTTCTTTCTTCTTCCTGCTGCTTAGCGCAACGTTTGGTGAATACTTGTTCTGATATAAATAACCGCGCAAGGTTTGTGTGAAGAATTATCCAGAGAGATTGTTCAATTTTAACTTTGAACCTTGCGCGAGCCCGCGCAAGCTAGTTAAATGATCTTTTCCTCCTTTGGATACTTGGCGCAGGGTTCTAATGAATCCTACCTTGTCAGCGGAGTCTGCGCGAGGTCTCTTTATTAGTTAATAATGAGTATGGTTTCCTTGGTTGGCGCAAGATTTTTTGGATCATTCCCCTTCAGTAGGCGTAATCAGCATGAGACTTTTTTGTTTAGAACTATGTTGAATTTTTTTATACTTAATTATTTTTATAAATTAATCATTCTTAGTTGGTTGCTTTTATGGGCAAGAATGTATATATATACACTTCCATATGGTAAGGGGATGCGACAACTGAGCGACAAACAAGCTGACACAGTTTCAATTTATCATTAGACTTATGTAGTATGCATATTCAACTTTCATTTATGCACGTTTAATTTTAGTTTCAGTCAAGACCATTAAACGTTCAAACTAGATAATGATGAGAATGTTACAAATAAGGCAACCAATTTGGTGCATGTACAGGGAATTTTTTAGTGAAATCTGAATTATTCGTTGTATTTTTTACCTATAATATTGGTTTTAAACTTTTTTTATTTATATTAAAATATATTTATTATTTTAATTAATACCAAACAAATTCAAAGTATTTTTATTTGTTAAACAACGTCTACACGTAGGCTCTAACCTAGTGTGTATATAAAATAAAATAAATAAAATTTTGATAATCAAATTACCTTTTTCACTGTTTTTTTCTTCGTTTTTTGACTTTCTCCCAAACTAGCCAATTAGCCGAAGACTTTATAATGTTTTTAATTTCTGGCTCTTAGTGGATCGTTAATAAAACAAATTTCAAAAATGAAACATATACAAACAATCACACACGTTAATCAATTGAACATTTACTGACCTAATATTGAAGGTGTTTGAAGTTGCAATTGAATATCGTAACCCTTCTGGTCATCCTAGGATTGAATCCTTCTAGTAATTAAACAAGTCGTCCTTGAATCCAGAATTATGGCTGACTATTGAGGTTTGACAGTGAGGGTTAGATCAAATTTTTTAATCCTAATTAATTAATTGCCGCTAATTTCCTTTCAAGGAGCGGGAGCCCAATTAAAAAGTTCAATTTTAGAAAATTAAATCACTTATTTTGCTGATTTCTTTTATATACATATAAATCATCTTCCAAATATTAAATACATGTAATCTTTTTTTGTATCTATTATTCTTTTATTTTTTATATTTATTAAAAGTTTAATCAAATTACTTGGGAAACTAAAATGATTTATACAATACTATTTTATAATTGAATTAAACGGGAAACATATTTATTTAATAGTTAATTGTCATTCTCGTACTCGTGGTTTGTCCAATTTTGTCAGCTCAAGCCAAATTTCAAATTTATACCATTTTCGTCTCTAACATTCTTGAAATATGTCAGTTTCATCCACAAAAAAAAAAACTAACGTTGAATCGATTAATTGGACAAACCACATGGACGAAAATAGCAGTAACTAATGTTTTTTTTGGACGAAAGTAGCATGTTTAAAGAATGTCAAGGACGGAAATGTTACAAATTTGAAATTTGGTCTGAACTAGCATTTGACAAAAACTATTGGGACGAATATGTCAGTTAACTCTTTATTTAAACTGAAATTTTCTTCTATAGTCAGTGAGGGTAAGAGGTACCAAACGGGTCGTGTTCGGGTGCCTAAAAACATTTTGATAAAATTAAGATATAATATAAATGGGTTAAACTGGTCAACCTGCCTGGTGCAACATGAACCCAAGCCATTTATAATTACAACTTTTTATGGACCGTTATTACCCAATACAACCAATCATACCGATATATCATGATTATTAAAGTATATTATGCCTACTAAGTATGGTCGTTATAAGTTGCGGACCCATGATTTTTTCTCAGTGTGGTCCATTTTTTTCGGTTTTCAAAATTTTCATAACAAAACGTTAAAATATTCGGGTCGGGTCAGAGCGAGGAACACATAACAAAAATATATAATTATTATTTATTAGAAAAAACAAAATAAAAATACGATGCCATTGTTAAAAAAATAGACAAGTAACAAAATTCAAGTTATAAAACTAAAAAAAGTAAATTAGTTTTACCTGTAAAGAACAGGAGCAGGCATCCTCTTCTTTATTAGAAACTCTATATTTGATTTAGATTTAAAAAAAAAACAGAAAAAAAGCTATGCTAGGATTGTACCTATGACCTCTTCTTAATTAAGTGAGGGTTTACTATTACACTAGCTTTCATTTCTTTTTTCTGGTGTCTACCAAATTATATTTAAGGGTTCCTTATTTAATATATAAAACCCACTAGTTTTTTTTAAAAACTTTGGGAACAAGACCCCAGCCCGCTCTATGTGATCGTTGGACGTGTGCAACAGCATCGTTGGCTGCAGCGCAATAGCGGACCATATTCAATCAGCATGTGTTTGAAGATTACATGTGTTGATGTGAGGTGGATAAACATTGAACATTAAAAAGAACAACAAAAGCCCAATTGAAACAATCTGACCGTCATTGTTACTCTAGTTTCAAATCTTTAATTGTTGATTGTAGTTATACCTCTCTTTTTGTGTTCAGTATTGACTTTAAAGTCAACCATCTTTCATGCATGACGCAACAGCAGCGGCAACAGCGCAGCAGCCGCTTCAACTGCACGACGCGCGCAGCAGCGACCAACAGCACCGCAGCGGCTTCGGCTACACGACGCAACTGCAGCGGTAAGTGGCTTCGGCTGCACGATGCGCATAGTAGCGGCTTCGGCTGCACGACGCAACAGCAGCGGCCAACAGCACCGCAGCGGCTTCGACTACACGACGCAACAGCAGCGGCAAGCGGCTACGGCTGCACGACGCGCGCAGCAGCGGCGTCGGCTGCATGACGCTCGCAGCAGCGGCCATCAGCGCCGCAGCGGCCATCAGCGCCGCAGCGGCTTCGGCTGCACGACGCAACAGCAGCGGCAAGCGGCTACGGCTGCACGACGCAGCAGCGGCGTCGACTTTACAAACTCATACAGTATTAACTAGAGGCGCTGCGGTTATTCTTCTTAAACGAATTTATGAGGTTAATGGATCTCTAATATCAGAAGCAATATATTAAGTAGTTGAATATGTAGTATACATAAAGAAGTTCATGTATAAGTGCTTAAAGAGCATTACAGCAGAGGAAAAAGAAAAACAAACTGCACAACGCAACAATAAGCAAAAACCAACACAAGAAGCTGAGTAAACTCCATCCCTTTAAAATTGCTCCACTGTTCCATGTTCAGGCCGTTTATCTTTGATCCACATAAACATAATGAGCTAAATATACTAGAAAAAAATAAAATACACAAAATTTTTGTTTGCGCATCAGACCGTACCGGCTAGGTAGCACTGGAACGGGTACGGGTTTGGGGTACGGGGACGATACGGGAATGAGAAATGGCAAAACTTAAAATTCCAAGATACGGGTACGGCAATAAAAATATAAAAAAATAAAATATAAAAATTTTCCAAAAGTATTACGTCTTCCAAAGGTAATTAATTATCAATAATCAAATCATTTTCAAATTCTGGTTCGTCTAGTGAGAGATCGACAATTGATAGAAAATTAGAGATGATGAGACTTGAGAGTTTAGAGATTAGAAAAACTGAATATGATGGGTCTATCTATTTAATGGCCGGCTGTGGAATTTGAAAGGGTTAAAACCCTAAAAATAAATGAAAACGGACTGGATACTTCTATCAGATACGTCCCCGACATTGGAAACGTTTAGGAAACGTCCCCGACGAGTACCCATGGTGTTTCCGTCCCCGACAAGTACCCGAGACGGGTACGGCCACATAAATGGAGTCCCCGTGCAACATAGCGTACCGACACTTTACAAGACCCATGCGAAAATATGTCCCATTTTAACCCGAGTCGTCATCATCATTTTCTTCAACATCTACTTCACATTCCATATCCATACCGGGTGTAATGTCTATGCCATCTTCACCATCATCCCCAATCCTATGCAAGTTAGGCACATCAAATACGTTATCATTCGAACAAAGACCAACTTTACCATCAACATTTCCCATGTCAAATACATCTCTTACTTTTACATGTCTCACGATCTCCCAATCTTTAAGCTTGGGATCCGTTACATAGAACACCTTATCAACTTGTGCCAATACAAATGGATCATCAGTTAAATTAGCCCCTATATGTGCCTTGTATGAGAAACTTACCAATGTTAAACCATTATCTATCTTGCAGCCCCTATTAATGTCAACCCAATCACATTTGAATAAAACTACTCTATTTGACCTGAGTAGTTTAACTCAATAATGTCATTCAATTTACCAAAGTAGTTAATCACGTCGTGAACAAGCCTTCTATCTCGACTGCTAGCATAACTTACACCTTCTACAGTAACAACGACACCACTATTTTGGGTTCTTAGTGATTTCTCTCGTTTTTTTGTGTGAAAACGATAACCCTTAACAAGGTAACCAAAGCATCGTTTCACGCTTTTAAGTGGACCACGAGCAAGCCATTTTATCTCTTCCGTTACATGATCACCTTGCTCTTCCATACATGCAACCTACAACATGGTTGTTAATAGTCATTACACAAAGATATATCCCAAATAACAAATTATAACATACTTTATATTCATTTTCAAATACCCTTTTCTTGAACCAACCAGCAAACTGTTGGACGTGAATCTTGTTCATTTCCTAATCTGCCATCCGACAAGAACGGTTTTGTCCCTTGATTATTCGTATGTGATCCCTAAAAAAATATATTATCGATTTTTTTGTGATAAATGAATGAAGGGAAAGAATATCAAATAACAAGCATAGATTATTACTCTCGAAATGGTGTAACCGACTCAACATTGAATAATACATAACAATGTGCTTGAGTAAGAGATTTTTCATCAATGTCTGAATTTGAAGATTTCCTTCTTTTGTGAATAGCTACTCCCGAATGCAATTTATGACCTATGGCACGACCTGGACAAAGATTGTTGGATTCTTCAATTTGATTTTGGTGACCTTCATCATCATTCCTAATTGCTCTAGTGAAGACAGTTTCAACTTTGATGGATATCTAGAGCAAAATGTTGTACTTTCTTCAGCTAAATAACATTCCACAATTGATCCTTCAGGATAAGCTATATTACGATTGTATGACTTAAGTTTCAGAAGGTCCATGTTCATGTCATAGTTACAAAGTCACTGATAATTTGAAAACATAAAAATGTAGCATATATGGATAAGATATATAAAAATGGTATTTACCTTTCAATAGGGTACATCCACCGAAACGCGACAGGACCTCCAAGCCTAACAACCTCTCTTATTAAATGGATCACCAAGTGCACCATTACAGTAAAGTAAAGAATGATGGAGGAAATATCTTCTCTAGTTTAAATAAAGTGAGAGAAACTTTAGACTCAAAAAAATACAGATCCACCACGGATAAATCCTTGTAGCAAATGATCTTAAAAAATTGCTTAATTCAGTTATAAACAGTCTTACATGGTCTGGAAAAGTTACACGTAATGCAATCGGAAAAAATTCTTGCATCAACAAGTGGCATTCATAACTTTTCATCCAAATTAGTTTGCGCTCATTTAACTGTACACATCCAGAGATATTTGATGAAAACTCATCAGGAGGTTTGATTGACTTAAGGATTTGTTAAGATCTGAGTTTGAATTAGTTGTGATTGTTTGATAAATGATTCATGAAAGAAGATAAAAACAGAATGAACTGCAGTTGAAATAAAAGTTTGTATCACAACTAATGGAAGATTGCTTTGATCATCATGCTTTCAAACTTATAAGTTTTGCATGTGAATCACAACTCCCCCTTAGCCCAATGATAGTTTGTTAGTACAGAATGTAAGAGAGATGATTGGAAGGAAATACGAAATGATCTTTTGATAGATGAATAGCACAGTACAATGCATTGTTCTATTTATAGTACATGTCTAACCTATGCTAATACTAAAACACTTTTACATTGATTATAATAAGATAAACTAAACTCTGATGCAATCCACTGTTGGTCTTCAACAAAGCTTTGAATACCTTTGTCGTTTTGCTTCAACAGATGTTTGTTGGCAGGGCTTTGGCAATATCAGATGTTATTCATCAGAGCTTGTAAACCCTGATGTTCAAGATCAATTGGTGTAGCATGTTTTGGCTTTCTATCATCTGTTCCTTTGCAAAAAGGGTTCAATCCCAACAATCTCCCCACTGGAACAGATGGTGCCAAAACTTCCTTTATTTCTGATCTTTATTCCTCATCAAAAGTTCTCTGATTTGACCTTTAATTGAAGTTCAAAGTCCAGAGCAACTAAGTCTTCAAAATCCCTTTCAAGTTCGAGATTCAGCATATCTTGAAGGTACTCAGCAGGAAGACCATATGTTGCCTCGATTTTAATTCTTCGAACTTTGCCATCAGACCTGACCAAGGTCAATTCATGGGTGTCTTTATCGGCACTCCATTTTCGAATTTTAAGGTCTGTTGACTTTCTTGGGCGAAATTTTATTTCTGATGAGTTTGGTGAAGATGGCCTGCTGACAAGTTTGGATAGTGTAGCTCTGAGTTCATCACTTGCAAGGTCTGTGTGGAATTTCAGTTGATTCATGATGCTATCCTTGATCAAATCATCTTCAAACATCTTCTCATCAGCTTCAGACATTTGCTTTTGCTTTTTTCTTGGTCCCAAAGCAATGGTGGATAAGCCAGATGTTGCAGCTTGATTTTTAGAACAGATGGTGCCAAAATTTCCTTTATTTCTGATCTTTATTCCTCATCAAAAGTTCTCTGATTTGACCTTTAATTGAAGTTCAAAGTCCAGAGCAACAAAGTCTTCAAAATCCCTTTCAAGTTCGAGATTCAACAGATCTTGAAGGTACTCAGCAGGAAGACCGTATGTTGCCTCGATTTTAATTCTTCGAACTTTGCCATCAGACCTGACCAAGGTCAATTCATGGGTGTCTTAATCGGCACTCCATTTTCGAATTTTAAGGTCTGTTGACTTTCTTGGGCGAAGTTTTATTTCTGATGAGTTTGGTAAAGATGGCCTGCTAACAAGTTTGGATAGTGTAGCTCTGAGTTCATCACTTGCAGGATCTGTGTGGAATTTCAGTTGATTCATGATGCTATCCTTGATCAAATCATCTTCAAACATCTTCTCATCAGCTTCAGACATTTGCTTTTGCCTTTTTCTTGGTCCCAAGGCAATGGTGGATAAGCCAGATGTTGCAGCTTGATTTTTAGAAGATTTGGTCTGTGTTGAAGTGATGCTAGTGAGAGCAGTGGTTGTAACATGGTAGTCTGGTTTCTTTGGCACCCATGGATATTTTAATCTCAGCTTTTCCAAACTCTTGTAGTTATCTAACACCTTTGACTCTGATCATCTTGCTATTTGTTTTGCTGTGTGTGAATGCTTAGGATCAGACCCAACTTGTGAGCTTCCGGTCTGACTTGCTCAACTAACAGAGGCGGAATTCATTGTTAGATGATTGAACAAACAAAGAACAAGCGATGATTACTGTTTAAACCGTCTGTATATTGATTAACGTTGAAACGATTACAGGCTCGAGCAGGGCTTCGCCTCTGATCTCCAAAAAACAACATCCTAGACAAACATCCTAAGTCACCTATTTATTGGCAAGACATCACAGCACCTAGGGACTTAGGACAAGGAGAATTTCGCACGAAAATTCCTCTGAATTTTCATGCAAAAATCCTCCTAATACAATAAAACTTTTAAAACTAAATATTTGACACTGCGAAACCCTAACTGTACAATAGACTCGTCCTAGACGTAGGCAATAGACATATGTGCACCAACAGACTCCCCCTTGGATGTTGCCGCAGTCTTGGACAGTCTTCAAAACTTTACTTGCAAAAACTTCAACTGGATTTGACTTGATTATCCAAAAAATCGCTTGCGTGGCCTTTGACGCTCCTCTGAAGCAATGGGCGTTTGATCTGTAGGAGGAGGTCGGTTTTAAGTATTCCCAAACTTAAATCTTTCACGGGTGGCCAGCTTTCGTCGTGCTTCGATTCTTTCTTCATTTTGATCTTTCTTTTTCTGCTCTTTATCTTCAAGCTTTCTCCATGAAGTTTTCCATTCTTTACCGGAATTAATGTTGTTAGCGTAACAAACATTCACAATTTTATGGAACTACATGGCCCGCTCTTTGTCTTTATCTTCATAACTGATCTTGATGAAGAATAAGCGTTCGATATCCTTTTCTGAGCAATTGACCAGCCACATCGGATCTAACACTCTGATTGCGCGCCATAGCCCATAAATTCTCTTGTGCATGATCACGGTTTCAGAAAAATCTTCAGACATATCCATTGATCCTTCATCAGGCTCAACACATATAACAGCCTCTCCAGTACTCGAATCATAATGCCACCATTTGAAGATCTTGTAAAAATCTTGTTCCATTTTCTTCAAAGGCATATTCTTCATAACACGTGGTCTTTTAACAATCAAGGTCACATCTTTCTCTTGAGTTACTGGATCAATCTTGGTCACGGTTCTCGGTTTGTGTGGTTTCCAAAAGTTAAAACCATGCTCAGCTTCAAACTTGATTAATTTCCAAAGACGTTGATCATTCGGTCGTAGCTTCATACTAAACGTCTTTGTTTGAACCAACTCTTTCACATCCCATTCTGGTAAGGTCTTCACATCACCCAATCGTTTGAAGTATTGAACTCCATACTCACGTTTCAACGCATACACATCCAGTTCCTTGATCCATACCCAACTGATAATGTCACCCAGAGATGCATCAGGGTCTCTGGTGAAGAATGCTAATGGACGACGGAACTTTCCTTCAGGCGGCATCTCCTTGAACTTTTTCTTCTTCATTTCTATGATTTCTTCTTTTGTTGGTGGTGTAGGAGCTGTTCCTTCCTTAACTGCTTCTGCTACTTTTTGCTTTAGCATATCATCATTGATCTCAATAGTCATTTCATCAAGAGTAGGAAATACATCTGTTCACTCACCCGTATATCTTGCCTCTTCATTATCATCTGAATCCCAATCTTCAATGATGTCTTGGTCCTAATCATTTGCTTGCGGGATGTCTTCGAACACATAGTCATTTGGCTCTGAACTTGTATTCTTTAGTTCCTCTTAAAAGTCGAACTCGAATGAATCTTCTTGTAAGCCAAACAATTCTGCAAGATCAGCCATGGAGTAGTTATGAACATACTCCCCTTCTTCCACATTGTGCTCGAGATAAATAACTTTGGGCTTTGGCACTATTTCTTCTCTTTCAATCGACGACTCCCCCTGAACCTGTTCATCAGTCAGCTCAAAAATAGAGTCGTTCATGTAAGCATCAACAAACATATTTTCATTATCAAATAAACTTGCTACATATTCGGATCCTCCCTTTTCTAAATCATTATATGTTTCGTCTACCAAGTCATCAATTTCTTTCTTTAGCTCCCTTTCAGCAACTGCCTTCTCTTTCGTCATCTTTTCTAGAATCCCTTCTCCTTGAAGCACAAACATCTTGCTAACATCAACATACGGATCATAGACTACTAACTCAGAAGATACTGGCACGGATTCAGCTTCCGGCGCAGATTGTTCGATCAAAGGAGCTGATGAGATAGCAGCTTGATGTGCAGACATATCATCAATCTTTTCTTTCCCTCAGCCTTCTGCATCAGAACGAGCTAAGCTCGTTCCCTTTCAACAACCTTCTGTCTTGCCTCTTTTCTCTCAATTTTCTCAATCTCATCAGCTAGAGAGATACCCAAAGTTTGAACCAAATCCTTCTTCATAAGCTCAACCTGCCTGTTGTTCGACTCTCTCTCAGCTTCGTACTCTTCCATCTTCTTGATAATCCTCTGATTCTCAGTCTCGTAACTGCTCAAAGTTGCCTTTAGGACCTCCCTCTCATTCTCCAGAACCTTGATCCTTTCTTCATAAGCAACTACTTTCTGTGAAGCCTGAAAATATCTTTCATTATCGTCAGTCACCAACCTCAAGGTCTCCCTGATACTATCTCTATCAGACTCAAGGATCTTAATCTTTTTATCAGCAGTTTTCAACTTTCCTTCCAACTCATTTAGTCTCCCAACATACACATCATCAGCTGTGAGCCTATCTCCCCCTGGAATATTACCCATATCAAAGAAATAGTCATCAAAGGCTGTGTTAACTAGAGGATCTTGCTGTGTAGGATGAGCGAATGATGTTGCTTGCTCTTGAGACACATTAGGAGGAATTACAAATGGAGGTTCATCAACTGGTAGAGGAGACGGAATATGAGACTCTGTGGTAGTGTGCTGAGGAGGAGGAGAAACATGTTGCTCAGACACACTTGGCGTTTCAACAACTGGAGGTTCAACAGTTAGAGGAGGCTGCGATGAAGGAGGAGGAGATGGAGGACGTTCAGATGTAATTTCAGCAGTTGGAGCAACAGGAGCCTCTGTAGGTTTTGTCTTAAGCTTGATTATCAGCTTCTTTGCAGCAGACTCAGGTTTTCGAGCAGCAGCACGTTGTTCTCTTGTCCCTGCTTTCTTCTTTGCAGGCTTAACAACTGAAATCTCCTCTTCAGCGTCAGACGGCTCATACGGAGTATCGTCATCCCCTGTAGCCTTACGCTTCTTATCCTCAGCCAACTATCTTTCTCTTTCTCTCCTCTCTTGTTTTTTTCTTACTTTCTCTTTCTTCTCTCCTTCTCTCCTATCTTCTGAGTCAGTACTCGATGATGGCCCTTCATCATCGCCACCACCTGCCTCGGTTTCTACACCAACCATTCTTTCTATATCAGCAGTGGCTTCTTCCAAAGTCTCGTTGACATGAACTGTTTCTGTCGTTTGAATTGTTTCTTCAACATTCACTTGCTCAACAATTAGTTCATCAATCAACCCTGTGCTAATACTTGCTTGTTTCTTTTGGCGTTTTGGGGCTGAGGAAGAAGTCTCTAATGATTTCTTTTTTTCGTTGTAGACGAAGTAGCACCACCTTTCTTCTTTACATAGTGACCCTTCTCACCTTCGCCTTTGACATACCAAATGTTTCTCTTTTCAACAAAATCTTCAAACTTTTCTATTTCATCAGCTTCATCACTGCTCCCCTCATTCCTCCATTTGCCATCTGGCGGGGCAACATAATCAGGCTTTTCAAACGTTCTGAAGACATGCTTAAACGATGGAGCCTTTCCTCCCTTACGGTAGTTGCTGATGTTGTGGAGATCAGATGCCGTCATGTGCTCTAACTTCAAAATCTCATCTTTCTTTTCCTCGAGATTCGGATGTAAATGATCAAGAATCACCTGAACAAAATGAGGGTCCTGCAAAAATCGACCCTTACCAGATTCATCACCATCTGATCAAATATCAACTTACTGAAGTTGTAAGGCTTGTTCAAAATCACCGCTACCATCATACACATGTGATAATCCACCAAATCATCCCATCCACCCTTTCTGTGGCTTAGTGAGCGTGTAATGCAGTGGGTAAGAAATCTATATGGCAGACCCAGCTAGTTGATCTTGTATGGGGCTGAATTCACGTAACCATTGTAGCCCATTCGGAAAAAGCAGCCCTTGATAAACTTTTCTGTAAACCCTGTCGGATAATCTCTTTCATCCCTAAACTGTAGTACAGTGCGTATAAGATCTTCAGTGATAGTGATTTCCACATCTTTATCTCCTATCTTTACTGCTGACGCAATAGCCCTAGAATCGGCTTTTAACTCTGCTGCGGCCCAAAAACGATAAACATGTGAAGCGTAAACGTCATGATGATGTGTAAGAGCATAATAAACCGGCAGCCTCTTCAGAAAAGCTATATACTGTGAGAATGGAGCAAATTCTGGCACATCCTTGTTGATTAAGCAGCAGGAGTTGTGCACTGGATGAAACTCATACACGGTTTTCTGTGAAACAGAGAAATGTGAAAAAGTTAGAAAAATTTTCACAAACATAAATTTCTCCAGATTTTCGTAGGAAAATTTATACAATACAACTTCCTACCATTTTTGTGCGAAAATAACAAACCAAAATACAACCCTTTCTTTGATGAATTTTCGTGCGAAAATACTGGATTTTTGTGCGAAAATCCATCTTCCTCACAGTTAACATTTCTCCAAACCGACTCAAAACACTTGCAATTTTTGAATTTTTCAAGTAATTGAAATGGTAAACCTTAGTTAAACATGCCGATTTTAACATAGGAGGGTTCAATTTTAGATTTTACCGGCTAGTTTGTCCTAGATCTACGTTTTAGTCCGTTTAAGTTCCGAAATAGTCCAAATTCGCGATTCAAACTCGGTGAATACCTTTGCCATTATAAGAGGTGTGCAAATCAACCTCCCTAATGAATCAAATACGTCGAAAAGTGAGTGAACTGAGACAAAGTGCACAAAGAACTTCAGAGAATTCGCACAAAAAATCTTCACAGTTTTTGTGCGGAATCTGGTTAACACTCTTATATACATAGCCTTCCAATTTTCGTACAAAAATTTGGCTTGTGATGTTTAGCCAGATTTTCGTGCGGAAATATCAATTTTCGTGCGAAAACTGTTAGCCCCTTTGAAATTTTCTCAACTTTCCAACTTTTTCGTTTGTTTTCAGTTTTAATTATCCACACAGTTGTCCAAGTCCAAGTTAATGACCTTGGTTGACCACCTTTTGACCAAAACTGACATTGTTCTTTAGATTTTAAGTTTCAAATTAATGAACTTTTCAACGTTTCAAACTAGATTTTATTTTCAGATGAGCTCCCAGCCCGTAATTCAAACGATTTTCCTCTGCATTCTGTGGCTTTTGACTTTGAAGCTCTGTTTTCCATCACTGGCAGTAAAAAATTTAAAGTAGAAACATAAAATCTTTCTGAATTTTGAACACTTCTAAACTTCAAACACTATTAAAGCAATATTTACAAACGTATTTACAGGCACATTTTTGCGACTTTGTGTTAAAGGATCATATCAGTTTATTGAGATACATTACCAGTACCGTTGCTCTATATGAAACTTTAAGTTCTTAAACAGATTTTCTTTAGATTGTCGGTATACTGATCCACTTAAACCTCTACACATTTCTCAACAACTTCAAGATATGTTAGGTAATTTTAGCAACATTTCCTAATCTGTTGTTTCCCACCTAAGATATACTCCCGCATCGAGATTCCCTAGATTTCATCTCACAGGTTTATATATCTAACTGATATCTGTATAGGGGTGAATTGCGAGGCCTTGAGAGCTCAGGTTAGTACTTCTATACAGAGAAAGAGATTAAGGCTCGACTTCGGTTCTATAATATTCTGAACTGGTGGAACAACTGGTTCTGACTGAGTTTTGCTAGGACCTGTTTTTGAAGAAGGTGTTGTTGTTAGAGAAATAACCAACGGCCCTGTTACTTGCTCTTGATTGGATATCTGATGTTGTTGGAATAGCAAGATGAGTTCTTCCTCAGACGGTTCTTCAGGCAGATCAAATGAATTCCACAACCCGTCGTAATTGAATAGCCAAGGGTCTCCAGGTTTTTGCATGGGTATGGTGTATCTCTGGCAATCAACGTGTTGAGTAATAATAACCTGATTCATGCTTGGTAGATACACTCTCTTTTGCGGACTTGCATATCCTATGAAGAATCCTTCCAAAGATTTGGCTCCGAATTTTTGCTTCCGGGTCCAAAACGGTACACGGTGATCCAAAAGGTTCCAAAAACTCTAGATTAGGTTTTCGCTGGTTAAGACGTTCGAAGTATGTCTTTTTGTGCTTCTTGACCGTCATTATGCGGTTGAGGGTGTAACATGCAGATGCAACAGCTTCGCTCCAAAAGTTGATAGGTAACTTTGAATCAGCATGCATCGTGCGTGCAGTTTCGATGAGCGTTCTGTTCTTTCGTTCAGCTACTCTATTTTGTTGAGGCGTATAGGGGCACTGAACTCATGATGAATACCCTTAGTATTGTAGAATTCAAGCATCTTGTTGTTCTTAAACTCAGTACCATTGTCACTTCTAATTCTCTTGATAGGCAAATGGTAAAGGTTTTCAAGCTTTTGAAACAAGATCATCAAATTTTCAAATGTTTCATTCTTGCTTTCTTGAAAGAAAACCCACGAGAATCTAGAGAAGTCATCAGTTACGACCAGGCAGTATAGATCTCCTGTAATACTTTTCACATTGACAGGCCTAAAGAGATCCATGTGTAGCCTTTCTAGTGGAAGCTTGATGGAGTTGAGAAGCTTCTTTGGGTGCGACTTCTTGTGCTGCTTCCCCTTTTTGCAGCTGATACAGTCGTCTGATAAATGAAAATTTTTGAGATTCACTCCTTCCACTAGATTGTTGTGCACCAGAAAATTCATCTTCCTTAAGTGTATGTGACCCATCTTCCTATGCCATAGGATTGATTCCTTCTCAGTAGCCTTTGATACAAAACATTGTCCCTCTTTTGAAGTAGTGGATGTGACGCTCATGTCTAAGACATATAAATCATTTTATCGTGGAGCGCGCATGAGGATCCCTCCTCAGGAATAATGAAACCAGGTTTGAGAATAAGACATTCTTTGTTGTTGAAGTGAGTTGTTAACTTCGAAAGATACGACTCCATTTGTCAAAATTCCTTCTCCCACGATGCTGCCGCTCTGTGTTCCTGCAAACCTAACATATCCACCCCTGATGGCTTTTACATTGTACAACAAAGCCAACATTCCTGTCATGTGCCTAGAAGCTCCACTATCCATGATCCAGTTTGAAATAATTGACCTTAGAAGTCCCTGCACACACGAAAAGCATATTACTTAAACAGAGACACCCAAGCCCTTTGGTCTTGGGTGGGATGACAATGTTGACTTTTGGAACTTTGGCAACTTTGTCATCTTTCTTAACCTCAACTCATTGTCCAGTCTTGAATTCAGTCTTATCTTTTGATTTGACTGGAATATTAGTTGATTTTGGAGTTACATGAGATGTTCTTGCTTTGGCTACCCAGGTTTGTGCTTTTGAAAATGCCTTTTTGATATAAAGATTAGATTCTTTTCGTTCATTTTTCTTTGAGGTTTCTCCAACTTCAAATTTTGAAATGACCTCAATTGGTGGTACCTTGATAGAATTGGCATTGTCATCTCTCTTTAAATTTTTTGTTGGCAAAAACTCTGGACCCTTTTTTTCTCATCTACTGTAAACCTCTTTTGCTCATGAATAGGTTTTGGACGATTTTGGGAACATTGTCGTGCAATATGCCCAACCTTGTTGCATCTGTAGCATGTTCTACTATCATTTCCAACAGTGTGTTCCAAGGCCTGTTCAAGAAGCTCCTTTTCTTTCTTAAACTCTTCGTTGGTTTGTTTGTTAATGATTTCTTTTTGTTCAACAGTGTTAGTTCCAAAAACAAACGGGTTTTCGTGATTTGTTATTTCGTTTCTTCCCAAACCCTAGCCCATCCCTTTTGTTTTCAGGATAACTTCTACCTCTTGGATGAATGTTTTTTTATTTCCATGGCTTCGAGTAGAAACCAACAACATTCTTCTCAAGTTCAGATGTTTCAATCTCAATGAGTTTAAAGAATTTATCAACACGGTCAAAGTTTACATTTTTGACTGGAAATTCTTCATCAGTATATAGTTTATCTGATCCCTTCAGTTTGTAGATAACTACATTAGGATCATCATTTAAACTATTATCTGAAGCTATGATAAAATTTTCATGAAAACTTTTCTCACTTCCAGAAGGTGAACTTGACTCAGAATTCTCATTGTTTGACTCAGCACTTTTGTAAATTGTGCTATCAGACTCATTTTCAAAAACATTTTCAAACACTTTGTTTACCATCTCAGATTCACATTCCTTCTCTGTTTTGGAATATGTTACGTCAAGATTTTCAGGCAGCTCGTTCTTCTTTTCAGTAAGAAGGTTTAAATTCAGCGCCTTATCCACTCCGTCAGGATGTTTATTAGCATAGCTATTCCACATAGGAGGTGGAACATGATCATAACATTTTCCAAGGCTTTTCTTACCATCTTGGCTGCTTTCTGGTTTCGGCAGAATGTGATCGAAGACATACATGCTGGTAGAGTAGCTGACTAATAACTTGTTAACCCTTTTTGTTTCAATTGTAGTTTTCTCCAGCTCACTTTTCAGCTCAGCAATTGTGTTAATATGAAGATTAATGGCCATTTGTTTTTCCATCACAGTTGCTTTGAGCATTGAAAGTGTTTTGTCATCTTCTTTGACAGTTTTCTCATACTGTCGAATGGTCCTGCTGAGCTTATCATATGATTCTTTTACGGTGTTGTAATCATATGACAGCTTATCATTGTATGTTTAAGGTTCTTTAAAAGCTTTTTCTTTCTCAGCACATTACTCACATGCTTCTGCACATTTTAAGCATGGGCTGACCAATTCGACAGTTTGAGCTTTGATTGTTTCTTTAGCTATTTCAACCTTTTCTACCTGTTCTTTCACACAGACTACCTCGTTTGTATTGGCCATGAGTGCTTTGTTGGCAATATCGGTTAAGCTCTCCAGTTTCACAGGCTTGGTTAAATCAATCACCTCCACACATTCAGACTTTGTCTCCTCAGGACTTTCCTTTTTGAGACCAGAGTCGAAGCTACATGCAAAAGTTTTCTGAATTGTGTCAAATAAACAGGATTTAGGAGTACCTGCCAGTTGTTCCTCTTTCTCTCCTGAAGTTCTGAAGTAATCTGCCAATACTTCTTCCATCTCTTCTTCTGAAACTTCTTCAGATGCTTTTGGTTCTTCCATGATTTCAGCAACAAGTGCAAGACTTTCCTTTTTTGAAATGAAGTTGTCCCAATTGAACCCATCATCTTCTTGTGTGACCACAAGAGCTTTGTCTTTTGAGTTTGAAGGTCCATCCTCGATCTGCACCATTCGTTTCTCTGGCTGGGGACGATGATAAATTGCCTTTTTGTAATAATCATCTCCAAACGCATTATGATTGCCTTTTACTTCTCGGTTTGGACATTCACGCTTGAAGTGCCCTTTCTCCCTGCATTTAAAACATGTGACTTTGGATTTATCAAAGCCTAATTTACCGTCAAGGCCTCTTAAATCATCTCTCCTGTGATTTCCATAAAACGATGTGCTCTTCAAACCACTGATGCCATGCACCACATAATATAAATCAATTCCATTTCTTCCAGATCGATTTGGTCATAATCTTCTTTGGTCATTTCCGGATTTCCGATTCTTCCAGCTACAAGGCTTTCGTAGGATTCCAGAACTACTGCTAGTAGCACCATGTGTTGCTTGGTTGTCTGTTCATTGAAGTCTTGAGCGTTTTGGAGATTCACTACGATGTTTCATTGCAAGATTCTCTGGTTAGAATTGGATTGCCTTTGCTGATTGCTTTGTGGTTGACTTGAGCTCTGAGACGATTGTTGTCCTTGGTGATTGTTTGGATTGAAGGAAGCAAACGTTTGGAATCCACTAGATTGGTTGGAGGCTGGACTCGCATTTGAGTTAGTACTAAAGGCTGTTTGGATCTTGGGTCTCTGAACAGGAGTATTTGGGTTTCCTTTGTAGTATAAGCTCACATCCTGTTGCGAGTTTGTTTTCTTGCCTTTTGCCATTTTCTGCATCTCTAGTTCATGCCCTTCCAACTTTTCTATGAATCTCGGCAAACTGAGACTGTCATATTCTGCTCCATTCTTCAGGATTGTTAGATATGTTGCCCAATCTCCCTCAGGCAAAGAATCTGCCAGTTTGTCGACAAGCTCTTCGTTCGTTTTGACAATTCCCATACGCTTCATCTGTACTACCAGGTGGCAATACCTTTCTATGAGTTGCTTCGTGTTCTCGCCTGGAAGAACATTGAATACTTCAAATTCTTTGTTCAGTAAAGCCTTCTTTCCTTTTCTAACATTGGTACTCCCTTGAGCTCTTAATCGTAAGGCGAGCCATAATGAATGAGCGTCGTCATCATGTTGTAGGAGAACTAAGATTTCTTCTTTTATGACCTGTTGAAGGAGATTCATCATTTTCTTCTCAATGATGTATTTTTCTCGTTCGTCATCGGACAGACAAGCCATGTTGGTGTAGAATGTCTATGTCTTAGTCTTATATCGAGTCTATATATATTAGAGTTGAATAGGCTAGCAAAAAGTAGTATTTATATGTTAAAGGGTCAAGTTCGCTCATGAGGAGCATGTATTGTCAAGTTCGGCCGAACTTGCCTTGGCAAGTTCGCCCGAACTCGCCTTGGAAGTGCCAATCATAACCCTCACCAGAAGTTCGCCCGAACTCATAACCCTCACCAGCAAACTTCAACTCCTATAAATAGCTAGCATGTCTCACTCATTTGTAACTTTGGCATTTCTGAGGCGAAGCTCTGACAATTTGGAGACTCGACGTTATATCAATAAAATTGACGTTTAATTGACTAATTCTTGTTATTTGGTAAACTTTTTATAATATTTCCACTATGATGGACAATAGAGATCAAATCTAGGTTCCTAAGCATTGAGGATCGGTCCTACAAGTGGTATCAGAGCTACGGTTATCACCTACGCTCATCAATTTGGACATTTATGGAAATTAGGAGGGGTTTTGGACGTAAAACTTGAAAAAAAAGTAAAATTGAACGGATAGGTTTGTTAGAAAACCATTTTCGACCAGAATTATGGTGGAATCATCTCGAAATTCGAAGAAATAAGGATTCTGGATCGAAAAATGTTAAAATGGGCTGATTTTTGGAGATCAAGTTCGCCCGAACTTGACCTGTGTTGGTCAAGTTCGACCGAACTTGTATCATCTTGATCAAGTTCGCCTGAACTTGATCAAGTTCGCCCGAACTTGATCAAGTTCGCCCAAACATTAATCAAGTTCACCCGAACTTGTGAGTTGGGAGACCATGTTCGCTCGAACTTGGTAATGGGTGACCAAGTTCGCCCGAACTTGGTCCAATGCCTAAGAAAACACAAAAATGCGATCTCTACTGCTTGGTAGTAATAATGATTATTCCCGATACACGTGGGTATTCATCCAAGGATCAAAAGATGAGATGTTTGAAAACTTAGTGATTCTTTTCAAGTAACTTGAGAACCTGTACCATCTTCCGGTAAGACGCATTAAAAGTTACAACGGTACTGAGTTCAAAAACACAAAAATGAGGGAATTCTGCAACGCTAAAGGGATTTTGCATGATTTTAGTGCACCCTACACTCCGCAGCAAAATGGTGTCGCTGAAAGGAAGAACATAACTTTAATCGAAACTGAAAGAACCATGCTTGCAGACTCAAAGCTTCCAGTCAGCTTTTGGAGTGAAGCAGTTGCAACGGCTTGCTACACACTTGTGACATCCCGGTCTTTCAGGTACTTTAAACGCACAACTTTATTGTCATTGTTCATACGCTAATTTAATTCGGAGAATTAATTACGTGCACGCAATAACTACGCTAACTTTGGTATTTCGGAAATACACAATGTTTGAAAATTTTAACGGGTCATATCTAAATTACGTGCTACGTGTTATTAGACGTGTGTGGATTTATTGTGTCACGCTTCGATTTCGCGATTTAATAGTTTATAAACTTCCTGTCGCGAATAGATTGTCAACTTGTATTATATGTAGTTATTTAACGAGTTAAGAATAGCCGAACCGATCCGATCCTGTAAAACGCGTCGACCTAGTGACCAGCAAGCCCAACCCGCCACCTATACCCCTTTTGCGGACCCAACCCAACCCGCCACCCACACCCCCCTTTGCGGCCCAACTCCTTGCAGCCCAAGTGAACCAAACCCCCCTTCCCTTACGTAAACGTATGTATGCATGAGTATTGGAGAGCACTGACAAACCCTAAAACCTTTCCCCTTGTGTGTGACGGCAGCAACAGCCCCCCCCTGGTCGCGCAAAACAGCCCCACACTCCCTCGGATCGATTCAAGTCTTGCCCGGTTCGCTAGCTTTTGTCGTTTCAAGGTTAGGGTTTATTGCGTTATGATTCATGTTATGTTTTGTGATGTTTTAGTCATGAGTATGTTTCTTGTATGAGATTGTTATGAAAAAGTGTGGTTGTGTATGATTTGTTCGGATGAATATGCGAATCTTTGCGGTTACGATGATATGATACATAGTAAAATCATAGGCTGCGTTTTCTCTAGAAGGATCATGATATATGCTTAGGGTTTGCATGAATACTGATATATTAGATGATATCTGATACAATAACCTGCTATAAATCGATACAGCCAGGCGTCATGGTCATTTAAACATGTTCTAATACAATAAAGTCGAAAACAGAAAGCTGATCAACATTATTGGCTGTAACTTGATTGTTATTTATCGAAAAGTGGATTTTCTGAAGACTTAAAAATGTATTTTTGAAAAAAGCTTCAAATGGCGCCAGATTCATATTTTTCTGAGGTCGTTTGCTATTTTTAAATGACTATTTAGTGCAGAAGCTGAAGCTGCCTAATTTCGGCAGAATTTGCAGGTTGTTTATTGAGTCGTATCTCATAATCTGTAAAGAGTTAGGTCACGAAACTTATGCAGTAGATACTCCTAGATGTTCAGAAAAATCTCCAACTGGAATTTGGTCGATCGGACAAACGAGTATTTTTAAATGATTTTTCCGGTGGACTGCAGTCAGAAAGTGACGAATCTGACTGCAGCCTAGTAAATAAATTCTTATAAATAATTGGTAAGGAATTTAGACTTGAAAATTTTGTACACAATTCTACAGGCTAATTGACACCTCCTATAAACAAAATTAGAATTTTTGGAACGTCGGAACTATTTATAAGAATTCTCGAAAACAACCCAGTTATGAATGTACTAGCTGAAACATGATAACTTGCGTTTGTGGGTGTCTAAGTATTGTATGAGTTATCCTGTGCTTGTGACAAGTTGATTGGTCGTTATTTCGTATGGTGATACTTTGCATGCATGATTATAGTTTCGAACTGGTTATTACGTGTACCGAACTGTGTGTTAGTTATGCGTAGGGTTTTGTGTCAGTGTGTTCATACACTAACTTTGAATCGGTTGACATGTTAGGACGTGATTAGCGGTTCCATCCTTTACTTCTTTCGCGTTTATCTAACCCAGCAATTTAAGGTTAGTTCACGGCCCTATTTTATCCGGTTTTGAACAACATGGGGAGAAACATGTATACGCTGTACAACTCTACTTTTACGTTATGCGAAATTAACGTCGCTAACTATTCGGTAACAAAGTTAATGTTAATGTATGTTATGGTCACTAAGTAGCTTTTATCACGGAAGTCCTCAACCAACTCTCGGATTGTTAGTATTGGGTTAGATAGCGGGGAAATTATAGTAGTACTACTGGGCCCGACAAGCCCCACCCGAGCTAGTCGCGCTAGCCGACCGGGAATAACGGGTGATTAATTTGGCCTAACATTCGCCATGGTCAGTGATAGACCTGGCAACACAGAGGCAACAACAGTCAGCTTCGATCGCGAACTCTTACGTGACGTAACTCTAGGCTCGCTACCTGCATGTTACCTTGAACTTATTTACGAAACAACATTCTTATTCCAGGTTAGGAATAATGGAACTATGTCGTTATTCCGGGTTAAGGATAACAGGGGAAACCAATCTTTTAAACCAAACTTGTGAACTTATAAAACCTGTGAACTCACTCTTCTTTAATGTTGACACTTGTTTCTTTGCATGTTTCTCAGGACGCTAGGAGCGCTAGGTGCACCCACTTTGCATTTGATCAAGAAATTTTTATCGAGTCTTTATTAACGATTATTTTTGGGATTTTTGGTTTTGGCGTTTATGTTGGCGCCCGTTACTTTGCTCTAATGCTTCCGCTAAACTTTGGAACTTTGAAAATGACTATGCATGTTTACAATAAATGTTTTTGGAAAACATTTAAATAATCATATAGAGTCGTTCGACATTGGTAGTATCTGAGATTCTGGTTTGATCACACACCTAGCGGTAATACTCCCCAAGTGGAAATTGAGGGTGTGACAGATTGGTATCAGAGCCACTAGCTATAGAGAACCAGGTTTGCATTTAAAGTAGACCTAAACTATAGCTGTTACACGACACTAGACTTAGCTGGCACCAAACTGTGATATCTTATTATGTGCTATATTATAATTGTTCTATATGACATATATTATGATACACGCAGCTCGTAACTAACTTCACCAACCCGGCAGGCTATGTCATCTCATCATCCGACAGTTCTCCACGATCAAGGGCGCCGAGGAAGGCACCCGTGGTCGAACCCTCACCACCTCGAGGTGTGGTTACACGCTCAGCTGCTAGGAAGAGACTTGCTCTAGGAGGGGAGTCGTCCTCCCGTCCAACCATTGCTGTAACGGTCGACCCGGTCAACTCTTTAGAAGTGGGGGACGATCTGCTTAGAGCTGTACTGAGGAAGCAATAGGCACAGCTGGAGAGAATGCAAGAGACTATCGAAGCACAAGGATGGCTGATACGTCAGCTGACTGGTAAAACTGAAGAGCTCGATGAAGAGCAAGATGAGAATAAGAGATTTCGAAGCATTTTAGCTAAGGACCTTCGTGCTGAGCAGCGGAGGGCTGACTGGCTCGAAGACAGAGTTCTTGAGTCCAGCTGGAGGATTCATGAACTGGAGCAGAACCAAGTACCACCGATTCCAGTACCCGCACCAGTACCGGCCCCTCCAGCACCGGTAGAAGACGAAGAGGAGGATCCAGAGGAAGACCCGGAGGAGGATCCAGAGGAAGAAGAGCCGGAACAGGACCCGGCTGCTGAAGCTGAAAACGCTGAAGAGAAAGACGGCAGTGACAGTGACTTGGGGGATGGAGTCATAGATGACTAACCCATCTCGCCAATCATCGTTTTGTTTCCTTTAGTTTGTTTGTTTCCACTTATGTTTGAACATGGAAATTTTATAATTAAACTGATATGTTTGGTTGGTATTTTGTGAGACATTACAATTTATTTAATCGAATGTTCCTTTTGATTGTTTAATTTGTTGGGTTGACATAAATTGTGTGATCAATGAAGTGTGGAATATGATAACAATATTGGATATATACTTATCGGTATGTGTTGTGTTGTCTTGCGAAGATCTGAAATGGCAACCGCTCGTCGCGGAAATCTCAACATGTCAGCTGAAGAATTGGCCGCTTTAATCCAACAACACGTGAACGCTACTCTGGCAGGTGCTCCTAACGCACCAGCAGGTAACCATTATTAAATTTTCATGGGAAAATCTAATAGTTCGGCTTGTAGACTTTCGCGCTGACTACCTATCCTCTATCCCCAGGAGGGGGTCTTAACCCCTACAAGATGTTCTTGGATGCGAAACCGAGCAAGTTCATGGGAGCTGAAGGACCCATAGGATTGGTCCGTTAGGTCGAAAAGTCTGAATCGGTTTTCGCAATGTGCAATTGCCTCGAAGCTAATAAGGTCAAGTTTTCTGCCTAGACGTTGGAAGATGGGGCATTAACCTGGTGGAACGCACAAGTCCAAACGCGCGGGCTTGCTGCGGCGAACGCAATGACCTGGACCGAGTTCAAAGCTCTAATCAACGAGGAATACTGTCCGCGGGACAGAGCTCAGCAAGTGGAACAAACGTTATGGAACCACAAGATGGTCGGGTCAGAAATTGAAGCGTACACGGCAAGAGATCATGATCTGGTGTTCCTTTGTCCCGATTTGGCTAACACCGTCGCTAAACGACTTGAGTTTTATCTTGGGGGTCTTGTCCCTGAGATCCAGGGCACGGCTAATGTCTAGCAACCCTACAACGGAGCAACAAGCGATTAGGCTGGCACATAAACTCATCGATAAGGCGGTGGAGCAAAGGAAGTTGCCACCTAGGGGTGCAACTGAAATTGGCCCTGACAACAAAAGGAAATTTGAAGACTCACCTGCTCGGCAGTCTTCATCAGCCCAACCACAACAAGGAAACCAGAAGCAGTCCAATAACTTCAACAACAATCGAGGTCATACAATCAGTCTGCCAACAACACCCAGAACTCGAGCGGCTATGCGGGTCGGAAGCCGCAATGTAATCATTGTAACTTCCATCATCACGGCCCTTGCGCCAGAAATTGCTGCTCCAACGACGTGGCAAAGCGGAACACGCGACAAAGGATTGTCGCGGGGAGATTATGTCACAACAGAATCAGAACCAGCACCAGGGTCAGCAGCAACAGCAGGTGGGTAATAACCAGGGATGCTACCAGTGCGGTAGCACTGCCCATTTCAAGCGAGACTGCCCGAAACTTCGCAACAACAACAATGGTGGAAATAATAGCAACGGAAACAAAAACAATAACAACAATGGCAACAATGAAATGGTGGCACAGGAGGTGCCAAAGGACGGGCATTCACGCTAGGCCATGGGGAGGCTAGAAACGACTCGAATGTGGTCACCGGTAAGTTTCCACTTAACGATCATTTTGCTATTGTACTTTTTGATACGGGTGCGGATAAGATTTTTATATCTGAGTCTTTTAGGAAGAACCTAAATCTCACACCTAAACCCCTAGAGACCCCTTACGTCATAGAACTAGCGGATGGTAAATCTGTAGATGTGACTCATTAGTGACCGGCTATCAACTCAAACTCGCGGGTCACACCTTTACCATTGATCTGATGACAACTACTCTGGGTAGTTTTGACGTGGTAGTCGGAATGGACTGGCTATCCGACGTCCGAGCTGAAGTTCTCTGTTTTGAGAAAGCTATCCGTATTCCGCTCTCTAACGACGAAGTCTTGATGGTACAAGGCGAGAAGGCAGGCGTCATCACGAACATTATCTCTTACATGCAAGCTTAGAAGTATCTTCGGAAGAAGAACTCTTTTGCTTTGCTCACACTGGTCACCGAGCAGCCTAAGGACGAGAAGCGGATTGAAGATATCCGCATCGTCCATGACTTTCCAGATGTGTTTCCAGAGGAGTTACCCGGTCTTCCACCACATCGACAAGTAGAATTTGAAATCGAATTGGCGAGCAATGCGACTCCTATCGCCAAGGCCCCGTACCGCTTAGCTCCAGCAGAGCTGCAAGAGCTGTCTAACCAACTTTAGGAATTGTTGGAAAAGGGATTTATCCGACCCAGTACTTCACCATGGGGAGCTCCGGTCCTTTTTCTCAAGAAGAAGGACAGGACCTTCCGCATGTGCATTGACTACAGGGAGCTCAATAAGGTTACCGTCAAGAACCGGTACCCCTTACTCGCATCGACGATCTTTTCGACCAGCTTCAAGGGTCAAGCTACTACTCCAAGATTGATCTACGGTCCAGTTATCACCAGCTACACGTCAGGAGGAGGATATCTCCAAGACGGCATTTCGCACTCGGTATGGCCATTACGAGTTCTTGGTCTTGCCCTTCGGTCTCACCAATGCACCAACGGTGTTCATGGACCTCATGAACCGCGTGTGTAAGTCGTATCTCGACAAGTTTGTCATCGTGTTCATCGATTACATACTCATCTACTCTAAGAGTGAAGAAGAACATGCTGAGCATCTGCGGTTATTGTTGGAACTACTTCAACAGGAGAAACTATATGCCAAATTTTTGAAGTGTGATTTCTGGATTCGGGAAGTTCAGTTCCTCGGGCATTTTGTGAATCAAAAGGGTATACACGTTGATGCCACCAAGATCGACGCTATCTAGAACTGGGAAGCACCCAGGACACCGAAAGAGATCCACCAATTTTTGGGTTTGGCGGGTTACTACAGACGTTTCATTGAGGGATTTTCCAAGATCGCACAACCGCTTACCACTCTCACTCAGAAGGGCACCAAGTATGCTTGGGGTGACAAACAGGAAGTAGCATTTCAATTACTGAAGAAGAAGCTTTGCAGTGCGCCTATTTTGTCCTTGCTAGAAGGGACAGATGATTTTGTGGTATACTGTGACGCTACCATTCAGGGGTTGGGATGTGTGCTCATGCAATGTGATAAGGCCATCGCGTATGCATCCCGACAGTTGAAGGTCCACGAGAAAAACTACACGACACATGATTTGGAATTGGGAACAGTTGTGTTTGCGCTTAAGATTTGGAGACACTACCTATATGGAACCAAGTGCACAATCTACACGGATCACAAGAGCCTCCAGCATATTTTTGATCAGAAGGAGTTGAACATGCAACAGTGTCGCTGGGTCGAACTCCTGAACGATTATGAATGTGCCATTCAGTATCACCAGGGTAAAGCTAACGTGGTAGCTGATGCCCTCAGTCGGAAGGAGCACTTGAAACCTCGTCGGGTACGAGCACTACAGTTCATAATTCATTCTGGGTTACCCGAACAGACACGTGACGCTCAGCTAGAAGCAGTTAAGGAAGAGAACATCAAGGCCGAATCTGTGGGAAAGATGGAACGCGATTGGGAAGTGAAACCCAATGGTACCCGATATTTCATGAAATGTTTATGGGTACCTCTCTACGGAAACCTCAGAAAGCTAGTTATGGACGATGCTCACAAATCCCGATACTCTGTCCATCCTGGTTCCGATAAGATGTATCAAGACCTTAAAGCCGCGTACTGGTGGCCCAACATGAAAGAGGATATAGCCACCTACATGAGCAAGTGTTTGACTTGTGCGAAAGTCAAGGTGGAATACCAGAAGCCATCAGAGCTACTTCAACAACCTGAGATCCCAGTTTGGAAATGGGATCAGATCTCGATGGACTTTATCACTAAACTCCCACGAACTACTGGTGGTTGCGATACCATCTGGGTGATCGTGGATCGTCTAACTAAGTCTGCACACTTCCTAGCAACCAAAGAAACAGATAAGATGGATAAGTTGACTCGCATCTACGTTAAGGAAGTAGTTTCTCGGCACGGGGTGCCAACGTCCATCTTTCAGACTGAGATGCTCGTTTCACGTCCAACTTTTGGCGGTCACTTCAGAAAGCGTTGGGTACACGCTTAGATATGAGCACAGCTTACCACTCTCAGACGGATGGTCAAAGTGAAAGGACCATTCAGACCTTGGAGGACATGCTTAGGGCATGCGTGGTAGACTTTGGGAACAGTTGGGAAATCCATCTGCCTTTAGTGGAATTCTCGTATAACAACAGTTAACATACGAGTATTCAGGCAGCACCATTTGAAGCATTGTACGGTCGCAAATGTAGATCACCGGTCTGTTGGGCAGAAGTCGGTGACAGTCAACTCACAGGTCCTGAGTTGATACTTGAGGCTACTGAAAAGATTGTGCAAATCAGAAACCGCATGGCAACGGCACGGGATCGACAGATAAGTTACGCTGATCAACGACGCAAACCGCTCGAATTTCAAGTAGGTGACCGTGTCCTACTGAAGGTGTCACCCTGGAAGGGTGTAATTCGTTTTGGGAAACGAGGCAAACTAAATCCACGGTACGTAGGCCCATTTGTGATTTGGAGAGTATTGGGCCCGTAACTTATCAGTTAGACCTTCCTGCCGAACTCAGTGGAGTTCACAACGTTTTTCATGTGTCCAATCTGAAGGAGTGTCTATCAGATGAGACCCTAGTCATTCCATTGGACAAGATTCAAGTGGATGAGCAACTGCATTTTGTGGAACAACCTATCGAGATCATGGACCGTGAGGTCAAGACTCGAAGGCATAGCAAGATACCGAGCGTGAAGCTTTGTTGGAACTCTAAGCGTGGACCGGGGTTCATGTGGGAAAGAGAGGACCAAATGAAAAGCAAATATCCACACCTTTTTGCAGCTGAGCAGCAAACTGATGTTAACGCCAACTGAATTTCGAACGAAATTCTTTCAACATGGGGATGATGTGACAGCCTGGGATTTCCTTGTACCATTCTAACAAACTGAACTTTTGTGCATTGCATTCTAAACCGCGTTTACTCAATTTTCGGGACGAAAATTCTTTCAACATGGGGATAATGTGACATCCCGGTCTTTCAGGTACTTTAAACGCACAACTTTATCGTCTTTGTTCCTACGCTAATTTAATTCGGAGAATTAATTACGCGCACGCAATAACTACGCTAACTTTAGTATTTCGGAAATACACAATGTTTGGAAATTTTAACAGGTCATATCTAAATTACGTGCTACGTGTTATTAGATGTGTGTGGATTTATTGTGTCACGCTTCGATTTCGCGATTTAATAGTTTATAAACTTCCTGTCACGAATAGATTGTCGACTTGTATTATATGTAGTTATTTAACGAGTTAAGAATAGCCGAACCGAACCGATCCTGTAAAACGCGTCGACCTAGTGACCAAGCAAGCCCAACCCGCCACCCACACCCTTTTTACGGACCCAACCCAACCCGCCACCCACACCCCCTTTGCGGCCCAACCCTTTGCGGCCCAACTCCTTGCAGCCCAAGTGAACCAAACCCCCGCTTTCCCTTACGTATACGTATGTATGCATGAGTATTGGAGCGCATTCACAAACCTAAAACCTTTCCCCTTGTGTGCGACGGTAGCAACAGCCCCCCCCTCTTGGTCACGCAAAACAGCCCCACACTCCCTCGGATCGATTCAAGTCTTGCCCGGTTCGCTAGCTTTTGTCGTCTCAAGGTTAGGGTTTATTGCGTTATGATTCATGTTAAGTTTATGTTGTTTTAGTAATGAGTATGTTTCTTGTATGTGATTGTTATGAAAAAGTGTGGTTGTGTATGATTTGTTCGGATGAATATGCGAATCTTTGCGGTTACGATGATATGATACATAGTAAAATCATAGGCTGCGTTTTCTCTAGAAGGATCATGATATATGCTTAGGGTTTGCATGAATACTGATATATTAGATGATATCTGATACAATAACCTGCTATAAATCGATACAGCCAGGCGTCATGGTCATTTAAACATGTTCTAATACAATAAAGTCGAAAACAGAAAGCTGATCAACATTATTGGCTGTAACTTGATTGTTATTTATCGAAAAGTGGATTTTCTAAAGACTTAAAAATGTATTTTTGAAAAACGCTTCAAATGGCGCCAGATTCATATTTTTCTGAGGTCGTTTGCTATTTTTAAATGACTATTTAGTGCAGAAGCTGAAGCTGCCTAATTTCAGCAGAATTTGCAGGTTGTTTATTGAGTCGTATCTCATAATCTGTAAAGAGTTAGGTCACGAAACTTATGCAGTAGATACTCCTAGATGTTCAAAAAAATCTCCAACTGGAATTTGGTCGATCGGACAAACGAGTATTTTTAAATGATTTTTCCCGTGGACTGCAGTCAGAAAGTGACGAATCTGACTGCAGCCTAGTAAATAAATTCTTATAAATAATTGGTAAGGAATTTAAACTTGAAAATTTTGTACACAATTCTACTGGCTAATTGACACCTCCTGTAAACAAAATTGGAATTTTTGGAACGTCGGAACTATTTTATAAGAATTCTCGAAAACAGCCCAGTTATGAATGTACAAGCTGAAACATGATAACTTGCGTTTGTGGGTGTCTAAGTATTGTATGAGTTATCCTGTGCTTGTGACAAGTTGATTGGTCGTTATTTCGTATGGCGATACTTTGCATGCATGATTATAGTTTCGAACTGGTTATTACGTGTACCGAACTGTGTGTTAGTTATGCGTAGGGTTTTGTGTCTATGTGTTCATACACTAACTTTGAATCGGTTGACATGTTAGGACGTGACTAGCGGTTCCATCCTTTACTTCTTTCGCGTTTATCTAACCCAGCAATTTAAGGTGAGTTCACGGCCCGTATTTTATCCGGTTTTGAACAACATGGGGAGAAACATGTATACGCTGTACAACTCTACTTTTACGTTATGCGAAATTAACGTCGCTAACTATTCGGTAACAAAGTTAATGTTAATGTATGTTATGGTCACTAAGTAGCTTTTATCACGGAAGTCCTCAACCAACTCTCGGATTGTTAGTATTGGGTTAGATAGCGGGGAAATTATAGTAGTACTACTGGGCCCGACAAGCCCCACCCGAGCTAGTCGCGCTAGCTGACCGTGAATGGTCAACGGGTGATTAATTTGGCCTAACATTCTCCATGGTCAGTGATAGACCTGGCAACATAGAGGCAACAACAGTCAGCTTCGATCGCGAACTCTTACGTGACGTAACTCTAGGCTCGCTACCTGCATGTTACCTTGAACTTATTTACGAAACAACATTATTATTCCAGGTTAGGAATAATGGAACTATGTCGTTATTCCGGGTTAGGGATAACAGGGGAAACCAATCTTTTAAACCGAACTTGTGAACTTATAAAACCTGTGAACTCACTCTTCTTTAATGTTGACACTTGTTTCTTTGCATGTTTCTCAGGACGCTAGGAGCGCTAGGTGCACCCACTTTGCATTTGATCAAGAAATTTTTATCGAGTCTTTATTAACGATTATTTTTGGGATTTTTGGTTTTGGTGTTTATTTTGTCGCCCGTTACTTTGCTCTAATGCTTCCGCTAAACTTTGGAACTTTGAAAATTACTATGCATGTTTACAATAAATGTTTTTGGAAAACATTTAAATAAATCATATAGAGTCGTTCGACATTGGTAGTGTCTGAGATTCTGGTTTGATCACATGCCTCGCGGTAATACTCCCCAAGTGCAAATTGAGGGTGTGACAAATTGGTATCAGAGCCATTAGCTATAGAGAACCAGGATTGCATTTAAAGTAGACCTAAACTATAGCTGTTACACGACACTAGACTTAGCTGGCACCGAACTGTGATATCTTATTATGTGCTATATTATAATTGTTCTATATGACATATATTATGATACACGCAGCTCGTAACTAACTTCACCAACCCGGCAGGCTTTGTCATCTCATCATCCGACAGTTCTCGACGATTAAGGGCGCCGAGGAAGGCACCCGTGGTCGAACCCTCACCACCTCGAGGTGTGGTGACACGCTCAGCTGCTAGGAAGAGACTTGCTCTAGGAGGGGAGTCGTCCTCCCGTCCAACCATTGCTGTAACGGTCGACCAGGTCAACTCTTTAGAAGTGGGGGACGATCTGCTTAGTGCTGTATTGAGGAAGCAATAGGCACAGCTGGAGAGAATGCAACAGACTATCGAAGCACACGGATGGCTGATACGTCAGCTGACTGGTAAAACTGAAGAGCTCGATGAAGAGCAAGATGAGAATAAGAGAGTTCGAAGCATTTTAGCTAAGGACCTTCGTGCTGAGCAGGGGAGGGCTGACTGGCTCGAAGACAGAGTTCTTGAGTCCAGCTGGAGGATTCACGAACTGGAGCAGAACCAAGCACCACCGATTCCAGTACCCGCACCAGTACCGGCCCCTCCAGCACCGGTAGAAGACGAAGAGGAGGATCCAGAGGAAGACCCGGAGGAGGATCCGGAAGAAGAAGAGCCGGAACAGGACCCGGCTGCTGAAGCTGAAAACGCTGAAGAGAAAGACGGCAGTGACAGTGACTTGGGGGATGGAGACATAGATGACTAACCCATCTCGCCAATCATCGTTTTGTTTCCTTTAGTTTGTTTGTTTCCACTTATGTTTGAACATGGAAATTTTATAATTAAACTGATATGTTTGGTTGGTATTTTGTGAGACATTACAATTTATTTAATCGAATGTTCCTTTTGATTGTTTAATTTGTTGGGTTGACATAAATTGTGTGATCATTGAAGTGTGGCATATGATAACAATATTGGATATATACTTATCGGTATGTGTTGTGTTGTCTTGCGAAGATCTGAAAGGCATACGCTCGTCACGGAAATCTCAACATGTCAACTGAAGAATTGGCCGCTTAAATCCAACAACACGTGAACGCTACTCTGGCAGGTGCTCCTAACGCACCAGCAGGTAACCATTATTAAATTTTCATGGGAAAATCTAATAGTTCGGCTTGTAGACTTTCGCGCTGACTACCTATCCTCTATCCCCAGGAGGGGGTCTTAACCCCTACAAGATGTTCTTGGATGCGAAACCGAGCAAGTTCATGGGAGCTGAAGGACCCATAGGATTGGTCCGTTGGGTCGAAAAGTCTAAATCGGTTTTCGCAATGTGCAATTGCCTCGAAGCTAATAAGGTCAAGTTTTCTGCCTCGACGTTGGAAGATGGGGCATTAACCTGGTGGAACGCACAAGTCCAAACGCGCGGGCTTGCTGCGGCGAACGCAATGACCTGGACCGAGTTCAAAGCTCTAATCAACGAGGAATACTGTCCGCGGGACAGAGCTCAGCAACTGGAACAAGCGTTATGGAACCACAAGATGGTCGGGTCAGAAATTGAAGCGTACACGGCAAGAGATCATGATCTGGTGTTCCTTTGTCCCGATTTGGCTAACACCGTCGCTAAACGACTTGAGTTTTATCTTTGGGGTCTGGTCCCTGAGATCCAGGGCATGGTAATGTCTAGAAACCCTACGACGGAGCAACAAGCGATTAGGCTGGCACATAAACTCATCGATAAGGCGGTGGAGCAAAGGAAGTTGCCACCTAGGGGTGCAACTGAAATTGGCCCTGACAACAAAAGGAAATTTGAAGACTCACCTGCTCGGCAGTCTTCATCAGCCCAACCACAACAAGGAAACCAGAAGCAGTCCAATAACTTCAACAACAATCGGGGTCACACAATCAGTCTGCCAACAACACCCAGAACTCGAGCGGCTATGCGGGTCGGAAGCCGCAATGTAATCATTGTAACCTCCATCATCACGGCCCTTGCGCCAGAAATTGCTGCTCCAACGACGTGGCAAAGCGGAACACGCGACAAAGGATTTTCGCGGGGAGATTATGTCACAACAAAATCAGAACCAGCACCAGGGTCAGCAGCAACAGCAGTAGGGTAATAACCGGGGGATGCTACCAGTGCGGTAGCACTGCCCATTTCAAGCGAGACTGCCCGAAACTTCGCAACAACAACAATGGTGGAAATAATAGCAACGGAAACAAAAACAATAACAACAACATGGAAATTGGTGGCACAGGAGGTGCCAAAGGACGGGCATTCACGCTAGGCCGTGGGGAGGCTAGAAACGACTCGAATGTGGTCACCGGTAAGTTTCCACTTAACGATCATTTTGCTATTTTACTTTTTGATACGGGTGCGGATAAGATTTTTATATCTGAGTCTTTTAGGAAGAACCTAAATCTCACACCTAAACCCCTAGAGACCCCTTACATCATAGAACTAGCGGATGGTAAATCTGTAGATGTGACTCATCTAGTGACCGACTGTCAACTCAAACTCGCGGGTCACACCTTTACCATTGATCTGATGACAACTACTCTGGGTAGGTTTACGTGGTAGTCGGAATGGACTGGCTATCCGACGTCCGAGCTAAGTTCTCTGTTTTGAGAAAGTTATCCGTATTCCGCTCTCTAACGACGAAGTCTTGATGGTACAAGGTGAGAAGGCAGGCGTCATCACGAACATTATCTCTTACATGCAAGCTTAGAAGTATCTTCGGAAGAAGAACTCTTTTGCTTTGCTCACACTGGGCACCGAGCAGCCTAAGGACGAGAAGCGGATTGAAGATATCCGCATCGTCCGTGACTTTCCAGATGTGTTTCCAGAGGAGTTACCCGGTCTTCCACCACATCGACAAGTAGAATTTGAAATCGAATTGGCGAGCAATGCGACTCCTATCGCCAAGGCCCCGTACCGCTTAGCTCCAGCAGAGCTGCAAGAGCTGTCTAACCAACTTCAGGAATTGTTGGAAAAGGGATTTATCCGACCCAGTACTTCGCCATGGGGAGCTCCGGTCCTTTTTGTCAAGAAGAAGGACGGGACCTTCCGCATGTGCATTGACTACAGGGAGCTCAATAAGGTTACCGTCAAGAACCGGTACCCCTTAGCTCGCATCGACGATCTTTTCGACCAGCTTCAAGGGTCAAGCTACTACTCCAAGATTGATCTACGGTCCAGTTATCACCAGCTACGCGTCAGGGAGGAGGATATCTCCAAGACGGCATTTCGCACTCGGTATGGCCATTACGAGTTCTTGGTCATGCCCTTCGGTCTCACCAATGCACCAACGGTGTTCATGGACCTCATGAACCGCGTGTGTAAGTCGTATCTTGACAAGTTTGTCATCGTGTTCATCGATTACATACTCATCTATTCTAAGAGTGAAGAAGAACATGCTGAGCATCTCGGTTATTGCTGGAACTACTTCAACAGGAGAAACTATATGCCAAATTTTTGAAGTGTGATTTCTGGATTCGGGAAGTTCAGTTCCTCGGGCATATCGTGAATGAAAAGGGTATACACGTTGATGCCACCAAGATCGATGCTATCAAGAACTGGGAAGCACCCAGGACACCGACAGAGATCCACCAATTTTTGGGTTTGGCGGGTTACTACAGACGTTTCATTGAGGGATTTTCCAAGATTGCACAACCGCTTACCACTCTCACTCAGAAGGGCACCAAGTATGCTTGGGGTGACAAACAGGAAGTAGCATTTCAATTACTGAAGAAGAAGCTTTGCAGTGCGCCCATTTTGTCCTTGCCAGAAGGGACAGATGATTTTGTGGTATACTGTGACGCTTCCATTCAGGGGTTGGGATGTGTGCTCATGCAATGTGATAAGGCCATCGCGTATGCATCCCGACAGTTGAAGGTCCACGAGAAAAACTACACGACACATGATTTGGAATTGGGAGCAGTTGTGTTTGTGCTTAAGATTTCGGAGACACTACCTATATGGAACCAAGTGCACAATCTACACGGATCACAAGAGCCTCTAGCATAGTTTTGATCAGAAGGAGTTGAACATGAACAACGTCGCTGGGTCGAACTCCTGAACGATTATGAATGTGCCATTCAGTATCACCAGGGTAAAGCTAACGTGGTAGCTGAGCCCTCAGTCGGAAGGAGCACTTGAAACCTCGTCGGGTACGAGCACTACAGTTCATTATTCATTATGGGTTACCCGAACAGATACGTGACGCGCAACTAGAAGCAGTTAAGGAAGAGAACATCAAGGCCGAATCTGTGGGAAAGATGGAACGCGATTGGGAAGTGAAACCCAATGGTACCCGATATCTCATGAAATGTTTATTGGTACCTCTCTACGGAAACCTCAGAAAGCTAGTTATGGACAAAGCTCACAAATCCCGATACTCTGTCCATCCTGGTTCCGATAAGATGTATCAAGACCTTAAAGCCGCGTACTGGTGGCCCAACATCAAAGAGGATATAGCCACCTACATGAGCAAGTGTTTGACTTGTGCGAAAGTCAAGGTGGAATACCAGAAGCCATCAGGGCTACTTCAACAACCTGAGATCCCAGTTTGGAAATGGGATCAGATCTCGATGGACTTTATCACTAAACTCCCGCGAACTACTGGTGGTTGCGATACCATCTGGGTGATCGTGGATCGTCTAACTAAGTCTGCACACTTCCTAGCAACCAAAGAAACAGATAAGATGGATAAGTTGACTCGCATCTAATTTAAGGAAGTAGTTTCTCGGCACGGGGTGCCAACGTCCATCTTTCAGACTGAGATGCTCGTTTCACGTCCAACTTTTGGCGGTCACTTCAGAAAGCGTTGGGTACACGCTTAGATATGAGCACAGCTTACCACTCTCAGACGGATGGTCAAAGTGAAAGGACCATTCAGACCTTGGAGGACATGCTTAGGGCATGCGTGGTAGACTTTGGGAACAGTTGGGAAATCCATCTGCCTTTAGTGGAATTCTCGTATAACAACAGTTATCATACGAGTATTCAGGCAGCACCATTTGAAGCATTGTACGGTCGCAAATGTAGATCACCGGTCTGTTGGGCAGAAGTCGGTGACAGTCAACTCACAGGTCCTGAGTTGATACTTGAGGCTACTGAAAAGATTGTGCAAATCAGAAACCGCATGGCAACGGCACGGGATCGACAGAAAAGTTATGCTGATCAACGACGCAAACCGCTCGAATTTCAAGTAGGTGACCGTGTCCTACTGAAGGTGTCACCCTAGAAGGGTGTAATTCGTTTTGGGAAACGAGTCAAACTAAATCCACGGTACGTAGGCCCATTTGTGATTTCGAAGCGTATTGGGCCTGTAGCTTATCAGTTAGACCTTCCTGCCGAACTCAGTGGAGTTCACAACATTTTTCATGTGTCCAATCTGAAGGAGTGTCTATCAGATGAGACCTTAGTCATTCCATTGGACAAGATTCAAGTGGATGAGCAACTGCATTTTGTGGAACAACCTATCGAGATCATGGACCGTGAGGTGAAGACTCGAAGGCATAGCAAGATACCGATCATGAAGGTTTGTTGGAACTCTAAGCGTGGACCGGGGTTCATGTGGGAAAGAGAGGACCAAATGAAAAGCAAATATCCATACCTTTTTGCAGCTGAGCAGCAAACTGATGTTACCGCCAACTGAATTTCGAACGAAATTCTTTCAACATGGGGATGATGTGACAGCCTGGGATTTCCTAGTACCATTCTAACAAACTGAACTTTTGTGCATTGCATTCTAAACCGCGTTTACTCAATTTTCGGGACAAAAGTTCTTTCTACATAGGGATAATGTGACATCCCGGTCTTTCAGGTACTTTAAACGCACAACTTTATCGTCTTTGCTCCTACGCTAATTTAATTCGGAGAATTATTACGCGCACGCAATAAGTACGCTAACTTTAGTATTTCGGAAATACACAATGTTTGGACATTTTAACGGGTCATATCTAAATTACGTGCTACGTGTTATTAGATGTGTGTGGATTTATTGTGTCACGCTTCGATTTCGCGATTTATAGTTTATAAACTTCCTGTCACGAATAGATTGTCGACTTGTATTATATGTAGTTATTTAACGAGTTAAGAATAGCCGAACCGAACCGATCCTGTAAAACGCGTCGACCTAGTGACCATGAAAGCCCAACCCGCCACCCACACCCTTTTTGCGGACCCAACCCAACCCGCCACCCACACCCCCATTGCGGCCCAACTCCTTGCAGCCCAAGTGAACCAAACCCCCATTTCCCTTACGTATACGTATGTATGCATGAGTATTGGAGAGCATTCACAAACCTAAAACCTTTCCCCTTGTGTGCGACGGTGGCAACAACCCCCCCTCTTGGTCGCGCAAAACAGCCCCACACTCCCTCGGATCGATTCAAGTCTTGCCCGGTTCGCTAGCTTTTGTCGTCTCAAGGTTAGGGTTTATTGCATTATGATTCATGTTAAGTTTACCTTGTTTTAGTCATGAGTATGTTGCTTGTATGAGATTGTTATGAAAAAGTTTGGTTGTGTATGATTTGTTCGGATGAATATGTGAATCTTTGCGGTTACGATGATATGATAAATAGTAAAATCATAGGCTGCGTTTTCTCTAGAAGGATCATGAGATATGCTTAGGGTTTGCATGAATACTGATATATTAGATGATATCTGATACAATAACCTGCTATAAATCGATACAACCAGGCATCATGGTCGTTTAAACATGTTCTAATACAATAAAGTTGAAAACAGAAAGCTGATTGACATATACAGCCAACTTCAGTTGGCTGTAACCTGATCGTTATTTATCGAAAAGTGGATTTTCTGAAGCCTAAAATGTTTATTTTGAAAAATGCTCCAAGTGGCACCAGATTCATATTTTTCTGAGGTCGTTTGCTATTTTAAATGACTATTTAGTGCAGCAGCTGAAGCTGCCTAATTTCGGCAGAATTTGCAGGTCGTTTATTGAGTCGTATCTCATAATCTGTAAAGAGTTAGAGGTCACGAAATTTATGAAGTAGACACTCGTAGATGTTCAGAAAAATCTCCAACTGGAATTTCGTCGATCGGACAAACGAGTATTTTTAAATGATTTTTCCCGTGGACTGCAGTCAGAAAGTGACGAATCTGACTGCAGCCTAGTAAATAAATTCTTATGAATATTTTTAACAGAGTCTTAATAGTCAAACCAACGAAGAAGACCTGTTTTGAGATGATCAACCGACGGAAACCGAATTTGAAGTTCTTAAAACCATTTGGAGCGCCATGTACTGTAATCGATCAAGATGGGAAATTTGGAGCAAAATCACTCGAAGGTTTCTTTGTCGGATATGCAAGTCCACTGCGAAGAGTTTATGTTCCCTCGTTGAGAAGAGTAATTGAAGCACAACATGTGGATTGTTTTAACTATACGGATCCTGTTCAGAGAAAAGGTGATGCATGGTTATTCAATTATCAAGACTTGTGGAATCATTTGATTTACCTGAAGAACCATCCTATGAAGAAATTGCAGCTCTTTATTATCTTCATCAATCAGCAAATCAAGAGCAAATCGTCAGACCAATTGTGGTTAATCAACCCACGTTGGGATCATCTTCTTCTGGTGTTAGTTCAAGTAATAGCGGTGGTCAAGAAACTCAAACAGAACAAGTGACACCGACTACAGAACAAGTCAAAACTACAATGAATCCTAATCTTTCTGAAGCACAGAGTTTAGACTCGGACGAGGCTCCAACATTCGATGCCGATGGAGAATCTTCTTCAGATGAAGAAGCAGAGCAGATTACAAGTTTAATGAATGAATCTGCAAGCCCGAGTAGTGCTCCTGAAGTTGAAGTAGTGGTAAATCAAAATATCACAAATCAAGAGAATACTGTGGTTGTTCCAGTCGAAGTGATGCCAAGATCATATTCTTATAATCCGTCAAATTCTATAATAGGAGAATTACAAGCTGGTGTGAGAACACGGAGTCGAATAAACAAAGCTTTGAGCTGTTTCTATACTCGTGTTGCTCCAATTCAAGAGTATTGCTACTATTCATGTTTCATATCCTAGATAGCGCCAAAGAGTGTTTCTGAAGTTTTAGGCGATGAAAACTGGGTACAAGCAATGTAAGAGGAACTGTTAGAGTTCGAGAAGTTAGGAGTGTGGAAGCTTGTAGACCTCCTGAAAATCAGAAAGCGATTGATACTAAATGGGTCTTTAAATGCAAGCGAGACGATCGAGGAGTTATAGTTCGAAACAAAGCTCGGCTTGTTGTCAAGGGATTTCACCAGCAGGAAGGGATAGACTACACGGAAGTCTACGCACCAGTAGCTCGCTTAGAATCGATTCGAATATTTCTTGCATTTGCAGCATGGAAGGGATTTAAAGTCTATGAGTTGGATGTCAATCAGCTTTTCTGTACGAAAAATTACGTGAGAAGGTGTACGTTGGACAACCACCAGGGTTTGTCGATCCACTCAACAAAAAGAAAGCATATCTTCTTGATAAAGCTCTTTACAGTTTACACCAAGCCCCGAGAGCTTGGTACGAGACGTTATCGCAACATCTCGTGGGAAACGACTTTGTCAGAGGAACTATGGATAGTACTCTCTTCACCAGAGAAGTTGGTAGTCATCTAATAATAGTTCAAATATATGTGCACGACATCATTTTTGGATCAACGAATGATAGTCTTTGCAAGGAGTTTGAGGGCATCATGAAGAAGAAGTTCGAAATGTCTTCGATGGGCGAAATGAAATTCTTCCTCGGATTGCAAGTAGATCAACTTCCAGATTGGTATTTTCGTTTATCAGACCAAGTATGTGCACGACATCTTGAAGAAGTTTGATATAGAAAGCTCGAAGCCGTTATCTACTCATCTTGCTCTTAATCACGGGATTTGCATCGATGAAACTGGAACCAAAGTTGATGAGACGCTCTACAGATCAATGATAGGATCGTTGATGTATCTGACGGCATCGCGCCCATATTTGCGCCAGATATCAGTCCAGCCCGAGAATATCACACATGCAGATCGTGAAGCGAATCTTTAGATACTTGAAGGGATGTCCAAGCACCGGCTTGTTGTACCCGAAGAATGATAACTTCGATCTTGCAGGATATGCTGATTCTGATTTTGGTGTAGATAAGTTGAATTCAAAATCGACTATAGTGGGATGCCAGTTCTTCAGAAGAAGAATGGTAACCTGGTAGTGTAAGAAACAGACTACGGTCGCGCTCTCTACCTGTGAAGCTGAGTATACTTGGCCTCCAGCTGTTGTTCACAGATTCTGTGGATACAACAGCAGATGAGAGACTATGGTCTGCAGTTTCTCGACACTCCGCTGTATGTTGATAATAAGGCAGCCATTGATATAACCAAAAATCCGGTTCATCACTCACGCACTAAACACTTTGAAATTCGTTATCACTTCATTCGTGACTGCTACAAAAAGAAGCTGGTGCGAATAGAAAAAATCCACACCGACGAACAAAAGGCTGATTTTTATACCAAACCATTTTCTTTATCACGGTTTAAATACTTGTTGAGAATTAATTGTATGAAAAATTTGCTGACAGGTGCTGACGCTGAGGTTGATTACGGATCGGACGACGAGTTCACGTGATCCACATTGGTTCGTCTAAATCTTTCTAGTTTAGAATTTATTAAAAACTAAAATACAAAAATATGTTTTTGATTTTAGGGGGAGAAATGTTAGAGAAAATAAAAAAACATTTAAAAATTTTTAAAATTCAAAAACATATGAAAAATGAAAAAAGTACAAAAACATTGACAAAGACACAAGGAATTCAGTGTTACAAAAAGAAAATGATAGTACATCAGTGGACTATCACAGTATGCTAAAGAAATGAAAAGTTTAAAAGGTGATAAACAAGTCTTACTGTGGATGTGTCGATATGCTTAACACGTTCTAGTAAACTATTTTCGAGATATAAACTAAATTTTACAATTGCTTAATCTTGTGGATTAACATATCTTGGATATATGGACTTAGTACTCTGAAATTTCATTTGAGAGATTCCTTGATTCTGAGATACGAGGTCTTTATAGATAGTTGATATCTGGGGTATTATACAAGTTCTTCTGATTTTGCGGAAGCAATAGCCTAGAACTTCTATAATATTTTAGCTATAAACCCCTAAACTGCATGCAAACTTGAAAAGTATCGAAAGATCTAATCATTTGCAGTGCTGAAAAGATTCCTTAAATGGAACACACCATAAAGACGAGCCTTCATCTCTTTGTCTGTACGGTAGTACTAACCTGAGCTCTCAAGGTCTCGCATTAACCCAGATACAGATATCAATTACTCTATATTCACCTGTAAGATGAAATCTAGGGAATATTGATACAGAAGTATATTCAAGAAGTGGGAACCGTAGATAAGTCAAGTTTCATAAATCATACCTTAACATATCTTGGAACAGTTGAGAAACGTGGTAAAGTTTAAGTGGACAAACATATCGACAATCTTGGTAAACGAGTTTAAAACTTAAAGTCATCTAAAAGACAACGGTACTAGTGATGTGTCTCCATTTACTAATATGATCCTTAGATATGAATTCACAAAAATATGTCTGTAAATATGTTTGTACATAGTTTACATAGTTCTGTACATAGTTTATCAGCTTACAGATTAAAACCAAAAATATATTCTGTGTGTTTTAGTATAAACTTACAAAAATACAAAATGATTTTATTTCTACATTGTTTTCAACAAACCAATGTTGGAGAACGGATCTTCGAAGTCTGGTAAGGTGCTAAACTGGTGGGAATCACATTGACAACAGGCGGGGAGCTAATCTGTAAAATCTGAAAAGCCAAAACGATGAAAAGTTAATTAATTTGAAACTTTGTTTTTGAAAATATCAACAGTTTGTTTGTAACGGGTCAAACCGGGGTCATTAACTTGGACTCGGCAGACAAATTGGTTAACCAAGGTCATTAGCTTGGACTTGGTCAACTGAGTGGATTTTCATAACTGGTAAAAAGTGGAAAGTTCAGGGACTAAATTGCAAAATTTTGAAAAGTTTGAAAAGTGGGTTTGGCAAGTTTGGGCCAACTTGCTAAACTAATAAAAGTTTAACATTTAAACAAGTTCGACTGAACTTGCGATTGATGGTTGTTTGAGAAATAATAAGTTCGCCCGGACTTGGTTGGGCCTTATAACATTGGGCTTGCAAGTTCGGTCGAACTCATTATCTGCACTAAATATTCTCTGAGCGAACTTAAGAACATTGAGCGATTATGCGAAATTGGCTTGTTTGTACCGTTACTCTGTCAAAATTTTAGTTGTTTTTGGTGATTTGCACACCACTATCAATGGATGAGGTGAGTATCTGTTGAATGGACCATGGATTGAACGTTAATCGATCTCCTAAGATCTAAACTTGTTAAATATGATAGATCTAGGATGCATTGGACCAAACAGAACCTAAAACAATGATAAACAACATAAATTGATCGTAAATATGTCTTGAATTTGATTAAAATGATCTCGATTTAGATGAACAGGTTTGGTTGTTGTAGAAGATAACTCAACTTGCTAACCAAAACAATGTATAAAACTTGATCAAAATACAAGTTCGACCGAACTTCAGTGAATTTGAATCTGAATGTTATCTGAAGAAGTTGCCAAACATAAGTTCGCCCGAACTTATGATATTATTGTTGATCATGTATTTGAGATGTTCGGGCGAACTTGATTTAAACAATTGGTTATACACACATCAAGTTCGCCCGAACTTGATAGAATTGTGTTGAAAAATTTTGTAACATTTTCTCGTAATGCGTGCTAATTGTTTTGCGTCGTGTTTCAGGCTCAAGTATCAGCGCGGGTAATTTCTATGGACTTTTCTAAGTTCCATAATACTTGTATCACGCTCGACAAGACAATATGTCCATCGCCGAAGGAGTACGAAAGCATCCTAAAGTTCTTAAAGGACTGTCCTATTCATCGAGCTATCACCGAGCGCACTATATCTTATCGTTTGCACACTTATCATTTTTGGATGAACGCGAGTCTTAGCAAAGATAAGAAGACCATTATTTCATCTGTTCAAGTCGGGAACGAAGTCAAAGAAATTACTGTCATAGAGGATGATATACGAAGAATCTTGCAATTCAATGACGATAAAGATGATCCGATTTTCTTAGACGAAAAGATGGTGAGAGGTTGTTTCTACCGAATGGGGTACAAGGGGAGTGTTAATAAGCCAACGTTGAAGAAAGGGGAAGTGCCTAACCCCTACAAGCTCCTCATGTATTATTCATAGTTTCAGTCACCGTAAAGCGGGCCTCGACGATGTGCAAGATTACATGGTCTATATGGAACGACGTTAATTCTGAAAAAGCCGTTCAACTATTCTAAGCTTGTTTTCACACATATGTTGAAGAATATGGAAGATTCGAGATTGTGTTTGTATCCAAGGTTCGTGCAAATGCTAATAGATGAAAAGTTCCCAAACATTGCACGTGATCCAAATGACGTTCTATATCTCAGTCACCTCGATGATACAACAGTAAAGAAGTTGATCAAGTTCCAGAAACAGGATTCAGCACCTGTTGCGAAACAGTATTTGGGGCGATAAAAGATGAGAATTATGTTGCGCCGTCTGATAACAAATAGAGGAAAGACGGTAGTGGTGATGGCGGATGGCTGGGTTTTTAAGAGTTGCACAAAGCTTACCCTAATCTAACCTATACACCACATATATATAGGCTAGGGCAACAAACTCGGGCACTAAGTCCTCACAAACACATAGTCCGAACATACATCACTACATATTCGGACAATACAAAAACCCTATTACAAATTTGGACAAAACAAGATAACTAGGAGGTCCGAACTTATAGACATATTCGGACTCCTATACAAATTCAGACAACCAAACCTAGTAAAATTTAACAAATAAATTCGGACAAGGCATATGTTACAAATCCAGAATCTGTCATGCTTCACCATCTTTGACTTCTTTGACTTTGACCTTTGACTTTGTTGACCAGAACTGATCAAGCACAGTTACCCCACAAGAGCTACACTTATAGACTCCCCCTTAACTGTTGCTATCAGTTCTATGTGGCATCAATAATCTTTAGTCACCAGATACTACACTTACAGACTCCCACTTGACTAATGATGCCATTCCTGCTTTTTATTTTGGCTGAGAATTGATCTTTTCGGCATAGCACAACGATCTTCAACCCTTCAAACGAAAGACTTGCTGATGATTACTTAAATGGCTGCTTTGTGAGACTTGATATTTCCGGCAGAGCACAATGATCTTCAACCCTCAAACTACTCCCGAATCAAGTTAACACAAACCAACCTACAACCTAATGTAAGAATATGGCTCGATCCTTGATCTTCAAGCTTAACCGACATAAGAACGAAGCGACCATTCGGAAAGATCTACAGTGGTTGAAGTTGGATTCTTCTGGTTTCACAAAAAGCGTGCATTTAAGTAATCTCAGCAAGTCTTCCATTAGAAGGGTTGAAGATCGATGTGCTCTGCTGGAAAGATCAAGTCTCAGCCAAAGTAGAAAGCAGGAATGACATCATTAGTCAAGTGGGAGTCTGTAAGTGCAGTATCCGGTGACTAAAGATTATTGATGCCACATAGAACTGATAGCAACAGTTAAGGGGGAGTCTATAAGTGTAGATCTTGCTAGGAAACTGTGCTTTATTAGTTCTGGTCAACAAAGTTAAAGGTCAAAGTCAAAGAAGTCACAGATGGTGAAGTATGACAGATTTCGGATTTGTAATATATGCCTTGTCCGGATTTATCTGATAAATTCGGACTAGGTTTGGTAGTCCGAATTTGTATAGTAGTCCGAATATGTCTATAAATTCAGACCTCCTAGTTATCTTGTTTTGTCCAAATTTGTAAGAGGGTTTTTTTATTGTCCGAATATGTAGTGATGTATGTTCGGACTAGGTGTTTGTCAGGACTTAGTGTCCGGGTTTTTTGCCCTAGCCTATATATTTGTGGTGTATAGGTTAGATTAGGGTAAGCTTTGTGCAACTCTCAAAAACTCCAGCCATCCGCCATCAGTGTTTGCACATTCTAGAGAGAGGGAGACTATCTGTAGTGAGAGAGAGCTAGGTTTAGATCTTAGTGATCTAAACCAGCTTGTAGATGATGTATACTCTTTCGGTTTATAAATCTGTGATGATTGTTTAAATATAAAAAAGATTCATCTTCTACATCTTTCTATCTTGATCATATTTTGATGTTTCGTGTCTTGTTCGAGGGCAGTGGATGTTGTTCGTCATCGATCCAGGGGTTTCGGGGACTTTCAGGCGTTTTCAGGAAACCGCGTGACAACTTGGTATCAGAGCATAACGACTCTCGGATACCTTTGAACGTGACTCTTAACCAAATAAGCTTAACATTTAGAGTATGGTTGCGCAACGGTGGTGGGATAAGACCAAATATAGGTTTGCTTTGGAAAAGGTCTTTGTATTCCGCGAGTATGGGATCGTGTGAACCACTCAAGTATAGTGGAAGTGAAGCCCTTCGTGTTATGTTAAAAAATGTACGGTCCAAGCAGTGCTGTAAAAGGGGAGTTTTGTGAAAGCTGCTACAATCCTCCAGGTTCCTATATGCATGGAAAAATGGTGAATCATCGGCACCAACTTAAATCCGATGTGGCGGATGTCAACGCCACTCATAACTAGAACTGACCTACTATATTGAACATGCACGACAAAAGATCATTGTTGTTGTGCTTTTGGGTCTCCTACGTTCCCAAAGTGAATCATGCTCAACATAAGGGGATCATGCGTTGTCAAGTATGCCAGTTGGTTTGTGACGGAGAGCATGCACGAGGACGTACATGAAATGGTGGTGGGAGAGTGTCACGGGCCAAATATTCGAAGGTCGTAATGCTGTGGGTTGTGCTTGAACACTTAGGTTAGTTGTTGGTCCTGGATTTTATCGGGGAACAGAGTCAATGTCAATGAAGAGGTGTGCGTGCCTAGTCGTGCAAACAACAAACACACCACTAGGCGCCGCTCTCCTGTTGAGAACATGGCAAGACGAAACTAGTAACCCACATAAAGAAGCGGGTTGGATTGGTTTGTCCCCGAGGACTTGGGGACGCCACACAGGGCTCGAAAACTAACCCCGTTACAACTAAAATCTACGATCCAAGCAGCACCGTAAAATGGGAGTTTTGTGAAAGCTGCTACAATCCTCCAAGTTCTCGTATGCCTGGAAAATTCGTGAATCATCGGCACCAACTTAAATCCGATGCGGCGGACGTCAGTGCCAGTAACGTACTATATTGAACATGCACGGCAAAATATCATTGTTGTTGTGCTTTCAGGTGTCCTATCCTCCCAAAGTGAATCAAGATCAACATAAGGGGATCATGCTTTATCAAGTATGAGAGCTGGTAGGGGACGGCGAGCATGCACGGCGACATGCATGAAATGGTGGTGGGAGAGTGTCACGGGCCAAATATTTGAAGGTCGCAATGCTGTGGGCTGTGATTGAATGCTTGGGTGATTGGCTAGTCCTAGACTTTATCGGGGATGGAATCAGTGTCAATGAAGAGATGTACGTGCCTAGTCGTGCAAACGGCGAACGCACCACTGGTCGAGAGCTGGCATCGCTCTCCTAATGAGTCCAAGGCAGGACGTTAGTGCCAGTAACGTACTATATTGAACATGCACGACAAAATATCATTGTTGTTGTGCTTTCAGGTGTCCTATCCTCCCAAAGTGAATCACGATCAACATAAGGGGATCATGCTTTATCAAGTATGAGAGCTCGTAGGGGACGACGAGCATGCACGGCGACATGCATGAAATGGTGGTGGGAGAGTGTCACGGGCCAAATATTTGAAGGTCGCAATGCTGTGGGCTGTGATTGAATGCTTGGATAATTGGCTAGTCCTAGACTTTATCGGGGATGGAATCAGTGTCAATGAAGAGATGTACGTGCCTAGTCGTGCAAACGGCGAACGCACCACTGGTCGAGAGCTGGCATCGCTCTCCTAATGAGTCCAAGGCAGGACGAAACAAGTGACCCACAAAAAGAAGCATGATGGACTGGCTTGTCCCTGTGGACTTGGGGACGCCACACGGGGATAAAAAACTAACCCCGTGACAATATGGAGACATTTAAAGGTATTTTTTTAATTATTGGGCAATAATTGTTATAGTTGAAACGACAGCATCTATTCGTCCAATCCCTAATAAAGTGTCCAAGTTTGTAACATTTGTAACATTCTATCACACCCTGCTAAAGCGGAAACACGAGGGTGTAACCAAAAAGGTTTTCGGAGCATATGATTAAACAAACACTTACATGATATAAATTTTAAATGCCATACATATCATTTTACAAACTCAATCACTATGATTCAAATACAATACTACACTATATGGCTACACATGAAACTCTTCCAAAGCTTGGTATCCTAGCATGCATGCAACTCAATCGTAGTCTCTTTGCTAGAATTTAATTACCTTAAAAACATGCTTCAAACCGCCAACATAATCTCGGTGAGTTCACGGGTTTACTGAAACAATTGTGAATTGGTTTTTTTTTTTAAAAGTTTACAAAAAATTGTACGCATAGTTATGTAATACTAATTCATCTAGTTACCGATTAGCTAAGTCACTAACTTAAATAAGTTATCAAGGGCCTATAACCAAACCAAGACGATCACAGTTTTCCCCCAAAATTAAGTAAATACAGTTAAATTGGAAATCTCAAGCACAACAATGGAATGGAGCGACTAATCAACAGTGAGGGTGTGAACCCAATATTCAAGAACTCCATGGCTAATCAGCTAATGATTATAGTAACGAGGACTTTCAATCTCACATCTCAATGTAAACTCAAACCCACGAATACATAAAGATCACATATTACATATACAACTAACGTACGTGTAAATGAAACTGTGCATGTTTTCCCACAAAATTATAAAATAGTAATTCTAGGCAAAAGATACAAATGTATAAGACACTAATGGTCTAATGATGTGTCTATATGGCAAGTTGTTCATCCGCCTTGTTAGACTTAATGAGACATTTATCCTTTAAGAAAAATCTTAAGCTAACGACCCATATGTGACTAATTATTCAGGTGGTTACCATTATATATATACATATATTTATACACACAATATATATATAATAACACATAGCATAATTTCACATAACATCAGCATCCTGTCCGAACCTTATTTAACAATTAAGTAATTATATTTATTTCTTAAAATAAATATACGTATTTTCAACACGACACATACTATCAAGAATCAAAACATATACTTATATCTTCATACACATAAACATACACGGCTACATATACATATAATCATTTTATAACCCAATTTATGTATCAAACCTTTGTTTTAGAAAACAATTTCAAAACACTTCATTAGGTGATTGGATCATGCACTTAACAACACTTGTACATCAAACAAGGAAGAGATGAAAAGGTTACCACTAGCAGAAGGCTAGGGAAGATGAATATAAATTTATGAAGGTTTTCCATTAGGTTTTGAGGTGCATGCTCCATCTTTTGCTCCTCGCCATCTATAAAACTTCATAACATATCGCTTCCAAGCTCGCATGTGTGATTTTGAGGAAATACGATGGAAATGGGTTAGGTGTTAGAGTCGTAGATTCTTGAGGAGGGAGAGCTTGGTTTTAGGGGCTTATGGTTCTCAAACGTTTCATGATGGTAAAGAAAATTGAAGTACAAGGAGGTAGCAAAGAGAATCACTGAATTCCTAGTTGTGTTGTTCCTTGTAAGATCATAACTAAAAGAGATAGCACATCAGCTCCGTTTCTAAGCAGACGTGTTTTATGAGCAGTTTGGTGGTCGAATACTCAATAGAATTGGGTGAAATTGGTGGGTATGATTTTAGGTTATGCAATGTTTAGCATACGATTTTGCCAAAACCAGGAATGAAGAACACAAAACAAAATGGAAGAAAAGTCATGATCTTTTGATCATGGATGAGAGCTCCAATTTTTTGAGAGGGGAGAGTGTTTTGATAATGGTTTCTGATCCAATGAAGCAAATGCATGTTAAATGAAAAGTCTTGCAAGTATCATGATGAAAATTCAATTTCCCATTGCATGCATTTAGTTCTGACAAGTTATAAGACATCAATACAAAGAGTAAAAGGTGGGTTGCCATACTTCAGCTAAAATGGACAGAAAATGAGGGCCACCATGTGTTGTTTTTGTCACCTAGTTGCTTGGAAGGTAGTTCTAGGTGTTTAGGATGTAATTAGGAGTGATTAGGCGTTAATTACTATGTTTTAAATTGCTTTAAGCCATTTAACTCAATTACTAAGCTAGACATTAAATAAACAATTTACACATAATACAATGTTAATTAGTGTGCAAGGATGTTACTTATTGATGTAATTAATAAGAAAACGCGAAAAACCGCGTAGGAACACACTAATTTATCAAGTTTTGGGTTTCCATTTTTTTTCACAAATACACATAATTTATTTTTTAGGATATTGAAACATATCTAATTATCAAAATTCACCAGTTTATCACCAACGTTCGTTTCGTATATTAATACCGCTACGCGATATGACAAAAATTATTATTTATCGAATGCAAACCTATGCATTTATATGGGTCATGCTAGACTGCTATAGACTAAATATAACCCTTATTAAGTCTACATGTTTGTAACTAATGCAAAGCATGATTTATTAGGCGTACGGTTTAACTTGATTAATTGTCGGGTCTCATACATTAAACTCTTGATTTTTCTTTATCAAATTTTCCCTTACCCTCCAAACAAGGAAACCTTCTACTGATTTTAATTTAAAATTTGGTTGTTCTCATGCTTAGAAGTGCAAGCTGGTCAAAAAAGTCAAAATCTTCTTGGTTTATTGAATCCAAGGCCCTGTGGTCATTGATCATTAATGCAAAGTTTGGTTTTCAACCAATGATTAGTTAGATTTTGAGTTAAAACTAGTGGTTATGATGTGCACAAAACATAACATATAAATTAAATCAAACAAGACATAAAACCAACCCATTTTCAGTACTAATGTTGGAAAAAACACGTTTCTTTGTTCTTTTTCAATTTACAGGACCAAAAGAGCTTAACAGAACAAAAGAAAAGCAAATTGGTGGTTAAAACCAACACAAAATACAAGAAGAAGGAATAACGTGACATGTTCGGCCCCTCTCCGGCATCCCAAAAACAAAAAGAAGAGAAACAGAAGCTCACCACGGGGCCGTGTCCACCCATACATGGGTCGTGGTCAACTATAGATCCTTCTTCGCAAAATCTTTATAGTACAACAGTACTCTAACCACAGGGTCGTGTCCAGGAGACACGGGGTTGTGTGGGGCGCTCTGCTGACAGTTGTTATATAATGAAGGAAGGTAATTGAAGGGGCCATGGGCCGTGCCCAGAGGACATGGAGCCGTGGTCGGGGCTCTATTTTGAATATAAATAGGGGTGCTAGGTTCTCTTCAAAGGCATCCCTTGGCAAACCACTTCTCTCTCACTTTGCCACCACTCCACCACTACAACACCAACACCCACCACCATCATCCATCTTTCATCTTTATAGTGTGTAGTAGTCTCGAGATCTAAGATTGATCGTAAGAGTTCTTGTCAATCAAATGCCATGCTTGTCTAATCTCTTACATCACTTGGTAAAGACAAATCTTTTATGTATTACTTTAGAATTTTAATCTTTAGGCTACTTTTTAATTGGGTATGTATTAATGACTTTAATAACCAGTTTCTTATGTTCAAAAGTGAATTTTCCTAACCATTTCTTCATGATGTCATTGATTTGCTCCTTCGTGTCTTTACGGTCTATATAAAGCGCGTTAATTAATTGGAAGGGGTTAGAATGGTGGTTTGGTGAAGTTCTTGTCTCGTTCAGTGTTTAGATCCTGCGAGGACTTAGTTCAAGTTTACTAGGACCTCCTTCAATGCCCTATGGTATTGGATGGCAGGGGCGCGAATAGCTTGAACCCCTCATATGTAAATTACAATTGAAACATCAAACCGGCCTCTTGGGATTGTATCCCTGCTAACTCAAACCACTTGGCCAAGGGTAACGTCACCTTCAAAAGAGGGGCCTACTACTATAACTATGACAATCTCTTAAAAAGTCCCATAGTGTGATAATCATTAAATGATACATAAAAGAGGAATTGGAACCAAGTGATTCTATCATGTCTTTTTGTATTTATTTTTTGTTTATCTTTTCTATTTTTATGTTTATTTTTTATCTTTCAAAACTTTTACAAAAAAATTGTATCGATTAGACGTTAAGCTAAACCGGTAGTAAAAGCTCTTATGTCCTTGGATGACTCGGTATCTTACCAACACTATACTACGCTCATGATGGGTGCACTTCCCCTAGTGTGTGCTTAGTGTTAGTATAATATTGTGTTTTATAAATTTAAAACTTGACTAATGCGTAAAACAGACTTAAAATATCAACAAAAATCATAACACGCTTGACACGCACCAAGTTTTCTGGCACCGTTGCCGGGGACACAAGGATTTTATGAAGGTTGAAAATCGACGGTCTAATTATTTTTAACCTTTTTCTGTTTGTATTTGGACTTTTTTTCTATTTTCAGCAAAGATCTACGCAATCTGCAAGCTGCAGCGCGGGCAGTGCTCGGTCAACACAGGACCGTCTCCAGCTTTCTTACTGGCAATTATTGTTTTCTGAGTTACAGAGGAGTTAACATGGGGCCATGGAGATGCACCACGGGGCCGTGTCCAACTCCCCAGTAACTGGGATCCTGAAAACATAAATCGTAAACCTCAAGGGAGGCCGTGGTCACTGACCACAGGGCTGTGATAAGCTATCTGACCAACAAAACTTTTTGTTTGTATCACATAACTCAAAACTCAATCTGTGACATTTGTGGTGATCCGATCGTGTATCAATTCTAGACGAATTATCAATCAATGAAATTTTTGTGTTTTATTTATTAGATTTGTATTTTTATCATGACAATTGCATGTATTCGATTCTTGCATGATTCCGAACTCTTAAACGACTTCTAGAAGTGAAATCGCAAACTATTACGCAAACGTAATCAGTTTAACGCGACGTACACTCTGGAACACCGACATAAGCTAAACATACCCTAAATACCCTTTACATAACTTAGAAATAAGTTTTGAAGGCTTCAGTATTGCAAAAACATGCTTATTTAACTTCAAGGGCTATTTTGCATATTCTTCGAAACTATGCCAAATCACGTATTTCCTACTCTGGAACATATACTCACATCCAAAAAAATTTGTGTAATCATTAAAATCTAGTTTTTAGTGATTGGAATGCAAAATTATCAATCGTTACGCGTTTATGGTCATTTGCGCGTTCGTTACGATTTTCATCGTAATTAACCGAAAAACTGCAACCGTACGACCAAACGAACCAACATCCAAAAAGTTTCCGAGCATTTTTCAAGTTCCCTATGCTTTATCTTTCTTATAAAGCTTAAAAATGGGGTTAACGAGTGTTAAAAGTGCCAAAACGCGTCGAAAAACAAGTTTTAGGCTGCAGGGGCCTGTTCTGCAAATTCTGAAACTTAGGAATCCAAGGCGCCACACGAGAGACCCCCCAAGATCTCCCGCGACACGCGGGGGATGCCCAGTGGCAGCAGCTACCTGGCAGCTTCTTGTTCATTTGACTTGACACCTATAACTCGTTTTTGTCACACTTATCCTGGTTGTAACACCTCACTAAACACTTGTAATGATCCTATAACATCTCCTTACACTTGGCATGATCCTAAAGCTCTCCAACAACTATAAATACCCTTGATCTTCAAACAAATTCCTTGCTCATTTCCACCTTTCTTCTCTCTAAACTCTAAGTGGAGTTGCTACCTTATTAGGAGGCCTCCCATCTGAGTTTTTCTAATTAATCTTGGCTTCCTTGAGTGCAAGTAAGTGCTCTAACCAAGCCTTGTTCATTCTTTTAGCTTATTATAAGCTAAAAGTCAAACAGTTTGACTTACTGTTTGACTTTCAGCTTTGACCATTAATTGGTCAAAGCAAAGTCCAATTGGACTTTGCAACGTGATCGTAATCACGATGGTTATGATCCTTAGCGATCATGCCTACTGATTACCACGTTTCCTAGTCGAAGTGACGAGTCAAAGTTTCGGTCAATAATGCGCAAATGCGCATTATACGATGGAACTTCTTTCGGGTATCAAAATCCTTTGTTTTGATACCAAATCAGTTTTATAAACCTTGTTAGACATGTTTAACATGTTAACTCCTCACTTTTAGTTTAGTGCTTATTTAGGGTCGTAAGTCGAGCGGTCTTGACCACCGCTTTGACTTTCGGATCCGACCTGTTTGGTCGATCTTAGGATCCGACCAAACACATATATTTGAGGTTATACCTTATGGTCTCGTCGTTTGGTTAGTGTTATGTTAAGTCGTCTATTATGCCCTATAAATGACCAAAATGCCCTTTTTGCGCATAAATCAACTTTAAGCACATGTGACCAATGTTTTGACATATAAACCGATATTGCAACTATATTAAACTTAATTCGGCATATTAGACTTATCATAACACATATCTAACCATCCGAACACGTTTTTACATAAATGATCCGTTAAAGTAGCATAAAACTACCTTAACGAGTCATAACGGGTCAAAAGCACTTAGGACTCTTTCCAAATTAGAATGTTAACTTTGTTAAACCATTTCATATGAGTCCCAACACTCATTTGGTTTACAAGACCTCATTCTATTCTATCCGCCGATTAAAGTCCCGACATTTACATAGTTATCCAATTTTAGGACACGTTTGATTTCTCGGACTTTTGAGCTTGTTTGATCTTTTATTCAAGGTTACTTTGCAATCCCAAGTGAGTACATAGACCCCTCGTTTTACATACTTTGTGGTGACTATGTGAGTATGTAGCTCCCCTCTTTTATGATTTTCAAATATTTTGGGGTGATTTGTGCTAAATTGTTTTCAAGTTTCAAATTACAAATGCTATGGTTTATATAAACACGACGATTTCAATAATGTGAACGAACTTGTTGGTGCATTATATACATGACACGAATGACATTCATTAGCTTTGGCCAAGCCGACCAGTAGTAAGTTATGGTACCATAGGACTGACAATCCCGTTACCAAGTTTCCCGGTGTTTGTGGGGAAGTTTGGGGAACGATCGAAACTGTTTACTTTAACATACCCTTTGGTGGTATAGATGAGTCAACACAGGTTTGAATGTATTCACCAAAACAACCAAAAGTTTCACCATTAAAACAAGGACGATTTGTTTACACGGACGATGAACAATTGGTTTATGACACGAACAATGGATGATTGGTTTATGACACGGACAATGAATGATTGGTTTATGGTAAGTGATTTAGATAACGAAACATGTGTAATGTGATAAAAGCATGGTGGATACACCGCTGGTACTTCCTATGTATAAGTGCCTTTATCATATTACATTCGTGCCGTTATTTGCATCACTTGGAACAATAGTTTTCAAACAATGACACGCAACGAATTTCAATTAAAGATATAAACCATAAAAAGTTTCTTCAAGACGATTTACTACTCGAATTTACAAAACAAATGTTTTGGTCAAGATTCATGGCTACAAGTCTTTTATAAACTATAACTAACTTGTTTTAGTTGGTTAGTTATCATTGCAATACCAAATACTTTTGGTAACAAGGTTTTTAAATTAACGATAGTCTGATGAGGTATTGCAATACATATTCAAAGCCATGAATTTGACACACTCGCAAAACCTATGTACTCGCCGGCATATTTTTGCTGACTCGTTTTCACATATGTTTCAGGAAACCAAGTTTGATGTCGATGCATGCTCACGTAGGATTGGACGTGGACTTAGTGCCTTAAAATATGAAAGACACTAGTTTAATTAGTTTATTTTAAACTTCAAGATAATGTAACTATGTAATTTCAATATCCAATAAAACATAACTTTAATTACCATGTGTTGTTGTAACAATCTGTTAACGTGACTCCCCGACGTTTCTGCCGTGGTTTGTTGTTTTTACGCGGTCAGGGTGTTACACAATCGCAGGGCCTAAAACCTCTACACGATACATGAGCTCCAGTTCCGACAAAGATATAAAAGAACCTCTAGACGAACTCAAGCGCTTTCTAAGAAAAAGACTAAAAGCCAAAAATCAAGAGAAAGCTTCAGGGCGACAAACCTCAATGGCGGATCAACGTACTCTAATGGACTATCTACGGCCTACGGTCGGTAATCTTGGAGCCGCCATCAACCCACCGAACGTCGACGCTAACAAGTTCGAGCTTTAGTTGAACTTAATACAAATGCTCCAAAATTCCGCCACATTCGACGGCCTACCTGATGAAGATCCCCATTTACATATTACCAACTTTTTGGAAATATGTGACACTTTTTGGATTAACAAAGTGTCACACCCCGACCGCGTAAAACAACAAACCCCGGCGGAAACGTTGGGGAGTGTCGTAACAGAAGTATTGTTTCAACAACCATGGTAATTAAAGTTTTGTATTATTACATTAAGTTTAATTACATCGTCTGGAATTCAAAGGTAACATAACATAAATCTATTTGTCTTGCTTGATTTTAAGTCACTAAAGCCCAAGTCCGCCTAAGTGTAGCATGAATCAACCTCAAACATTAGCTCCTGAAACACATGTGAAAATAAGTACGTCAGCATAAAAATGCTGTGAGATACATAGGTTTTGTTGATGAGGATTCATGACTTGAAGTTAAAATAATAGTTTGACGAAAAGTAGTCATGAACCTTATAAAATGTTTTCTTTTATAAAATCATATGAAAACCAAACGATATAAAAGAATGATGTATGGTTAAATAATTAACCGGATGAAAAAGAATTGTATAAAATATACCATTTGTAAAACAATGTCTTGTGAAAAATATATGTTATTTGTACCAAATGTGTCATGTCTTTGTCTTTGTGGAAGTGGCTTAAATAACGCTACGATATGTAATATCATGAAAGCACTTATATATAGGAAGTACCAGTGGCGTATCCACCATCCTTTTATCATATTACACACATCTCGTTATTTAAATCACTTACCAAATAACCACCAAAATGTCTTGTCTAACAAATGTCAAATGACATGTGTAAACAATGTAATGTGTCACAATGTTAGGTATAAACCATGTCTTGTATAACAAGTGTCTTGTACAAAACAATGTCTTGAATACAAAGTTTAAATCAAAAGTCATGTTTTGCAAAACCAATGCTTTGATTGATATGAACATTTATGTAGTTATGTTTATCGTATACATTCAGATTCTGTCATTCCCTACTTCCAAACAAACCTAGGAAGCGGGGAACGGGATTTGTCAAGTCCTATGGTACCATTACATAATACCGAGTGGCGTGATCAATGTTAATGAATGTATTATGTCCCGTTAAACAAACCAAATGCCATAGTCAATGTAAGCAATGTCATGAAAAATGTCTTTAAATCATGTACTAAGTATGCTAAGTCAACAAACGAAGTAAAATGTCCATAAAATCGATGTGCTAGCATGCTCAGTCAACATAGATAGCAAAATGTAATGTAAATCAATGTGCTCATATGCTAAGTCAACATATGCTGCAAAAGATGTCTTTGAAATCAATGTGCTAGCATGCTCGGTCAACATACATATCAAAACATAATTGAAATCATGTACTATATATGTACTAGATGAACATAGCAAATATATGTCATTAAAGCGTGAAAACATGAAAGTATCGAGTAGGCACATGTGCTTCACCCCAAGATATTTGAAAAATATAAAAAGAGGGGTCTATGTACTCACTTGGGGTTGCAAAAGTATCCTTGTTCAAGAAGAATAATAGAGCTCAGGAGTACGAGGAATCAAGTGGTTCTTAAGATCAGATAATTATGTTAATAAGTCGGGACTTTAATCGGCGGATTGGATAGAATGATGTCTTATAAATCAAATGAGTGTTGGAACTCATATGGTATGATTTAATGAATTCAACATTCTAATTTGGAAGGGATCCTATGTGACATCTGAACCTCGTCAAGCATCAAGCAATACCGAACAATTCCGAATCTAATGAAATCTTGTGTTTCATTCCTGAGAATTGTGTAATTACATGTGACATTTATACATTTTAGTCCATGTACAATTTCAACTCCTCTAGGCTTTTCTAGAGATTATACATACGCAAAACGAAACCAATTTAATACAACGTATGTTCCGGAATAGTTACGTAAGCTAAACATACCTTAAATAACCTTTGCATAACTTAGAAATAAGTTTTGAAGGGTTTGGTATGTCAAAAACAAGTTTATTCGATCACAGGGACTATTTACAACAAACTGCGAAAGTCTGCCGATTCTCGCAGCGACGTATGCTCTGGAACAAGGTCACAAGCTTAACATACCTAAAATACCCTTTACATATCTTAGAAATAAGTTTTGAGGGCTTCGGTATGGCAAAAACAAACTTTTGTAACTTCAGGGGCTATTTTGCAAATTCTGTGAAACTATGGGAACATATTCGGACATACAAAAAATTTTGTAATCATTAAAAATATCATATTTTAGTGATTGGGATGCAAAAATATCATTCGTTACGCATTTACGGTCATACACGCGTTCGTTACGCGTTTCGTCGTAATTAACCGAAAACCGCAACCGTACGACCAAACCAACCAACCTATGGAACATTTTTGGACATATTTCAAGTTCCCTATACTTTATTCTCCTTATAAAGCTTTGAAATGAGGTTAACGGGTGTTAAAAGTGCCAAAACGTGTCAAAAAAAAGTTCAGGGGCCTGTTTTGCCAATTTTTGAAGTTTCTGCCAGCTAAAGGACTTACGGACCGTAAGCCCAAAGCCCTTACGGTCCATAAGGGGTGGCCAACTCACCAGAAATGTGGCAGTAGCTGAATAACTTCATTTTTGACTCACCAAACAAACTTGCCACCCTTGTTTCTACATTTGACATGTAAGGGGACACTAATCCAACTCTATGGTGACTCATGGACACATGTCTTGCTCCTAGATCATCAAGAATTCTATAAGTACCCATGTGTTCTTCAATTTTGAAACTTTTAATCACTCATTTCTGCTATCAACAGAAGTTGCAACACCTTGATGATCAATCTCTGAGTTTTCTTGACATGCCTTTGGTGTTGTAAGTGTTCTCTATCATGCTTTGTTCAATTCATGTAGTTTAATTGGAGTAAAAGTCAGAAAGTTTTACTTTTGTTTGACTTCGAGAATTGATCATGAAATGGTCAACTTAAAATCTAATTGAACCTTGTGTTATGATGGTAAAGATGATGGTTATGATCCTTAGTGATCGTACCTACTGATTTCCATCTTTTCTAGTCATTTTGACAAGACAAAATTTCGGTCAAAATACGATAAATGCGCATCTCATGACGGAATCAGTCTCGGGTATCAAAACAGTTTGTTTTGATGCCAAAACTCTTTTATAAACTTAATTAGACATGCCAAAACATGTCTAAATCGTCACTCTCATTTTAGTGCTTGTTTAGAGTCGTAAGTTGAACGGTTTGACCATTGCTTTGACTTTCAAATCTGACCCATTTGTTGGATCTTCAGACCCGAACAAATACATATTTGTGACCATAAATATAAAGAGAATAACCCTCTAAGGTTATACCTAATGGTCATGTCATTCGGATAGTGTTATGATAATTAGTTATTATGTTCTTCAATAATGACCAAAATGCCTTTTTTGCAAATAAATCAACTTTAAATATCTGGAACATAAATTTTGACAAGTATTCTGATCAAATAACATTTTCAAACATATTTAGGCATTAAAGACTTATCATAACACATATCTTACCATCCAAATGCGTAGTTATGCAAATGACGCGTTAAAGTGGCTTAAACTACCTTAACGGGTCATTACAGGTCAAAAGCACACAAAAATCTTTCCAACTCAGAATGTTAACTTATTAAACCATGTCATATGAGTTCCAATACTCACTTGGTATATCAGGTATCATTCTATCCAAATCCTCCAAATTCAAGTTTTCAATGTTTACATTTTTATCCATTTTTAGGACACACACTTGATTCCTTGATCTTCGGACGTTGATCATACACTTGTACAAGGCTTATCCGCAAATCCCAGGCGAGTACATCGCTCCCCTCTTTTATGTTTACAAATGTTTGGGGTGATTCATATGTGCTAATTGTTTTCAAGTTTTCAAAGTACAAATACTATGGTTTATATAACAATATGGTTTCAATAATGTGATACAACTTGTTGGTGCATTATCCAAGATACGAATGACATTCATTAACATTGTTATTGCGCCCAGTAGTAAGTTATGGTACCATAGGATTGACAATCCCGTTACTAGGCTATTCACTGGATTTGGTGGGTAGTTTGGGGAACGACAGAAACTGTTTATGAGTAACAAATCATTTGTTGATTTGTTAGTCTTGTTAAAGAGATCTTTTAGGATCTATTAAAGATACCCTTGGGGTATAGTCGAGTCAACAAAGGTTTGAATGTACTCATTAAGAACGACCAAAAGTTTTCACAATTATAACAAGGAACGATTGGTTTATAACAAGAAACAAAGAACGATGAACAATGAACAATGAACGATGAACGATGAACAAATGGTTTATTACGAGGAACGATGAACGACGAACAAATGATTTCAAACAATGTCACACATCGATTTTCGATTAAATATATAAAACATACAAGTTATTTCAAGACTATTTACAAGTTGAATTTACAAAACAAATGTTTTCGAGTCGTGGTTCATGGCTACTAGATTTTATAACTTTTAGCAATTTGTTTTAGTTGAATAACTATTGCAATATCAAATGCTTTCAAAACAAGGTTTCACTTACGACTCTAGTAGTCGGGTTATTTATATTGAAATATATACAAAGCCATGGACTTGACATGTTCACAAAACCTATGTACTCGCCGGCATATTTTGCTGACTCGTTTTCACATATGTTTCAGGGAAAGATGCTAGATGATACTGATGTGTGCTCATGTAGGATCTGTCACACCCTCAAAATCCACATGCGGGGTTTTACCGCGAGACGCGTGACAAACCAGGATCCAAGACACTAGCCATACAGAATGACTCTATATGTGAAAATACGTTTAAACAAGTTCAACCATGCAGCTTAAGAAATGCGGAAGCGTAAGTAAATGTAAATAAAATGTGCGCCAAAACAAACGCCCAAACCGAAATACTCAAAAGTAATGATGCAAATTGTTCAAGAAAATAGTTTCATGCTTCTGCCGTGCTCCTACATGAATATGATTCCTTAATGACCTTAGAAAACATGCAAAGGAAATCAAGTGTCAACAAATAATGATGAGTGAGTTTATAGGTTTTAGTTCACAAGATTAATCATAAGTTTTTTTTCCTACTGGTTCAACCCCGAACCAGTGTCTCATAAGTTTCCTTAATCCAACCCTAATCAGATTAATGTTATGTAATTTAGCAGTTTAGGTTATATGTTTAGGTAGCTAGCCTAGGTCATGTCAACAAAGTGTTCGATCCGAAGCTGACGTTGCAGCCCCTGTTGTGCCAGGCCTATCACCAACCATGGCTAGAAAGTTAGGCAAATTCTACACTCGTGACCATTGACGTTCGGTCTAACTGGCGCGACCAGTTCGAGTGGGGCTTGTCGGGCCCAGTAGTACTACTAACAATTTCCTCGCTATAATCCAATACTAACGGCATCGTAATTTTTAAGGGGACTAATATGTGATATATGCTTCTTTGTGACCATAACCGTATAACATAACTCTAAATAGAAAGGCGTTACTGTACCGTGATGCATACAACCTATACGTCACTGTAACATGTACAAGTTTTAAGTAGAAAGACGTTACTGTACCGTAATATAATCAACCCATATATCACTTAACGTGTTCATGTTTTCTCCCCATGTGTTTTGTAAACGTTTAAGAAATAGGGGCCGTGAACTCACCTTAAGTTGCTCTGTTAGACTTTTAACTGGTATTAGAGTCGAAGTGGCTCATTCACGTCCTATTATGATTACCACTTAATTTATTAGCGTGTTCAAGAAATACACATAAATCGTTGCATTTAACTTAACACGTTCAGGCACTTTTACGTTGACGATTCCTACGAATCGCGTGTATATACATACACATAGATAACACACAGAAATTTCAAATAAAGTCTAACTTGATTATAACTGGCTCATTCATTCACAAGTAGCACATACAACATTTAAACACACATATATGCAACTTATCATGACTTAACTTATACACCCAAAACTAAACTATTTTCGGGAATTTTTATAAAATAGTTCCCACGTTCCAAAAATTCCCATTTTTTACAGAATATGTAAAATACTCTTTAAAGCTTTGTGTAAAATGTTTAGGTCCTAACTCGTTATCAATAATTTACAAAAAATATTTACCGGGCTGCAGTCAGATTCGTCACTTTCTGACTGCAGTCCACAAGAACAATTATTTAAAAATTGTCGTTTATCGGATTGACAAAATTCTAGTGGGAGATTTTCAGAAACTCTCGTCTCTAGTTACTGTAAAAATTTCGTGACCTAACACTACACAGATTATGAGATATGATTCGACAAACAACATGCAAATTCTGTAGAAAATACGCAGCTTCAGCTGCTGCACGAAATAATTGTTTTAAAATAGCAAACGACTTCAGAAAAATGTGAATCCGGCGCCATTTGAAGCATTTTTCAAAAATACACGTTTTAGGTTTCAGAAAATCTACTTTTTGATAAATAACGCTCAGTTTACAGCCAACTTAAGTTGGCTGTAAATGTCAATCAGCTTTCTGTTTTCGACTTTATTGTATAAGAACATGTTTAAACGACCATGACGCTTTGTTGTATCGGTTTATAGCAGGTTATCGTATCAGATATCATCTAATATATCAGTATTCACACAAACCCTAAGTAGATAACACCCTAACATCATCCCAAACGTAGCCAACTATAATGTATTCATGCATGTCATTCTACTAATCAAGTTAAACATTAACATGAACAAGATCATCATGAAACACCACAAACACAGCCATGTATACACCGATTTCAAGTCTACCCATTAATAACATAATCATCAAGTTTCACAAGTAAACACAACCATAATCATATGAGTAGCAAGTTCAACCGAAACCAACACTTAAACATATATACCTTAAATCGGAGAATGAGATGAGAGCTAGATAGAGAGAGTAGCGACCGAGATGAGAGGGGGGAGCTGTCGTGATTCTGCAGGGGGGGTGCTACCGTCGAACTCCCAAGGGGGTGTTTAGGGCTTCTCCTTTGGTTCTTGTTTCATGCATACGTATAATATAAAAACAAGGGGGTGGGGCGGTTTTTGGTTGGGCCGATTTTTTTACAAAGAGTGAGGTGGGGTTTTGTTTGGGCTGTAAGGGGTTGGGCCGCAAGGGTGTGGGTGGCGGGTTGGGCTTCTCTTGCACCGCAAGGGTGAGTGTCGGGTTGGGTTGCAAGTTGTGTTCACGCGAAAGCGAGACGGTGTAGGCTCGGGTTCGAGTTTATTATAACTCGTTAAATAATTGCGACGTTTATTATGTATACACGTATCGTTCAATATTCGCGACGCTATTTAATTATTCTTATATATAATTAAAAGGTAGAATAAATAAGATGGAGTCGAATAAATACAGGGAATTGAATCAGAATAATACCTGATTTTCTGAGATGTCACAGGATCAGACTTGGACCTAGTGCCTTAATAACAAGAAAGACAATAATGATGCTTGTTTGTTTGTTTAAGGTGTTTAGAACGTCTCAAGACAATCATGATAATATAACCTTTGTTTAATGATAAAATAAAACAAAACTTCGAATGCCATGTGTTGTTGAAACAATCTGTTAACGTGACTCTCCAAGTGTTTCCGTCGCGTGTTGTTTTACGCGATTTGGGGTGTTACAGGTTGGTATCAGAGTACTGGTCATAGGGAATTAGGTTATTAGTAATGCTTTGACCTAGACTATAACCTTCCTAGGACCCAACGAAAGTTTACTTGTGTTTAGATTCTTAAAACATTACCATCACCTATCCTTAGGTGATTATAAAAAACAAAGCATATCACATCCTTTGAAAGTCAACACTTTTCTAAAATCTCACAAGAAATCATCTATCCTTAGATGGTTTGTCCTTGGGCTTATTACCTTCAAAATTTTCAAACTATCGTCAAAGTTTGGGTTTTAATAATGTGAACACATGCAATCTGGAACGGTGGGTGCCTGTACCCCGAGTTTTCTGTCTAAGGCTAGAGAGTTCGTACAAATCCACTTAATCGGACCAGTCACTTTTACCTGGGAACTCTTGGGGTGAGTGTTCACTTATAGGCTAAAGCATGTCTTCGCGATACATTATACGACCCATTTACTTTGATCAGTCACCGTGCGTCATTTGTGTGTTTTGAGAAACAAACAAGTGATCACCATCCATATGTTTCTTCAATATATTGATGCTTCTATTGATTATCTTCCGAATGTCAATCTCATATATATTCTTTCATGTTTCTTTTCTAGAATGCCTCCTCGACGTGATACAACTCAAAATGCCAAAATGGTTGCACTTATCGCTCAGCAGATGGCTGCAATCCTCCCGAACCTAGTGACTCAATTAAATCAAGCAAACAACAATAACAACAATGCACTAGCTCCGTGCAGCTACAAACAATTATGTTCTGCTAAACCACTTCAGTTCACTGGGTTAAGGGAACTACGGGAGTTCTTCAAAGGTTTGAGTGTCTCGAAAGCATGTTCGTTTTGTTTAATATCCAAATGACAAAAAGTTGAGTTTGCATCGAGTGTATTCAAGAAAAGAGCTCGTACGTGGTGGACTGGTATAATGAGAGATAGGAGTGCCAATGTGCCATTGACACAAACTTGGGGAGAGCTTCGAGCTTTGATGATGAAGGAATTTTGTCCTCGTCATGAACAAAGGGCACTTTAGAATTAGTTCCACGATTTTAAGAAAGATAGTGGAGAACACCGAGCTTACACCGACCGGTATGAGGAGTTAAGTTTGTTGTGTCCTACGATGGTTACGCCCTTGGATAAAGTGATTGAAAAGTACATTGATGGCCTGCCTGACCCCGTTCAGGATATTGTTACTGGGAGCAACCCTACCATAGTTCGACAGGCTATCGAACTATCTGCTACCCTGACTGAGTCCCAAATCAAAAAGGGTAAACTTTTCCGCAAAGGAGACAAGAAACCATCTGACAAAACTACCTATGAAAAACAAAAAGAAAACAAGACTTAATCCTCTAAGAAGTCAATGGATCGCAAGGCTTCACAAAATTTCGCTGTAGTTGCTCAGAGCAATCAAGCTGCCCCCAATCAACCAGCACAACCCCTTACGAGGAAACCTTATGCTGGTACAACACCCATATGCAACAGGTGCAATGCTCATCATCAGGCTCACCTACAATGATGTCAATGCACTTCGTGTGGGCGACTTGGTCATTTGGCAAATGTCTGTCGATCAGCTCGAGCTAACTTTCCACCAGGTTCTTGCTACAACTGTGGCGAGATGGGTCATTTTAAAAACAACTGCCCGAGACTTGTAAATGCAAATCCCGCTCGTGGATGAACATATTAACAAGAGTCAAGCCAACAATGATGCAACTATGAACAATTAAGTTTTTATCTGTTTCTCTTTTGTTTACCAAGAACCTTGAAAACACTTTGATTGTCTATAAATAAATTTGGCTGATTCCATTTTATTTACAAATGCGATTATATATGTGTATTCCTCCCCTACAATACCAATACCAATAACATGATTCCTTGCGAATCAAACAACTCTTGTAGTTTCTTTTATCTTGCGATCGCCCGCGATCTCCACAAAAATCCTAAGTACCTGTTTCTTTTAAGAAACAATGTACATGGTACAAGTTACAACTCTTAACGAATACTCAAAGTATCACTTTAAATACTTGACTGGATACCTAAGGATACTTCCATGAGTCCTTAAATGGTCTTATGCAATATGTTTATACCACAACCCTCTGATTTTTCATAACACTTTGTATGGTACATAATTTCAAAAACATTATACTGATTTCAAAATTTCATGATTTCAAATATATTTCATAAGATTCTAAAAGCTATTTAACATAGCATTTTTACTTAAATACGAAGTGCATGATTTCAAAATACGTACATTAATTCAAGGATGTTTCATGTGGTTTCAAATCAATTTAACAAAGGTATATTTACCTAATATATCTAGTGCATGATTTCAAAAACATTACACATATGATTTCAAAAACATTAAGCATGTTTTAAAAAAAAAAATTCATGCATGATTTTCAAAGACACTTTTTGCGACATATGTTGACTAAGCATATGCGCACATTGATTTTCATTACATTTTTGCTATGTATGTTGTCTAAGCATGCTAGCACATTGATTTCATGGACATTCCTACTTCGTATGTCTTTCAGGGCCTAGTTAAATAAGTCTTTCAGGGCTTAGTTAAAGAGGTCTTTCAGGGCCTAGTTAAAGAAGTCTTTCAGGGCTTAGTAAAGAGGTCTTTCAGGGCGTAGTTAAAGAAGTCTTTCAGGGCTTAGTTAAAGAGGTCTTTTAGGGCCTAGTTAAAGAGATTGCTCGTCAATCTAGTTAAAGATATTATGTGTTGATCTAGTTGAAGAGATTCTCCGTCAATCTAGTTAAAGAGATCATGTGAAGATCTAGTTAAAGAGACTCTTTGGTGGTCTATTTAAAGAGATCTTGCATTGATCTAATTAAAGAGATCCCGATGTCGTCTAGACAAGTCATTCCATGTTTACTCATATGATTTTTCCCCTGCACATCACAAAATAAACTATGCGGACTATGCAACAAATTGAGTAATTATGGATGCATACATAATTATAACATCCCTTGCATAGAAAACCATAGCAAGTTTTGTCATGTGTGAGAACCTATAGTAATAAGAATAACAAAACGTGAACAATGTAATAAGGGCATGGTGGATACGCTGCTGGTACTTCCTATATATAAGTGTTCCTTATTACATTGCAAGCGTGGCGTTATTTAAGTTACTAGAAGCTCTGGACCTTGACCAATGTTGTTCTATCATACACTCTCTGACTCCAATTTCAAGCACACACAAGTTTCCTATACTAGTCTTCATGGGAAACCTTTATAAACATTCTTCCATTCATTATTCAAAATCCGACTCCTTTCTTTCAAGTCCACGCTCTTTTATGGTATGCTGCGATAAAAAGATACCACTATGACATTTACAAGAATCTTTCCTGAGGCTCAGTACAATCAAAGGTGTCATGCACCTACCTATTAGAATGAGGTTAAGATTTTCGAATCTCAACTCATCACCATGGACAACAAACGAGTACAATAAACAAAGTTGGCTGGAATCCAAACTTTTTCTAGAGATTTTTCTCCAGGAACGAAGAATCACTTGAAGCGATACCCTGTTTCCTCTAAATTAAATTCCGGGATGAAATTTCCTAAAGTAGGGGAGACTGTGACATCTGAGCCTCGTCAAGCATCAAACAATACCAAACAATTCCGAATCTAATGAAATCTTGTGTTTCATTCCTGAGAATTGTGTAATTACATGTGACATTTATACATTTTAGTCCATGTACAATTTCAACTCCTCTAGGCTTTTCTGGAGATTATACATAAGCTATTACGCAAAACGAAACCAATTTAATACAACGTATGTTCCGGAATAGTTACGTAATCTAAACATACCTTAAATAACCTTTGCATAACTTAGAAATAAGTATTGAAAGGTTTGGTAAGTCAAAAACAAGTTTATTCGATCACATGGATTATTTACGACAAACTGCAAATGTCTGCCGATTCTCGCAGCGACGTACGCTCCGAAACAAGTTCACAAGCTTAACATACCCAAAATAACCTTTACATAGCTTAGAAATAAGTTTTGAGGGCTTCGGTATGGCAAAAACACACTTTTGTAACTTTAGGAGCTATTTTGCAAATTATGCGAAACTATGCCTTTTTGCATATAACACCATCCGGAACATATTCGGACATCCAAAAAAAATTTGTAATCATTAAAAATATCATATTTTAGTGATTGGGATGCAAAAATGTCATTCACTACGCATTTACGATCATACGCGCGTTCGTTACACGTTTCGTCGTAATTAACCGAAAACCGCAACCGTACGACCAAACGAACCGACCTCTAGAACAGTTTTGAACATATTTCAAGTTCCATATACTTTATTTCCTTATAAAGCTTTGAAATGAGGTTAACGGGTGTTATAAGTGCAAAAACGTGTCAAAAACAAGTTCAGGGGCTTGTTTTGCTAATTTTTGAAAGTTTCTGCCAGCTAAAGGCCCAGCTCACTAGAAATGTGGCAGCAGCTGAATAACTTCATTTTTGACTCACCAAACGAACTTGCCACCCTTGTTTCTGCATTTGATATGTAAGGGGACACTAATCCAACTCTATGGTGACTCATGGACACTTGTGTTGCTCCTAGATCACCAACAATTCTATAAAGACCCATGTGTTCTTCAATTTTGAAACTTTTGATAACTCATTTATGCTATCAACTGAAGTTGCAACACCTTGATGATCAATCTCTGAGTTTTCTTGACATGCCTTTGGTGCTGTAAGTGTTCTCCATCATGCTTTGTTCAATTCATGTAGTTTAATTGGAGTAAAAGTCACAAAGTTTGACTTTTGTTTAACTTCCAGAATTGATCATGAAATGATCAACCTAAAATTTAATTGAACCTTGTATTATGATGGTAAACATGATGGTTATGATCCTTAGTGATCATACCTACTGATTTCCATCTTTTCTAGTCATTTTGACAGGTCAAAGTTTCGGTCAAAATACAATAAATGCGCATTTCATGACGTAATCGGTCTCGGGTATCAAAACAGTTTGTTTTGATGCCAAAACTCTTTTATAAACTTAATTAGACATGCCAAAACATGTCTAAATCGTCACTCTCATTTTCGTGCTTGTTTAGAGTCGTAAGTTGAACGGTTTGACCACCTCTTTGACTTTCGAATCTGACCCATTTGGTGGATCTTCGGACCCGACCAAATACATATTTGTGACCATAAATATAAAGGGAATAACCCTCTGAGGTTATACCTATTGGTCATGTCATTCGGATAATGTTATGATAATTCGTTATTATGTTCTTCAATAATTAGTTAACATGTCTAACTAAGTTTATAAAACTGATTTGGTATCAAAACAAAATGTTTTGACACCCGAAAATAGTTCCGTCGTAATATGCGTATTTTGCGCATTATTGACCGAAACTTTGACTCGTCACTTCAACTAGTAACGTGGTAAATCAGTAGGTATGATCGCTAAGGATCATAACCATCGTGATTACGATCACGTTGCAAAGTTCAATTGGACTTTGTTTTGACCAATCATTGATCAAAGCCAAAAGTCAAACATGACTTTTCGCTTGAAATAGCTAAAAGCTATGAAAAAGACTAAGGATGAGATCTTACTTGTGTTTAGGAACACCCAAGATCTCAAAGAGCTCAGTAGGAGGCCTCCAAAAAGGATGGAAGCAAGCTCCAAGAGTAAGGGAGGAAGAAGAAATAAGCAAGTTGTGAAGTGAAAATGAGGGTCTATTTATACTTGTGGATGATGCACAAGATCATTCTAAGTGTTAGGCACTTGATCTAGGATCATTACAAGTGTATAATGAGGTGTTGATACCAGAAGGAGTGTGAAATTTCGTTTGCTTAGTGTCCAAGAGATTAAACAAGAAGCTGCCATGAAACTGCTGAGCTGGGGGGTCCTTACGGACCGTAAGGGGTGATAGGCCCCTGAACACGTTTGGTCGTGTTTTGGCACTTTTAACCCCAGTTAACCTCATTTTTAAGCTCTATAAAGATGAAAAAGCTTAGGAAACTTGAAATGTGTCCAAGAATGTCCCGGGTGTCGGTTCGTTCCGTCGCACAGTTGCGGTTTTCGGTTAATTACGACGAAAATCACCGTAAACGCGTAACGAATGATATTTTTGCATTCCAATCATTAAATACAAGATCTTAATGATTACAAAAATTTTTGGATGTGCGTACATGTTCCGGATTAGGAAATACGCGTAACGGCATAGTTTCGCAGAATTTGCAAAATAGCCCCTGAAGTTGAATAAGCATGGTTTGCCATACCGAAGCCCTCAAAACTTATTTCTAAGTTATGTAAAGGGTATTAGGGTATGTTTAACTTATGCCATTGTTCCAGAGTGTATGTCACGTTAAAATGATTACGTTTGCGTAACAGTTTGCGATTTTACTTCAAGAAGTGATTTGAAAGGTCGAATTTGAACAAGGATTGAAAATATGAAATGTCATAAGTATTAAAATAAATCTCGAAATAAAACACAATGTTTTAAAATTACAAAATTTATTCAGAATTGCACGATGATGTAAAAGCATAGATGTCACACAAAGCATCAAACGATGCCATCTGACTCCGAATGTTCCCATTTTCATTAAAAGACCGAGCTAAGGCTTAGCTAAACACCCTCCAAGTGGATCGGTTAACACATGGGATGTACCTGCCCAAAAATTTGTATACAAATATTTTCCGCCCTATAAAACTGCTAAACTAATGACTGAAATAAATACTTATTCACAAGAGGACGAGGAATCTTTGTTTGAAACTTTGGAAAGATTCAAGGAGCAACTAAGAAAATGCCCCCATCATGGTGTAGATATGTGGTAACAAGTATCCACTTTCTATAATGGACTTTTTCCACAGAGAAGACAAACACTTGACTCAAGCTCCAGGGGTCTCCTAGGTAATAGACGCCCAACCGAAATCTATAACAAATTGAGGAAATTGCTCAAAACAATTTTCAATGGCACACCCCCCGAGGCTCAAATCTCTTGCCCCGGTGCCCACAAAGTGGACGAAAACACCTCTTTGTAAGCCCAAATCGACGTCTTGTCTTCAAAATAAAAAAACTAGAAATATCAAAAACTGCCTCGGTTATGGCTTGTGAAAGGTGCGGTTGGCCACACGAAAATTGGAGTTGTATGAAAGAAATGGAGAATCAAACGAAAATGGTAAACTACTTGGATAATCGACCTAAACCACCAGGACCCCAAACAAACACCTACACCCCGGATTGGCGAAAGCATCCTAATTTAAGTTGGGGGGAACCGGGAAGTGGTAGTAACCAACAAAATCAAAATCAAAGACCCAACTTTCAACAACCAAGAAACGAGCCACAAAATTTCCCTCAACAACAAGGAGGATGGGAAAGGCTTGAAGATCTCATCACACGCCTTATCTCCGAAACCAAAAAAGGTACTCGGATCGGTTCCTCCAAACGGAATCCTACATTCGAAACCAACGGGCTAGCATGCAAAATATTGAAAAACAAATAAGTCAACTAGCCCAAAGTTTCTTCAAAAGACCTCATGGTGCATTACTTAGCAATACCAAAACCAACCTAAAGGCGCAAGTAAACTTTATAACATTGAGAAACCGGAAAGTAGGTCCCCAGGAAGCACCCTTACTCCCTAACAACAACACACAACCCAAACAACCAACAAACCCACCTTCAAATCATAAAGAAACAAAACCCCACAAACCACCAAACCAAAAACCCCCTGGTACCCTACCCCAGTCGCTTACTTCACCAAAAGACCGATGAGGAATTCACCATGTTCATAAACCTACTAAAACAATTACATATCAATCTTCAATTCGTCGAAGTCCTTACTCAAATTCTAAAATACTCTAAGTTCATGAGGGACTTCCTCACCCACAAAAGAAAGATTGAAACAATACAACAAGTTAACTTGAGTGAAGAATGCTCAAAAGTACTCCTCAACAAACTCCCCCAAAAGCTTTACAATCCCTTGCTCCATCGGGGGATCACCCATACGAAATGCATTAGCCGACCTTGGGGCTAGCATTAATCTAATGCCCATCTCCATGTTTAACCGACTTGGGCTAAGAAAGCGCGCCCCACAAAAATGATCATACAACTTGCCGACAGGTCGGTTTAAGTACCCTCAAGGTGTCCTCGAAAATCTCTTGGTAAAAGTCAGAGAGTTTGTCTTTCTGGCCAACTTTGTCATTGTAGATATGGAAGAAGACACCAAAGTCCCCTGATATTAGGAAGACCATTCATCGCCACCGCCCGAGTCATGGTAGATATGAGCGACGGGAAACTAACATTGAGGGTAGGAGACAAGGAGATGAAATTCGGGGTGGGACAAAGGATAGAGGATGACTCGGTCAACTACATGGATATCATAGACTCAAGGTTGGATTACGCTCTCCGCCATGCAACACGGGATATGAGACATCCCGCTTGGGTAACATATGACCAACTTTGGGTCTAGCCAAAGACCCTTATAAACGTGGCGCACCACGGAGGCATTCCGCGGAACTATCCATAGTATAAATTTAGTTTAACTTTCATGTTTTCTAGTTTAGTTTTATATTTCAGGAATAAAACACGCTCAAAGAGATGGACACTGCCAAAGGGACGTAAAAATAGTACCCCATGCACGTACACAGAAGCCTTCCTCCAATTTTCGGCATTTCAGCATGTGCAGCACTGGGCCGTGCTCACCCAACACGCCCCGTGCCCGAGTTTCTACAGAAAGTTTTTCTTACAGGTACCTGACCACGGGCCGTGCTCACCCAACACGCCTTGTGGTCAACCTTCTGTATCTTTTTGTTACTGGCAACCTGACCATGGGGCCGTGGCTGAACAACACGGGTTCATGGCCAGCTACCCAGTAACATAAAAACTTGTTTTTAACCCGCTTTTACACATTTTAATCAATCAAAAAACATATTTTTTGACACATTGAGGACACGCATCATAAGTGTGGAGGTGATGCTAAAACCTTGAATTTTGCAAGTCCTAAAAACAAGCCTTACAGAAAACCTGCCTTGGAACCGCTAATCACCCCAAATCTTTTAAATTTTTTTCATTTTTTTACTTCTCTTGCTTTAATTTGGGAATAACAAGTTCTAAAAAATTATGTTTTTACAAATTTACAGCCGATAGCGTCGTGATAAAAAGAAACAAATTAGAAAATTATAAAAAGGCATAACAAATCCTTTTAAAATTTGATTATATATGGATTTTCACACTATAAACCCATTCCCACAATAAGTGAGTTTTGAGCCTTTATCGAGCAAACATATATATATTTTTAGTTAAATGCTCATTTTTTGTTTCTTATGTGAATAGCTCGCTTGGTCCTTACAACTGCAGAACTTGCCAAGACGATACATTCCCGGTCCTTACCGACTTAAACCCAAGTAAGTAAATGATGGAGGCATTAGGACTAACCCAATTCGTTATTCAAAACCATTTTTTTCCTTTTATTATCCCTCACCAAAAATTCCCCTAGTTAACCCCTTTGAGCCTAAACCTTTTTCATTTCTAAACCCACAAAATGTAAAATCACCCACTACCCACCAAAGACCTTTTTCATTAAAACCATTTGTTTTAGTAAAAAGCCCGGTTGTCTTCAAAATTGTGACATGAAATATATATATACACATATATATATTATATATATATATATATATATATATATATATATGTAGTTCTTGAAATAACCAAACAAGTTTTTCAAAATCTTGTTTGAAGATATTTAGTTCAAATGATATGTCACAAAAATAAAAATTTTACAACACCGACGCTTTTTACGCTTTTCGCCATTTACTAACTTTAAACCCAAAAACACCTACCCTTAACCCAAGCCTAACCCTTTTTAAAGTCCTCTTGATATTTACAAATGTCTATAGTTAAAAGGAGGAGGTTTGATCTCTTATCAAGTATATGGTAGAAGTAAGTTCCACACCGCTATCGAGTGTCATCACAAAAATACATCTTCGACTGAGTGTTGAGTGATCTGTTGTGAGGTGTGTGAACTTGTATATAACTAAATAAAATTTGAAAAGGGCAGGCAATGCCTAAATAAATAATATTTCTTAACAATTGTTCTAAATAAATCATGACGAAAAGGATTGTAAATAAAATAAAAAATAAAATAAAGATCTTGGATCCCGACACTATAGACAAGCCTCCGAAACTTCTTCTCTACCAATTCCACTTGGGTGTGTAAGCCACATTTTAGAGTTTTTCTTGAGAACAAGTAAAGATTCAAATATGGGGGTATTTTATGTGCACAAAATGTAACATATAAATTACATCAAACAAGGCATAAAACCAACCCTTTTTCGGTACTAATGTTGGAGAAAGCACGTTTCTTTGCTCCTTTTCAATTTACAGGACCAAAAGAGCTTAAAAGAACAACAAAAATGCAAATTAGCAGCTAAAACCAACACAAAATACAAGAAGAAAGAATAACGTGACATGCCCAGCTCCTCAGCAGCATCCCAAGAACAAAAACAAGAGAAACAGAAGCTCACCACGGGGCCGTGTCCACCCAGACATGAGTCGTGGTCAACTATAGATCCTTCAAAAAGGACAAACAAGTAGAATTCAAGACAACACGGGGATGTGTTTGGCAGGCACAGGCGTGGTCAATGCTTAGATTCGCAAAATCTTTGTAGTACAGCAGTACTATGACCACTGGGCCGTGTCCATAAGACACAGGGTCGTGTGGGGCCCTCTACTGACAACTGCATTTAATGAAGTAAGAGAAAGGAAGGGGCCACGGGTCGTGCCCAACAGAGATGGGGCCATGGCCGGGGCTCTGTTTTGACTATAAACAGGGGTGCTTGGTTGTCTTCAAAGGAATCCTTTGGCAAACCACTTCTCTCTCACTTTGCCACCACTCCACCACCACTACAACACCAACACCCACCACCATCATCAATTTTCCATCTTTAAAGTGTGTAGTAGTCTCGGGATCCAAGATTGATCATAAGAGTTCTTGTCAATCAAAGGCCATGCTTGGCTAATCTCTTACATCACTTGGTGAAGACAAATCTTTTCTGTATTTGTAACGCCTCATGTTTCCATACTTTCTATTTATAGCTAGCTCGTATTGTATTTATATTTTTGGAAACCATTGTATTCGTATTCTTCATTTAGTTGTAATCGTTGTAATCGAGACTTGAATCATAATGGAAATATATATATTGTGTCCCTATACTTGTTATGCATACTCATACATAGTTATACATGATACTCATACTCAAAAACATGACATACTTGTGAATACGCAACGTTTATACTTGATTATACTTAACACGTGATATCTATACTCGATCTCGATCATTCTATACTTGCATATACAAGGTGACATGCTACTTACACTTATAATGGTTTATTAGTTCATAAAATACCTTTGATTAACACCAAAACCCGTCACCTTTTAACAAAACAACAAAAATGAAACTTGTGTCCCGACCCGGTCCTTGTGGACCGCAAGGGGACACCGTAAGGGTGTCTGGGCGGGACAACTTGTTTCAAAACCGCGGATTATGCACGAATCCCACTTAATCCCTCTTCCCCAATCACCTTAAACCCCATTTAATCACCCTCCAACTAGCACAAACACCTCCCCTATAAATCCACACCTTCTCCAAGCCATTTTACACTTTCACAACCCTCTAATCCTTCCTAAATCACTTCTAATCACTCAAAATCTTTGCAACATCAGAATTTTCGGGCAGATTCATACCTTCACACAAAAGTGACCATAACTTGCTCAAATCTTGTTCATTTTACTAGATTCTTCTTTCTATATACTTGGATAAACTTTAGGTTTGAATCCTAGGGTTCTCCATGGAGAATCCAGACCTGGAAATGCACCTAAGTGTCCAAAACTTTTTGTTGTGTTTTAAACTCTTTCAAAACTTGTTTAATCTTATCAAACTTGAGTCTAACTCATCTCAAACCTATGTCCTAATGCTTATAACACTACTTGTGGTTGGTTAGGCTTAAAAACAAGGTTGAGACATTCCAACTAGAGGATTTATCCTCACAGACTTTCTGTTTTCATGGAGCTTTAAGCTCACAAGTGATGCAAGTTCTTGAACATGTTCATGTGTGTCCACCTTGGTTAGCTTGGGCTATCCTAACTTTGAGACCAAACATCACTTGATGATTTTCATCATTATCCCAAGTTAGTTTGCTAGAATGAAAGTGTCACAACCCCGTTTAGCCTTTGACGTATGTCAAAGTTTGCTCACCGGGTTGTATTTCACTTGGCTACTTGGTATCATGGTGACACACTTTGCATTCTTGTCATTTACATTCTTGTTCATATAATTGTTCTAAGACCCTCCCTGTTACCTATGGTAACTTGTGTAGTGGTGACCATCATACGAGGTTCCTAAATGGATGGTTCTACCTCCTACCTCCTCCATGACTTCTATGAACTCTTTGTTAGATTAATATTAATATTTCTATAATATGGACTATAATATAATCCCTAAAACCGAACCCTTGATAGTGACTAAGTAATCACCTATCAAGTTAATAAGTTTATCACTAATGTGTATAGTTCCTCGTCACGATTCTAATAGGACTTGAACCTATGAAATCACATTCAATCCTTATGGATTACTATAGTGTCAAAGACAAGTGCTAATACCATAGTGACTATTTTCATATAATATACTTTGTCATACTTTGAATCTCCATTCCGAATGTTCCATCATATATCCTTAATACTCATACGCCTTGTTTTCTTCTTGTAGGTTAATTCGGCGTTCATCCCATCAAACAACTACCTTCACGAACTTGTTAAGTTAGAAGACTTAGCAAAACCGTGAGTACACTCGACCCACTTTCGTTTATAACACTTTTGGGTGTAACATGTTTCCATATACAAAACTCACAACACTTAAACTTTATGAAATGCACAAACAATCCTATAATCATGAATACTTGATACACTTACTTGATGCTTATATCTTGGACATTCTTTATGTGATGCCTTAGTCATTAACTATTTTAGCCTTCGTTTGACATGTATAGCGCTATAGGAAGTAACGCATCCCCCTCCTCATGAAATCTAGAGGCCATGTTAAAATATCGTGCTTGCGTTAGGGTTTGACTAGAAGTATCACATGCCTTGTATATTGCTCTTGTATGAATCATAGTTGCCATGAGGATTTGTTTTAAAATTTATTCGTATACGTATGCTATGCTTAAACTCATGTACTCGCCTTTGCTTTTGTATTGACTTGTAATTTTAAAACATGTTACAGGTTGATGGAGATGGTGCTATGAAATCAAAGTAGCAAGGACGTAGATACACGTTAAACGTTTAGGTTTAATATGTTGTATCAAATTTTACCATATTAATGTTGTTATTTGAATTTTCCCTTGTATTGTAATGACATTTTGCTATGAAATGAAATTCGGATTTAATTAAATATTGTCACAACTTGTTTTATGAGCAATGAGCAATGTATTTCGTCCCGCCTTGATGTTTCTACCATCGGTTGGGGTGTGACAGATTGGTATCAGAACCATAACTATAGGGAATTAGGTAGAATTGCCATGTTCGACCCAGTCTATAGTTTAAGTGTCCATTTTTTACCATTCCTATGCCATGCTTAAAACTTTATTCTTCCTTCATTGCTTCTTCCTTTTCCTTTGGTCTTAAAACTTACATAGCGTCTTTCCTAAGACGTTTACACAATACACTTGAAGACTTGAAGATACTCATGATGCAAACGAGGCGATTTGCACCAAGATAGGTCCAATGACTTCAAATTTTTGCTGAAATCCCTCATTCCGCGTATTCAATTTTTCACGAAGTTATACCATCAAGTTAGGAGTGATATCCACATCTTGATGGAAACTTTCATTTCATACTCTAGTGGATCGTACAAACGAGTCGGAATATGCTCCTCGTTAGTAAGAAACAACCACACTAAGGGTACGAGATCGGCAAGTTAGGGGTGAAACCCGCACCTTGTCGATTAAGTCACGTTCCTCGATTTTCAATCTCGCCAAAGTCTTGAAATTTCGATCGACTAGGGACATGTAGTAACTGGAAGGGTAAAATGCCATTAATCGCTTCTCAATGAGAGCATTTTACCTATTAGGCCAAAGCATGTTCCCTAACTCGAAAGATCTTACGAATCACTTTGGAATAGTCGACGTTTCTCTAACCGAAACAATCTCATGTTTTATTGAACCAATCTTTTAATGTTATCTCAATTTTAATGTGATTTTATACTTGTTACCTTATTCGTTTCGAACCGTTACACAACTCGCACGTTTATCGCAATAAAAAACAATACTAATTATCGTGAACACACTAAATTTATACTCTTTATTCGCATTCATACGTGATTATACATGCTATACTTGATACATTCATGTAAACTTTGTGAAGGATACTTGATGAACCCATGCAATCTTATATGAACCATACTTGAACCTTATACATGCAAAACTTCTTTTTTTCCATATTATGATCAAGTCTCATCCCTTTCTTCTATGTTGATCCTTTAGATGAATTCTCCTAACTCATCCAAGAAATCCAAGAGGTCCAACAACAACAACAACAATGAGGACTCTATCTCCAAGCAAGATCTCGTTGGTCTTGTCGCTGAACAAATGGCCGACCAAATGGCCCGTGTCATCCCCGATATTGTTAGCCAACTTCAAACCATCCACACCGAAGCCACACTTAAATACTCCACCGATTCAAAAACCGAAACCCCCAAACATCTTACCAGTTCAAGCACTTCATTGCTTGTAAACCCGTCGAATTCACTAGCATGGACGGGGCCACGGCCATGATAAACTGGTTCTACACGATGGAACTTACCTTTCTTCAGGCGGGTGCCCGGATGAACTTCGAACCCTCAACGCTACCGGGGTCTTTCGCTAGAGAGCCCTCGAGTGGTGGAGTACTGAACGCAACAAGCGTGACAACGAAGCAGCCCACGCTCTACCTTGGGACAAGTTAAGCAGCTCATGAGGGATCAGTTCTATCCTCCCCACGAGACCCAGAAGCTCGAGAATGAATTTTGGAATCTCACACAGCAAGGGAGCGACGCTGAGGGACTGATCGCACGCTTCAAATAGTTAAGTATCATCTGTGCTGGACAGGTGGATATGGTTCCCAAGGCGATAGCTAAGCTCATTCGTTCGTTTTCGCCTGTGATCATGTATCACGTAGCCGCAAACCTAAGAACCCTCGATGAAGCCTTTAGCATTACCATTCAGCTTAACCACAATTGCATCCTTCAAGGGGCCTACGACAAGGTTCCTACGAAGCTTGCGCACCAAGCCATCACCGATACTACCACCACTACTGAATCTCCTCCCTCCCAAACCAAGAAGAACAACAACAGGAACAAGAAGCGGAAGGCTTCTGTTCAAAACAATGCGATCGTCACTCCACCTGCCCCTACACCTCTAAATGCCATCTCCACTACCCAAAACAACGATCCATCTAAACGAAACTACACCGACACTTGGCCTAGGTGTGATCGTTGAACCTACCACCATCTCCCTTCCACCTCGTGTCGAAAGTGTGCCTACTATAACAGGATGGGGCATCTTTCTAGCCATTGTCGCCAATCCCAAAGCAACCAAGCCATTGTCCCTAACCCTAACCCAAACCAAACTCAACCACAACGACAAAATGCTCCTGTGTGAGCATGTTACAAGTGTGGTGATCTTACTCATCTCGCCAATGTTTACCCTCTCCTCAACCAACAGCATCAGCAGCAGCAACAGCCTGAGCCTGCAAAAGGATGAGCTTTCATGCTTAGCTCCGCTCAAGACCAAAGCTCTAACGATGTCATCACTGGTACGTTTCTTGTTAACCATATTTATGCCACATGCCTATTTGATACTGGTGCCGATAGAAGCTTTGTGTCTCTAGAATTTGAACCCTTGCTTAAGTGTGAACGATCTAAATTGCCTAATCCTTTCACGGTCGAAGTTGCTAATGGTAAAACCATCTCCGTTGATTCCGTTCTTTCTGGTTGCTCTTTGATTCTTAACGATCATACGTTCTCCATCGATCTCATCCCCATGCAAATGGGAAGTTTCGACATCATAGTAGGCATGAATTGGCTTATGCGAGTTCGTGCCGAAGTTGTTTATTCCGAAAAATTCATTCGCCTCCCTCTTCCTCAAGGTGATTCTCTACACGTCTATGGCGAGAAACCTTCTAAAGGTCTCAAGCTGATGTCGTGCATCAAAGCGAACAAGTACTTGCGTAAGGAGTATTTTGCCTTTCTCACCCACGTTGTGGAAAAGAAAGACAAAGGTCCTAGCATAAGTGATGTTCCTGTCATTTGCAAGTTTCCTTCTGTCTTCCCTGAGGATCTTCCTGGTCCTCCGCCTCCTCGAGCTGTCGATTTTCGCATTGATCTTATCACTGGTGCAACTCCTGTTGCGAAAGCTCCCTATCAATTAGCACCCTCGGAAATGCAAGAGCTATCAAGCAAGCTTCAAGGACTTCTTCATAAAGGATTTATACGCCCTAGTACTTCTCCTTGGGACGCTCCCGTCCTCTTCGTCAAAAAGAAAGATGGATCATTCCGCATGTGTATTGACTATCGTGAGCTCAACAAGCTCACAGTAAATAACCGCTATCCACTTACTCATACTGACGACCTCTTTGATCAATTGCACGGCGCAACGTGCTTTTCAAAGATCGATCTTCGTTCTGGTTATCATCAACTTCGAGTTCTCGAAGAAGATGTGCCTAAAACCGCTTTTCGCACTAGATATGGACATTACGAGTTCGTGGTCATGCCTTTTGGTTTGACCAACGCGCCCGCCGTGTTCACGAATCTCATGAATCGTGTGTATAGACCTTTTCTCGATCATTTCGTCATTGTATTCATCGACGATATCCTAATCTACTCCAAGACGAAAGAAGAGCATGGATGACATTTTCGCCTCATTCTTCAGCTTTTGCAAACCGAACGTTTTTATGCCAAATTCTCCAAGTGTGAATTTTGGCTAAAAGAGGTTCAATTCTTAGGTTACACCGTCAATGAACTCGGCATTTATATTGACCCTGCAAAGATATAAGTTGTGAAGAATTGGATTGCACCTAAGTCGCCCTCTGAAATTCTTTCATTCTTGGCCTAGCTGGGTATTATCGCCATTTCATCTCGAACTTCTCAAAGATTGCCGTTCCTTTGACTTTGTTGACTCAAAAAGATAAACCTTCTGTTTGGGGTTCGTACAAGAGGAATCTTTCCAAACACTCAAGGACATGCTTTGTAATGCTCCTATCCTTACTCTCCCCGATGGGAACGACAATTTCGTCGTGTATTGCGATGCCTCTAACCAGGGTCTTGGTTGCGTTCTCATGAAACGAGACAAAGTAATCGCTTACGCGTCTAGACAACTCAAAATTCATGAGAAAAACTACACTACCAACAACCTTGAACTAGGTGCAGTTGTTTTTGCATTAAAGATTTGGCGACCCTACCTGTTGGTGCAGAATGTCTATGTCTTAGTCTTATATCGAGTCTGTATAGATTAGATGTGAATAGGCTAGAAAATCAAGTATTTATGTAGTTTGGTAGCAAGTTCGCTTGAGAATGATTTTGTGAAGTCAAGTTCGGCCGAACTTGACTATGTCAAGTTTGCCCGAACTCATGCTATCTCTAGAGAACTTGGACTACTATATATAGCTAGCTTGTCTCATTCATTTGTAACTTTGGTGCTCTGTGTAGCGAAGCTCTGTCAAACTGGAGATTTGAAGTTTATCAATAAAATTGACGTTTAACTGATTAATTCTTGTTATTTGGTAATCGTGTCATAATATTTCCGCTATTATGGACATTAGATATCAAATCTAGGCTCCTATGCTATCAGGATCGGTCCTACAAGTGGTATCAGAGCTAGAATAGCCTGATTTGATTGATATCAAGACAAGAATATCTCTTATTCTACTCCATTCTTCTATTTTTCTTAACTTTTACACTAAAATGAAGAATTTACTGGCAAATTATGTCCAAATTTGAATATGTCATGTTAAATACATCATAGATAAACCCCTAGGAGTTTAGAGATTTAAATCAAACGAATTGATGCCAAGTTGTTGAAAAAACCATGTTTTTAAAAACCATTTTGATCGAACTTGTAAGCCAAGTTCGCTCGAACTTGACTTAGGAACTCACTTTTTGAGTGATTTTCTATCAAGTTCGCTCGAACTTGAGGGTTTTTGAGAGAATTTTAGTTAAGTTCGACCGAACTTGATTTTCTTCAAGTTCCACCGAACTTAAGCAATTTCATTGAAAATTATCTCAAGTTCGCCCGAACTTGCAAGGTTTTCTTATAAAACCAAGTATAAGTTCGCTCGAAGTTGCATCAGGAAAATTTTCAAATCAAACACACAAGTTCGACCGAACTTGTGTAATAAAAACTGAAAATTTTCATTTCTCCACTACAAGTTCGACCGAACTTGTAGTAAGTCTAATATTTTTCAAAGTTTGAACGTGTTTTCAGCGTACGTGTTTCGATATTCGCGATGGATGATCTTCAGAGAGTGTTTATGTCAAGAGTGGGTACGTCCAATGCTAATGTGATACAACAAGTCAACCTTGACAACAAAATGGGCACGTCCGTTAAACCTCCAAAGTTAATGAGTATGGATGAGCACGGGGGATGGAAGGAGAAGTTCAGTTATTGGGTTCAAGCCATGCATTTCCAAAGCTGGGTGGCTATTGAGAGAGGTTATGTTGTTCCGTTAGACGAAAATCAACAAGTTCTGGAGAAGTACAAGTACTCCACAATACAAAAAGATGAGTACATTGCTGAGAAAAGGATGATAAGTCTGATTATACAATCCGTTAAAGAGGATATTTTGATCTTGTTGCCCGAATACACGACTGCGAGAGAACTATGGTTATCACTGCAAAAGAAATACCAAGGAAGCGCAGAGATGATCAAGAGTATAAAAGCTCTTATCTTGAAGGAATTCAATATTTTTACCATGTTGAAGGGCGAGACAATGAAACATATGATTGAACGGTTTTGTCATCTGAAGGTCCAAATGAGGAGACCGGTCTTGAGAAGACGGAGCCGGAATACATCGACAAGCTTGCTGATGTGTTACCTGACAGAGAATGGACTAGCTATCTCATGGTATGGAAAGAAAGTCACAACTGGGAATTCTTCAAGTTTGCTACATTCATCGACAAACTAGAAGGTCATGAGATGGAACTTCTAAAGATCGCAAAGTCGAAGAATGCTAACATTGTTCAAGATGTTGGTCTATATTACAAGAACGGAATGCAAGACAGCATTTCAGGGCCAAAGATTCAAACAGCATTCAGTGTGAATATGAATTATTCGAATCATTTGCCACAGAATCAAAATCAATCATATCCACAATATGATCAAAGTCTGCAGAGCTGTTCTTTTTCAAGCACAGGGTCAAATTCTACAAATCAGAATCAAGAAACAAACTCTGATCCGAATGTGTACAAGTGTAACATTGCTGTCAATCTAAACAATGTTGTTTCTGAGCAAGTTGCTAAGCAACACATGGCACTTCTCGCCACAGTTCTAGAATCATATGAAAGTCAGGTGGCAGGGAAAATTGGCAATCCTGAAATGACCGCCGAAGACTACGATCAGGTGGACGAAGAAGAACTTGAGCTGATTGATATTAAATGGTCTTTAGCTTCTATCATTCGAAGGGTGACAAAGTTTGTTGCACTCACAGGCCGAGATATCGGAAATTCAAGCAACAAGCTATGGTTTGATAAATCAAAAGTCACTTGTTTCAGATGTCGACAGAAAGGGCATTTTAAGAGAGAATGCAAAAATCCTGAAGCAACGGGCAAACAGAGTCCATTTGGAGGTGGCAACGAATACTACAAGAAGTTGCTACAGTATAAACCATTTCCGAAAAAGACTCAAGTTGATATTCAAGAAAAAACCATCCAACAATACAGAGAAGGCGATGGTTGCTACCAATAAAGATGGTGGTTTTGATTGGAATTCTTATATTGGTAAGAAAACAGGAGCTGCATTAATGGCTGAGATTGTCGAAGATACATCTACCGAAGACGCAGCTCTGGAGAATATTTTACTTGAACAGTATCTGCAACAACAAGAAGAAGAGGAAACTTATCTTCACATGAAGACACAAGGCATTTTATCTTCTAACTCAACTTCTAGTTTTGCAGGTAACTTTGATGGAAGTTCTCAGGAGCAAGTGATTGAAAAGAAATTGATTGATGAAGAAGTTATTGATATTGCTCAAGAAGTGAATGCTGAAAACCTCACGGACATTGCCAATAAAGCTATGATGGCGAATCTAACCAAGGTAGGTCCAGAGGTAAAGATAGTCGAAAAGGAAGTTGTCAAAGTGCAAGTTGTGGAGGTTGAGAAACCTTACACAAAATGTACCGAGCCATGTGCTAAATGTGCCGAAAAATCACAAATCTTCGCTGAACTCAATGTACGTAATGAACATTTCAAATATGATTATCGTATAATGAAGGAAGCGTATGACAAAATGAAAGATGATTATGGCAGGCTCGATAGAAATAATATTGAACAACACAATACTGTGTGGATGTTAAAAGGGACAATAATGGATAAATAAAAAGCAATAAATATTTACATCAACACCATTGCTGAAACCAAACAACAACTCCAGGACATGAAAATTGAAACAGAACGTGTTCAACAACGTTTAAGAACTTATACAACTAACGCATATGTCATCGATCATATTCTTCCCACGATCTCGTCCGAAGAAAATAATAATTATGTTGCACCAGCTGAAAACAAGTGGAGGAACGACGGTAATGGTGATGAGAAGGAACTAAATGCTGAGAAAGAATGGTTTGCGACATTCAAACCGAAAGCTCGCAGTGAATGGTTCTTAAAAGCTGAAGTCGAGAAGAAAAAGAAGCGTGCGTCTAAGAAAGTTGATACCATGCTTATTGATGAAGACGAGCCAGAAAATATTCAAGGTGAAGTTGGTTCTAGTGTTGCTGCTAACATAGAAAGCCAAGAGACTGAGGCAGGTACTCAACAAGATGATGTTATATCGGCTACTTCTGACAAAGATGAAGAATCAGATGATTCACTTGAGAAAAGGCAAAAGATTGTTGATGTTGAAGCTGAAAAGGAAAGATTAACTAAAGGTGATGCCGATTACGAGCCTGAATTAGAAAAAGAGTCTGACGAAGAGAGACCAAAGAAATGAACAAAGCATGTGAAGTTTTCGGTAACTTCAACGACAAAGACTACAGGGTCTCCACAGGCAAAAGGAAAGAAAACAAAGAAAACTCAGAAACCAGCAAGCAGGAGATATGCTGGAAAGCCTAAGAGCACAGAAGTCAGACAAGACCCTTCTGGTGTACAGGAGAAAGGAGTCACACAAGAACCTCCTACACAAGTACCTACCGTTTCTATCATAGCTGAAGCAGAACGTCCAGGAATTACACATGAATCTCCTGAGACTGTTTTACTTGAAGTTCCCGTAATTTAATCTCCTGATCCTAAAGTTGTTCTTCCTGAAAGCTCAACTCCAAAGGCTTCTACACCAAAGCCTGCTACTCCTAAATCAACACCAAAAACTCCAAAGTCAAAGATTTTGTGATATTCCAAATGTGTCGGTGGATCTTCAATATCTATATGATTTCTTTCTTGAATCAGACGTTGATGTTCTTGAAAAGTGTGTCAAGATCTTAGAAGAGAAAGTTCAAAGGAATGAAGAAGAAAAGGCTGAGCTAATCAAGAAAGTTAATCAAAGTTCTGTTGAGAAAGAAATGATGGAAGATAAGATCAAGATTTTAGAAAGCGATCATGAATTCTTTAAGGCTTTAATTGGAAGTTTACAAGATGCCAATGAAAAGCTATAGACATAGATTATTGAGCTGAAAACGATACAAGCCCTAAATGATAGAAGATTTACAAGGATGCAAAAAGTGTTGTCTAACAGTCTTGGAATTGATTTTATTGCTGAATACGATCGGTTGGATAGGCAAGAAGCGAGAGAAAGAGCTGAGAAAGAGCTTGCAGAAAGTGGCAAAGGCAAAGGTGTTGAGGGTGATGCACCAAATCTTCTGAAGCTACTGAAAAGCCTGTTGATGAAAATGTTGCTAAAGCTTCGGAGTCCGAGATTTCTAAGGTTGACGAATCTGTCAAACTGTCTGATACTACAACTGTTACTGAAGATAAGGATGATGAGGAAGTTGAAGATAAGGAAAAAGATGATGAACCACCAACTGATGATCCTAAAGATGATTCTGACCATGATGGAGGAAATGATGATGATCCAAGTGGTACAGTGTTGAAGGTCGTTGATGCAGCAGTGAATGATGAATTTGACTTCTCTAATCTTCTAAACGATGAAGTAAATGTTATGGATGAACAGAATCAGGGGGAGTCAGGGCAAGCAGGGCCGTCAGATGAAGTTGATATGTCTAATGCTATTACTTCTGCACAACCTGTTACTGAAGTTCTGATAAAGCCATTGATACTTATGCTTGAACATAATGTTGAAGAGGATGAATTCGTGCACAACTATTCCAAATAGGATTTAGCAAAGTTGATCGACGTTGATGCATAATCACTTGATTTTGATTTCAAAGAGCAAGTTCTGAACGTGAATACATTTGAGCCTAATGAGTATCATTATCAATGAAGATACGAGGCAGATGAGTATAACAGAGTTATAGTGGAAGATTGGTCTTCTGATGAAGAGAAAGATGAAGCTGGGAAGTACGTTGGTCCTATTACAGATTGTTTCCCAACTTTCAAAGAGATGTACAAGCAGCTTAACGAAGACATGTTAAGGAAAAGATCGAAGAGTCGATGCGTGAAGGAAAAGTTCTCAAACCAATGACCAAGGAAGAGATCGCTCAAGCTAAGAAATCCTGGTTTAAAGAGATGCCACAAGAAAGGAAGTTTTGACGACCTCTAGCATTCTTTACCAGAGACAAAGATGTGTCATTAGGTGATATTTTGAGCTGGGGGTGGTTCAAGGAACTAAATGTGTATACCATCAAACGAGAATTTGGAGTTCAATACTTCAAATATCTGGCAGATTTCAAGACGCTACCTTACTGGGATGTTGATGAGCTTGTTTAAACGAGGAATGTAACGTACCATATGAAATTTATTGATCAATTATTGTGGAAAATGATCAAGTTCGAAGCAACGAAGGGCTTTAGATATTGGAAACCTTTCATTCCAGGACGTCGTATCAAAACGAATAAGAAGACTGGGGAGAAAGACATTACGTTGATCATGAAACGCCCAAGAGCTATGAGAACATGCCTTTGATGCCAATTGAACAAAACTTTTATCCATTGTTTAAGTGGTGGCAGATTGATCCTAATACGTGTGAAGCTGTGATCGTAATACGGTTTGAAGATCATCTGGATATTACTAAGGAAAGAGTTGAAATGTTTGGGGTTCAAGGAATGAGAGGGCTTTGGAGAACGATCAGAATACTAGACCCGATGTGGCTAGTAAATTGTTCGAAGGAAGACATCAAGTGTTTGTTCTACAGCAAGATTGTGTTCGAAGAACGTGAAAAAGAACAAGCTATGCAATATCTGAGGGTCATCAATGTATGTTATGCACGTGAAGTAAACTCTGGTAGGATGTGGGAATCAAATTGGGGGATCTTGAACGTGTAGAATTTTTTAAGGAAGAAAAGCGTCTCAAAGAGATTAATGAAAGAGGTAGGGCGGCATGGCTCAGAAGGTTTCAATTTATGAATAAAGTGCCACCTACTGATCAGACGCCAGATCCAAAGCCGGGAAGACGTAAGAAGCCGTACAAAAAACTTCTTTGGTCGTACGCGTTAAAGTTTTATTGAAGATAGAGTTTTGGAGACTGATAAAAGACGAAGACGATATCTAAGGGGGAGCCTGTTGGTACAAAATGTCTATGTTTTAGTCTTATATCGAGCTTGTATAGATTAGATGTAAATAGGCTAGCAAAATCAAGTATTTATGTAGTTTGGTAGCAAGTTTGCTTGAGAATGATTTTGTGAAGTCAAGTTCGTCCGAACATCACTATGTCAAGTTTGCCCGAACTCATGCTATCTCCAGCGAACTTAGACTACTATATATAGCTAGCTTGTCTCATTCATTTGTAACTTTGGTGCTCTGTGTAGCGAAGCTCTGTCAAACTGGAGATTTGAAGTTTATCAATAAAATTGACGTTTAACTGATTAATTCTTGTTATTTGGTAATCGTGTCATAATATTTCCGTTATTATGGACATTAGAAATCAAATCTAGGTTCCTATGCTATCAGGATCGGTCCTAGACTACCTTTATGGTACAAAGTGTACGATTTTCACCGATCATAAGAGCCTACAACACATCTTTGATCAAAAGGAGCTCAACATGCGTCAACGCCGATTAGTAGAGTTGTTAAACGACTACGATTGCGACATTCGCTACCATTCAGGTAAAGCGAATGTTGTAGCCGATGCCCTTAGTCGTAAGACTCATGTTATGATCGCTCGTTGCTACCAAACTGTGGGAAGACTTCACCAACTCATTCGTGACGTGCAATGTTCAGCCATAAACAAGGGTAGCCTCGAAACCGAGTTTAATACCGGTACCCTTAAACCACTCGAAAACAAGCACGATGGTACCCTCTATTTCAACCATCGTATGTGGATTCCTGATCGTGGCACCCTTTGTACCACTCTGATGGATGAAGCTCATAAATCCCGATACTCCATTCATCCTGGTGCCGACAAAATGTATCATGACTTTCGCATAACTTATTGGTGGCCTGGGATGAAACGTGATATCGCTCTTTACGTGTCCAAGTGCCTTACGTGTTCCAAAGTCAAGGCAGAACATCAACGTCCCTCTGGTTTGCTCGAACAACCAGAAATTCCTGTATGGAAATGGGAGAGCATAGCCATGGATTTCATCACGAAATTGCCTCGTACTCCTTCTGGTCATGACAGCATTTGGGTTATCATTGATCGTCTGACGAAATGCGCTCACTTCCTCGCCATACGTGAAGATTACAAAGTCGAGAAATTGGCTCTTATCTACACTAGTGAAATCATTAGTCGTCATGGTATGCCTCTTGATATTATCTCTGATCGCGATGCTCGTTTCACCTCTCGCCTTGGTAAACTTTTCAATCTGCCCTTGGCACTCAGCTTAATCTTAGCACCGCTTTTCATCCTCAGTCTGATGGTCAAACCGAGCGTACTTTCCAAACTTTGGAGGATATAATTCGGTCATGCGTAATCGATTTTGGCGGCAATTGGGATTCGCACTTACCCTTGGTAGAATTCTCGTACAACACTAGTTATCACGCAAGTATTCAAATGGCTCCATTTGAAGCATTATATGGTCACAAGTGTCGTTCGCCTATTTGTTGGCACGAGATTTGTAATTTGCAAAATTTCAATCGGTTACGTTTTTAATAAAATTGTTTACAAAATAAGTAATGTTACAAGAACTTTGTCGCAACCCCTGTCACGCGCGACGAAACTTAACACGAAAAAAAAACTTGGACCTCTCAGGCGCCATGCGCCAGAAACCCTGTCATCTCCCGCGACGTGCGAGAGAGTGCCAGGACACGTGGCTCCGTTTCGCGACATGTGTCCAACCTACCTTAGACCGGTGGCAATCTAGGCCTAGCTGACCTCCCCCGCGCCATGCGAGAGATTCCCTGTCTCCCCACGTGACGCGCGGGAGAGTCAAATTTCGGGTATATAAAGGCCGGCCTGGGACAAGTTCAAATCGCTCAGTTCGATCGAAAATCGACATCTCTTACTCTCTCTAAACTCTGTCCGAGTCCCGGAACCCCCCTAAACCCCTAAACCTGAAGAAGCTCTGCTCCGTTGTAAGTATTTTAACCCTTGATCCCTAATTCGTCACCCTACCCGATTGATTTAGGAACCACCAACGCATGTCGAGGCTCTGCCTGACTAAGTCCGTTATGGTTATGTCTCGTGTACTATCGTCACCTTGCCCGATTGATTTAGGATCCACTAACGCATGTCGAGGCTCTGCCTGACTAAGTCCGTTGGGGTTCTGTCTCGGGTTGTATGGCCACCATACCCGATTGATTTAGGACCCACCAACGCATGTCAAGGCTCTGCTTGACTAAGTCCGTTGGGGTTCTATCTCGTGTTGTGTGGCTAAAGTGACTTGGGTAATTTTACTAACACGTGATGCATTGTATTATTATTAGGAACTTAGAATTTGCACCAGGAAGCTTTAAGTTAAAAATCCTAAAGCTACAGGCGAGTACATAGTTCTCCTTCTTTATGTTTTCTAAATGCTTTGAGGTGATTCATATGTGTGCTAAACTATCTTTCAAAACATACTTACTACTTATGGTTCTTGGGAATACATAATTCCTGTCTTTTACATGTTTTGAGGTGAATTATATATTTCCACATTAACAAAAGTTATTTACATATGATTTATATACACAACATGCTTTACATTGTACGAAACTTGATGGTACGCTGAACATGACAATGATACATTCATTAACTTTGATCATGCCGACCGGTAGTATGTTATGGTACCATAGGGTTGACAACCCCATTCCCGCTTCCTAGGTTTGTTTGGAAGTTTCCTCTGGGATGACAAAAACTGTGCAACACATTTGATAGACCTTTATTTATAAAGGTTTGTCCGACAGTCAACAAGGCTTGAATGTATTCGCCAACAAACCACACTTGTTTTATACAAAAAGGCAAATTGTTTTATATACATAACAAGACATTTTGTTTACACAAGATATTTGGTTTATACAAAGATATATGTTTATACAATAAAAGACATTTGGTTGATTCATACAATGTCAGCAATGGTTTCTAAATAAACCATACAATGTTTCTCTTAAATTGAATGATTTCTCATACGACCTTACAAAAGAAACATTTTTTCCAAAGATTCATGGCTACAAAGATTTATTTAAAATAACAATTGTTTATTAAACACCATTCAATATTCAAAAGTCATGAGTTGTGACAAAACTTATGTTACTCGCCAGCATTCAATGTTGACTTTATTTTCACATATGTTTCAGGTACTAATGCATGATCAAGTATGCTACATGTAGGATCGACGCTGGCCTTAGCTTGATTAAATAAAATAGTTGTTGTATTTTGTTTCGAATTCTCAAAGACAATGTAATTTATAAGTTCAATAAAACCAAACTTTAGTTACCATGTGTTTGAATCAATTTGTTACATGACCCCCAGACGTTTCCGCCGCGGGTTGTTTTTATTTCGCGGTCGGGGTGTTACAGGTTGGTATCAGAGCCATGGTTATAGGGAATTAGGTTATTAGTAACACTTTTGACCTAGAATATAACCTTCCTAGGATCCCAACGCAAGTTATCTTACGTTTAGATTTTAAATACAATACCATCACCTATCCTTAGGTGATTACAAAACAATACAAAATCTCACGTTCATTCTTAAAAGTCAAGATTTCCCAAAATTTTACAAGAAATCATCATATATCCTTAGATGATTTGTTTTTAGGCTTCTAAAGCCATAAAATGTTTTCAAAATCTCTTCAAAATTTGGGTTTTAATAATGTGAACACATGCAATCTGGAAGGGTGGATGCCTGTACCCTGGGTTTTCTGTCTAAGGCTAGAGTGTTCGTACAAATCCACTTAATCGGACCAGTCACTCTTACATGGGAATTCTTGGGGTTAGTGTCCACTTATAGGCTAAAGCATGTCTTCGTTATACATTATAAAGACCCATTTACTTTGACTAGTCACCGTGTCGTTTATTCATTTTAAGTAACGAATAAATGGATACACTCCTTATGCTTCATTGATATTTTAATATTTCTTTTTAACCATCCTTTATCAATCTCACTCGTTTCCTCTCATATTTCCTTTTCTTTTAGAATGCCTCCTCGTCGTGACACTACTCAAAACGCCGAAATGGCAGCTATGATCGCTCAACAAATGGCCACGATACTTCCAAACCTTGTGACCCAACTCAATCAACTCAACAATAACAATAACAACAATGTACTGTGTAATTTCAAACAGTTCAATTAGGCTAAACCACCCAAGTTCTGTGGGTCTGAAGGAGCTACTGGGCTCCTACAATGGTTTGAAAGCATTGAGAACACTTTTCGCCATTGTCAATGTCCCAATGAGCGCAAAGTAGAGTTTGCTTCAAGCGTATTCCAGAAAAGAGCGCTCACATGGTGGAATGGGATCACGAGAGATCGAGGTGCAGATGTAGCCATTGCAAAAACTTGGGGAGAACTTAGAGCTCTCATGATGAAAGAATTCTGCCCACGCAATGAGATAAAGGCACTTGAGAATTAATTCCACGATCTCAAGCAAGATAGTGGCAAGAATCGTGCCTACACAGATCAGTACGAGGAATTAAGCCTACTATGTCCCACTATGGTCACTCCCTTGGATAAGGCCATTGAGAAATACATTGATAGCTTACCTGATACCGTTCAAGACATAGTTACTGGTAGCCATCCAGCCACCGTTAGGGAAGCTATTGAACCAGCTACAACTCTAACCGATTCTCAAGTCAAGAAAGGGAAACTTTTTCGCAAAGGTGACAAGAAACAATCTGCTAAGAATACCCCAGAGAAACCAAAAGAAACCAAAACCGAACCTCCCAAAAAATTCAAGGAAGCGGAAGGCTTCCAAGAATTTTTCTGTTGTTACGCCAACCAACCAAGTTACCCCCAACCAACCAGCTCAACCTACTGCTAAGAAACAATATGTTGGTACTGCACCCTTGTGCAACCGATGTAACCGTCATCACAAACATCATTTACCATGTCGCCAATGTACCCTCTATGGACGATTTGGTCACTTGGCCAACGTTTGTCGTTCTGCACCTACCCTGAACCAAACTATTCCAAATCTTGTTCAAAATCAAGCAGTACTTAACCGCCCTCATTTTCCACCTGGATCCTGCTATAATTGTGGTGATCTTACTCACTACCGAAACAATTGCCCGAAGCTTGTTAATGCTAATCCAACTCATGGATGCGCATTTAACCTGAATGCTAATGAGGCTCGTGCTGACAATAACGTGGTTAATGGTACATTCCTTGTTAATAATCATCCTGCTTCTATTCTTTTTTATTCAGGTGCCGATAAAAGTTTTGTATCCGTAGCATTTGACTTTTTCTTTGAATGCCCCGAACTAAGCTAGGGAAGCCTTTAATGGTAGAAATAGCTAATGGCAAACCCCTTTTACTTGATTCCGTTATTTTCAATTGTCAACTAAACCTCAAAAACCATCTTTTTCCCATTGACCTCATGCCAATGCAACTTGGGAGTTTTGTCGTCATAATCGGAATGGACTGGTTAACAAAACACCATGCTGAAGTAATCTATTTCGATAAAATTGTTCGTATACCTCTTCCATCTGGCGAAATCTTAAAAGTTCATGGAGAGGAACCTTCTGGTAAACTCAAATTCATGACGTATACCCAAGCACAGAAATACCTACGAAAGAACTATGTAGCCTTCTTGGCGCATATCATGGAAAAGAAAGACAAGATCAATAGTATTCAAGACATCCCCATTGTTCGGGATTTTCCCGAGGTATTTCCGGAAGATCTACCTGGCTTACCTCCAGTACACCAAGTGGAATTTCGCATCGATTTTATACCTGGTGCCAACCTAATTGCCAAATCCCTTACCGTCTTGCACCATTTGAAATGCAAGAATTGTTAAAACAACTCCAAGAGCTTTCAGACAAAGGTTTCATTCGTCCGAGTTTTTCACCTTGGGGCGCTCCTGTGCTTTTTGTGAAAAAGAAGGACGGATCCTTTCGCATGTGCGTTGATTATCGTGAGCTCAACAAACTCACGATTAAAAATCCATATCCCCAACCTCGTATTGATGATCTTTTTGATCAACTGCAAGGTGCCACCTGTTTTTTCCAAGATAGACCTCCGTTCAGGGTATCATCAACTTCGTGTACAAGAAGAAGATATTCCCAAAACTGCTTTTCGAACCCAATACGGCCATTATGAGTTCACTGTCATGCCTTTTGGATTAACAAATGCTCCTGCTGTTTTCATGGACATAATGAATAGGGTTTGTAAACCATATTTAGATAAGTTCATCATTGTTTTTATCGATGACATCTTGATTTATTCGAAATCTCGAGCTGACCACGAACAACACCACCGTATAACAATGGAGCTTCTAAAGAAGGAACAACTTTATGCCAAATTCTCCAAGTGTGAATTTTGGCTAAATGAAGTTCAATTCTTAGGTCACATTATCAACAAACAAGGGATACATGTGGACCCCGCCAAAATCACAGTGATCAAGGATTGGAGTACACCTACTACTCCTACCGAAGTTCGTTCTTTTCTTGGTCTAGCCAGTTACTATCATCGTTTTATCACAAACTTTTCCAAGATTGAGGTTCCACTCACTTCTTTAACTCAAAAGAATAAACCATTTGAATGGGGACCTAAACAAGAGGAAGCTTTCCAAATCTTGAAACAAAAGCTTTGTGATGCTCCTATTCTATCCTTGCCTGATGGCAATAACGATCGTTGTATATTGTGATGCCTCAAATCTAGGCCTTGGTTGTGTTCGGCAAAGAGACAAAGTCATAGCATATGCATCAAGGCAATTGAAATTTCACGAAAAGAACTACACAACTCATGATCTTGAGTTAGGTGTCGTTATTTTCACTCTCAAAATTTGGAGACATTACCTCTATGGTACTAAATATGTGGTTTTCACTGACCACAAAAGTCTCCAACACATTTTCAATCAAAAGGAACTAAACATGAGACAACGACATTGGGTCGAACTTCTGAATGACTATGACTGCGAAATTCGTTACCACCCTGGTAAGGCGAATGTCGTAGCAGATGTACTCAAAGAACAAGTCAAACTTCATTGTGTTCATATCCAATCAGATCTCCAAACACGTATTTCTCAAGCCCAACATACTTGCTTAACCCAAGGCTTGATGAATAATGAACTACCTCATAATCTTGAGCTTCAGCTTGAAACTAAAGATGATGGGTTACTCTATTTCTTGAATCGTATATGGATTCCAAACCAAGATAATCTTCGTACCTTACTGATGGACAAAGCGCACAAGTCACGTTATTCCATCCATCCAGGTATAGACAAAATGTACATGGACCTTTGTACCCAGTATTGGTGGCCGGGTATGAAAAAGGATATAGCTTTGTACGTGTCCAAATGCCTTACTTGTCTTAAAGTCAAGGCAGAACATCAACGTCCCTCCGGTTTGCTCGAACAACCAGAAGTTCCGGTATGGAAATGGGAGAACATCGCTATGGACCTCATCACCAAGTTACCACGCACTTCTAGAGGCCATGACGCCATTTGGGTAGTCATTGACCGTCTGACTAAGTCAGCACACTTTTTGCCAATTCGTGAGGATTTCTCTACTGACAAACTTGCTAAGATATATATCAATGAGATTGTATCTCGTCATGGTGTTCCTTTGAATATCATTTCAGATCATGATGCTCATTTCTCTTCTCATTTCTGGAAAACCATGCAATCACCCATGGGAACCAAATTAAATCTAAGCACTGCGTATCATCCTCAAACGGATGGACAAACCGAAAGGATAATCCAAACACTTGAGGATATGCTTAGAGCTTGTGTGATTGAGTTTCGTGGTAGTTGGGATTCGCATTTACCTTTGAATGAATTCTCCTACAACAACAGTTATCACTCCAGCATCAACATGGCTCCATTTGAAGCTCTTTATGGCCGAAAATGTCGTTCACCTGTCTGTTGGAATGAAGTTGGTGAACCTCAAATCACCGGACCTGAACTCATTCAAGAAACAACAGACAAAATCATGAAAATCCGCAATAACCTGTTGACAGCAAGAAGTCGTCAAGAGAGATATGCTGACAAACGACGCAAACCTTTGGAATTCCAAATTGGTGACCGTGTTCTTCTCAAGGTATCCCCTTGGAAGGGTATGGTCAAATTTGGAAAGAAAGGTAAACTAGCTCCTCGATATGTGGGACCTTTTAAGATCATTGAAAAGATCGGAAAGGTAGCCTCCAAACTCGAACTACCTCCTGAACTTGGAAATGTTCATCCAACTTTTCACGTGCCCAACTTGAAAAAGCGTTTAGCTGATGAAAACCTACACATCCCTCTTGATGAAATTCATATTGATGATAATATGCATTTCATCGAGAAACCTGTGGAAATTATGGACCGTGAAGTCAAGAAACTCAAGCGTAGTCAATTCCAATTGTTAAAGTTCGTTGGGAATCCAAACGTGGCCCAGAATTTACCTGGGAACGAGAGGATCAAATGAAAGCAAAATATCCACATCTTTTCTCTCAAGTCTCCACTAATTAAATTTCGGGACGAAATTTCCCAAAGTAGGGGAGACTGTAACATTTGCAAAATTTCAACCGTTGTTCATATCAATCGGTTACGTTTTTAATAAAATTGTTTACAAAATAAGTAATCTTACAAGGACCTTAGTCGCAACCCCTGTCACGTGCAACGAAACCTAACACGAAAAAAAAGCTTGGACTTCTTAGACGCCATGCGCCAGAAACCCTGTCATCTCCCGTGATGCGCGGGGGAGTGCTAGGACACGTGGCTCCGTTTTGCGACATGTGTCCAACCTACCTTAGACCGGTGGCAATCTAGGCCTAGCTGACCTCCCTCGCGCCACGCGAGAGATTCCCTGTCTCCTTGCGCGACACACGGGAGAGTCAAATTCCGGGTATATAAAGTTCAGCCTGGGATGAGTTCAAATCGCTCAGTTCGATCGAAAATCGACATCTCTTACTCTCTCTAAACTCTGTCCGAGTCCCGGAACCCCCTAAACCCTTAACCTGCGAAGCTCTGCTCGTTGTAAGTATTTTAACCCCTGATCCCTAATTCTTCACCCTACCCGATTGATTTAGGACCCACCAACGCATGTCGACGCTCTTCCTGACTAAGTCTGTTGGGGTTCTGTCTCGTGTAATATCGTCACCTGCCCAATTGATTTAGGACCCACCAATGCATGTCGAGGCTCTGTCCATTGGGGTTCTGTCTCGGGTAGTATGGCCACCATACCCGATTGATTTAGGACCCACCAACGCATGTTGACGCTCTGCCTGACTAAGTCCGTTGGGGTTCTGTCTCGTGTTGTGTGGCTAAAGTGACTTTGGTAATTTTACTAACACATGATGCATTGTATTATTAGGAACTCAAAATTTGCACGGCGAGTACATAGTTCTCCTACTTTATGTTTTCTAAATGCTTTGAGGTGATTCATATGTGTGCTAAACTATCTTTCAAAACATACTTACTACTTATGGTTCTTGGGAATACATAATTCCCCTCTTTTACATGTTTTGAGGTGAATTATATATTTCCACATTAACAAAAGTTATTTACATATGATTTATATACACAACATGCTTTACATTGTACAAAACTTGATGGTACGCTGAACATAACAATGATACATTCATTAACTTTGATCATGCCGACCGGTAGTATGTTATGGTACCATAGGATTGACAACCCCATTCCCGCTTCCTAGGTTTGTTTGGAAGTTTCCTCTGGGATGACAAAAACTGTGCAACACATTTGATAGACCTTTATTTATAAAGGTTTGTCCGACAGTCAACAAGGCTTGAATGTATTCGCCAACAAACCACACTTGTTTTATACAAAAAGGCAAATTGTTTTATATACATAACAAGACATTTTGTTTACACAAGACATTTGGTTTATACAAAGATATATGTTTATACAATAAAAGACATTTGGTTGATTCATACAATGTCAGCAATGGTTTCTAAATAAACCATACAATGTTTCTCTTAAATTGAATGATTTCTCATACGACCTTACAAAAGAAACATTTTTTCCAAAGATTCATGGTTACAAAGATTTATTTAAAATAACAATTGTCTATTAAACATCATTCAATATTCAAAAGCCATGAGTCGTGACAAAACTTTTGTTACTCACCAGCATTCAATGTTGACTTTATTTTCACATATGTTTCAGGTACTAATGCATGATCAAGTATGCTACATGTAGGATGGACGCTGGCCTTAGCTTGATTAAATAAAATAGTTGTTGTATTTTGTTTCGAATTCTCAAATACGATGTAATTTATAAGTTCAATAAAACCAAACTTTATTTACCATGTGTTTGAATCAATTTGTAACGTGACCCCCCGACGTTTCCGCCGCGGGTTGTTTTTATTTTGCGGTCGGGGTGTTACAAGATTGGAGACGTACAAATCACCGGTCCCGAGCTAATACAAGAGACAACGAACAGTATCTTACATATACGTGATAATCTCCTCAAAGCACGAAGCCGACAAAAGAGCTACGCTGATAAAAGACGCAAGCCTTTGGAGTTTAATGTAGGTGATCATGTACTTCTCAAGGTATCCCCTTGGAAAGGTGTTGTCCGTTTTGGTAAGAAAGGAAAACTCGCTCCTCGCTACGTAGGTCCTTTCAAGATTCTCTTGATGATTGGCAAGGTAGCGTATCGACTGGACCTACCTCAAACACTCAACAATGTTCATCCTGTGTTTCATGTTTCTAATCTAAAGAGGTATCTAGCTGAAGAAGGACTTCAAGTTCCGCTTGAAGATCTTCAAATCAATGATACTTTTCACTTTGTGGAAAAACGAGTCGAAATCATGGACCGAGGAGTCAAGCAACTAAGGCGCAGTCGAATCCCTATCGTCAAGGTTCGATGGGAAGGAAAACATGGCACCGAGTATACTTGGGAGCTCGAGAGTGATATGAAGACTAAGTACCGCATCTCTTCGTTGCATCTTCCTAAATTTCGGGACGAAATTTCCTAAAGGAGGGGAGACTATAACACCTCGCGTTTCCATACTTTCTATTTCTAGCTAGCTTGTATTGTATTTCTATTTTTGGAAACCATTGTATTTGTATTCTTCATTTAGTTGTAATCGTTGTAATCGAGACTTGAATCATAATGCAAATATACATTTTGTCCCTATACTTGTTATGCATACTCATACATACTTATACTTGATAGTCATACTCAAAAACATGGCATACTTGTGAATACACAACGTTTATACTTGATGCATACTTAATACGTGATATCTATACTCGATCTTGATCATTCTATACTTGCATATACAATGTGACATGCTAGTTACACATATAATGCTTTATTAGTTCAAAAAATACCTTAGATTAACACCAAAACCTGTCACCTTTTAACAAAACAACAAAAATGAAACTTGTGTCCCGGCCTGGTCCTTGTGGACCGCAAGGGGACACCCTTACGGTCCGTAAGGGTGTCTGGGCGGGACAGCTTATTTCAAAACCACGGATTATGCACGAATCCCACTTAATCCATCGTCCCACCTTAAACCCCATTTAATCAGCCTCCAACTAGCACAAACACCTCCCCTATAAATCCACACCTTCTCCAAGCCATTTTACACTTTCACAAACCTCTAATCCTTCTTAAATCACTTCTAATCACTCCAAATCTTTGCAACATCAGAATTTTCAGGCAGATTCATACCTTCACACAAAAGTGAGCATAACTTGCTAAAATCTTGTTCATTTTACTTGATTCTTCTTTCTAAATACTTGGATAAACTTTAGGTTTGAATCCTAAGGTTCTCCATGGAGAATCCAGACCTGGAAATGCACCTAAAGTGTCCAAAATTTTTTGTTGTGTTTTAAACTCTTTCAAAACTTGTTTAATCTTATAAAACTTGAGTCTAACTCATCTCAAACCTATGTCCTAATGCTTACAACACTACTTGTGTTTGGTTAGGCTTAAAAACAAGGTTGAGACATTCCAACTAGAGGATTTATCCTCACAAACTTTCTGTTTTCATGGAGCTTTAAGCTTACAAGTGATGCAAGTTCTTGAACATGTTCACGTGTGTCCACCTTGGTTAGCTTGGGCCATCCTAACTTTGAGACCACACATCACTTGATGAGTTTCATCATTATCCCAACTTAGTTTGCTAGAATGAAAGTGTCACCACCCCGTTTAGCCTTTGACGTGTGTCAAAGTGTGCTCACCGGGTTGTATTTCACTTGTCTACTTGGTATCGTGGTGACACACTTTACATTCTTGTCATTTACATTCTTGTTCATATTATTGTTCTAAGACCCTCCCTGTTATCTATGGTAACTTGTGTAGTGGTGAACATCATACGAGGTTCCTAAATGGATGGTTCTACCTCCTACCTCCTCCATGACTTCTATGAACTCTTTGTTAGATTAATATTAATATGTCTATAATATGGACTATAATATAATCCCTAAAACCCAACCCTTGATAGTGACTAAGTAATCACCTATCAAGTTAATAAGTTTATCACTAATGTGTATAGTTCCTTGTCACGATTCTAATAGGACTTGAACCTATGAAATCACATTCAATCCTTATGGATTACTATAGTGTCAAAGTCAAGTGCTAATACCGTAGTTACTATTTTCATATAATATACTTTGTCATACTTTGAATCTCCATTCCGAATGTTCCATTATCATCCTTAATACTCATACGCCGTGTTTTCTTCTTGTAGGATAATTCGGCGTTCATCCCATCAAACAACTACCTTCACGAACTTGTCAAGTTAGAAGACTTAGCAAAACCATTAGTACACTCGACTCACTTTCGTTTATAACACTTTTGGGTGTAACATGTTTCCATATAACAAAATCACACACTTAAACTTTATGAAATGCACAAACAATCCTATAATCATGAATACTTGATACACTTACTTGATGCTTATATCTTGAAGATTCTTTATGTGATGCCTTAGTCATTAACTATTTTAGCCTTCGTTTGACATGTATAGGCTATAGGAAGTAACGCATCCCCCTCCTCATGAAATCTAGATACCATGTTAAAATATCGTGTTTGCGTTAAGGGTTTGACTAGAAGTATTACATGGCTTGTATATTGCTTTGTTTGAATCATAGTTTCCATGAGGTTTTGTTTTAAACTTTATTCATATACGTATGCTATGCTTAAACTCGTCTACTCGCCTTTGCTTTTGCATTGAATTGTTATTTTAAAACATGTTACAGGTTGATGGAGATGGTGCTATGACATCAAAGTAGCAAGGACATAGATACACATTAGACGTTTAGGTTTAATATTATTGTATCAAATTTTGCCATATTAATGTTGTTATTTTAATTTTCCCTTGTATTGTAATGACATTTTGCTACTAAATGAAATTCGGATTTAATTAATTATTGCCACAACTAGTTTTATGAGCAATGAGCAATCTATTTCGTCCCGCCTCGATGTTTCCGCCATCGGTTGGGGTGTGACAGTATTACTTTTGATTTTAATCTTTCGGTTACTTTTTAATTGGGTATGTATTAATGACTTTAATAACTAGTTTCTTATGTTGAAAGTGAAATTTCCTAACCATTTCTTCATGATGTCATTGATTTGCTCATTCGTGTCTTTACGGTCTATATAAAGCACGTTAACTACTTGGAAGGGGGTTAGAAGGGTGGTTGGTAAAGTTCTTGTCTCGTTCAGTGTATAGATCCTGCGAGGACTTGGTTCAAGCTTACTAGGACCTCCTTCAATGCCCTATGGTATTGGATGGCGGGGGTGCGAATAGCTTGAACCCTCATATGTAAACTACTATTGAAACATAAAACCGGCCTGTTGGGATTGTATCCCTGCTGACTCAAACCACTAAGCCGAGGGTAACTTCACCTTCAAAAGAGGGTCCTACTACTTTTCTCATTTATAACTTACTTAATTGTCTTTCAATATTCTGGCCTCTTGGGATTGTATCCCTGCTGACTCAAACCACTTGGCCGAGGGTAACGTCACCTTCAAAAGAGGGCCCTACTACTATAACTAAGATAATCTCTTAAAAAGTCTGAAAGTTTGATAATCATCAAAGGATACATAAAAGAGGAGTTGGAACCAAGTGATTCTATCGTGTCTATTTGTATTTCTTTTTATTTATCTTTTCTATTTTTATGTTTATTTTTTATCTTTCGAAACTTTTTATCAAAAATTTGTATCGATTAGACGTTGACACTAAACCGGTATTAAAAGCTATTGCGTCCTTGGACGACCTCGGTAACTTACCAACACTATACTACGCTCACGATGGGTGCACTTGCCCTAGTGTGTGTTTAGTGTTAGTATAATATCGTGTTTTATAATTAAAACTTGACTAATGCATAAAACGAACTTAAAATATTAACAAAAATCATAACACGCTTGAAAAGCACTAGGTTATGTCAATAAAGTGATCATAACTCTGATCCTTCATCTTGCTAGTTAATAATGATCCATCATGACTCATGAGGGTTGTGTGACTAAATATGTAATCATCAGCAACCTTACCAGACGACATCAACTTCTTTTTCTGATCAAGTTCTCTCTAAAAAGTGTGGAGTCTACCATGAAGTTGTGTCAGAGTCAATTCTTTGAATCCAACATAATTCCTTAGACAATTGCTATTGTATCTTATTTTTTAGGAGAGATCTAAAAAATATGTGACTCAAAGCAACATTTGTATCGGTTTGATTAGCAAGCCTTAGCTTAGTTCATCCCATAATTCTTTGGCATTTTCACAATGGAGTAATCCAGCATAGATTCATTAGGTAAGGCCATGGCCAGTATCCCAAATGCCTTAGCAATCTCTAGAAATCTTGCTACGAATGTCATTGGGTTTCTTAGGAACGTTGACATTAAGTTGTTCAACAGATGGAACATATGGACCAATAACCACAGCCCTCTTGTAACTAGCGTTCTGCTGGGATAAGTGGTGACACATCCTTCGTTTCCAAATTTTTTAGTTCATGGCGAAGGAGCATCGGAGGCTTGTTTGTCAAACTGGTATTGTGAAGATCATGAGTGATTCATATCTCTCTGAGTTCTGTCAAGAAATTTATCAGAAAACATAGTATCAGAACAAATGAATGTTCCAATTAGTCTAATTCTTCTCAAGTCCTTTTGATCACTCAATCAATTATACATTTAAGTTAACTTAGTGTAACAGGCTCTAATACCAATTGTTATATATGAGCATGTGTGTTTTTTATAAATTAGCTTGAATTTAATATAGAATTTCAATCACACAGTGATAATAAATACATCATCATAACACAACTAGATGTGGGAATAATTGCAGAAAGATTTCAATTATACTCTAGTTCTTTTGTACCAGTAGTTAAGTACAAATGACTCTGCCTCACCAAGTGCACTCTTTCATTAAGTTCTTGTGCCTCTAGCATCTTAGTGTTAAGTATTACAATTACAAAATCAACAATATATATAAGAGAGAACTGTTGGTGACGTCACCATAAAAGCGAACCTAAACAACCCACTGATGATGTAACTTCTGGACAGTTAGGATTTAAACATTATTACATAAAACTACTTCATAAAACTAAGAAAACAGTTGGGATTCAAAAACTGCTGGAAGGATTCCTATACTTTTGGAATCCATTCTAGTCATGTTTGACTTGTTGACTTGGTCTTCTAGTCTTCGGTGTTTGACTTATTAACTTGATGTAACATTTGTCAAAAACGGGTTTCCAAACCCGCTCCGTTTTGTAATCGAATATCAAGTTATAAATGTCACGTTGTGTATTTATGGTTATTTTGGTTTTTAATGATACATAATTAATAAACAAACTAAACTATAAAAATTATATTTGATAAAAAGTGAAAACAAAATAAATAAAAAAGAAATGTTGCTGCTAGGACTCGAACCCGGGTCAGCCGGTTCATAACTTCAAAGTCTTAACACACACACACATCACCACTCCGCCACTTGTTGTTTTCTGTTATCTCTAGGAAACAAATAACATTTATACACAAACTCGGTTAAACCGATTGCGCCAACTGAGAAACGGAAATCGGCAATTCAATCGTCAAATCGTTTGATTACTCGCACATTCACGTTTATAACCGATGAACCGATGATTTTAATCAATTCGGAAGTGATTGAACATCAATTTTCATTATTATCGGTTCTTATAACCGAAAGATAATCAAATCCAGATTACTCCAAACAAAACCCTTCTCGCGACTCAGAGACCTCAGACAAACACTCCATTTCACTTTCGTCACACTTTCAGTTCATCAGAACGCTTATATCAACTCGCCGGAAATTTCTGTAAGGTTCGCCAGAAAACCGTATTTGTCCTCAAATCGGTAAGTTCTCCAATACCATCGTAATCTAACAGTTGTTAAGCTGTTTCTAACTCAAACCATTCACATGAGATCGAATTCAGGCACCGTTATCGGATAATTCCAGTTCGCCGGAAATTTCCTGGAAATCTTTATTTCCGTCTGTGAAACGGTAAGGACCTTCAATCACACTGTTAACGTTTGTTTATCACTTCAATTCCACGATTGACTAATCAAAATGGTTAATTGTTTGGTTCAGTTGCGGTGCACAAAAACAGAGCCGACGCATTGCCGGAGACTCTGTGATAAATCATTCATACGGTATGTTTAACTTCCAACACCGTCTCTGCTATTTCGTTTTTGTCTTATGAATGTTGGATAATCGTAAACGCAAGAAACGGAGTAGTAATTCAGTCGACTGAAATTTGAATGAAGAAGACGAAGTTAGTTAAGTTATAAGTTTATTTAAAACCAGTTAAATGAACGGGTTAGACACACAGTCCAGCGGTGGACTGTGTGCAAAACATACACGCACGTCACAAGTTCGATCCCTAATACACGCATTCCTTATGTAATAAAATGCCTTTTTGTTTAAAACTAAACCGGGTTAACTCCGTTAGTTGTTAAGTATAATAAAAACCGAGATAATAACCAGGTTAGACACACAGTCCAGCGGTGGACTGTGTGCAACACTAAGTCGCACGTCACGAGTTCGAAACCCGTTACTGGCACCGGTTTGTTGAATTAAAATGTTTTTGAAATTAAAAGAATTTTGGTTAAACTGAATTAGTATATAAATATAATTAAAAACAAGATTATTTCGGGTTAGACACGTAGCTCAGTTGGTAGAGCTGCGTGCACGCGTACGGGAGGTCTCGGGTTCGAGCCTCACCTGGCGCAAACAATTCCACTGACCGAACCGGTCAACAAGTCAACAAGTCAACGGTCAACGGTCAACGCAAAATAAACAATTTTTTTTATATTTTTATTTATTTAATTTAATTTAAAAATCAATTAAAAATACTTAAAAATAACATTTTTAAAGATAGAAAATATCCTTAAAGTCACAAAAATATATCTAAAAGTTTCATTAAAATCCTTAATAAAATCCACTCATTTAATATATTTTTCCGTCATTATTTAGGTTAGTATTTCTCGTTGTTCCGCTCATCCAATTCGTGCGCATCTCACCATCTCCAATCCAACGCACCCAATGTGAGTGAATCTTACAAATTCCCCGTTTTAATCACGTTTTGGAGGGTATCATGTGTCTTGTTAAATATTATAATTAAATCATTGTGCATACATCATATCATGAACATGTGTATTCAGTTTGTTTCAATTGTTGTGTGATTATCGTTGGATGCAATTTATTATTTTCAGTACATGCAATTTCATAGGCCGCCGCTCCCCATTACATTATGAGCGTTGAGCATGTTCCCCATTTCATTATGAGCGTGAACCCGGCGTGCCCACATACGATCGGCTCCGTTTGATTGAGCCTTGATCGCACAGACATTTTCATTTTCAGTACATGCAATACGATCGGCTCCGTTTGATTGAGCCCTGATCGCACGGTTTCATATATGTTACTTCTCGTATGATGTTGGTATGTTTATGTATGCTATCTTATGTATTTGTATGTTATAGTTGTGATTGCTAATTGCCACTGCCTGATTATTTACATTTGCTCATTTATGATTATGCACAATTTTTCATTGATAAACTAACAAGTAGATCAATAATAACTGTTTATCTAATAAGGTTCACTCGCTAACTTATGTTGACCCAAAAACCCCCATTTTTACACATGATACAGGTGAGCCAGCTGCAGCCAGAAATACTTAGGATTGGACTAGAAGAATAAAATGATTTAGAGTTTGGGATTTGTTATGTTTGGTTTATTTTCTTTGTATTGTATGGACATGTTTGGATATTTGGAAATGTAACTTTGACTTTAATAAATATGAAACATATTAGTAAATATCATGAGCTTTGGTGATAACCCAATTATGCCCCGACTCTTATTCCGCTGCGGGTCGGGGGGACATTTGAGGCCCAACATGAGCAAACCCAAGACATCCTATGGATGTAGTTGTATTATTGATATTTATGTTATTTTCATTTTCTTAAAGACACATGACACCTAAAAAGACACCATAAACTCACAATCTTCTCATGTATGTTCCTGTAGATGTCGTCCAGACAACAACGAAGGGGTAAAAGATCAGGAAGGTCTCAGGAACGTTTGGCCACACAAATCGCGAAACAAATGGCCACGATACTGCCTGACATTGTGGTCCAAGTATAACAAGCCCTCGCTACAAATCCTACTAACCCTCCCCAACAACATGACCAGAACATCGACAACCCTCCTACCAGCAAGTGCTCTTACAAACATTTCAAATCTTGTGATCCTCCTAAATTTGAAGGGACCGAAGGTGTCACTGCCCTCCTCCACTGGTTTGAGGAGATGGAAAACACTTTTCTCAATTGCGATTGTCCTGAGGATCGCAAGGTTCGATACGCTACCGGGAGACTATTTGGGGTAGCTCTCACTTGGTGGAATACTGAGAAAGGGAAGAGGGGAACTGAAGATGCAATGGCCTTAACTTGGGAGGAGTTAAGGGAAATCATGACTAGGCGTTTCTGTCCTAGGAGTGAAATTAAAAAGTTGGAGGATGAATTTCATGCTCTAAAGCAGAAGGAGGGAGACCATACCACTTATAACAAGAGGTTCTTGGAGTTGAACCAAATGGTTCCAAATTTGTTCACCCCAACTTATCATCTGATTGAGCATTATATTCGAGGACTTCCCTCGAAAATTCAAGATTCAGTTCTCAGCATCTCACCAGTAACACTTGAAGCTGCTATGGAGCTAGCAACTGAACTGACTGAGAACCGAATTCGCAATGGGAAGTTCAAAGAAGAGAAAAAGAAAGCCCCTGTTGAGGGTCAAACTTCAAACCATCCCATCCCTTCCTCTAAGTTTGCAAACAAGAGGAAGCGCAACACCAGAAACTTCGCCGTTACACAAACCAACCTCCCAATTCCTGCTGCACCCATTACCTAAGTCGCTCCTTCACCCGCACCATATAGAAGACCTTACACTGGCCCGTTACCAAAATGTAACCATTGCCAATATCACCATTCTCCTGATCATCCTTGCCAATATTGCACCGGCTGTGGTCGCGCAGGTCATACTGTTCAAACCTGCCATATGCCTCAACGAACGAACCGCCACCAACCTTTAACCCAAACCCACCAACAATTAATGGGTCAAGCCCAACAACCCCTACTATTACCACCCACCCAACACCTAGCCCAAACATATTACCAACCCAATTATCCTATGGGCCAACCTATGCGGGCTTGCTACAATTGCGGAGACCCAAGCCATTTCAGAAACACTTGTCCAAGGTTGGTAAACATTATTCATGCTCAAGCTCAAGCCAACCCAGTGAATTAAGCGAACCAAGCTCCTCCACCTGCAAGAGGAAGAGCTTTCAGTATCAACGTTAATCAGGCTAGGGCCGACGGCAATGTGGTTAACGGTACGTTCCTTATAAATGGTAGATATGCATCTATGTTATTTGATACTGGTGCAGATAGAAGTTTTATGTCTTTAGAATTTGAACCTATCTTAAACCAAAATCGGGATAAGCTCATGGAATCCATAACGGTAGAAGTTGCTGACGGGAAACCAGTTTCATTAAGCACTATTATACGCAACTGTACACTAACCCTAAATGACCACGATTTCTCAGTCGACCTTATTCCTATGAAGCTGGGAAGTTTCGATATCATAATTGGTATGGACTGGCTCAGTCAACATCAGGCAGAAGTTGTATGTCGCGAAAAATTTATACGTATTCCTCTTTCAAACGGTCAGACTCTTCGAATCTTTGGAGAAACCTCGTCAAAAGGGCTCAGCTTAATGTCTTGTCTTCAAGCTCAAAAATACCTTGGCAAAAATTATGTCGCGTTTTTAGCTCATATCATCAAAAAGGGGACCATGGAGAAGAAACTCGAAGACATTCCAGTAGTAAAAGATTTCCCTCAAGTTTTTCCTGATGACATTTCAGGACTTCCTCCAGTTAGAGACGTCGAATTTCGTATTGATCTTATACCTGGTGCTACACCAGTTGCAAAATCTCCTTATAGGTTAGCCCCCTCTGAAATGCAAGAGTTAGCCAATCAATTACAAGAGTTGACTGACAAGGAATTCATACGTCCTAGCTCATCGCCTTGGGGTGCACCTGTCCTTTTTGTAAAGAAGAAAGATGGATTGTTTCGTATGTGCATCGACTACAGAGAGCTCAACAAATTAACAATCAAGAATCGCTATCCTTTACCACGCATTGATGATCTTCTTGACCAACTTCAAGGTGCCAATTGCTTTTCAAAAATCGACCTTCGGTCGGGCTATCATCAACTTAGAGTACATGAAGAAGACGTCCCAAAGACTGCTTTCCGAACTCGTTATGGCCATTATGAATTCATGGTTATGCCATTTGGTTTAACTAACACACCAGCTGTCTTCATGGACCTAATGAACAGAGTCTGCGAACCTTATCTTGATCGATTTGTTATAGTCTTCATCGACGATATTCTTATTTATTCAAAATCTAAATCTGATCATGAGCGTCATCTTCGACTCATCCTTGCACTTCTAGAGAAGGAAAAGCTTTACGCCAAATTCTCCAAATGTGAATTCTGGTTAAAAGAGGTGCAATTCCTCGGACATGTAGTCAATGATAAGGGAATACATGTCGACCCCTCAAAGATCAAAGTAGTACAAGAATGGCAAGCTCCACGTACACCAACTGAAGTAAGATCTTTTCTTGGTTTGGCTGGTTATTATCGTCGATTCATTTCAAATTTCTCTCGCATCGCTGTACCACTCACGGCTTTAACTCATAAGGGAAAACCTTTCATATGGGGACCCGAGCAAGAAGAAGCCTTTCAAACTCTTAAACAAAGACTTTGTGATGCACCAATCCTCACTCTTCCTGAAGGTTGTGATGATTTTGTGGTCTATTGCGACGCGTCAGGGCAAAGATTAGGCTGCGTTCTAATGCAAAGAGGAAAAGTTATAGCTTATGCTTCGAGACAACTCAAGACGCATGAGAAGAACTACACCACTCATGACCTAGAACTTGGAGCTGTTGTGTTCGCTCTTAAGATATGGAGACATTATCTCTATGGTACTAAGTGTGAAATATACACTGACCACAAGAGTCTTCAACATATCTTCAATCAAAAGGAGTTAAACATGAGGCAACGAAGATGGTCGAACTTCTAAATGACTACGACTGCGAAATTAGATACCACCCTGGTAAAGCAAATGTGGTGGCTGATGCACTTAGTCGAAAGGGTTATGCGAACTCCATTCGTCTTCTATGTTCGCAAATTATAACCGACATTAAAGATCAAATTCGAGAAGCCCAACACGTTTCGATAACGGAGATGATTTACGTAAGGGGATGTCCTGTGGAGCTGAGCTAAAATTTGAAACTAAATCTGACGGTATTCTGTACTACCTAGATCGTATCTGGATTCCTAACCACAACAATCTTCGCGAAACTCTTATGAAGGAAGCTCACAAAACGCGATACTCTATACACCCAGGAGCCGATAAAATGTATCAAGACCTACGATATACCTATTGGTGGCCTGGAATGAAAAAGGATATTGTTGTTTTTGTTTCCAAGTGCCTTACCTTTCCAAGGTGAAAGCTGAACACCAAAGACCCTCGATATCCAACCTGAAATACCTGTATGGAAGTGGGAAATATAACCATGGACTTGATTACCGGGTTACCTCGCACTTCTGGTGGGTATGACACTATATGGGTAATAATTGACCGACTTACAAAATCAGCTCACTTTATTCCTATCCGCGAAGATTTCAAGAAAGCGAAATCGTAAGCCGGCATGGGGTACCGTTAAGCATTATTTCTGATCGTGATGGTCGTTTCACTTCACGAACATGGCGAGCAGTACAATCCGCTATGGGTACGCGATTAGATCTCAGTACCGCCTATCATCCTCAAACTGATGGACAGTCTGAGCGCACCATTCAAACTCTTGAAGATATGCTTCGAGCATGTGTCATAGACTTCAAGGGAAATTGGGACGCCCACCTACCATTAGTTGAATTTTCGTACAACAGCTATCATTCAAGTATCGGCATGGCACCTTTCGAAGCCTTATATGGTCGTAAGTGCCGATCTCCAGTATGTTGGCACGAAATTGGGGAACCTCAAATCACTGGTCCAGAATTGATCCAAGAAACCACAGACAAGATCCATCAAATCTGAAACAATCTTCTAGCGGCTCAGAGTCATCAAAAGAGTTATGCAGATAAACGACGGAAGCCTTTAGAGTTTAACATTGGTGATCATGTACTTCTAAAAGTATCACCGTGGAAGGGACTAGTTCGTTTTGGTCAAAAAGGCAAGCTAGCACCACGCTACGTAGGACCTTTCAAGATACTCGAAAGAGTCGGACCTGTAGCATACAAGCTTGATCTACCAGAAGAACTCAACAAGATTCATCCCACATTCCACGTATCAAACTTGAAGAAGTGCCTCGCTGATGAAAACCTCCACATTCTTCTGGAAGATATTCAGATTGATGAATCTATGCATTTTATTAAAAGACCAGTAGAGATCATGGACTTCGGAGTGAAACGTCTACGACGAAGTCGCATTCCAATTGTTAGGGTACGCTGGGAGTCAAACGGGGACCTGAGTTTACTTGGGAACGTGAAGACTCAATGCGTGAAAAATACCCGCATCTTTTTCCTCCTACTTCAACTACTTAAATTTCGGGACGAAATTCCTAAAAGTAGGGGATACTGTAACATTTGTCAAAAACGGGTTTCCAAACCCGCTCCGTTTTGTAATCGAATATCAAGTTATAAATGTCACGTTGTGTATTTATGGTTATTTTGGTTTTTAATGATACATAATTAATAAACAAACTAAACTATAAAAATTATATTTGATAAAAAGTGAAAACAAAATAAATAAAAAAGAAATGTTGCTGCCGGGACTCAAACCCGGGTCACCCGGTTCATAACTTCAAAATCTTAACACACACACACATCACCACTCTGCCACTTATTGTTTTCTGTTATCTCTAGGAAACAAATAACATTTATACACAAACTCGGTTAAACCGGTTGCGCCAACTGAGAAACAGAAATCGGCAATTCAATCGTCAAATCGTTTGATTACTCGCACATTCACGTTTATAACCGATGAATCGATGATTTTAATCAATTCGGAAGTGATTGAACATCAATTTTCATTATTATCGGTTCTTATAACCGAAAGATAATCAAGTCCAAATTACTCCAAACAAAACCCTTCTCGCGACTCAGAGACCTCAGACAAACACTCCATTTCACTTTCGTCACACTTTCAATTCATCAGAATGCTTAAATCAACTCGCCGGAAATTTCTGTAAGGTTCGCCGGAAAACCGTATTTGTCCTCAAATCGGTAAGTTCTCCAATACCATCGTAATCTAACAGTTGTTAAGCTGTTTCTAACTCAAACCATTCACATGAGATCGAATTCAGGCACCGTTATCGGATAATTCCAGTTCGCCGGAAATTTCCTGGAAATCTTTATTTCCGTCTGTGAAATGGTAAGGACCTTCAATCACACTGTTAACGTTTGTTTATCACTTCAATTCCACGATTGACTAATCAAAATGGTTAATTGTTTGGTTCAGTTGCGGTGCACAAAAACAGAGCCGACGCATTGCCGGAGACTCTGTGATAAATCATTCATACGGTATGTTTAACTTCCAACACCGTCTCTGCTATTTCGTTTTTGTCTTATGAATGTTGGATAATCGTAAACGCAAGAAACGGAGTAGTAATTCAGTCGACTGAAATTTGAATGAAGAAGACGAAGTTAGTTAAGTTATAAGTTTATTTAAAACCAGTAAAATGAACGGGTTAGACACACAGTCCAGCGGTGGACTGTGTGCAAAACATACACGCACGTCACAAGTTCGATCCCTGATACACGCATTCCTTATGTAATAAAATGCCTTTTTGTTTAAAACTAAACCGGGTTAACTCCGTTAGTTGTTAAGTATAATAAAAACCGAGATAATAACCAGGTTAGACACACAGTCCAGTGGTGGACTGTGTGCAACACTAAGTCACACGTCACGAGTTCGAAACCCGTTACTGGCACCGGTTTGTTGAATTAAAATGTTTTTGAAATTAAAAGAATTTTGGTTAAACTGAATTAGTATATAAATATAATTAAAAACAAGATTATTTCGGGTTAGACACGTAGCTCAGTTGGTAGAGCTGCGTGCACGCGTACGGGAGGTCTCGGGTTCGAGCCTCACCTGGCACAAACAATTCCACTGACCGAACCGGTCAACAAGTCAACAAGTCAACGGTCAACGGTCAACGCAAAATAAACAATTTTTTTATATTTTTATTTATTTAATTTAATTTAAAAATCAATTAAAAATACTTAAAAATAACATTTTTAAAGATAGAAAATAGCCTTAAACTCACAAAAATATATCTAAAAGTTTCATTAAAATCCTTAATAAAATCCACTCATTTAATATATTTTTCCGTCATTATTTAGGTTAGTATTTCTCGCTGTTCCGCTCATCCAATTCGTTCGCATCTCACCATCTCCAATCCAACGCACCCAATGTGAGTGAATCTTACAAATTCCCCGTTTTAATCACGTTTTGGGGTGTATCATGTGTCTTGCTAAATATTATAATTAAATCATTGTGCATACATCATATCATGAACATGTGTATTCAGTTTGTTTCAATTGTTGTGTGGTTATCGTTGGATGCAATTTATTATTTTCAGTACATGCAATTTCATAGGCCGCCGCTCCCCATTACATTATGAGCGTTGAGCATGTTCCCCATTTCATTATGAGCGTGAACCCGGCGTGCCCACATACGATCGGCTCCGTTTGATTGAGCCTTGATCGCACAGACATTTTCATTTTCAGTACATGCAATACGATCGGCTCCGTTTGATTGAGCCTTGATCGCACGGTTTCATTTATGTTACTTCTCGTATGATGTTGGTATGTTTATGTATGCTATCTTATGTATTTGTATGTTATAGTTGTGATTGCTAATTGCCACTGCCTGATTATTTACATTTGCTCATTTATGATTATGCACAATTTTTCATTGATAAACTAACAAGTAGATCAATAATAACTGTTTATCTAATAAGGTTCACTCGCCAACTTATGTTGACCCAAAAACCCCCATTTTTACACATGATACAGGTGAGCCAGCTGCAGCCAGAAATACTTAGGATTGGACTAGAAGAATAAAATGATTTAGAGTTTGGGATTTGTTATGTTTGGTTTGTTTTCTTTGTATTGTATGGACATGTTTGGATATTTGGAAATATAACTTTGACTTTAATAAATATGAAACATATTAGTAAATATCATGAGCTTTGGTGATAACCCAATTATGCCCCGACTCTTATTCCGCTGCGGGTCGGGGTGTGACACTTGACTGTTGACTTTCATAACCCAACACTTTTACCATCCAACACTTTCTACTTGTCTTCTTGTTTCTTCAATGCAACAGTTCTATTCCAGTAGTTTATGGTGGTTGTTTGGGAAGCATTAAAAGGGAAAATTTTGGACTTCTGATTATACTTCAACTTATTTCATCATGCGGGGAAGATAGTTACTTTGGGTTTTGGCTTTCAACATTAGCATATCTTACATAACCCAACATAGTTTTATTTGGACCATAAATGGTTGGGGTAATTATGTAAATGTGTTTATATAAGTATGTAAATGTGTGTGTTTTTTATGAAAAGGTATGCCATGGTTTGAAAGTTTTTAGGCCCTTGTAGGTTTATGCATTAGTCACTTGATAGTTTGGACTAGTTTGTAGTATTTGGGTTTGGGGAAGGCTTATAGGCCTAGGGTTTTGGGGTAATGGTGCACTAACCACTCACTATAAATAGTAAATGATGTATTAGGGTTAGTGGTTCTTTGGTGGTGATATTAGCTTGTATTAGACAAATCCAATTTGTATGCAAGTTGATCTTTAATCTATTCTATTTCATCTTATTTCTTCTATCTCAAATCCATAGCTTGTTTGTGTGATTCCGCCACCAAACAAGCTTAGTGTGATATTGTAGATCTGGTTTTCGGGACATACAATTGGCATCAGAGCCTGTTTGAACCTGTTTCCAGCCTCAGATCTGATATCACACTGATTCCTATCATTGTTGTTGCCGGTCTGCTGCTGTTTCGGTATTGTTTAAGGATTCAGCTCGCATTTTGGATATTCTTCTGCTTGTGTTTCGAACATATTTTGGATCATCACTTGAAGACTCGAACGTATTTCAGATCATCACCTGAAGACTCGAATGCATTTCGGATCATCACTTTGAAGACTCGAATACATTTCAGATGGATTGCGTGAGTTTTGGATTCATTTCGGATAACACGCTTGCATTTGAACCCATTCCGGATCATCCTTGTTGAAGTTTGTCGACATTTCTATCAAGTGCACAGTGTTTCGGATAAGCTTAGTGATTTTGGTTCATTTCGGAAAAGCTACTGTTCCGAGTTGATCGTACCTGTATTTCGGATAAGTTACTATTTCGAGTTACCCATCTTGAGTGGACCCCTTTTGGATTTCAATTGAACTTTTGGACTATTCACAAATGGTGTTTTGACTGTTGCGGATCTCGCCAACGCTACCTTAGCTGCTATATAATCTCAGTCTCTCGCGTTGCATCAAGAACTCGATCAGATTATCGGCACGTCTACCAAAATTCTAAGGTTGTTGTATGGAGATGATTATTTTGCTTGGACCTGGCGTTTCGAGCAGTATTCTAAGGCTAAGGAGCCTGGGGTCTGGAGGTGTATTCGAGATGGTACTCGTACCATTATGTATGCTACATAAGATGATCCTCTACCTTAGATTTCTAAGCTTGAGAATATGTGGTCGGACGATGATCGAAGAATCAAAGACGAAGATGATAAGGCAATGGTAAATCTTACTATGGCTCTTGGTCTGGATATCTCAATTGTTGTTAGGAACTGCACAAATTCTAAGGAGATTTGGGATGTACTTAAGAATTTGTACGAAGGCAACACTCACATGAAGGCTAGCATGGTAAATATGTTGAACCAACAGTTCAGATCGTTCAATCACATTTATTTGGAAACTGTGGAGAACCAAAATTAGTATATTCTTCAAACTGGTTTCTGAAATGATATGTGTTGGCATCTCTATCACTAACAATGGGATGAATCGCCAACCTCTGAACTCATTGCCAAAAAGCTGGGATGCTGATGTCTCGGTGATTAAGAGTACCAAAAATCTGAATGAAGTCATACTCACCGAGCTGATTGCTGCAATCGAGTCATCTTAGATTGACAATCAGCAGAGAGAGCTAAACTACAAGAATGCAATGATTGTTGTCGGGATGAATAGTTCCAATGCTGCTTTGATGTCTCGGACTCATCCCAACGTTGTTTCTAGTCCTATTCATGGAGTGTCATGTGATATCTGTGACAATTCAATCATGTAACAATGTTAAACAAGTTTATCAATCAATGAAATTTTGTTTTTTATTCATGAGTTTTGTTTATTTATCATGATATTTGCACACACTCGATTCTTGCAGGATTCCAAACTTTCAATCGACTTCTGGAAGCGAAACCATAAACCAATACGCGAACGAAACTAGTATAACACGGAATACACTCTGGAACACTGACATAAGACAAACATACCTTAAATAACCTTTACATAACTTAGAAATAAGTTTTGAAGGGTTTGGTATGCCAAAAACAAGCCTATTCGATCACATGGACTATTTACGACAAAATACGAAAGTCTGCCGATTCTTGTAGTGATGCACACTTCGGAACAAGGTCATAAGCTAAACATACCCTAAATACCCTTAACGCTTAGAAATAAGTTTCGAGGCCTTCGGTAGGCAAAATCACGCTTTTGTAACTTCAGGGGCTATTTTGCAAATTCTGCGAAACTATGTCATTTCCCGTATTTCGCTATCTGTAACGTGTACGGGCATCCAAAAATTTTTGTAATCATTAAAATCTTGAATATTAGTTATTGGAATGCAAAAATATCATTCGTTACGTGTTTACAGTCACGCACGCGTTCGTTGCGATTTTCATCATAATTAACCGAAAACCGCAACCGTACGACCAAACAAACCGACCTTTGAAACATTTTTGGACACATTTTAAGTTCCCTATGTGTTAGCGTCCTTATGGAGCTTAAAAATTGGGTTAACGAGTGTTAGAAGTGCCAAAAAACGTCAAAAACAAGTTCAGGGGCCATTTCTGCCAAATTTGAAACTTTAGCCCCTGCAATGGGCTTACGGACCGTAAGGCAAAACCCATACAGTTCGTAAGGGGTTCCCAGCTCATCAGAAAGGTGGCAGCAGCTGGTTAATTCTTCTTTGACTCATCAAACGACTTTGCCACCCTAATCTCTACATTTGAGAAGTGTGGGACACTAATCTAACATGTTGGTGAGTCATGGACACTTGTCTTACTCCTAGAAACTCCAAGAAATCTATAAATTCTATGATCATCTTCATTTTTAAACCTTTGCAACCACCTTCTTTGATCCACACTGCTACAATCCGAATTTGCAACCATCTTTGGAGCTCCCTCTGTGATTCTTTGGTAATCCTTGGTGCTTGTAAGTATTTCATTCAAGCCTTGTTCCATTTTTGTAGCATATTTGAGCTAAAAATCAAATAGTTTGACTTCTAGTTGACTTTTGGTTTTGATCATAAATTGGTCAAAACAAAATCCAATTGAACTAGTTAATATGATCATAATCATGTTGGTCATAATCCCTAATGATCATAATACCTACTGATTTCTATCTTTTCTAGTCATTTTGACAAGTCAAAGTTTTGGTTAAAAGGCGATAAATACACATTTTTATGATGGAACTGATTTCGAGTGTCAAAACAGTTTGTTTTGGTAGCAAAGCTCTTTTATAAACTTAATTAGACATGTCAAAACATGTCTAAATCGTCACTCTTATTTTAGTGCTTGTTTAAGAGCCGTAAGTCTAGCGGTTTTGAACATCGCTTTGACTTTCGAATCTGACCCATTTGGTTGATCTTTGGACCCAACCAAATACATATTTGTGACCATAATTATTAAGGGAATAACCCTCTGAATTTATACCTTATGGTCATGTCATTTGGTTAGTGTTATGATAATTAGTTGATATAATCTTCAATAATGACCAAAATGCCCTTTTTACAAATAAATCAACTATAAACATATGTGACATAAGTTTTGACATATAATCTGATTAATAATATTATTAAACATGTTTTGGTAATTTAGAATTATCATAACACATATTTAACCATCCAAACACGTAGTTACGTAAATGACGCGTTAAAGTGGCTTAAACTACCTTAACGGGTCATAGCGGGTCAAAAGCACTTAAGAATCTTTCCAACTCAGATGTTAACTTTATAAACCATGTCATATGAGCTCCAATACTCATTTGGTTTATAAGGACTCATTCTCTCCGTTCCGCCGATTAAACTCCCGATATTTACACAATTAACCGATTTTAGGACACGCTTGATTTCACGAACTCTTGATCTTGGTCTATCTTCTTGAACTAGGACTTTATTGCAATCACATGTGAGTACATAGTCCCCTAGTTTTATGTTTTGCAAATATTTTGGGGTTATTCATATGTGCTAAATCATTTTCGAGTTTACAAGATACAAATGTTATGGTTTATATAAACAATAAGATTTCAATAATGTGAACGAACTTGTTGGTGCGTTCTATCCATAACAAGAATGGCATTCATTAACAATGGCCAAGCCGACCAATAGTAAGTTACGGCGCCTAGGACTGACAATCCCGTTACCAAAATTCTCGGGGTTTGTGAAGAAATTTAGGAAGCGACTGAAACTGTATTTGTAACATACCCTTTGGTGGTATGTTATACGATTAAGGGACACCTTGGGTGGTCTCGAACAAGTCAACAAAGGTTTGAATGTATTCACAAAACGACCAAAAGTTTTCACAACTAAAACAAGGAACGATGAACGATTGGTTTGTAACAAGGAACGATGAACGATTGGTTTAGAACAAGAACAATGAACAATGCGCGATTGGTTTATGGTAAGTGATTTAGATAACGGTACGTGTGTAATGTGATAAAAGCATGGTGGATACGCCGCTGGTACTTCCTATATAAAGTGCTTTTATCGTATTATATTTGTGGCGTTATTTGAATCATTTGAACAAATATTTTTCAAACGATGACACACAACGAATTCAATTAAAGGTATAAACCATACAAGTTATTACAAGACGATTTACTACTCGGATTTACGAAACAAATGTTTTGGTCAAGATTCATGGCTACAAGTCTTTTATAAACTATAACTAACTTATTTTAGTTGGTTAGTTATCATCGCAATACCAAATACTTTTCGATAACAAGGTTTTCAATTAACGACTCTAGTAGTCTGATGAGGTATTGCAATACATATTCAAGGCCATGAAATTGACACACTCACAAAACCTATGTACTCGCTGGCATTCTTTTATGCTGACTCGTTTTTCACATATGTTTCAGGGAACAATGCTTGATGATACTGATGCATGCTCACGCAGGAATGGACCTGGACTTTAGTGCTTTAAAACTTGAAAGATATTTACTATGTTTGTTTAGTTGTGTAACCTCAAGACCATATAACGATGTCATCTATGTTTAATATCCAATAAAACGAAATATGAGATACCATGTGTTGTTGTAACAATCTGTTAACGTGACTCCACGACGTTTCCGTCGCGGTTTGTTGTTTTACGTGGTCAGGGTGTTACAGATTGGTATTAGAGCACTGGTTATAGGGAATTAGGTTATTAATAATGCTTTGACCTAGACTATAACCTTCCTAGGACCCTAACGCGAGTCTATTTGCATTTTATACAATACAATCACCTATCCTTAGGTGATTACCACAACAAATTCACAAATTACAAACTCGTTTTTAAAATCAATCGTCTATCCTGATTTTTTTTTGGCTTTATGCCTTCAAAGTTCTCAAAATCTCGTCAAAGTTTGGGTTTTAATAATGTGAACACGTGCAATCTAGAAGGGTAGGTGCCTGTACCTTGAGTTTTCTGTCTAGGCTAGAGTGTTGGTACAAATCCACCTAATCGGGCAAGTCACTCTTAACTGGGAACTCTTGGGTGTGAGCATCCACTTATAGGCTAAAGCATGTCTTCGCGATGCATTATAAGACCCATTTACTTTGATTAGTCATTGTGTGTCATTTGATTGTCTTGATAGACAAATGAATGACCACCATCCATATGTTTCGTTGATATTTTGATGCCTCTATTGATTTTTCCGAATGTCAATCTCACATATCTTCCTTCATGTTTTCTTTTAGAATGCCTCCTCGACGTGATACAACTCAAAATGCCGAAATGGCTGCACTTATCGCTCAGCAAATGGTTGTGATCCTCCCAAACCTAGTGACTCAATTAAATCAAGCGAACAACAATAACAACAATGCACCAGCTCCGTGCAACTACAAACAATTCTGTTCGGCTAAACCACTTCAGTTCACTGGGCCTGAGGGAGCTACGGGACTTCTGCAATGGTTTGAGAGTCTCGAAAGCACATTCCGATTTGTTCAATGTCCAAATGAGCGAAAGGTCGAGTTTGTGTCTAGTGTGTTCAAGAAAAGAGCCATGACATGGTGGAATGGTATTATGAGAGATAGAGGTACCGAAGTGGCCTTAGCTCAAACCTAGGAAGAGCTTCGAGCTCTTATGATGAAAGAGTTATGTCCTCGCCATGAACAACGGGCACTGGAAAATGAATTTCACGATCTCAAGCAAGACAGTGGTGAGAGTCGTGCTTATACCGACCGATTTGAGGAGTTGAGTTTACTTTGCCCTTCAATGGTGATGCCTTTGATAAGGCGATCGAGAAGTATATTGATGGTTTACATGATCCTGTGCAAGACATTGTTACTGGTAGCAACCCTACCACTGTTCGACAAGCTATTGAGTTAGCCGCAACCTTAACCGATTCACAAGTCAGGAAAGGTAACCTTCATCGCAAGGGCGATAAGAGATCCTCTGCTAAGTCAACTCAAGAGAAATCAAAGGGAAACAAAGCCGAGCCTTCCAAATGATCAAAGAAGCGTAAGGCTTCTCAAACTTTGTTGTGACTGCACAACCCGCTCCAACTGCTCCCAAAACCAACCTGCTCAACTTCCTGCAAAGAAACCTTATGCGGGAACTGCACCGCTTTGCAACCGATGTAATGGTCGCCATCAAGTTCAGATACCATGTCGACAGTGTACTACATGTGGAAAACTTGGTCACCTGGCGAATATTTGTCGCTTTAACCCAAACCCAGCTGCACAGAACCCAGTTCAACGACAAGCAAATCCCGCTCGACCTCACGTTCCACCTGGTTCATGTTACAATTGTGGTGAAATGGGTCACTACAAGAACAATTGCCCGAGACTAGTCAATGCTAACCCAACCCGTGGTTGTGCCTTTAACATCAACGCCAATGAAGCTCGTGCTGATAATGAGGTGGTTAACGGTACGTTCTTTGTAAACAATCATCCTGCTTCTATCCTTTTTTATTCGGGTGCCGATAGAAGTTTTGTGTCGATAACTTTTGAACCTTTGCTTTTGATGCCTAGAATTAAACTAGGAAAGCCCTTGTCAGTCAAAATAGCCAATGGTGAACCCCTCGTACTTGATTCGATCATTCTCAACTGCCAGTTGAACCTCAATAACCATCTTTTTCCTATCGACCTTACACCAATGCAACTTGGAAGTTTCGACATCATTATTGGAATGGATTGGTTAACCAAGCATCATGCCGAAGTTATTTGTTTTGACAAGATAGTTCATATACCTTTTCCCTCTGGTTAAGTCTTAGAGGTTCGTGGAGAGAAACCCGCTGGTAATCTAAAACTCATGACTTGTAACCAAGACCATAAATATCTATGAAAGAACTATGTGGCTTTCTTTAGCGCATATCATGGAAAAGAAAGGCAAGGGTAACAATATTCAAGATATCCCTATTGTTCGGGATTATCCTGAGGTGTTTCCCGAAGAATTACCCTCTTTACCACCAGCACATCAAGTTGAATTCCGTATTGATCTTGTACCTGGTGCCAACCCAAAAGCCAAATCTCATTACCGTCTTGCACCATCAGAAATGCAAGAGTTATCAAAACAACTACAAGAGTTATCGGACAAAGGTTTCATTCGTCCGAGCTATTCTCCGTGGGGTGCTCCTGTCTTATTTGTGAAAAAGAAGGATGGATCCTTCCGTATGTGTATCGATTATCGTGAGCTCAACAAACTCACGATCAAGAAGGATATCCCCTACCTCGAATTGATGATCTTTTTTATCAATTACAAGGTGCTACCTATTTTTCCAAGATCGATCTGCGTTCTTGGTATCATCAGTTTCGTGTTCATGAGGAAGATGTTCCTAAGACTGCTTTTCGCACTTGATACGGGCATTATGAGTTCACCGTTATGCCTTTCTGTTTGACAAATGTTCCAGCTTTATTTATGGACTTAATGAATCGGGTTTGTAAACCTTATCTAGATAAGTTCATCATTGTTTTCATTGACGACATTTTAATTTATTCTAAGTCTCAAGCCGAGCACGAACATCATCTTCGTTTGACAATGGAACTTCAAAAGGAAGAACAACTATACGCCAAATTCTCCAAGTGTGAATTTTAGCTGAAAGAAGTTCAGTTTTTGGGTCACATTGTCAATGAGCAAGGTATACATGTGGATCCTTCTAAAATCGTTGCGATTAAGGATTGGAAAACACCCACTACTCCCACAGAAGTTCGCTCATTTCTTGGTCTTGCTGGTTACTATCAACGATTTATTGAGAACTTCTCAAAGATCGCGGTTCCCCTCACTGCTTTGACTCAGAAGAATAAATCTTTTGAGTGGTGACCCAAACAAGAGGAAGCTTTCCAAACTTTGAAACTAAAACACTGTGATGCTCCTATTTTGTCTTTACCGATGGTGATGATGATTTCATGGTTTATTGTGACACGTCAAATTTAGGCATTGGTTGTGTTCTAATAATGGGATAAATTCATCGCATATGCGTCAAGACAACTGAAAGCCCACGAGAAGAATTATACAACTCATGATCTTGAGTTGGGTGCCGTTGTTTTCGCACTCAAGATTTGGAGGTACTATCTTTATCGTACGAAGTGTGTGGTTTCTACTAACCACAAAAGCCTCCAACACATATTCAATAATAAGGAGTTAAACATGAGGCAACGACGTTGGGTCAAACTCCTAAATGATTACGACTGCGAAATTCGCTACCATCCTGGTAAGGCGAATGTTGTGGCTGACGCGCTTAGTCGTAAGGAACGTGTCAAGCTTCATTGTGTTTAAGTTCAATCCAATATCAAAACACGTACTCTTGCAGCCCAACGCACTTTTGTAACCCAAGGTTTGTTGAAAGACGAACTACCTCATCAACTCGAACTGCAACTCGAAACGAAAAACGATGGATTACTATACTACATGAACCGTTTGTGGGTTCCGAATCAACACAATTCGTACTCTATTGATGGATGAAACTCATAAGTCTCGTTACTCGATTCATACGGGTGCTATAAAAATGTACAAGGATCTCTGTACCCAATATTGGTGGCCGGGTATGAAGAATGACATTGCCTTGTATGTATCTAAATGCCTTACTTGCCTTGAAGTCAAGGCCGAGCATCAACATCCGTCTGGTTTATTGGAACAACCGGAAATACCGGTATGGAAATGGGAGAACATTGCGATGGATCTCATCACGAAACTACCGTGCACATCTAGAGGTCATGATGTTGTTTTGGTAGTCATCGATCGTCTAACAAAGTCAGCACACTTTTTGGCAATTCGTGAGGACTACTCTGCTGATAAACTTGCCAAGATCTATGTCGACGAGATTATGTCTCATCATGGTGTTCTTTTGGGCATTATATCTGACAGAGATGCTCGGTTCTCATCTCACTTTTGGAAGACCATGTAATCTGCTATGGGAAGCAACCTCAATCTGAGCACTGCTTATCCTCCTCAAACGGATGGACAAACGGAAAGAACAATTCAAACATTGGAGGATAGGCTTAGAGCTTGTATGATCGATTTTGGTGGTAGTTGGGATTCACATCTACCGTTGATCGAATTCTCTTACAACAATAGTTATCACGCCAGCATCAACATGGCACCTTTTGAAGCTCTATACGGTCGAAAATGTCATTCACCTGTTTATTGGAATGAAGTTGGAGAGTCGCAGTTTACTGGACCTGAACTCATCCACGACACAACCGAGAAAGTCAAGAAAATTCACGAAACCTTCTGACAGCTAGAAGCCGTCAAAAGAGTTACGTGGACAAGCGACGCAATCCCTTGGAATTCCAAGTTGGTGATCATGTCCTACTCAAGTTATCCCCTTGGAAAGGAGTGGTCAGATTTGGGAAAAAAGGAAAATTTGCACCACGATACGTTGGACCATTCAAGATCGTTGAAAGAATCGGAAAGGTGGCCTACCAACTTGAGCTACCTCCTAAACTCGGGAATGTTCACCCAACATTCCACGTGTCTAATCTCAAGAACGCAAATATTCACATCCCACTCGACGAAATTCACGTTGATGATACAATGCACTTTGTCGAGAAACCCGTGGAAATTCTAGACCGTGAAGTCAAGAAACTTAAACGAAGATGAATTCCGATTGTTAAAGTTCGCTGGGAATCCAAACGTGGTCCAGAATTTACTTGGGAATGAGAGGATCAGATGAAAGCGAAATACCCACATTTGTTCTCACGAGTTTCCTCTAATTAAATCTCGGGACGAAATTTCCTGAAGTAGGGAAGACTGTGATATCTATGATGATTCAATCATGTAATAATGTTAAACAAGTTTATCAATCAATGAATTTTTATGTTTTATTTATGAGTTTTGTTTATTTATCATGATATTTGCACACACTCGATTCTTGCACGATTCCAAACTTTCAATCGACTTCTGGAAGCGAAACCATAAACCAATACGCGAACGAAACTAGTTTAACATGACATACACTATGGAACAATGACACAAGCCAAACATACCTTAAATAACCTTTACATAACTTAGAAATAAGTTTTGAAGGGTTTGGTATGCCAAAAACAAGCCTATTCGATCACAGGGACTATTTACGACAAAATACAAAAGTCTGCCGATTCTTGTAGCGATGCACACTCCAGAATAAGTTCATTAGCTAAACATACCCTAAATACCCTTAACATGGCTTAGAAATAAGTTTCGAGGGCTTCGGTATGGCAAAATCATGCTTTTGTAACTTCTGGGGCTATTTTGCAAATTCTTCGAAACTATGTCTTTTCGTGTATTTCGCTATCCGGAACGTGTACGGCCATCCAAAAATTTTTGTAATCATTAAAATCTTGTATATTAGTGATTGGAATGCAAAAATATCATTTGCTACGTGTTTACGGTCACGCAAGCGTTCGTTATGATTTTCATCGTAATTAACCGAAAATCGCAACCGTACGACCAAACAAACCGACCTTTGGAACAGTTTTGGACACATTTCAAGTTCCCTATGTTTTAACGTCCTTATGTAGCTTAAAAATTGGGTTACGAGTGTTAGAAGTGCCAAAAAACGTCAAAAACAAGTTCAGGGGCCATTTCTGCCAAATTTGAAACTTTAGCCCCTGCAAGGGCCTTACGGACCGTAAGGCAAAATCCCATATGGTCCGTAAGGGGTGCCCAACTTATCAGAAAGGTGGCAGCAGCTGGTTAATTCGTTGTTTGACTCATCAAACGACTTTGCCACCCTATTCTCTGCATTTGACAAGTGTGGGACACTAATCTAACATGTTGGTGAGTCATGGACACTTGTCTTACTCCTAGAAACTCCAAGAAATCTATAAATTCCATGATCATCTTCATTTTTGAACCTTTGCAACCACCTTCTTTAATCCACTCTGCTACAATACGAATTTGCAACCATCTTTGGAGCTCCCTCAATGATTCTTTGGTAATCCTTGGTGCTTCTAAGTATTTCATTCAAGTCTTGTTCCATTTTTGTAGCATATTTGAGCTAAAAATCAAATAGTTTGACTTCTATTTGACTTTCGATTGTGATCATAAATTGGTCAAAACAAAATCCAATTGACCTAGTTAATATGATCATAATCATGTTGGTCATAATCCCTAATGATCATACCTACTGATTTCTATCTTTTCTAGTCATTTTAACAAGTCAAAGTTTTGGTCAAAAGGCGATAAATACGCATTTTTATGACGGAACTAATTTCGAGTGTCAAAACAGATTGTTTTGGAACCAAAACTCTTTTATAAACTTAATTAGACATGTCAAAACATGTCTAAATCGTCACTCTTATTTTAGTGCTTGTTTAAGAGCCGTAAGTCTAGCGGATTTGACCATCGCTTTGACTTTCGAATCTGACCTGTTTGGTTGATCTTTGGACCCAACCAAATACATATATATATAACCATACTTATTAAGGGAATAACCCTCTGAGGTTATACCTTATGGTCATGTCATTTGGTTAGGGTTATGATAATTAGTTGATATAATCTTCAATAATAACCAGAATGCCCTTTTTACAAATAAATCAACTATAAACATAAGTGACATAAGTTTTGAAATATAATTTGAATAAATAACATCATTAAACATGTTTTGGTAAGTTAGAATTATCATAACGCATATTTAACCATTCGAACACGTAGTTACGTAAATGACACGTTAAAGTGGCTTAAAATATCTTAACGGGTCATAGCGGGTCAAAAGCACTTAAGAATCTTTCCAACTCAGATGTTAACTTTATAAACCATGTCATATGAGCTCCAATACTCATTTGGTTTATAAGGACTCATTCTATCTGTTCCGCCTATTAAACTCCCGATATTTATACAATTATCCGATTTTAGGACACGCTTGATTTCACGGACTCTTGATCTTGGTCTATCTTCTTGAACTAGGACTTTATTGCAATCACAGGTGAGTACATAGTCCCCTCTTTTTGTTTTGCAATATTTTGGGGTGATTCATATGTGCTAAATCATTTTCGAGTTTACAAGATACAAATGTTATGGTTTATATAAACAATAAGATTTAAATAATGTGAACAAACTTGTTGGTGCGTTGTATCCTTAATAAGAATGACATTCATTAACAATGGCTAAGCCGACCAGGAGTAAGTTACGGTGCCTAGGACTGAAAATCCCATTACCAAAATTCCCGGGGTTTGTAGGGAAATTTGGGAAGCGACTGAAACTGTATTTATAACATACCCTTTGGTGGTATGTTATACGATTAAGGGACACCGTGGATGGTCTCGAACAAGTCAACAAAGGTTTGAATGTATTCATGAAATGACCAAAAGTTTTCACAACCAACACAAGGAACGATGAACGATTGGTTTGTAACAAGGAACAATGAACGATTGGTTTATAACAAGAACAATGAACAACGGACTATTGGTTATAGTAAGTGATTTATATAACGGTACGTGTGTAATGTTATAAAAGCATGGTGGATACGCCGCTGGTACTTCCTATATATAAGTGCTTTTATCATATTACATTCGTAGCGTTATTTGCATCACTTGAACAAATGTTTTTCAAACAATGACACCAACGAATTCAATTAAAGGTATAAACCATACAAGTTATTACAAGACGATTTACTACTCGAATTTACGAAACAAATGTTTTGGTCAAGCTTCATGGCTACAAGTCTTTTATAAACTATAACTAACTTATTTTAGTTGGTTAGTTATCATTGCAATACCAAATACTTTTCGATAACAAGGTTTTCAATTAACGACTCTAGTAGTCTGATGAGGTATTGCAATACGTATTCAAGGCCATGAAATTGACACACTCACAAAACCTATGTACTTGCCGGCATTCTTTTATGTTGACTTGTTTTTCACATAAGTTTCAGGGAATAATGCTTGATGACACTGATGCATGCTCACGTAGGAATGGACCTGGACTTTAGTGCTTTAAAACTTGAAAGATATTTACTATGTTTGTTTAGTTGTGTAACCTCATGACCATATAACGATGTAATCTATGTTTAATATTCAATAAAACGAAATATGAGATATCATGTGTTGTTGTAACAATCTGTTAACGTGACTCCCCGACGTTTCCGTCGCGGTTTGTTGTTTTACGTGGTCGGGGTGTTACATGTTGAATAGTAACCCGAATATTGTTTTCAGTCCCATAACTCAAGCTCATATGCATGCTCAAAAGACAAACTATGTGTATGGCATGTCTCTTCCAAACAACTCAGCTGCACCAACTACTACTTAGAAATATTGTCAGCATGCAAATGTGGTTTTCAGTCCAGTAAACCCTTCGTCATCTCAAAATGTCCCATCCACACACTCTGCTAGAAAACCTAGCCTTTCTGACCAAGCATAAAGAAGAAAAGTTGGTTGTAGCAGCTTCTATGCTTAATAGTCTGAATGCTTTCCTCGCAGGTGACCTTTTTCCACCATCCGTTCTTGCAACAAAGATTAATTATGTGGTTGAAGAAAATATAGAAGAACTGCATACGTCTTAGAACTTGGCTATGGCAGCATTTCGAGCCGAGAAGTTTCAGAAAAGATACGGTCGTCGTATATTCGGACTAGATCTATGAAAGATAAGTTGAGATGCTACAAATGTCATTAACCATGACACTTTACGAGTGATTGCAAAAATGCCAGTGGGATATGAAGCTACTCAAGCTGTTGTTGTTAGGAACTCAGAGAGATCTATGATTCATGTTACTCCGGCTCAAACATCATTTTCAACCTCAACTAGCCAAGGAGGCACTGGAGCAGGTTAAGCGTTGATGGCACAAGAGCAATGTGGATTCAGTTGGGTGGATGCTACAGCCCAAGTAGAGTCTCTCAAGATCTCTGAAGTTGCAGAAACAATCCACCAATGCTTTATGGCGTAGACCGAGGAACCCAAAATGCTCCCCGAAAAGGTAAACTCTCTTTTATGTTCAAAAAATTTTAGAAATAAAATTGCACAGATGAGAGCCCATAATTTTGCTCTAATCAACGATTACAACAGTGCCATGTTTAAGTGCATTGGTCTTCGAGAGAACAATAAAATTCTCTATGAAAAGATTGACACGCTAAAGAAGGACATAGGTCAGCTCCACTTGGACGTTAAACAATAGAAATCTTGGGTCCATCATTATAAAAATAGGCTAAATATAAAAACTTTGGAATGCGACTCTGTGAGAGCTGAGCTAGAACTTCTCACTGGAAAGTATCAACAAAATGAGTTTAATTTAAAGAAGTTTGATGCCCATTACCGAGAAAAAAATAGAAAATTGTGATAAAAGGATGTGTGGTAAACCAAGCGATTACTTTCCATGGGAACCTTTCAAACCAAAGAACGCTAGACCCACTGATTCTCAAAAGCCCATGAGTTTTGGTAGAAACATTAATCAAGAATGCTTAAATGAATCATTTGAAAATTTAGAACATGAAAAGGAGTTGATGAAAACTTCATCCGAGGAATCTCAGGAGAATGCATCAACTTCTGATTCTGTAGACAATCTTAACTGTTTTAGTGTATGTGCAGAGTTAGTGATAGTTGAGGTGCGGTCGAAAATGGATGATGAACCACATCCAAATGATGCTTATAATTCGGATATTTCTTTATGTGATAAACATGATATTTACGTTTGGAACTACGTTTAGTCTTTGGTTTTTGAGACTCTAGGTTTTTCTGAGGAAGTTGTTAAAACTGAAACTTTAAATGTTGTGGTTTTTTATTCTGATTCTGATTTAATTGTTTTACCATAGGATCCTCTGGCGCATCCGGTGCTGGATTCGATACATCTGTCTCGAACGATTCTAATAACTATTATAGTATGCCTGACAACTCAACTGATGCCTCAGATCTCTCTGAATATTGTGAAGATGAAAATATTATTGTGTCTGATTGTACGAATGAAATTATTTATAAACAGGAGTTGTCTGATAAATCTGTCAATCAGACTGAAGATTCTGGTGTATCGGATAATGAGCAATGTGTTTCCGATAGTCAAACTATTTTTGACAAACATTGCTCATCATCTAGCAATCAAGAATCAGTTGATCCTGAAAGTCTTCTGTCTGATGAAACGGTTTCTAAAGAAACTGATTCTGTCAATTCCAAAAGATCAGTTTTAGAAGAAAAAGTTTCTAATGAAACTAAGCCTACAAGGTCCGCTCCTTCAAAGAAAAGGCGATCACGTAAAAACAAAAAGAAAAAGTCAAAACTAAAGGAAAACCATCCTCAAAACATAACTGAACCTAAGTAGAAGGGTAAACTTATCGATACTCACTCTTGTGCTGATGATTGTGAGCAGGTTACATCCAAGGCTAAACATGCACATATGCTTCCTAGAATAACACAAGCAGAACAATGTCTTTTTCTTGAAAAGACAAACTTGTTTAAATTGTGGAATTCCGAGACACATAGCTAGAAATTGTGTTCATCATCCCCTCATTTCTTGCTATTCCAGGAACACTTATCATCAGATGGCTTCTCACTATCAACGTTTAGCACATCAATACACTCAAGCCAAGCCTTCTGATGGAGACTGGAATCTAGCAAAGAAAGTCAATCAAAAGTTATTAAACACAAATGGTTTCCAAAATCATTCCAAGAAACTAAACGCAACATCAACTATTTTTTTTCAAACAACAATGATTCAAGAATCTAGAAACCCAAAATACTTGCTAGATCTCAGTCTCAGTGTTCACAATCGAAAACCTCTGCATTCTCTTCCTCTCAAACCTCCAAAACAGACTCCTTAACAAAACGGAGTCGCTGAAAGATGTAATCGAACTCTCATTGAAGTTGCTCGCACAATGCTGATAGATTCTGGCCTTACACTGATATTTTGGGCAAGCAGTGAACACCACACACTATGTGCAAAATCATGCTCTAATAACGTTACATGAAGATACCTTATGAGATAGTTGAAGGACAGAAGCCATCCGAACAACATTTCCGCACTTTTGGTTGTCCTTGTGTTCTACTAACTGTGGATGCCAAAGGCAAATTTGAAGCAAGAGGAGATCCATGTTATTTCATCAAACATGCTAAAAATACCACATATCAAGTTTACAACAAGATCAAGAAGCAGATCGTGGAGACGTACTACGTGGACGGCAAGAAGAAAATACCAAAGATGCTCGAATTAGACCTGATTGGTTATATGATTATTCTTCCTTGTTTAACTCGTTTAATATTCTGCCTGATGTGATCGTTACTGCAGATGTATCAAGTATAATGATACCTATTCTGCCTGATGTGATTGTTACTGCAGATGTTTAACTTGTTTAATATAGCTGAAGATGATCCTTTACCACTACAAGATGCTTTCAAGAAACTTATTGTGGATCCACCGGGATTTCACGAAGCTACTATAGCTCCGCATCCTTCTTCATCAGTTTAGGAGCCAGTTCCTAAGTGTACATCAACAACTACTCCTTATGATGCAGTTCAAAACACTGAAGCCTCCATATAGCAAACTAATGTTGGTCCTTCAAATGCAAACATCCAAGGAGCTTCTTTGTTCTGGAGCCGATCCCGTTAGATTGCACTATAGATCCACCTGTGATCAACACTGCTGCATCAAATAAGTGGGAGCAATCTGGGATAGTCTCAGGAGGGTTTTCAAATCCACAGCCAAACTTGCAGGCCCCTGCTGTAGCAATTCCATAGCGTGTTCAGAGAAGCCATCCAATTGCAAACGTTATTGGTCTTGTAACTGCTGGTGTTCAAATCCGCAGTAGATTAGGAACCATTAACACATGTTTATATTCATGTTTCATTTCATAGACTGAGCTTAAGAGCATTGATGTTGCTTTGCAGGAACCTAGATGGGTCGATGCAATGTACGAAGAGCTTAATTAGTTTGAGAAGCTGGGTGTTTAGAAATTAGTAAAGCTGGCGGAAGGAAAACATACTCTTGGAACTCGCTGGCTATTTAGAAACAAACAAAATGATGCTAGAGTGATAGTGAGAAACAAAGCACGATTAGTTGTGCAAGGTTCAAACAGATTGAAGGTCTAGATTATGATGAGGTGTACGCTCCTGTAGCACGACTTGAAGTCATTCGCAACTTCTTGGCATATGCATCCTACATGGGATTCACCGTTTATCAAATTGATTCAAGATGCCATTTCTATATGGGAAGGTCAAGGAGGAGATTTAGTCGCTCAACCCCCTGGGTTTGTTGATTCAAAGAAGCAAGGCTATGCCTACAAGTTAGATAAAGCCTTGTGTTGTCTGCACCAAGCACCTCGTGCATGGTTTGCAGCCTTAACAGAGCATCTGCTTGCTCATGGATATACCCGGGGGATGATAGATCAAACGTTATTTATTAAACATGTTGACAAGGATCTCATTCTTGTTCAGATCTATGTTGACGATATCATTTTGGGTCAACCAATGATGATCTATGCATGGAATTCGAGGAATTGATGAAAAAGAAGTTCGAGATGAGCTCATTGGGAGAAATGACAATGTTCTTAGGTTTGCAAGTTTGTCAAAGTAGTCAAGGAATCTTAATTCATCAAGGAACATATGTTTTGGACATTATTGCAAAATTCTACATGACAGACTCCAAAACCAATGGACTTCCCCATTGCTGAACGACCACCACTAAATGAAAAGATGCTGACAGCAGTCAAGTTAACCAAACACTGTACCGATCTATGATTGGTTCACTGATGTACTTGACTGCCAGTCGGCTAGACATTATGTTTGTCGTCTGTCAATGTGTTCATTTTCAAGCCTACCCTATACTCTCTCATCTTACTGTTGTTAAAAGAATCTTTAGATACCTTAAGGGAGCTCCAAAAGTTGGACTCTAGTATCCTAGAGATTCAAACTTTGATGTATTTGCTTTTTCTGACAGTAACCGTGGAGAGACAGACAGGGATAAGAAGTCTACATTGGATTGAAGCCAAATCTTGGGAGACAGAGTCATCTCATGGCAATGCAAAAAGAACAAATAGTGTCACTCTCAACTGTAGAAGCAGAATATGTTGCAGCATCCACTTGCTGCTCGAGAATTACGGTTTGACTTATCTTGACACTACTATTTATTGTGATAGTGATGCCGCTATCCAGATTATCAAAAACCCTGTTTTTCACTCCAAAACCAAGCATATTGATATCAAAGTTCATTTTATTCGAGATTGCTATGACAGAGGTTTGATTAAATTCGAATAGGTCCATAGTGATGCAAATACAACAGATCTTTAAACAAAACCTGTCAGCAACTCAAGGTTCGAGGTGCTTGTGGATCTTTTGAAAATGATGCGTTTCACCGACTGAGCAACTAATAAAGGGTTTATCAAACAAATAAATTAATAGATAAATTTGCGCATAAAGTATTCAACTTTTGCACAAATTTAGGGGGAGAAATATTTGGTTGAGGGGGAGAAATATTTGCTGGGAAATGAAATAATTTTCCGTGATAAAGAACTTGATTAACACATGTAAGGTATCAAAGCTGAAAAAGCAAGGATCCACTGCGATGTGTTGGTAGGCTTATCGCTCAAAATGCAAGAAGATACCAAGTGAGAAATACTACAAGCTATACGTCATGTGGCTAACATATCATCGGCATATGATTTCATGGTCTTAAATCCTGCGTTGATTGATAGCCAACGTCAGAGGTTTCGGGTTTGTATGTTGATGAATCATCTGGGATATCAAGACTGCCCTTCTGTTGCATCTAGATACATGCAGTCCTAGGCACAGTCAGGATATCCTTTAAAGAGCCAAATTAGAAGGCCAAAACTTTAAAAAAATCTCATCACGAGAATATTCCCTGTGCTTGACAAGTCAAATACCATATAAGGTATAATGCCTAACCCTCGTTAGATGTTGATTGGTCACTTTACGGTACGATGTACTGACCTGTTCACCAATAAGTCTTTGGTTGTAAAAATCAAAGGATGATCTCAGTATACTCACTCACTACGATGAATTGTTGCGCTTACCTAGATCGCGGGGGTATGTCATGATCCGACAATATGAAGACATGTTGGAGAATCCCAAGAAGAAATTTTTTCTATTTTATCCAAGGTTTATTCAGATGATTCTTTACGAGAAGTATCCAGATCTAGTGAAGAGCGATAATCCTCTAAACCTAAAGCCTATGGGTCCAAGTTGTTTTGATGCAGCATGCAAATAGTGAGATAATGGAAAGATTAAATTTACTGGAAAATATAATCTGGAGAAGCGTGGCAAGTTTGGACCAGTGGTATCTGCACCTAAACCTATTAACGTCGTAGTTGCCGAGGAACATGATATACAAATCATTAGTGCTAAACAGAAGTAAGTACCTGAAGTTGAGGATTTAGTAACTGATGACGAAGAGGATGAAGTTGAGTTGGAACATGTTCAATATGAGAAAGTTGAGGAAACCGTTAGAGATCTGAACCTGATATCTGCAAAGAATCTTGCAACACTGCTTGCGTCGTTACATGACGATTCTGGGATCACTCCTCCCAAAATCGTTCCTACTAAAGAAATACAAACTGAATATGATACTATTAGAGAGCAAGAATCTCAAAAGAAGCAGAGAACTGAACCAGAAACTCCCATTGACCCAAGCTACCATTCACGAGCCAATTATGCAAGATGCCCATGAAATCACTACTGTAGAAAAAGAATCAAACATTCGAGACTTCTTCACTGCTAGATCACAACCAAAAAGTTTAAGTGGAACTCGATTCGAAGCCGGCGGTTCCATTGGTGGGTTTACAGAACATGATAAAGCTGCGATGAGAATTGCTACGGAAAAGAAAAGTTTATCAAACAGTCTGACAGTGATGATGATGAAGAAGTGGATGTTGGGAAATTACAACGAAAAGTGGTGTTGTTGGAGCAAGATGCTAAGTTAAAGAATGCTCAAATATCATCTATGCAAGTCCAAGTGACTATTAGATATCAAGCAATAGAATAGCTTTAGGGAGATGTGAGTTTGTTAATGGTGGAGGTTTATGAGTTAAAAGCGAAGCTAGAAAAGAAGTTTGGAAAAGAATTTGCTGATAAAGATGATGATCCTCAAAATGTTGCACATCACAAACATACTACTCAAGAGAAAGTTGTAGCTGATGCAGAACGTGAAGCTAGTTTGAATGTTTATCTAGCTGCTGAACAAAAGAAGAAAAAGAAACAGAACAACAAACAGATGCTGATTATGAAAAACCAAGACTTGAATCCTCTAGATGAAAAATTCTAGCTAAAGGATCCAACCATAGTGTCTGAACGTTATGTGATTGAACTGGGATCAAGCCACTTTGATAAGGTTAGAAACAAATCTGAAGTTAAATGTTGGAGATATGATCATGATAAGAAGTTGTGGTTGGTGACAAGAGAACGTGGACATAGGGAATACTACGCTAAGCAATCGCAGTTTGAATCATGTACCAAGATTGATCTGAAAAGTCTGTTGCAAGCTCCTTATTATGACTCTGATCCAAATCAGCATGGTCTAGGCTGGGGATTTCATTCAAAACTCGAGCATGAAGTAACGCACACCTTTCCAACCATGAAGACTGCTGAATCTTATATGAAGAAAAGCCCTGGTATTCGTGATCCTTACACATATAAACCGCTTCAGGATGTCATCTGGCCACCAACCGACAAAGAGAAAGTTATTCCCGCTGCTCCTAAATTTCCAAAAGGAGTGCTGAAGAACTTTAACTACTAGGCATATGATCCAAGGATGGTTGAAGCTGTGATCGTAACTCAAGAAAAGTCATTTCGATTAGCAGACACTCTAGAACTATTCATCTTTCATGAGGAGGATATCATGATCTTGGGTAAGCATCAGATTCATACAAATGACAAGTATGAAGTTTGTGCAAAATCATGGACATGTGTAGTGGCGAACGTAATCAACAACAGGCATTTTGTGGATCCCAATCCATTATTTGGAGGAAGTGCAGCTGGCGGTTCTTCAAGCTGAAGGAAACACTAATGCAATAAACCTAAGGGGAGATTGTTATGCCCTTGTAGGTTTATGCATTAGTCGCTTGATAGTATGGGCTAGTTTGTAGTATTTGGGCTTGGGGAAGGCTTATGGGCCTAAGGTTTTGGGATAATGGTGCACTAACCACTTACTATAAATAGTAAAATGATGTATTAGGGTTAGTGGTTCTTTGGTGGTGATATTAGCTTGTATTAGACAAATCCAATTTGTATACAAGTTGATATTTTATCTATTTTATTTCATCTTATTTCTTCTATCTCGAATCCATAGCTTGTTTGTGTGATTCCGCCATTGAAGAAGCTTAGTGTGATATTGTAGATCCGGTTTTCGGGACTTACAAAAGTTTTTATATTAGTTTAGAAATATTCGGTTAACATGGAAATCATTCTTTAAAACACTACTAGATAATACACCTATCTTGACACACGAAAAATGACACGTGCTAATTTTATGACACTCGAAACCGCGTGTCAAGAAGAAAATGTCATGGTTTAAAAAATTCAATAAATGTACGACACTCTTTTATGTGTGTCATCTTTTTAGAGTCATAAAGAAAAAACAAGATCATTTTATGACATTTAAAAGCCTAACTCCCACCCAATTAAACCCTCCCACACTCATCGCGTTGTGATTCCGACGATTAAAAGAACCCTAACAATGCTATGATTCCGACATTGTGATTCCCACGATTTTGCTATGATTCCGATGATTCCCACCCGCTCAGTCTTTCACTGTTTATAAATAAAATCCACAGGATTTATGGCACATATATTTGTATGTCGCGCTATTAGAAAATAGGTTTAGGAGGATCGGCTTTCCCCCGAAAGCAACTGACCGGACTCGAACTAGCCAACGTGTGCGGAATCTATCGTTAGTAAGTTTGACACAAGATTGGATCCACTATTTAAACACGTCTGCTTCTTGTATTAATAAACGTGAAAATATTACAGACTCAAACTGATAGGGCTTTGCCACAGAGTCAGCAAAACAACTAACTACACAACACCCTTGAGCTGCTATTTATAAACATGCTCTGATCGCAGAAGGGTGTCCAGGTGTTGATCGTACGAGGTGGGCAAAATGCTCCTCGTACGAGTTGGGTTCCTACTCGTACGAGGAGACCCCAAAACATACAAACTCATAATTTCTAACATATAAAGCCCCATTACATCAGACGTGACCCTAGACATAGGCCATAGACATTCTGCACCCTTAAACTCCCCCTTGGATATTGCTGCAGTCTTGGTCAGTATTCAAAACTTCAAAATTTTACGCTAACATCCAAAGAAGTATTTTCTTGCACGACGACACTCCTCTGATGGAATGGGAGTTTGATCAGTTGGAGGAGGCCGGTTTTAAGTATCACCAAACTAGAATCTTCTCAGTGATGCTTGTCTCATTATTTCAGTAATTCTTTCTCTCTTTTTCTCCTTCTTTCACTACTCTTTTGCTTCCAGCTTTCTCCATTCAGTGTTCTAAGCTTTACCTGAATTTATATCGTTAGCATAGCAAACATTTATAACATGCTGGAACTGCATCGCTTGATCTTTGTCCTTGACTTCGTAACTGATCTTGTTGTAGAATAGTCGTTCAATATCCTTCTTCGAGCAATTGACCAGCCACGTTGGGTCTAGAACCCGAATTTCCCTCCATAATCCATAAATTCGTTTATGCGCAATCAGAGCTTCAGTCAATTCTTCAATAACATTCCATGAATCATTAGGCTAAACCACAATTACTGCTTCACCAGTATTTATATCATAATGCCATCATTTGAATATCTGATAAAAGTCTTATTCGATCTTTATCAATGGCATGTTCTTCATAACTCACAGTTGTTTGACGATCAACGTCACATCCTTCTCTTTCGTTACTAGATCAATGTTTGTAATCTTCTTTCGATAGTGAGATTTCCAGTAAGGAAACTTATGCATAGCTTCATACGTTATAACCTTCAAGTATCTGAAGTACTGGACTCCAAATTCTCACTTTATAGCATAAACGTCAAGCTCTTCAATCCATCCCCCACTAATAATATCTCCTAACGATTTGTCAGGATCTTGAGTGAAAAATGCTAGTGGACGCTTGAACTTCCTTTCTACTGGCATTTCTTTAAACCACAATTTCTTCATCTCGGCAATCTCCTCTTTAGAAAGGCGTTTGGGTGCACTGCCCTCTTTCACTACCTCTTCCACTTTATGCTTCAAGAGATCCTTAGTAGCTTACTAAACATTTCATTAAAGGTTGGGAAGTCATCCGTTCCTTCACCAGAATATCCAGCATTATGTCTTCGTCAGAATCATCCTCCATGACAACCTGATTGTAATCATCTACCTCAGGTACATGCTTGTACAAATAATCATTAGGCTGTGTAGCACTAATATCATTCAAACCATCTTCAAAATCAAAGTTGAAAGATTATTCGTCAAGTCCTAACATTTGAGCAATCTCTTCTTTTGTGTAGTTATGGACAAATTCACCTTCCTCGACATCATGTTCCATATATTTAACTTTAAGCTTTTGCAAGTCAGGAACAGCCGACATAGAAGTCGCTGTGAGGATTCCTGATTGCTCAGCTTCATGCATCTGATCGTTAGACTCCCCCTGAAACTGTGAATCATCTAACTCATTAGCAAAGTCATTCATGTACACATCAATATCAAGCTTTTCATTAAAAACATCATCCTTTACATCAACACCAACACCTTCCTAACCAAAAAGACTGTCAAAACACTCATCTACCACATCATCTATCTCAGCATCCATTTTGCGCTTCTCTAGAATCTTCTGCCTTGTGAGCACTTGCGGTATGATAACTCCTTCATCAATGATCACAAACTTTAATTATGGCTCTACAACATCAGCTAGCACATAAGGAACAATAGCAGAAGAGTTGGATTCAACATGTTGAGCTTCATAGATAGGAGTGCTTGATTCAATGAAAGGATCTATTGGCTCACTCAGAGGAGCTTCAATGATTGGTGTATTTCCTTTTCCTAGTTTGGCAGATTCTTCAATTTCAATCTCTTCATGTTCTGCTGTGAAGTTGATCCCATATCTTTTGGTCAGAACTTTAAAAAGCATATCAAACTTCTTTGTATTTTCAGCCTTTTCAGCCTCCATTTATTTGACCACCAGATGTAGCCTTTCGTTCTCAGCAGTTATAGTTGACAGCTTCATTACGAAGTCAAAGTTTTCTGTTTGAAGCTGCTTGATGTTGGCATCATGTTCTTTAACCATCTTTTCCATCTCATTGAACTTGTCATTGTCGTTGACCAACATTTCCAGTAATACCTTTAACCGTTCTTTATCTTCTTCCAAAAATTTGATTCGACTTTTATGATCTTTTATATGTTTCTCTAACCCCCCCCCAATCCTTCCCTCGTTAAACATATCTTCTACAAATCCTTCACCTTATGAAATATCTTCAATGTTAGGAATATGATCACCCGGAAACAGACTTGGTCCAGATTGTGGTGTTCTTTGTTATAATGGAGGAGTAGGCTGTTTGGGAGTTGTTTTGTATCTGTGGAGATGGATGTGGTGATGTTATGTGTTGCGGAGATGGATGTGGTGGTGGTATTTGTTGCGGAGATGGTTATGGTGGTGATGATGGTGGTGGAGTCGGTGGTGTTTGTGGTGAGGGATGAGGTGGTGGTGATGGTGGTGGAGGGATGGTAGTCTCAACAGTTGGTATAACCACTGTAGCATCCGGTGTCTTCCTTTTCAATTTGAACTTAGAACGAGCTGCAGGAGAACCTGTGGACTTAGCTGCAGCTTAAGAAACTGAACTCTTTGCACGTTTTGTTGTCTTCCTAGCAGGCTTTGTGACCACAATCTCTTCATAACTATTGGATGGTTCATAAGAATCATCGTCATTTCCAACCTTTTTTCTTTTCTTTCTTTCTTCTGCCAATCTTTCAGCCTTTTCTGCTTTATCAAACGTATCACAGAATCATCACTGTCATCACCATCGTCTCCTCCAGCCCCTACTGTCTTTAAACCAGTCTAGGCTTGCTCCTTTTCAGCCTCAAAACAATCAGAATAAACATCATCATGTGATGTGGCAGTTTCTGTTTCAACATTCACTTCTACCTCAGCTTCAACATTTACTGGTTCTTCAGCCTGAACCTCTTCAATATCTGGTACATCAACTAGCAGTGTTCGAACCATTGCACGCTTTCTTTAACGTGGAGCAGATGATGAGGATCTAGCAGCTTGCATCTTGGAAGTATGTCTTCGTATCTGCCTTTTCATACCACAAACTTCTCTTAGCTTCAAAATCTTCTAACATTTTCTCTTCTTCTTTCTCATCTTCGTTTGAATCCTTACGCCACTTACCCTTTGGCGGTGCAACATAGTTTTTGTCAACGATTGCTCCAAACACAGGCTTAGCAACTGGCTCCTTACCTTTCTTCATATACTAATTCAGTTTGATCAGTGTTGAAACATCCATATTCTCAAACTCTATTAAGTCGTCTTTATTCTTTTCCAGATTTGGAAACTGATCATCTAACAGCATCCGAACAAAATGCGGATACTGTATAAATCTCTCTCGATCGATATTCAGCACCATCTGTTTAAAAATTAGTTTTCTGAAGTTGTATGGAAAGTTAAGCACCAAAGGTGCTATCATACATATCTGATAGTCTATTAGATCATCGAAGCCTCCCTTTCAGTGATTGAGGGCGTGTATAACACAATGAGCAAAAACTTGTAGGGTCTACCGAGGTTGTTCTTCTTGAATGGTGCAGCATTGACGTGACCGGTGTAGCCCATTCGATAAAAGCATCCTTTCACCATACGTTTTGGATAGCCCGTGGGATAATCCTCTTTATCTTTAAAATCAAACACCTTACGAATCAGCTCTTCGGTAATAGTGACTTCAATCTCTTTATCTTTGATCTTGACAGAAGAAATAATAGCCCTTGGCTCCTTTTTCAATCTTGCAGCTGCCAAGAAAAGCTCAACATGTGACCAGTAAGCATCGTGTTGGTCGGTTAACGCTTTGGTAATCGGTAGACGTCCCATAAATTCCAACACATCCGAAAATGGAGCAATTTCTGGAATATCCTTATCCAATAAACAGTAGATATTATGGATCGGCTTGAACGATGTTTTCTTTTCCTGCAAGTTCAGAAAAGTCAAACACTTGGAAAATTTTGACAATTTCAAATACTTGTGCATTTCGTACGAGCAGTACATTTTTTCCTTCGTACGAGTAGGCAAAGACACTTTAAAATTTTCAAACACTTAGAAAGTGGCACCTCGTACGAGTTACACATGTGTTCCTCGTACGAGGAGTGTTTATATTATTAAATTATTTTTGACAGGGTTGCCTCGTACGAGGGAACCATCCTCCTCGTACAAGTAGATAACTCGCACGGAGAAAACACCATTGAATTACGAACTTAAAAATTGTGAATTTTGTGAAATTGAACGGTCAATCTAGGCCTAAAAGCGCCGATAATCATAATGGTGTGTTCAGTTTTGCTTTTTACCAGCTTGTTTTTCCTAGATCTAAATTTTAAGTCTTTTAGGTATGAAAACCATCAAATTGATGCCCAAAACTTGGTTATTTACCTTTCTCATTGTGAGAGGTGTGCAAATCAACGTCCCCAATGTGATATAAGTCCGTAGATGGTTCGTGGATAGCCAGTACACCGAAATCGTACAGAGAGAGATCTGCTGATCGCACAAGCATAAATAATGCTTCGTGCGAGTTGGCAATTATATATAGGCACGGTCTCCTCGTACGAGGCATACATATGTTCTTCGTACGAGTAGGACATGTGCCTCGTACGAGGTGACCATCCACACTTGGACCCTTTTTCAATTTTCGTGTATTTTTCAGATTTACCGACCCCTGCAACTGACAAAGTCCAAGTTAATGACCTCGGTTATCTGATTTGTCTACCAAGTCCAAGTTAATGACCTTTGTTGACAAGTTTATGACCAAAAACTAAGATAGAAGAAAAATCTTTTTGTATTTTCCAAATTTTTATGCTAAAACATACTAAAAATCTTTTTGGGTTTTTTAAACTGAAAAGTAAACTTTGGACAAACATATTTACAGACATATTTTTGCTAGTTTGTGTTAGAGGATTATATTAGTTTTAGAGACATATCATCAGTACCGTTGATCTAGATGAAACTTTAAGTGTTAAACATATTTACTTAGATTGTCAGTATACTTCTCCACTTAAACTTCGACACATTTCTCAATTGTTTCAAGATACGTGAGGTAATATTTAGGAACATGATTTAACTGTGTTTCCCACCTCAGAATATACTCCCATATCAAGATTCCCTAGATTTCTTCTCAAAGGTGAATATATCTAACTGATATCTGTATATGGGTGAAGCGAGGCCTTGAGAGCTCAGGTTAGTACTTCCATACAGAGAAAGAGATGAAGGCTTGACTTTTAAGGTGGTGTTCCATATTTGGAATCTTTTGTACTCTAGATGTCGTATCTTTTTTACATATTCAATTTTTTATGTAGCTTTTGGGGTAAAAATGCGCAAAGTATTATACAAGTTCTAGGCATTGTTGACGCAAAATCAGATGAACTCTTATAATACCCCATATATCGATTAAATATAAAGACCTAGTATCTCAGAATCTAGCATTCTCTTAAACGAAAGTTCAGAGTGTGACATATGTACTTTCTAATCTTTGTATTGTATCCGACAATATTATATCGATAAAATTTTTGTTATATTTTATGAGTTTTGTATATTTACTTATTACATATGTGTATTTTTAATCCTTGTTCAAATCCGATCCTTTAAACATTTTCTGGATGTGAAACCGCAAACCGTTACGTAAATTTAATCAGTTTAACGCAACGTACGCTCTGGGACAAGGGAATAAGTTGAACATAGCTTAAATAACCAAACATAACTTAGAAATAAGTTTTGAAGGGTTCGGTATGTCAAAAACATACTTATGCAACTCTAGGAGCTATATTGCAAAAACTACAAAACTACGTCGTATCGCGTGATCCTTAAGTCCAGAACAATGACACAAGCTTAACATACCTTAAATACCATTTATATAACTTAGAGATAAGTTTCGAGGGCTTCGGTATGGCAAAAACACACTTTTGCAACTTCATGGGCTATTTTTGCAAATTTTGCGAAACTATGTCTTTTTGCGTAAATCAATATCCGGAACATGTACGAACATCCAAAAATTTTTCTAAACATTAAAATATCATATTTCAGTTATTGGAATGCAAAAATGTCATTCGTTATGCATTTACGGTCATACATGCGTTCGTTACGATTTTCGTTGTAATTAACCGAAAACCGTGACTGTATGACCAAACGAACCGACATTCGGAACATTTTTGGACATATTTTAAGTTCCCTATGATTTAACGTCCTAATGAAGCTTAAAAATTGGGTTCTCGGGTGTTAAAAGTGCCAAAACGTGTTGAAAAACAAGTTTAGAGGCTGCAGGGACCATTTTTGACATTTTCTGAAAGTTGGGCCTCTGACGGGGCGCAACTCACTTTGCCTAAACGAATCGCGGCCCGTGATAAGCCATCAGAAACGGAAAAATTACCTGGCAGCTGCACAACTCATTCCTTGGCCCCCAAGATGCAAATTTTTGACACCTAACACGAATTTGCCACCTTATTCTCTGTAATTGACAAGTATTGGACACTAATCCAACTTCAATGATGAGTCATAAACACTTGTGATGATCTTGTTAACCCAAAATTCCTATATATACCAAGTTGTTTCTCAATTTTTGAACTTTTGCAACCATTGTTCTTGATCCCGTCAGCCACAAATCCGATTTGCAACCATCTTAGAGCTTTCTCTGGTGTTCTTTGATCAATCCTTTGTGTTTATAAGTGTTCCTTCATGTCTTGTTCAATTTATTGCTTAAATGGACTAAAAATCAAACAGTTTGACTTTCTGTTTGACTTTTAGTTTTGATCATGAATTGATCAAGACAAGGCTCAATTGAACCTTGCAATATGATGGTAATCAAGGTGATTATGATCCCCAAAAATCATGGCTACTGATTTCCACATTTTCTAGTCATTTTGACGAGTCAAAGTTTCGGTCAAAATGCGATTTTTGCGCATTTTGCAACGAACTACTTTCGGGTATCAAAACAGTCTGTTTTGCTGCCAAAACTCTTTTATAAACTTATTTAGACATGTCAAATTCGTCACTCTTGTTATAGTGCTTGTTTAGAGTCAAAAGTCTAACGGTTTGACCACCGCTTTGACTTTGGAATCTGACCCGTTTGGTTGATCTTTAGACCCAACCAAATACATAATTATCACCATAAATATATAGGGAATAACCCTCTGAGGTTATACCTTATGGTCATGTCATATGGATAGTGTTATGATAATTAATTGTAATATTACTTAAAAATGACCAAAATACCCTTTTGGCAAAGAAATCAATTATAAACATATGTAACACAAGTTTTGAGATATAATCTGATCAAAAACATTATTAAACATATTTTGGTAATTTAGACTTATCATAACACATATCTAATCATCCAAATGCGTAGTCACGCAAATGACGCGTTAAAGTGGCTTAAACTACCTTAACGGGTCGTAACGGGTCAAAAGCACTTAAAAACTTTATCAACTCAGAAGGTAAACTTATTAAACCATATCATATGAGTTCCATCACTCACTTGGTTTATAGGTCTCATTCTATCTAAATCTTCCGCTTCAAGTCACGATATTTACATAGTTAACCGATTTTAGGACACGCTTGATTCACGGACTCTCGTTTATTCTATTGAACAAGGACTTTATTGCAACCAATGTGAGTACATAGTCCCCTCTTTTACATTTCCAAATGTTTTGGGGTGAAACATATTGTGCCTATGATTTACTTTCGTGTTTTCATGACATTATACATGCTTGATTACAATGTATATATAGTACATGATTTTCTTTGCATTTTGCTTCATATGTTGACCTAGCATATTTAGCACATTGGTTTTCAAACACATTTTTGCTATGTATGTGGACCGAGCATACTAGTACATGGTTTTCAAAACATTTACAAGACATATTCAAGACATTTTTCCAAACATGCTTACATTGTTGTTGACATTTTGGTGCGTTGAACTCGACAATGATACATTCATTAACATTGATCACGTCGACCAGTAGTATGTAATGGTACCATAGGATTGACAACCCCGTTCCCACTTCCTAGGTATGTTTGGAAGCGACCTTAGGGAATGACAGAATCCGATGAATATTGATAAATCTTTATTTTTATAAGGGTTTATCCGACAGTCAACAGGGCTTGAATGTGTTCGCCAACAATCCATAATATATGTTTTACAATAAAGGCAAATGGTTTATAAAACTCGACATTGGTTTACTCGACATTGTTTTACTCGACATTGTTTACATGACATTTATTTAATCGACATTGGTTTACTCGACATTGGTTTACTCGACATTATTTACATGACATTTATTTACTCGATATTGGTTTACTCGACATTAATTTACTCAACATTGTTTACATGACATTTATTTACATGACATTGTTTGCTCGACATTTGATTATTGGTTTATGGTGAGTGATTTAAATAACGTGACGTATGTAATGTGATAAAAGCATGGTGGATACGCCGATGGTACTTCCTATTTATAAGTGCTTTTATCATCTTACAAATCGTGGCATTATCTAAATCATTTTAAACAAAATACAAGACATGACATTTACAAGACAAATCTTAGTTGTCTATTGACCATATATTATTTCTTTTATAACATATTGACTTCTCATATGGTTTTTATAAAAGAAATATTTATGGTTCATGGCGACTTTTGTATTACTTTAAATTTTACTTATAATAATCAAAGCCATGAAGCATCAAAACAAACTTATGTACTCGCCAGCATTTCTTTGCTGACTTTATTTTCACATATGTTTCAGGTGCAAATATTTGATGTCAAGCTAGCTACACTTAGGGCGGACTTGGCCTTAGTGACTATAAAATCCAGAATATTAGCTTAACTTTTGTTGTATTTCCGTTTTCATCCAAGACAATGTAAACAATATTAACTAATGAAACTTAACTTATGTGCCATGTTTATTGAAACAAAAATTCTGTTACAACAATCCCCGACGTTTCCGCCATGGTTTGTTGTTTTACGTGGTCGGGGTGTGACACGGAGTACTAAGTCCATATATCTGAGAGATGTTAAACCACACATTAATCAGATTTTTTGCTTTTAGGTTTATATCTCGAAAAACAATTTACTGAATTTGCAAACCCTACTGGCACATCATCAGTAAGACCTGTTTATACATCTTTTTAAACCTTCCATTTCTTTAGCGTACTGTGATAGTCTACTGATGTACTATCATCTCCTCTTTTATACAAAACTCTTTTTGTCTTTTTTAATGTTTTTGTATTTTTTTTAACTTTTTAAATGTTTTTGTATTTTCTACAACTTTTTCTCCCCCTAAAATCAAAAACATATTTTTGGATTTTTGTTTTTAAGAAAGCAGGTAAATATTTACAATACACATGACACACCAATGAGGATCACGTCGGGTCCTCGTCATCCTCAAATTAAACCTCATTTCCATCCCCTGATGTTAGATTTTTTAAACCATTTAATTTTGAAAGATGTTTAAGTCTTGCTTTATCAAAAGCTTTGGTGTAAAAATATGCTTTTTGGTCATCAGTGTGGATTTTTTCTATCTATAACAACTTTTTCTCGTAGCAATCACGGAAAAGTGGTGACGAATTTTGATACGTTTAGTTCTAGAGTGTTGAACCGAATTTTTAGTTATATCAATGGTTGCCTTGTTATCTACGTATATGGACTTGTCAAGAAATTCCAGTCCGAAGTCTCTCATCTGTTGTTGTATCCACAAAATTTCAGAGCAACAACTGGATGCTGAAAGGTATTCAGCTTCACACGTAGAGAGAGCGACCACTATCTATTTCTTGCACTGCCATGTTACCTAACGGGTTCCAAAGAACTGGCAACCAGCCGTTGTAGATTGGGCGTTAAGCTTGCAACAACCAAAATCAGAATCAGAATATCCTGCGAGATTGAAATTGTCGTCACGTGGATACAACAAGTCGGTGCTTGGGCATCCTCTCAAGTAGTGCATTATCCTTTTGACGATCACCAAGTGTGAATCTCTGGGATTGGACTGATATTGGGTGCAAAGGCATGTTTAATACATGATATCTAGCCTAGAAGCTATAAGATACATCAATGAACCGGTCATGGAACGATATAATGTTTCGTCAACTTTAACTCCGTTAGGATCTGGATGAATGTTGTGATTTGTGGATAATGGAGTAGATGATGCTAATGTTCCCGCCATGTCAAATTTCTCCAACACATCATGGACATACTTCATCTGATGGATAAAGATCCTCTCAGGAAACTGATCCACCTAAAGTCCCAGAAAGAACTTCATATCCCCCATTGCACTCATCTCGGATTTCTTTTTCATGACTTCTTTAAAGTCTTTACACAGAGATTCATTTGTTGATCCAAAGATGATATCGTCCACATAGATTTGTAAGATAATCAGATGTCCGTCCACTTCTTTGGTAAAGAGGGTACTGTCTACTGTTCCTCTAGTGAAGTCGTTCTCAAGAAGATATTTAGAAAGCGTCTCGTACCAGGCTCTCGGCGCCTGGTGTAAATCGTAAAGAGCTTTATCCAGTAGGTAAACTCTGTCTTTGTGTATCAGATCAATAAACCCTGATGGTTGACCATATACACTTCCTCTTTGACCTTACCGTACAGAAAAGTAGACTTTACATCTAACTGGTACACCTTAAACCCTTTCCATGACGCAAAGGCAAGGAAGATGCAGATAGATTCAAGTCGTGCGACAAGAGCATAGACCTCAATGTAGTCTATCCCCTCTTGCTAATGAAAGCCTTGGACCACGAGCTAAGCTTTGTTTCTAACCACAACCCCTCGATCATCTCTTTTGCACTTGAAAACCCACCGCGTATTGATTTTCTTATGATTATCAGGTAGATCTACAAGCTTCCAGAATCCAAGATTCTCAAAGTGCAACAACTCTTATTGCATAGCTTCAGCCTAGCTTTCTTTTTGAAGAGCTTCTTTCTAAGTTTTTGGTTCAACCTGCGAAATAAAACAACTATGAGAAATAGTTTCTTTGAGTGGAGCAACTTTTGTATAAAAATAACTGAGATCCTTGTTGATCTGATTTCTTGTTTTCACTCTAGATTGCAGTTCTCCAATGATATTTTCAAACGGTTGGAAAGAATAGGATCTTGGCATCACTTCATTGGGAAGATTCACTTCCCTCTGTAGATTCATAACATTTTGCTCAGCAACCTACTCTGAAGATGTAGCTTCATTCCTAGCACTTGATTCTCCAGCTTGACTGATTAATAAACTTTGAACTTGTTCAGATCCTTCATCGGAACTGGATCCTCCATTATCATAAGTAGGCTCAGCATCAGTTTCTGAATCGTCTGATTGATCGAAAGAAGGGGTAGCATTGTTCACATTTGGTTCGACCATTGGTTCCTGATGGGTGTTGCTTGGACCTGCTCCAGAATCATTTGTGCTAGTTTGTGATAGTGAAATCACTAGCGGTCTATGAACTTGCTCTTGGTTTGACATTTGATGTTGTTGAATTAACAACACAAGTTCTTCTTCTGATGGCTCTTTTGGTAGATCAAATGAATTCCACAAACTCTCGTAATTGAACAGCCAAGGATCACCAGGTTTCTGTGGTGGGGTTGTGTATCTCTGGTAATCAACATGTTGAGCTACAATAATCGGGTTTAGGCTAGGTAGATAAACTCTCATCTGAGGACTAGCATATCCAACGAAAAATCCTTCTAAAGATCTAGCACTGAATTTACTATCTGGGTCAATGATCATGCATGGAGATCCAAACGGCTCCAGAAACTTTAAGTTTGGTTTCTGTTGGTTAAGCAACTCAAATCATGTCTTCTTGTGAGGCTTGACCGTCAATACTCTGTTCAGCGTGTAACAAGCAGAGGCAACTGCTTCGCTCCAGAAACTGATTGGTAGCTTTGAATCGGCCAGCATAGTGCATGCTATTTCAATGAGAGTTCTATTCTTCCGTTCAACTACTCCATATTGTTGCCCAGTATAAGGGGCACTGAATTCGTGAAGAACACCTTTTGCATTGCAGAATTCGAGCATTTTGTTGTTATTGAACTTCGTGCCATTATCACTTCTGATTCTTCTTTTAGACAAATGGTATAAGTTCTCAAACTTTCTGAAGAGGATCATTAAATTTTCAAACGTTTCGTCTTTACTCTCTTGAAAGAACACCCATGAAAACCATGAATAGTCATCGGCCACAACAAGGCAATAAGGATCACCAGATATAGTCTTGATGTTTACTGGCCCAAAAAGATCCATATGAAGCCTCTCTAGCGGTAATTTGATGGAATTTAGCAATTTTCTCGGGTGAGATTTCTTATGTTGCTTCCCCTTTTCGCAGCTAAGACAATCGTCGTTTAGATGAAAACTTTTAAGATTAACACCCTCCACTAGATTGTTGTGCACCAAATGATTCATTTTCCGTAGATGGATGTAACCCATCTTTCGATGCCATAGGATTGACTCCTTTTCTGTTGCCTTCGTTACAAAACATTGAACCTTATTTGATGTAGTGGATGTGACGCTCATGTCAAGGACATAAAGATCATTTTCTCGTGGAGCGCGCATGAGGATCCACTCCTTGGGAATTTTGAAACCCGGCTTAAGATTAAGGCATTCTTTGTCATTGAAGTGAGTTGTGAACTTTTTGTCACAGATCTGCAAAATGCTTAGCAAATTGTTCTCCAACTCTGCGATGTAGTTGACCTTATCAAAAGATACCATGCCGTTTGAAAGAATACCTTCACCAATGATCCTTCCTCCTTGAGTACCCGCAAACCCTACCTAGCCTCCTCGGATCGGTTTGACATCGTACAATAAGGCTAGCATTCCTGTCATGTGACGAGAAGCTCCACTATCCACAATCCACTTTGAAATAATCGACCTCGGTAGCCCCTGCACATGTAAATAAGATATTACTTAAATAGCGAAACCCAAGCCATTTTGGTCTTGGGTGGGTTTGGGATCAGATTTTGGTTCAACATTTTCCTTAACTTCTTTCTTTACTTCAACCTATTGTCCAGTCTTTGGTTCGGTTTTATCTTTTGCTTTGATTGGCACATTGGTTGTTTTCTTAACTGCGGTAGATGGTTTGGCCTTCACTACCCAAGTTTATGCCTTAGAAAAAGCTCTTTTGGGATAGAATTTTGAATCCATTTGTTCATTCTTGTTTGATGATTCACCAACTTCAAAGTTTGAAAATTTTGTAATTGTTGGTTTCACTTTGTTGTTAGATTCAATGTTTCTTTTCAAAATTTGTTTTGGCACAAACTCGGTGCCCATTTGTTTCTCATCTTCTGTAAATTTTCTCATACCATGAGCAGGTTTTGGACTGTTTTGCAAACATTGTCGAGCGATATGCCCAATTTTGTTGCATTTGTATCATGTCCTACTGTCCTTACTAATAGAGGAGTCCAGGACCTGTTCTCGGAGTTATTTTTCTTCTTGAACTCATCATTGGGTTATTTACCAATGATTTCTTTCTGACTTACCATGTTGGTTCCGAAAACAAAGTCAATTTTCTTTGTGAAGTTTGTTTTTTGGAACCTGTTGTTCTTTTTCTTCTTTTCATACCCCAAACCGTTTCTCTTGTTTTCAGGATAATCTCCTCCTTTTTGATGGAAATTGTTGTAAATCCTTTTTGGTTTGGAGTAGAAAGAAGCATCTTGTTTCAAGATCAGATGTGTTGACTTCAACCAGCTTGAAAAACTTATCAACACGCTCTAAGTTTATGTTCTGGATGGGAAATTCTTCATCAGTATACAGTTTATCTGATCCATTCATTTTGTAAACAACTACATTTGGATCATCACTTAAACTATTTTCTGATGTTGAAATGTAGTTCTTGTGAAAGCTTTCCTCACTTCCAGAATGTGAACATGACTCAGAATTTTCAAGGTTTGATTCAGCACTTTCAAAATTGGTGCTGTCAGACTCATTTTCCAAAACTTTTTCAACATATGTCTCTACCACATTAGATTTATATTCACTCTCTGTTTTAGTGTAAGTTACATCGATGTTCTCAGGCATCTCTCTTTTCATTTTTCAAATTCAAGTTAAGTGCCTTTTCCACCCCAGATGGTTTCTTTCTACCATAGCTATTCCACATGGGTGGTGGAACTCAATCATAACCTACATTTTTGCTTTTATCATTTTTATTATCTTCATCAATTTCAATCTTTGGAATAATATTATCAATGACATATGAACTGGTGGAATAGCTAATTAATAGTTTGTTAACCCGCTCAGCTTCGATTCTCACTTTCTCCAATTCATTTTTACGTTCGACAATCGTATTTAAGTGAATGTTAATGGCTATTTGTTTGTCCATTACGGTTGCCTTGAGCATTGAAAATGTTTTGCCGTTTCCCTAATGGTTTGTTCAAACTGTTTATTAGTTTTGCTTAATTTGTTATATGCTTCTTTTGTTGTTTTGTAATCATATAACAAATTATCAGCAGGCCTTTTTAGTTCACTATGTTTACCTTTTTCAAAACATTCATTGCAATGCTCTTCGCACTTCTTGCAAGGCTTTTCTATTTCAACAGTTTGAACCTTAATTTCTTCCTTTATCGAATCTTCGACAACATTTTTTACCGATTCAACCTTAGTAACCTGAGCTTCCTCAGTAACTAACTCTTTTAGGTTAGCCATCAAAGCTTTGTTGGCTATGTCTGTCAGATTGTAGATGGTCATTTCTTTGCTCACATCAATCACCTCTACCACCTTAGATTTTGGCTTTTCTTCATAGTGTGGTTTGTAGCTTGAATCAAAGTAACCTGCAAAAGTTTAAGAATATCAGTAGGCAACAGATGTTTAAATACACTGTTCAAAAGTTCTTCCTCATACGAAGTTTATAATATTCTTCTGGTGCTTCTTCAAAGGATGCCTCAGCATATTCTCCTTCAGCTTGTTCAGGTTCTTCAATTATCTCAGCTAGCAATGCAAGGCTTTCATTCTTTGTGATGAATTTATTCAAGTTGAACCCCATTTTCTTAAGTAACAACTAGAGCTTTATCTTTTGAGTTTGACGGACCATCTTCAATCTGCACTACCCTGGTTTGAGGTTGGGGTTGATGATATATGGCCTTTTTGTAGTAATCATCAGCAAAAGGATTATGATTGCCCTTAACTTCTCTGTTTGGACATTCTCTCTTGAAATGCCCCTTTTCACGACATTTGAAGCACGTTACCTTGGACTTATCAAAACCCAGTTTGCCTTCGAGTCCTTCCAAGTTATCTCTTCCCCTAATTTCCATAAAGCATTGAGCCCTTCGGACGATCGAGGCCATATACCACTTTATGTCAATCAACTCCAATTCTACTGGATCAATTTGATCGTAATCCTCTTTTGACATTTCAGGATTCCCAATTCTTCCAGCTAGCAGACTCTCATACGATTCAAGGACGGATGCAAGCAAGGCCATGTGTTGTTTTGTTGTATGCTTAGTGAAGTCCTGAGTGTTTCGAGGTTCACAGCAATGTTCCATTGCAGAATTCTCTGGTTTGAATTAGGCTGATTGCTTTGGCCATTCTTTGGATTATTGGAACTCTGAGAGGATTGAGGGGCTGGAGGAGTGGTAGGGTCAAATGATGAAAAAGATTGAAAACCACTGGAATGATTTGAAGGCGGACTTGTGTTGTTGTTTGTACTGAAGGCGGTCTGGATCTTTGGACTTTGAACATTTGCAACAGGACTGCCTTTGAAGTACAAATTTACATCTTGCTGCAGTTGAGCACCTTTGTTTTTCACCATCTTCTGCATTTATAGCTCGTGCCCTTCCAATATTTCTATAATTCTATAAATCTTGGCAATGCTTTACGCCTTCCAATCTTTCTATAATTCTATAAATCTTTGAACCACCAGATGACAATATTTCATGTTTTCACCTTTAATCACGTTGAAAATATCAAATTCTTTTCTCAGTAGCGCCTTTTTACTTTTTCTAATCTGAGAACTTCCTTGAAATTTAAGGCGTAAAGCATTCGACAACGACTGAGCATTATCGTCATGTTGTAAAAGCGCTAGAATATCTTCCTTAATTGCTTGTTGTAGGATGTTCATCATCTTCTTTTCGAAACTTTTCTTTTTCTATCTCTGTAAGCGGAGACATTGTCTTTTCTAATCCATTCCCAGCTTCTGGTGCCTCGTATTTTTCTTCTATTGCGAACCAGCAAGTAAAATGTAATGCCTCGCTTTTTCGCATCCTTATTTTAGAAAATAAATATTTGTATCATAATTCGAGGCATTAAAACATAATAAAAATATATGTATATATACATATATATATATTATTAATCGTTATTCGTGCAACGCCTCTTATCTTCGTATTTCTATTTTAAAAATGTTCGTATTCATATTCGTATTCTAATTTTAGGAACATTGCATTCGTATTTTAATTTCAATCTCACAATTCGAGGCGTTAATCATAATAAAATTCATATTTTATACATATTTTTTTATTCACACGACCGATCATTTAAATACGTATTTATACGCAAACCGACACAATTATACATATAAATACTTATATGCACATCCTCAATACTTGAATTATACTTTTATACTTTTTATATACTCAATTACATAATATATACTCAAGAAATACCAAAAAATATACCAATCATCTTTTCCACCTCATCAATCCACTTCCACCTTCTTTAACCAATCATATTTCACCATTTTCCACATCCTTTTTCCACCAATCATCTTTTCAATCCTCTTCCACCTTTTTTAACCAATCATATTTCACCATTTTCCACCTCCTTTCTCCACCAATCATCTTTTCAATCCCCTTCCACCTTTTTTAACCAATCATATTTCACCCTTTTTCCACCTTCTCTACCTATAAATACCAACTTCCTTCTACCATTTTCTTCACACCATTCTTCTCTCCATCTCTCTTCTCAATCTTTCTAAATCAAGAATTCTAAAAGGACACTAAGTGTTCCAACCATTCTTCTCTCAAATCTTCCAAGCAAGGAAGAGAACTCTAAGAGTTCTAAAAGAAAACACTAAGTGTTTTAAAGGAAGCTTGAAGCTCCAACCTCCAACTCTTCATGGAATCACCAAAGGAAGCTTTGCAAAACCGTGAGCATACTCGACCCCCTTTTTACACTTTAATGCATTTTGGGGTGCAACATGTATAAATTACAAAATTTATTTTAAACAAAATTAAATGTGTTCACAATACCAAATGTGCCATCAGTTACGCTTATGTGAGTTATATGTGTTAGTTTAAACTCGTCTATACATGCTACTTGTTATGCTTGAGTTTGTTTATGCTTATTAGTTTTGACTTGTATTCTCATGATATCGTTATGCTTAGAATACTATGCATGCTAGTTAAGGAATTCGATTATATGCTATTGTTATGCGAAAGTGGTCTACATATTCGTGCGGTTCGACTTGAACATATACTTGTCACAATCAAAACAATCTTTTATACTTATAATTAATTTCAAACTTGTATGCTCGCCAATACTTTTGTATTGATCTATGCTTTTAATACATATTGCAGGAATTTTGATGACACATGGGATCTAGTAGGATTGCCTAGAAACGCATTTAAACTTTAAATACTTATTGTATTGTATTTGTTTCAAACGTGTATTTCGTTTCAATATCTTGTATTAAATCGTTATCAATGAAATGAAATTATAATTGTTATGTGTCATAATCTAAATTTTGTATTATTTGATTTAAACTATGTAAAAAGGTAATTATTAAACACTTGACACAATTAGCGTTATGATGCCTCTTGCAATCTAGTTTTCGTCTCATCCCGATGTTTCCGCCATCGGTTGGGGTGTGACAGATTGGTATCAGAGCCATAACTATAGGGAATTAGGTAGAATTGTCATGTTCGACCTAGTCTATAGTTTAAGTACCATACCATTGACCATTTGTGATACTTGTCTAAAAAGTTATTCTTTCTATCATGCTTCTCCCCTTTTGATCCTAAAACTTACAATATGTCTTTCCTAAGACATGAAACACAACACACGCTTTTGAGTATATTCTTGTTCCACAATCGAAATAACTCATTAATACATGGGTGATTCCCGCCATTGGTGACGAGTTTCAATCCGTTTTACATGTTATTTCGCACAAAATTCACCAACAAGTCAGGAGTGATATCCATATCTTGATGGGAGTTTCATTTCGTAATCTAGTGGATCCTTATTGACGATTCGAGATTATATCTTGATACGTTCAATAAACCATAATTTGGGGATGAAATTGTCAAGCCAGGATTGACATCACACCTTGATGACTGGTTCCGCTCCTCAATTTTCAATCTCGCCAAAGTTTCGTATTTTTCGATCAAATTAGGGACATGTACTAACTGGAAGGGTAAAGTACCGTTAATCGCTTGGCGACGAGAGTATTATACCTATTAGGCCAAATCATGTCTCCCTAATTCGAAAGGACTTACGAGTCACTTTGGAATAGTCGAAGTTTCTAAAACTGAAACACTCCAACATTTTAACAAGCCTCTCTTTTATGCTATCTTACATTTTATGCTATATAATTCTTATTCTTTCATTTTTATTTCAATGTCACTATACTTAAATCGAATATATGCACGACAAACTTCGCATTTATACTAAATCTATTACACAACGATTCTATAGGTGCATACTAAACATCATACTTGATTTGGGATTACTGGAACATTATATGTGATAAACTCGTTATAAAACCACACCTTAACATGTATAGCACTATGCGTAGTGCAATAGGAGTAGCGCACCGCCCTTGAGACTTGGGGTCATGTTAAGTAAACTATTTCATACTAAGTAAACTATTTTACACTATGTTACAACAATATTGACTAGTCAACATTGCGTACACGATGGTTTGACTTATTCACATGTTTATGTGATAGACTCGTCATTAACTTTGATCAAGCCACACCTTAACATGTATAGCGCTTGTGTAGCGCGATAGGAGTGACGCCCGCCCGTATTCTTGAGGTCATGTTAAGTAAACTTTTTTACACCCTTTTCGTTTTAACGATGATGGATAGTCTACATTGCGGTACACGATGGTTTGACCTGTTTATTCACATGCCAGTAATCCGTTAATCTTGGTTAAACTAAAATATATCATCGGTATTGTACACGAATGCGCGAATACGCACACTTACACTTATACTCATACTTATACAATATACTCTTTCATACTTAAATACCATTATACTTATATACCTGAGATTCTATACACTACCTTTCTCACTTGTAATACGTTAATAAACCCTGATCGTGACATGGAACGTAACATGTCATCGATTAGCAAAACGGATGTAATATGGTATGAACATGGTGGATATGCCACTGGTACTTCCTATATATAAGTGTTACTACCATATTACCTAGGTTTCATAAAACATGCCATGAGAAATTCGGTGTTTCCTTTCACGTTATCGAATACAAACTTCGATCACTCGCGAGCTATTCTCTGTTACACCCAAACATACTTCGAAATGCTAACTCTTTTTAAAGTCTTCCTCTAAAATAAATTTCGGGACGAAATTTCCTAAATAGGGGAGACTGTAACGCCTCGCTTTTTCGCATCCTTATTTTAGAAAATAAATAGTTATATAATAATTCGAGGCATTAAAACATAATAAAAATATATGTGTATATATATATATATATATATTAATCGTTATTCGTGTAACGCCTCTTATCTTCGTATTTCTATTTTAAAATTTTCGTATTGGTATTCTAATTTTAGGAACCTTACATTCGTATTTTAATTTCAATCTCACAATTCGAGGCGTTAATCATAATAAAATTCATATTTTATACATATTTTTTATTCACACGAGCGATCATTTAAATACGTATTTATACGCAAACCGACACAATTATACGTATAAATACTTATACGCACATCCTCAATACTTGAATTATACTTTTATCTTTTTATATACTCAATTACACAATATATACTCAAGAAATACCATTAAATATACCAATCATCTTTTCCACCTCATCAATCGACTTCCACCTTCTTTAACCAATCATATTTCACCATTTTTCATATCCTTTCTCCACCAATCATCTTTTCAATCCTTTTTCCACCTTTTTTAACCAATCATATTTCACCCTTTTCCACATCCTTTCTCCACCAATCATCTTTTCAATCCTCTTCCACCTTTTTTAACCAATCATATTTCACCTTTTTTCCACCTTCTCTACCTATAAATAGCAACCTCCTTCTACCATTTTCTTCACACCATTCTTCTCTCCATCTCTCTAATTCTCTCAATCTTTCTAAATCAGGAATTCTAAAAGGACACTAAGTGTTCCAACCATTCTTCTCTCAAATCTTCCAAGCAAGGAAGAGAACTCTAAGAGTTCTAAAAGAAAACACCAAGTGTTTTAAAGGAAGCTTGAAGCTCCAACCTCCAACTCTTCACGGAATCACCAAAGGAAGCTTTGCAAAACCGTGAGCATACTCGACCCCCTTTTTACATTTTAATGCATTTTGGGGTGCAACATGTATAAATTACAAAATTTATTTTAAACAAAATTAAATGTGTTCACAATAACATATGTGCCATCAGTTACGCTTATGTGAGTTATATGTGTTAGTTTAAACTCGTCTATACATGCTACTTGTTATGCTTGAGTTTGTTTATGCTTATTAGTTTTGACTTGTATTCTCATGATATCGTTATGCTTAGAATACTATGCATGCTAGTTAAGGAATTGGATTATATGCTATTGTTATGCGAAAGTGGTCTACATATTCGTGCGGTTCGACTTGAATATATACTTGTCACAATCAAAACCAACTTTTATACTTATAATTAATTTCAAACTTGTATGCTCGCCAATACTTTTGTATTGATCTATGCTTTTAATACATGTTGCATGAATTTTGATGACACATGGAATCTAGTAGGATTGCCTAGAAACGCATTTAAACTTTAAATACTTATTGTATTGTATTTGTTTCAAACATGTATTTGTTTCAAACATGTATTTCGTTTCAATATCTTGTATTAAATCGTTATCAATGAAATGAAATTATATTTGTTATGTGTCGGGATCTAAATTTTGTATTATTTGATTTGAACTATGTAAAAAGGTAATTATTAAACACTTGACACAATTAGCGATATGAAGCCTCTTGCAATCTAGTTTTCGTCTCATCCCGATGTTTCCGCCATCGGTTGGGGTGTGACAGATTGGTATCAAAGCCATAACTATAGGGAATTAGGTAGAATTGCCATGTTCGACCTAGTCTATAGTTTAAGTACCATACCATTGACTATTTGTGATACTTGTCTAAAAAGTTATTCTTTCTATCATGCTTCTCCCCCATTTGATCCAAAAACTTACAATATGTCTTTCCTAAGACATGAAACACAACACACGCTTTTGAGTATATTCTTGTTCTACAATCGAAATAACTCATCAATACAGGGGTGATTCCCGCCATTGGTGACGAGTTTCAATCCGTTTTACATGTTATTTGGCAAGAAATTCACCATCAAGTCAGGAGTGATATCCATATCTTGATGGGAGTTTCATTTCATAATCTAGTGAATCCTTATTGACGATTCGAGATTATATCTTGATACGTTCAATAAACCACAATTTGGGGACGAAATTGTCAAGCCAGGATTGACATCCACACCTTGATCACTGGTTCCGCTCCTCAATTTTCAATCTCGCCAAAGTTTCGTATTTTTCGATCAAATTAGGGACATGTACTAACTGGAAGGGTAAAGTACCGTTAATCGCTTGGCGACGAGAGATTATACCTATTAGGCCAAATCATGTCTCCCTAATTCGAAAGGACTTACGAGTTACTTTGGAATAGTCGAAGTTTCTAAAACTGAAACACTCCAACATTTTAACAAGCCTCTCTTTTATGCTATCTTACATTTTATGCTATATAATTCTTATTCTTTCATTTTTATTTCAATGTCACTATACTAAAATCGAATTTATGCACGACAAACTTCGCATTTATACTAAATCTATTACACAACGATTCTATAGGTGCATACTAAACATCATACTTGATTTGGGATTACTGGAACATTATATGTGATAAACTCGTTATAAAACCACACCTTAACATGTATAGCACTATGCGTAGTGCTATAGGAGTAGCGCACCGCCCTTGAGACTTGGGGTCATGTTAAGTAAACTATTTCATACTAAGTAAACTATTTTACACTATGTTTCAACAATATTGACTAGTCAACATTGCGTACACGATGGTTTGACTTATTCACATGTTTATGTGGTAGACTCGTCATTAACTTTGATCAAGCCACACCTTAACATGTATAGCGCTTGTGTAGCGCGATAGGAGTGACGCCCGCCCGTATTCTTGAGGTCATGTTAAGTAAACTTTTTTACACCCTTTTCGTTTTAACGATGATGGATAGTCTACATTGCGGTACACGATGGTTTGACCTGTTTATTCACATGCCAGTAATCCGTTAATCTTGGTTAAACTAAAATATATCATCGGTATTGTACACGAATGCGCGAATACGCACACTTACACTTATACTCATACTTATACAATATACTCTTTCATACTTAAATACCGTTATACTTATATACCTGAGATTCTATACACTACCTTTCTCACTTGTAATACGTTAATAAACCCTGATCGTGACATGGAACGTAACATGTCATCGATTAGCAAAACGGATGTAATATGGTATGAACATGGTGGATATGCCACTGGTACTTCCTATATATAAGTGTTACTACCATATTACCTAGGTTTCATAAAACATGCCATGAGAAATTCGGTGTTTCCTTTCACGTTATCGAATACAAACTTCGATCACTCGCGAGCTATTCTCTGTTACACCCAAACATACTTCGAAATGCTAACTCTTTTTAAAGTCTTCCTCTTAAATAAATTTCAGGACGAAATTTCCTAAAGTAGGGGAGACTGTAACGCCTCGCTTTTTCGCATCCTTATTTTAGAAAATAAATAGTTATATAATAATTTGAGGCATTAAAACATAATAAAAATATATGTGTATATATATATATATATATATATATATTAATCGTTATTCGTGTAACGCCTCTTATCTTCGTATTTCTATTTTAAAATTTTCGTATTGGTATTCTAATTTTAGGAACCTTACATTCGTATTTTAATTTCAATCTCACAATTCGAGGCGTTAATCATAATAAAATTCATATTTTATACATATTTTTTATTCACACGACCGATCATTTAAATACGTATTTATACGCAAACCGACACAATTATACGTATAAATACTTATACGCACATCCTCAATACTTGAATTATACTTTTATACTTTTTATATACTCAATTACACAATATATACTCAAGAAATACCAATAAATATACCAATCATCTTTTCCACCTCATCAATCGACTTCCACCTTCTTTAACCAATCATATTTCACCATTTTTCATATCCTTTCTCCACCAATCATCTTTTCAATCCTTTTCCACCTTTTTTAACCAATCATATTTCACCCTTTTCCACCACCTTTCTCCACCAATCATCTTTTCAATCCTCTTCCACCTTTTTTAACCAATCATATTTCACCTTTTTTCCACCTTCTCTACCTATAAATAGCAACCTCCTTCTACCATTTTCTTCACACCATTCTTCTCTCCATCTCTCTAATTCTCTCAATCTTTCTAAATCAGGAATTCTAAAAGGACACTAAGTGTTCCAACCATTCTTCTCTCAAATCTTCCTAGCAAGGAAGAGAACTCTAAGAGTTCTAAAAGAAAACACTAAGTGTTTTAAAGGAAGCTTGAAGCTCCAACCTCCAACTCTTCACGGAATCACCAAAGGAAGCTTTGCAAAACCGTGAGCATACTCGACCCCCTTTTTACATTTTAATGCATTTTGGGGTGCAACATGTATAAATTACAAAATTTATTTTAAACAAAATTAAATGTGTTCACAATAACAAATGTGCCATCAGTTACACTTATGTGAGTTATATGTGTTAGTTCAAACTCGTCTATACATGCTACTTGTTATGCTTGAGTTTTTTTATGCTTATTAGTTTTGACTTGTATTCTCATGATATCGTTATGCTTAGAATACTATGCATGCTAGTTAAGGAATTGGATTATATGCTATTGTTATGCGAAGGTGGTCTACATATTCGTGCGGTTCGACTTGAATATATACTTGTCACAATCAAAACCAACTTTTCTACTTTTAATTAATTTCAAACTTGTATGCTCGCCAATACTTTTGTATTATCCTTATTGACGATTCGAGATTATATCTTGATACGTTCAATAAACCACAATTTGGGGACGAAATTATCAAGCCAGGATTGACATCCCATCTTGATGACTGGTTCCGCTCTCAATTTTCAATCTCGCCAAAGTTTCGTATTTTTCGATCAAATTAGGGACATGTACTAACTGGAAGGGTAAAGTACCGTTAATCGCTTGGCGACGAGAGTATTATACCTATTAGGCCAAATCATGTCTCCCTAATTCGAAAGGACTTACGAGTCCAACATTTTAACAAGCCTCTCTTTTATGCTATCTTACATTTTATGCTATATAATTCTTATTCTTTCATTTTTATTTCAATGTCACTATGCTAAAATCGAATTTATGCACGACAAACTTCGCATTTATACTAAATCTATTACACAACGATTCTATAGGTTCATACTAAACATCATACTTGATTTGGGATTACTGGAACATTATATGTGATAAACTCGTTATAAAACCACACCTTAACATGTATAGCACTATGCGTAGTGCTATAGGAGTAGCGCACCACCCTTGAGACTTGGGGTCATGTTAAGTAAACTATTTCATACTAAGTAAACTATTTTACACTATGTTTCAACAATATTGACTAGTCAACATTGCGTACACGATGGTTTGACTTGTTTATTCACATGTTTATGTGGTAGACTCGTCATTAACTTTGATCAAGCCACACCTTAACATGTATAGCGCTTGTGTAGCGCGATAGGAGTGACGCCCTCCCGTATTCTTGAGGTCATGTTAAGTAAACTATTTTACACCCTCTTCGTTTTAACGATGATGGATAGTCTACATTGCGGTACACGATGGTATGACCTGTTTATTCACATGCCAGTAATCCGTTAATCTTGGTTAAACAAAAATATATCGTCGGTATTGTACACGAATGCGCGAATACACACACTTACACTTATACTCATACTTATACAGTATACTCTTTCATACTTAAATACCATTATACTTATATACTTGAGATTCTATACACTACCATTCTCACTTGTAATACGTTAATAAACCTGATCGTGACATGGAACGTAACATGTCATCGATTAGCGAAACGGATGTAATATGGTATGAACATGGTGGATACGCTACTGGTACTTCCTATATATAAGTGTTACTACCATATTACCTAGGTTTCATAAAACATACCATGAGAAATTCGGTGTTTCCTTTCACCTTATCGAATACAAACTTCGATCACTCGCGAGCTATTCTCGGTTACACCCAAACATACTTCGAAATGCTAACTCTTTTTAAAGTCTTCCTCTTAAATAAATTTCGGGACGAAATTTCCTAAAGTAGGGGAGGCTATAATGCCTCGCTTTTCGCATCCTTATTTTAGAAAATAAATATTTGTATCATAATTCGAGTCATTAAAATACAAAAAAATATATGTATATATATATTATTAATCGTTATTCGTGTAACGCCTCTTATCTTCGTATTTCTATTTTAAAAATGTTCGTATTCGTATTCTAATTTTAGGAACCTTACATTCGTATTTTCATTTCAATCTCACAATTCGAGACGTTAATCATAATAAAATTCATATTTTATACATATTTTTTATTCACACGACCGATCATTTAAATACGTATTTATACGCAAACCGACACAATTATACGTATAAATACTTATACGCACATCCTCAATACTTAAATTATACTTTTATACTTTATATATATTCAATTACACAATATATACTCAAGAAATACCAATAAATATACCAATCATCTTTTCCACCTCATCAATCGACTTCCACCTTCGTTAACCAATCATATTTCACCATTTTCCATATCCTTTCTCAACCAATCATCTTTTCAGTCCTCTTCCACCTTTTTTAACCAATCATATTTCACCCTTTTCCACCTCCTTTCTCCACCAATCATCTTTTCAATCCTCTTCCACCTTTTTTAACCAATTATATTTCACCTTTTTTCCACCTTCTCTACCTATAAATAGCAACCTCCTACCATTTTCTTCACACCATTCTTCTCTCCATCTCTCTAATTCTCTCAATCTTTCTAAATCAGGAATTCTAAAAGGACACTAAGTGTTCCAACCATTCTTCTCTCAAATCTTCCAAGCAAGGAAGAGAACTCTAAGAGTTCTAAAAGAAAACAGTAAGTGTTTTAAAGGAAGCTTGAAGCTCCAACCTCCAACTCTTCACGGAATCACCAAAGGAAGCTTTGCAAAACCGTGAGCATACTCGACCCCCTTTTTACACTTTAATGCATTTTGGGGTGCAACATGTATAAATTACAAAATTTATTTTAAACAAAATTAAATGTGTTCACAATACCAAATGTGCCATCAGTTACGCTTATGTGAGTTATATGTGTTAGTTTAAACTCGTCTAAACATGCTACTTGTTATGCTTGAGTTTGTTTATGCTTATTAGTTTTGACTTGTATTCTCATGATATCGTTATGCTTAGAATACTATGCATGCTAGTTAAGGAATTCGATTATATGCTATTGTTATGCGAAAGTGGTCTACATATTCGTGCGATTCGACTTGAATATATACTTGTCACAATCAAAACCAACTTTGATACTTATAATTAATTTAAAACTTGTATGCTCGCCAATACTTTTGTATTGATCTATGCTTTTAATACATGTTGCAGGAATTTTGATGACACATGGAATCTAGTAGGATTGCCTAGAAACGCATTTAAACTTTAAATACTTATTGTATTCTATTTGTTTCAAACATGTATTTCGTTTCAATATCTTATATTAAATCGTTATCAATGAAATGAAATTATATTTGTTACGTGTCGGGATCTAAATTTTGTATTATTTGATTTGAACTATGTAAAAAGGTAATTATTAAACACTTGACACAATTAGCGTTACGAAGCCTCTTGCAATCTAGTTTTCGTCTCATCCCGATGTTTCCGCCATCGGTTAGGGTGTGACTAAAATGATTAGCCTGAACCCAATTGGAGAATCGTTCGTTCCAACCGTCATAATCTTCTAAATTGATGAGCTTTGGAGGCTTCGCCATCGTCCCCATCTCATTCTCTAGATTCATGTTCTGTGCTGCAACAGTTGTAACAGTAGATGTGGCGAAAGCATTAAAAATTCCTCTTCCCTGTTTTTAACGAAAACTTGTCGAGAATTGACAAAAAACTTGTTTAAAACTTGTTTTGGTACGAAGTGTGTTTTGTACGAGGAAGCGTTTCGTACGAGGGGCACAAAATTTAATTAAACACAAAATATTTGCCTCGTACGAGGTGTTACTTTCTTCGTACGAGGTGCAGGTGTGCCTCGTACGAGGTGTCTAGAAAATAGTAGTTAACAATTTTTAACACTTTTAGAATGCCTCGTACGAAATGACTTGTCAACTCGTGTGAGATGTAGTGTATGCTTGTACGAGTTGAGTTCACAACTTCGTGTTTTTCTTGTTTTTCGCAATTTTTGACATGATTTTGGTTGATTTTAGTCTGAAAGTTTTAAGGATTCGCTTAAACAGTTTTTTACATGTTATACTAGAAGCTTTGTCCAATTTGTCCATGAAAATATCTAGATCTGAGAAAAGTTCTAAGAAGGAGTAGAAATAGAGATCTTTAATGGTTGAATTAGGATCAAATGTCTTCGAATCAGGTCTCCTGCTATGATACCACTTGTAGGAGGATCAGCTTTCCCCAGAAAGCAACTGACCGGACTCGAACTAGCCAACGTGTGTGGAATCCATCGTTAGTAAGTTTGACACAAGATCGGATCTACTGTTTAAACACGTCTTCTTCACAAGATCGTTAGTAAGTCTGCTTCTTGTATTAATAAACGTGAAAAGATTACAGACGCAAACTAACAGGGCTTCGCCATAGAGTCAGAAAAACAGCTAACTATACAACACCCTTGACATGCTCTGATCGCACAAGGGTGTCCAGGTGTTACTCGTACGAGGTGGGCAAAATGCTCCTCATACAAGTTGGGTTCCTATTACATCAGACGTGACCTTAGACGTAGGCGACAGACATTCTGCACCAACAATTGGTCTATTGTAACTTTTAGAAGCCACTTTTTTCAAATCATTTGACTCTACTGAAACTTCGTGGAAGACAAAGGTTGCATTAAAAGATCTAATGCAACATTTTTCATAAAAAGTTGCAAAGTTTTGTTAAATTTGCAATCATTTTGTTAAAAATTTGTGATTTACACTAAAAATTGCATACTTTTTTCTTGAAGGTTTCAGATCCTATTAAACTTCACAACTTTTGTTAGACAAGTTGCATTGGGAAAATTTAAATTCAACTCTTTTTAAAAACGTTACATTATTAAAAGTTAAAACCAACTCTTATTTTAAAAGGTTTGCATCCAAATGTATATGGTGTTGTGTCCCACCATGCTTATTTGTCCACGAAATTTCATGACCAAAAAAAGTTTGGTTTGTAAATTCAATAAAATTACAAGAAAGTATAGAAAGTCTTGATTTGTAAATATTATAGTAATCTTCTATATTTAAATAATATTATAATTTAATTCAATCACATTATTGCGGAATTGGTTTTCGGATTAGAAGGGGCGTATCCGGGTAAACCGAAAAACCTGATGTACTTAATATTGTTTTTAATTTGCTAACCAAGTTTGTAAACCGAAAATCTGATGTACTTAATATTGTTTTTAATTTGCTAACCAAGTTTTATATTATCCATAAGTATTATACTCGGATTCCAAAGTTTATTATTGTAACTTTATATACATTGTTATACAAATAAAAAACAAATCCTTTATAGAACTATAGGTCTAAACCCATTGTTGGACTTGTTATTTGTCTATAGCAAACCCCCCCCCCCCCCCCCCCACACTTCGTTTTTCATTCTTAGAATACATTTATTTAAACAGATTTTAAATGGTTCACGCTCATCATCAAATCAATCTCGGTTAAGAGTTCATCATCAACTAACATATTTTCATAAAAAGGGATCTCGGTTAAGAGTTCATCATCAAGTAACATATTTTCATAACAAGGGTAAAGTACCCAAAATCCGGTATAGATGCACTGTACTGATATCAAACCTTTTGATTTGATGTGGGTATTTGATACCCACATCTTCTCGGTATCTTCTATACTTGTTGCCTTGGAAAAGCAAAGTCAAATACAGAACAACAATCAAAAGTATAGACCCACCCCGAACAATGGTGGACTCGAAAATACTAACATTTGGTTGTGTAAAATCTTAACATCGGAAAAAGGGACCCGGTGGAAATAAAATCTTGGGTTTGCCACTGGATCTACATATACTCATTATTTTTTTATAATGCAATTTTTTTATAAAAAGCTTTTTATCTTTTATTAAAAAACTGATTTTTTTTAACGACTAACAAAATAATGTCTGGCTACCTGGAGTAACCCAATGACAAAAGGCAACCCATACGCCCGCGCCCGCAGACGTCATTGGGTAGTCGAAGCCCACCATCTCCAGTTTCGAAGAAAACTTGTCACCCGAAGGCCCACTACGGTAAAACATGGTTAAGATCGGATTCTAAGTTGAACTATAGCTTATTGGAAAAAAAAAGTCTGAATTAAAATAAGAAATAATTTCTTGGATGTAAAAATTATAATATTATAAGTTGTTTAATCGTAGAGTTTATCTCAATATTATTTACTTTTTTCTTTGATTTTTTCCCTCTTATTTTTACTTAAATATATTTGAATTTCCCTCCTAGTTCACAATTACCTATATTCCCTAAACTTCCCCCTAATTGCTGTAACTGGATGGCCGCTAATTACATACAATTCCGATTTATGTCGAATTCGCCTATGAGCTGCGCGAGAGCAAATCACATACATTCAGTTGAATGTACGCATCAATTTCACTAGAGGTAAATTGATTCTTTGAATTCAATATTTATTTGTTTAATTCGGATTTGTAGGATATTTTGTTTAATTCAGTTTTGTTTAAAATTGAGTTTATGGTTTTCCATTATCGAATTCTAATTGTGTTTTTTTTACAATTTATGATCTGGGATGTGTTCATTAGATGAATCACGAACTGGGGTTAGGGTTATGAATGTGCTCATTTTAGTAATTTCTATCTCCATTGACATTGGTTGCAATCAAAAGTTTAGGAAACACAAGAAGTATAATCACTAGAGTTCATATTTGCTTAGTCTAGGCGAAATCCTTCCCAAATTCCACCAAATATATATCTTTCTTTTTGTGTAAGCTCTGTTTTTTTGCTTATATCTTAATAATACTTTGAACGGTTCCTCACCAAGTGTTCAATTTTACATGTACAAAGATTAATAATATGAATTCTGGTGGCATCTTCACAAATAGGTCTTTTGTTGCATCCTTTTACCTTTTAGTTTATGATAGCAAATTGTTGTATTTAAATCACTGGTATTCATAGGTTTAAAAAAATAGTGTGAATGCATCTTCTTCACTGAAAAAAATAGAACATCCGTGGACACCCCATACAATGTAAGATACTTTAAACACACCTTAACTTTTATACCCTTCTCTTGTTTTTAATAGAGAATCATTTTCGTTCTTTCTGATTGATCTGTTTCTTTTATACATCATACAATAGAATAATCAAATGCTCTGTTAGCAGGTTAGCATTTTCATTACTTTATCTATTAATGTTTTTGTTGCAATTGAATAGTTATGTGTTTGGTAAGGCAGATATATTGTTGTCCCGTATATATATTTTAGAGTGTGTTAGGGAATTCAAAGTTCAAATATGAAATTAGCATATGACCAAAGTTACTTATATTTGTACATGAGGTCTACATTAAAGAATTTATATATAATTATTTGTAGGAAAAAGTGGTGGTGAAACCAAAGAGAAAACCCGCTGAGGAAAACAAAAAAGAAATAAATGTAAGAACAAAAAGAAGCGGCCTAAGAGAATTTACCGAGGAAAGCAAAAAAAAGCTAATTGAAAAAGAACCTGGTGAAAAAAGCGAAAGCAATAAAGAAATCAAAGGCAAAAGGGAAAACTGGTGAAAAAAGACAAAGCAAGAAAGAAATCAAAGGCAAAGGAGAACCTGGTAAGAAAAGGCTAAAGAGTGTAGGAAAAGGGATCACGAGAGCAAAAAGAATTAAAGGGTAGAATGGGCAACTTTTAAAGGAGGATTTTATAAAAGTGCAGTATGAAGACGATCTATTTGGATATGATACTTACACGTACTTAAATTGGAATGATTTTAAAGCGGTTTTTACATTCAGTGAGTTGGCTGGTGCTGTTATCACTTCTTATATGATGTAAGTGCTTATATAGAGTTTAAATTATTGTTCGTAAAACAAAATTTATTTTATTGATTCGGTTTATGAATGTTAGCTGCAGGTTCCTGTACGAGCAAATTAAGAAAGAGCAAATACGTGATTGTGGAATTTGTTTTATGAACCCGTCTGCAATACACGAACTGCTTAACGTAAAGCCAAACCCAAACATATCGAGGATGCAAGTAGAACGGTTGCAGATCGATTGTATAAAAGAAAGGCAATGACATAAGACCCTTATTATAAATTTTTGAAAATTTTCATATACAAGAATTTATGTGCGATTACACATCCATACTATAACACGAGTTTGATTAAACTTCTTAAGAATTTTAAAAAAAGTTTTCAACGTATTATCGTTTAGTTTCGAAACAACTAAACAAATTGCCGAAACTTGAACTTTGATCGTGTACGGTTCTTTGTTGAGCTTGATCGTCATCCGGTGGAATCAACCTATATTTCATAAAACATGAAATACGTTAGTTTTAACAACTATATGACATGTTTAGTTAAACCCGAATGACAAAAATAACAAAACATCTAACAAATAACAATTTTTGTGGATACCCGCCGTAAGCTATGGTGCCGGACCGTAGCTTTGTGGATTTTGTTGCGACCAGCAGACTCCTACGTAAGCTACGGTAGGCCACTGTAGCTTACGGTGGGCTGATGCACCCATTTTCATGTTTGTCGTTTTTGTTACGAAAACTTTCGTAACTCGGTTCTTGCGTATAATTATTCGACCCGTTTGGGATTTAAGCACTTAAGCTTAAATCGTCCATCATATTTCCACACCTTTCATTTCAGATTAAAAACTATCATTTATCTATTATCCTGAGTTTGTTTATAATGGGTTCTCATAGGATAACCATGCTATTCCGATTTTACCACCCGGTTTGGCTATTTACGAAAATGACTAGTTAGAAGGCTTTATGCCAAAAAGGTTTACGCCTCCTACTTTTACATTACCGGAAGGACCAACCCAACTATTGGTCTCATATTAATCCACCCTGAAGGTAGTTTTCCAGTTTCGTCTTCCAGGGGCGCTTTAGTCAAATTTTGGTCATTTTTACGACCGAAAGACTTTTTAAGTTTAAATAATAACTAGTAGGCACGTTTGACTCGTTATCCCATCTAGATATATTATGTCCCTAAGAACATAAAACTTTCCACACGTTTAGTGATTTAAAACTTAATTAGTCATGTATTTTTGTGATAATAATAATTACACGGCTCTAATGGCCGCTTTACCTACATACTAGACATACCTCACATGAGGTGGTCTAGTGTTCACCCATGTCTCGACCATCTCTATTCTAACCATAAACCCTCATCAAGAGTTTGACTCTTTACACATACAGGGCACGGATCAAAGCAATGACCCATAAGCATATCTTGCAATACTAATTTCTAATTCATGGCAATCCATGCCTAATCCTTATGCTTTCCTACAAGCATAACACTTAACAAGCAAGGCATTACATACCATGTTCCATTGGTGATAACATCACCAATTGATCCATTTGAACCGATGTCCTTATGACCCGTTCTCGGTTTACACCTTATGATATTACTTCAAAATCTCCTTGTTTAATATGCAAATACTGCCCCTTTTATTCGTTTGACCCATTATGGTTCACACCATAGGGTTCCATTTCTAAAATTCATTATGTTAATAACCAATATATGGACATTCGCTAACTTGCTTGTTTGACCCGTTACGGTTATACCATAGGGTCTTATTCGTCATCTTGTTTATTTGACCTGTTATGACTTACTCCATACGGTCCTATTTCTAAACTTTTTGTTTACCACCAACTAGTTCCATCCGTTTTGACCCATTTCATCGCTTTCGCCATGGAGTCTCTTCTTAACATTTCTCAGTTATCACGAACGTTAGTTCGTCATAACTTTATCCATTTTGACCCGTTTCATAACCATATATATATATCCTATCACTTACATAGGAATTCTATTCTAGGAGGTGTAAGTTTTACTTACCTTAAGTTCGTTCATGCTTTCTCGCACCTTTGACCCGTTTGACCCATTCTTCTCCAAGCTCCATCTAGCTCGTCAAGAGTCAAACTATAATACAATATCCATAAGATAGTTAGATTAATCATCAATACCATGACCATCACCCTTATTGACTTTTCTTCCATATTTCGTATTCGATTCAATTATTGGTCGGTTTGACTTTTAAAAGTCAAACTGCCGTCTTACATATATATGCACTAACAATTTCAATAAAATTCATTAGGCATTTTATCTAACACTTGGTGGGCATCATTTTAGGCCACCAATTTGGCTAACTTTCTTAACCAAATTTACCTTATTTCTTTCAATTCGTCAAGTTTACACAATTATTAACATCAAGTTAGCAAGACTTTTAATCATCATAGCTAATCCCTCAAATTATCATACTAGAATTCGGGAATTTTATTACTATCTTAAAAACCCATTTCACCACATACATGGATTTTAATCCAAACTTCAATTTAGCCAAGTATCTCATATTTTCTTGTAAATATGAAGACTATATGCATGCATTGACATCACTATAACATCAATTTCATTCTACCATAAAAAGCACTTTACGTGATGTATAAACACTTGACCTAGTCTTTAGATTGTTCAAGTATTTCATCTATACTAGCAAGTATAGTGATCATCAACACAAATACATCATCAATTTCATCAAACTAACAATAATTTTGAACTCAAGGTTATCACCTTCAAGTTCTTCTTCACACAAAATTGATGAAATCAAGTTTTACAACATACCTTATGATCCCCTGGTCTTGGTGATCAATAATTTACATTCATGCAGAAATTTGAGGCTCAATTTCTCCTTCAATTTGATGATTTCAGCTCATTGAGGGTTTGCCCCCTTTTTTCCTGCTCTGGATCGACCAAGCACACACACAAGTGTGTGTTTTTGGTGTTTATTTTACTTTAAAGATATTTGTTTCAAATTTGGCAATTTTAGTCCCTCCCTAATGTTAGTTCTTGCACATTGTAGTTTACAACTAGGTTATAACTAGGTTATATTTCTAGTTGCCTATCTCTCGTAAATTATCGACGGAAATGATAATTCTATTTACTAAGTTCGGAAATATCACTGCCCGACTTAAATTATGTCCCTGTAGCCCGTGACTTTTATAAACTTTATTTACTAAAAAGTATTTATTCGCATTTTATTTAACATTAGGTTTATTTATTTAAATCCTAATGTTTACCGGGTTAACTTTTACCACTAACGGTATTTTACCCACTCATTCCAGGTTAATTTAGTTTAATTAACAAACCTGTTTTTGGGGTGTTACATATTGCCCTACAATTCCAGGTTTCATTTTCCATTTAAATAAGTGTTCATAAAGAATAAGCCTATCATCTTGATTTATTTTTATTGAATTTTAGATTTTGGTTTTTGCAGAAGCCCTTAGGTGTTGGCAACACTAAACTTGAAAACAACTACTTGCTATTGTCTTAGATTCCTTAAGGCCTAGCAGTGTTGATGAGCAGTTGAGGGAAATTATTGATATGTAAGTAATACAATTTATCACGATATATAATATATGTATGATACTAGAGTTCGAATATACTTTGATATATTTTTATTTTTTTATAGGGCAATGGTCGTGTATGCTACACGAAGTGGTGCCAACATAAGGGTTAAACTCAGTTGGCTCAATGCTAGGGGTACAACATTTAATTTCTTATTTAAATTATGGTTAGAATGATACTGTAAGTATAAAAAACCCTATACCTTAAACTTAAATCGCAATGGTTTCACAATTATTATTATTGTGTAGTGTCCATGTCAGCCGGGAGGTACGGGAGGTACTGAATGCGACTACTATGTGATGAAGTTCATAAAGGAGATAGTTTATGAATGAGTTGAAATACTTGACAATGACAATGTAAGTTTATGCATATTTAGCATCCTTATTAGAGAAATATGTACTTATATGTCCAAGCAAATGCTTAAATTAATAGATTTATATTTAGTCTTGAAATTAAATATCCAAACAAATGCTTAAATTCTTATATTAAGATTAAATTATAATTTTTAAGATTTATTTATTTAATTGTTGTCTCAGGTTGGGGAAGGAGTAGAGTAATACTCGGTTGCAGATATGGATGGCATTCATGAAGATTGGTCGGCTTATTCAGTTACCTCTAATTTCAAGTGACATATTGTATTTTAGGTGTCGATGTATTGGCGAACGTTTTTTTTTTGTTAACGTTAAATATTTATATAATACTTGACTAATGATTATGTAATTGGGCTGTTTAGTATATATATGTATTTGTTTTATTAAATAGATTTTTTTGTTTTTGTTATTATATATGTATCTGGTACAAATTAGTTGTTGATGCACTTTGTGTCCGTCACTGTTCGAATAGGCTAGATAGAGCGTGTGTTGAATATTGTATAGGTTGGAAACGAACACACGACCAAAATACAAACTGAAACGGAGTTTATAGTGTTAATTCGTACGAATTATATATGCTCAGTTCGTACGAATTAGAATGTCTAAATACAGGTTGTGTGTGTTCATTTGTGATTAAGTTTTTGCTCTCCAGGACGGGGAAGTGCTGTCGGATTCTCTCCAGGAACTCCGGCAACTTGACAAGATGTATGCTCTTTCGGTATGAATGAATAACATATGATTTCCGCTGCTGCTACTCCTTTCTTAATAACATTCTACCAAATTGGTCATACTACGCACTAACTTCCGTCTAGAACCGCCTGATCAGGACCTTCAATTGGTATCAGAGCTACGATTATCACCTACGCTCATGAATTTTTGACATTTATGGACTTAGGAGTGGTTTTAGACATAAATCATCAAAATAAAGGACAATCCACGGACAACAAGTAAAATTGAACATATAAGATTGTTAGAAAACCATTTTCGACCAGGTCTGTGGTGGAATCATCTCAAAATTCGAATAAATAAAGATTTTGGATCAAAAAACGTAACAAGGCTCACTTGATGCGAAGTACACTATTCGTACGAAGTGACCAGTTCGTACGAAGTGGCCAATTTGTATGAACTAGAGCTCTAATTCGTACGAAGTGAGACATGATGCCTAAAAAAAATTTGGTGATAGAAATTTTTTCGAGTTATCGATGACCGAAATGGCATGTTCGGGGACATCGTCTAGAGCTTAAGAGTATAGATTTGATGATACGGTTGCAAAATTGTGAAGATATTGGGGTAGTCACTGATACTGATGCTGAACGATGATTTGGTATAGTGATTATCAATGGGCCTAAACGTTCATTCCGCATTTGATGATAACTATTTTTCCAGATTTGAGGGGGGATTTCAGTGGAAAATTTGGTACGGTCAGAATTTGCAAAAATGAGGGGAAGAAAAATTTCAAAGTATATTTTGAAGATTCCGGCATTTTTTAAATTCGTGACGTCGCAACATTATTCGGGTGGTTACCAACTGCAGATTATCTGGGAAATGCAGAAGATCTAGTTTCGTGAATTCGTGGCTACAGGAAGTTCTAAATTTTCAGATCATGATACAGTTTGATGCTTAGGGGTTTAAAAGCCTGATCTTTGATGTGGGGTCGATGCATACACGACTGCCTATCTTTAACTCTGCAATGCAAATGAATTGTTTTCGCGAGTAATCCAGAAATGAGGATGTTTTGTAGTTTCAAGGCGTCAACGTCTGTGAAGTGAGCTATATATCTGTTATTGTGACTGAAGTGGAAGAATGTGATTCTGATCGCGGACGAATGTCTTTTGGAATTAATGTGCTACCAGATGATTTGATTCCGATGAGGATTTGCTGGTTGAAAATGATTACCGATTTGCTGATCAATCTTTCAGGAGCGAGCCTAAAGTTGATTGCGGAAATTGGGATTTCAGATTTTCGCGGGTATTCGTTGATTTGAAGTTTACCGGTGTGGTCAGTCGAAGTTTCTATCAATTGTCGGTTGAGTTTTTGAAAGATTAGGAGTTTGCGGATAGACTCTCGGTGCTACAGTGCTTATTCAAAACTGAACTCGGATGTGCTTATCATTGAAATGGAGAAGAAGCTGCATTGATTAGCTTCATGTTGTTGTTTGTTCGAGAAAATTTGTCAGTCAAGCAAATCAGAGGAGGTCAGAAACTGTGCAAACAAAGTTCTGAACTGGAGTTTTCAGGGGAATTTAATGTTGACAATGCAAACCCGGATCATCAATTAAGGGGGAATTTGTTGACGTGTGCTACGACATCCACAGATACCTTGATTGAAGTTGCAGAATATTCAAACACGGCTCAGACATTTGAAGTTCAAGATCAAGATTCGACAGTAACGGACAAGGGGGGATTTTTTTATGCACTTTGTGTCCGTCATTGTTCGAATAGGCTAGATAGAGCGTGTGTTGAATATTGTATAGGTTAGAAACAAACACACGACCAAAGTACGAACTGAAACGGAGTTTATAGTGTTAATTCATACGAAGTACCACTTCGTATGAAGTGGCAATGCTAAGTTCGTACGAATTACATATGCTCAGTTCGTATGAATTAGAATGTCTATATATAGGTTGTATGCGTTCATTTGTAATTAAGTTTTTGCGCTTCCGGACGGGGAGGTGCTGCCGGATTCTCACCATGAACTCCAATAGCTTGACAAGATGTATGCTCTTTTGGTATTAATGAATAATATGATTTTCGTTGATTCTACTCCTTTCTTAATAACAATTTACCGAATCGGTCATACTACGCACTAACTTCCGTCTAGAACCGCCTAAGCAGGACCTTCGTTAGTAATTCCTTAAAAAATATTTTTTAAACAATTAAATAACTAAAACAATGACACGCGTAAATAATGACATAAATATGTGTCATAAATTGTCACACCCCAACCGATGGCGGAAACGTCGAGATGAGATTCAATAAACCGGTATAATTAAATTCAAATTTCATAAATAACTAAGATTCAATATAATGTCTCAAATTAAATAAACAAAACATAACAAATGTTTATTAAAGTGCGTTTCTAAAGTCCATCCTAACTTGTTTCTTCGCTTCATCTTGTCTATCAACCTGCAACATGTATTACAATACATCAACAAAAAATGTTGGCGAGCATACAAATTTTATACATAATATAATGCGTTTAAAATTGTTTAAATCATACCCAAAACATGTAACAATAAGCAAGTTTAACTAATATGCTGAAACGGTGTAAACTATGTGTTCAAACCCAGGTTTCCAATGCAAAGTGCCTTTCCCAAAGTCTAACGGGAGGTTAATGTGTTTAACTTAACAATACCCCAAGTCTCAAGAGCCGTGCGTTACTCCTATAGCATATGCATAGTACCATAATTGTTAAGGTAGGCTTGTAACAAGTTAATGATCACATAGACACGGAAAGTTTACATAGCATCAAATATCACAAGCATCACATCGTTCCATGTCTAAAAGTGGGTTGATCGTGTGTAAAAAGAATCAAGTGTTGTGTGTTTAATTTAGAATACATGTTACACCCAAAAGTGATAAATCAAAAAAAGGGTCATGTATACTCACCTTTGATTGCGTAAAGTTTCTTGGAATCGCACGAATAAGATTGAAGGATCAACGAAACGTTAACCTAGAATGAGATAGGGAATTTGTTATTATTTTCGAATTACGTTAATGGATTGTATAAATTCGTTTATAGATTATAGGAGACTTTTTAACCATTGGCTTTCGATTACAATTAAATTTGTAAGGTTTAAATAATAATAACGATAATAATAATAAAGATATTAATAACAATCAGTTTTTCGGGTATGTTGATGTTTGTTCTGTTATCGCAGATGCCCGGGTTCGACCCTCGTCGTTTCCGATTTATTCGTTGTTTGTTGTCTGTTGTTGTTATTAGTCCTCATATGGCCGGCCCAAAGGGCCATATTTTTTGATTTCTTTTATTCTTTTGGGCCAGCTTTATTCAGCTGGGCCATAATCGAATTGGGCCAACAAGACTGGGCCAAAACTGTTTCTTTTAATGGATACTTGTTTATAAAAATTGTCATGTAATTTATAAAAGCTGATTATTATTAATATCTTTATTATTATTATCATTAATATTTAAATCTTAGAAATTTGGTTGTAATCGAAAGCGAATGGTTAAAACGTCTCCTATAATCTATAAACGACTTTATACCATCCATTAACGTAATTCGAAAATAATAACAAATTCCCTATCTTATCCTAGGTTAAACGTTTCGTTGATCCTTCAATCTTATTCGTGCGATTCCAAGAAACTTTACGCAATCAAAGGTGAGTATACATGACTCTTTTATGATTTATCACTTTTGGTGTAACATGTATTCTATATTAAACACACAACACTTGATTCTTTTTACACACGATCTACCCACTTTTAGACATGGAACAATGTGATGCTTGTGATACTTGATGCTATGTAAACTTTTCGTGTCTATGTAATCATTAACTTGTTACAAGCCTACCTTAACAATTATGGTACAATGCATATGTTATAGGAGTAACGCACCACCCTTGAGACTTGGGGTATTGGTAAGTTAAACACATTAACCTCCCGTTAGACTTTTGGAAAGGCACTTTGCGTTGGAAACTTGGGTTTGAACACATAGTTTACACCGTTTCAGCATATTAGTTAAACTTGCTTATTGTTACATGTTTTGGGTATGATTTAAGCAATTTTAAACGCATTATATTATGTATCAAACTTGTATGCTCGCAAACATTTTTTGTTGATGCATTTTAATACAAGTTGCAGGTTGATAGACAAGATGAAGCGAAGAAACAAGTTAGTATGGACTTTTAGAAGCACACTTTAATAAACATTTGCTATGTTTTATTTATTTTATTTGAGACAATGTATTGAATTTTAGTTATTTATGAAATTTGAATTTAATTATATCGTCACTATTAGTGTTCATAATAACCGCTCGAAATTGAAATAATCATTTGAAACATAACAAGTTAGAAATTCCCGCCCGAAATTGATTTAGAATTAATATCAGGTTGATCCTATTTAATTTGGGACTGTTTTTTATACTTTTTCTCATCTAGGATGTGAATGTGTATCCCATGATTGTTTGTTTTAGAAGGATTCAGTTTTCATTTTCTCGTTGTTCCTCGAGTGTGTGTATAAATATCTATATATATATACACACACACTTACATACATGTTATATGCATTCTTATATGAGATAAAGTGTTCAAAATGTGGGTTTAGTAGCCTATCCTTGTCTTGTAAACCCTAAATTAAATTATGTTTCAATTGCATCACGTCCGTCTATAAAATTTGGCTTATCCCTCCACGTAACTCACTTGAGAACCAGCAAGGACTCAATTCTTTTATTGAGATGTGCAAAGAACAGGCTCACAACAAAGGCAATGTAAGATATGTGTGTGCAAAATGTAATAATTCTAGCTTAATATCCTTCACAAAAATGAAACTTCACATGCATTGTTATGGTTTCTATCAATATTACATGATGTTGGCCTATCATGATGAATGGTCAATGCCTCCGGTTATAGTTGTAGATATTGTTGTGCCAAGAAACGATACAGATGGCATTAATGAAGCACATATGGGGATGGAAGAGCATACGAACCTTAATGAAGAGAACTCAGGTAGAGAGAGTAGGGGTGTTTATAACGATTTTGAAGCCCTTTACAAGAATTAGCGGAATCATAATTATATTTTAGTTGCACTAATTTCTTCGATTGACGTTTTAGAAAAGCTTATAAATATCAATGTGAAGAAAAAATGGACTAATAGTTCATTTGATGAGCTCCTTGAGTTGTTGCAATCATCACATCCAAAAGGAAACAAGATTCCGCATTGGCAATATGTAGCTAAAAAGACATTAGTGAAGATTGGTTTGGGGTATGTGATGATCGACGTGTGCATAAATTGTACACTCTTCTGGAAAGAACACTAGTTGTTGAATAGTTTTCCTATTTGTAATTACAGCCATTACATCCATAAAGACATAAATGAAAAGAAGTTAGATCGGAAGATGTTACAATACTTTCCTTTGACCTAGACTATGTTTTTGTATAGTTCAAGGTGCACAACAAAATATATGATACGGCACAGTACCGGATGATTAGAAAAGGGTACCATGTGTTATCTTGTTGATGGATCTTCATGGAAATAATTTGGTATAAAGTACACAAACTTCTACAGGGAGCCTCGAAATGTTAGCCTAGGGCTCGTAGCTGACGATTTTAATCTGTTTGGTTATGCAAATCCGAATCATAGCATGTGGCCTGTTATACTCACCACATACAATCTTCCTCTATGGCTATGCATATAGGAGTCTCAATCATGTTTTCCTTGTTGATTCCTGGCCCTAAATCACCCGAGAAGGACATTGGACATTTTCCTTAGACCGTTGGTGGATAAGCTTAAGCATTTGTGGCACATAGACATGACTAGTGTGATTGGAGGAAGGACCCAAGTCAACTTTGTGGGTCACATTCTCCTTAGATTCAAAAATCTTCTAAGGATATGCCATAGGGGCGTGCCAAAGAGGCCCGACCCGTGCGTGGTGACCTATATTGCCTTGATCTATTGTAGGGGTGACACGAGGGCGTGTTTGATTAGGCACGAACCCGTGACCGAGGTTATCTTTTGATTTTCTATGGGAATGAAGCATGGATGCATGTGGCTAGGGCACGAGTGTGTGACTCTTCTGCTTTCTTGTAAAAGTCTTATTTTTCGCCATGAAATAACTCCTTTCTTCGTTTTTGCATTTTTTTATTCTGAAAATAAAAAGCAAACAAATAACTGACTTATTTCCAAAATTAATATAAGAAAACACTAAATATATATTAGGTTTTGTACATATCAAGGATCCCCGCTAGTGCTTGTCTTTAAGGAAACATTTTACAAAGAGTGTCGCTTCTTATATACCACTTCAATTTTTGCAATCACACGTATGTTGGACAAGTTGACAAAGCTTAGTCTGCTTTTCTCATCTTTGTTTCTTACAACCATATAACTTCAAGTATCGATATCTCATTTTTCTTATCTTCATGTTGGACATGGGTTGGTTTGTTATAAAGCTCTCTTATCATACAACACAAACACATGAATGATTATTTATACAACACATCTATAAATATAATTAGTGTCCAAAATATTTAGTGAAAACCCGATTTTCACTAAATTGTCTCATATTTTTAATATTTATAAGAGTATTCTATATGTTATGTATGTTTCGCATTTAAGTGCCTAACATCTCTTGGGGCGTGTGCTTTTTTTTGTGCCTTGCGTCTTGCAGCTCGCGTTTGCCTATCGCATTTGACAACAATGGGTGCATCTTTTCTCCATGCCCACGGTTTGGATCTTCATCAAAGTAAGATCCCTTAATCTTGGAAGTTTGTTTTTTTATACAAACCCTTTACACGGTCAATCTCCTAGCATATCGTAGACCATTTACTCTCTCTTTTTTCTCTCTCTCTCTTTCTTTCCTCTCTATATATTATTTCTTTTCATTGGTTTAATCATGTGAACATTTAGTGTTGACATTGTAAGACAATTATCATTTGTATGTGTTCAATCAAGTTTTGTGTGACCATTTATAAAGAAATGAAGTTTATATATAATATATATTATATATATATATATATATATATATATATATATATATAGGGTGAGAGTTGGCTACAAAGTCTATTTTTCCTACAAAGTGTATAAAGTCATAAAACATCATAATTTCAGTCATAAAACACACTCAAACCCCACAAATAACAAAGTGAAGATTACTAAAACGTCATATTTGTGAGTTTTGTGTTGTGTTTTGGATGATAAGGCTTTGGTTTTCAAATGACTAACATTAGTGTGTTTTATGTTAATTATTATGTTGTGTTTTATATTCATAGTTCTACCATGGTGTGTTTGAAGTTTTTATGGACTGTTAGGGTTTGGAAATTGTGTTTTAGTGATCTTCACTTTGTTATTTGTGGGTTTTGAATGTGCTTTATGGCTGAAATTGTGATGTTTTATGACTTGTACACTTTGTAGGAAAAGTAGACTTTGTAGCAGAACCTCACCCTATATCTATATATACATACATACAATATATATATATATATAATATATATATATATATATATAAGAGAGAGAGAGAGAGAGAAAGAGAGAAATTACAAGAAGAAATCACATATAAGTTTAGAAAACTATGAAAACCCAAATGACTAGACCTCCTTTTGTCACGTGTTACACCTTTTCTGCTTGACACATGTTGTAGACAATTAATTATCATTTGTATATGTTCAATCAAGTTTTGTGTAACCATTGATAAAGAAATGACATTTATAATATATATATATATATATATATATATATATAGGGCAATTATAGGAAGAAATTATATATAAGTTTAGAAAACTATAAAACCCAAATGAATAGACCTTCTTTTGACACGTGTTATATCTTTTCTACTTGACACGTGTAATATTTTTCAGTACACGTTGCAGATTGTGCTTTTTCTGTACATGTTAAACATGTTAAGCCAGGAGAAAAGGTGTAACACGTGGCAAAAGAAGATCCATTCATTTGAGATTTGATAGTTTCCTTAACTAAAATGAGTTTACTTTCTATCCCTCCTCATATATATATATATATATATATATATAATGAGAACCATCTTGAGTTGTAAGAACCGTGAGAACTAAAGCATCCAGAAGTTTTTTCCAAAAAAAATTTGTCTCAAAATCATAAAAACAAAATCATTTGTTTCAGAAAAAAAAATGCCGTATACACACATTTACATGAGTTGTAAAATAATAGTTATCTTCGTAACAAATTTACACCAGCGCGTAAAAAAACTTACATCATGCAAAACTACAAAACTAAACTACAGACTCGACAATTTTCTTTTGTTTGTTTTTATACAGATGTGTTTATAAAATTCTTATTCATCTTTTTGCAAAAAAAAATAGCCCAACTCGTGCGGGAAGTAGGACTTCTCGTAGTTCTCAAAACTCGTGTTGGTTCTCATTTGAACCGAGCCCTATACATTCATACATATATATATATACATATATATATATATATGTATGTATATATACATATATGTATACATATATGTATACGTATATATACATACATATGTATATATATGAGAGGATTATATTGAGAACACTAAATATTGTGAGAACCGTGAGAACGAATGAAAAAACGAATCAAAACCGATTTTTTTTAAAACAAACCTCTTTGTAATTAAAATACAACATCAAAACAGAATTTATAACATCAAATAATTCGTTTTTTTTTTTCTCAAAATCACCCTTACTAGATTTTTTACACATGTGTAAATATAGCAAATTTACACATGTGTAAATGACAATCTTACACATGTGTAGATTGTCTTTATTTACGAATTCACGTAAATAAACGTGTAAATTTAATTTCTAACATTGTATTCGAATAATAATGATAAGTGTAAAAACAAATTTTCAATTTGAATTGTTTTTGACCAAGTTCTCGTGGTTTTTCATTCGTTCTCACGGTTCTCGTGATATTTAACGTTCTCATTTAAACCCTCCCATATATATATATATATATATATATATATATATATATATATATATATATATTATATATATATATATTATTGCAAGGATTATGCTATTTGTAAGAAACAATTTGTAAATGTCAACTTTTATTACTCTTACTTAGATATAAGTTATTTTCTTACATTTTTATATTAAACTTTACTACTTTTACTTAGATATATTTTATATTCTTACAATTTTTAAATATTTTAATATTAGATTATTTTTAATAAAAAGTAAAACTATAAATTTAAATTTGTTTATGTAATTATTAACCAATAAAAATAAGTTATAATAAAAAAATATTTGAAAAATGAAATAAAATATCTTTAAATTTCTCTGCAATTTTAATTGTATAACTAGCATAATATATTTTATTAATGGAAAATTACAGATCCCCGAATAGATTATATGACAGCAAACCCTAGAATTTCTCATGAACATAAGCATAAAATACTAGGCTAATCAACCCAAAAGAAGCCTCCAACTGGGACAAGACCGATTGTCTTTTAACCGTTGGTTAATACATTTTTCATGAAAAACATGGCAGCTACAGGAAACCCTACCCACCATGGATCCCACCACCATGTCTTCCAAGCAGACGCTGCATACATTCCCTTCCTCCTGCATCTCTTCCATCCTCATCATTGGAGTCGGTTTCATATCCGGTCACACTCTGCTAGTCAAAACCACAAATCCCTCAACAGGGAGCACCGTTCGTTCTTCTTCTAGCTGCACCTCAAATGTCCTCAACATCTCAGATCCGCACTGTATCAGACGCAAAAACGTCTCACAGAATCTTGAGGCACACCCGCCTCACCCATGAATACCAAAGCAGGAACCCATGCCGTTGCGTTTCGTCGTGTGCCCTCGTAGTAACATAGAGCAAAGCCAACACATGTCTTCTAGGATGAAAATCCGACTGAGGGTAGTGAAACATCACCACCAACTTCAAGTAAAACTGGGGCCAGAGTTGGGTAGGAAAGTCTCCTCCGGTACAATCACTACTAGAAAAAGAGCTGCTTTCAACGCACTTTTCCGTCACAAATTCGTTACAAACTCGAATTTTCTATGGATTTGCAACAATACCTTGATGTTGGAAAAAGCCTAGTTGCAAATTATTTACTACACATTTACAACACAATTTTCAACGCATTTCCAACAAAAATATGGTGTTGATAATTTGTAACGCATTTCCGACGGATTTTCTAATTATCATTAGTAGAGTTTTGTGACGCAATTGCAACGGAATATCCAAAAAAAATGCAACTCATTTGTAACGGAATATCTAAAAAATTGCAACACATTTGTAACGCAATTTTCAACGTATTTCCCAGGAATATATAATATTTATAAAAAATTTGCAACGCACTTGCAATGGAATATTAATAAAATGAAAATAAAAAAACTGGAAAATCATGTTTTTTTTCTTCTAAAAATTGCAGGGATAATCACAAAAAATACAATAAAAATAATAATAATAACCTGTTTAATTCACCATAATTCAAAATTTATACATATATAATTCACGTTCCAATGTGTCACCAAGTGTCAAATACTTGATTAATTATAATGAACCAGCAAAATGAGGGTACAAAAAGCAAAATCTGAAGACCCATCATCTTCATCATCTTTTTTCAAACCATCATCCATGTCATCATCATCTTTCGGTTCCTCCTTTTGCACCTTTTGAGCATAAAGATATAAAACTGCAAAAGATGTAGACCTATAAAAGCTAAAAAACTCACTAAATGCCAAAATACAAAAAAAAAAACACATGCTACTCGATCCTTGTGGTCGATTGGATAGCTCAAGTTGAAAACACGCTCCAAGGCCTCCCTTGGCAACTGATCGACGGAAAGTGTGAGTAGAGATGTCAAGCCCAAACACCACACTTTCTTATCATGATGTTCCCTGTAATAAGCGTAACACCCCTAACGAGTCAAAGCTAATTCAAGGGATGCATCAACATTTATTATTTATTTTGACAAACTTATAAACAGTTAATGTATTATATATGCTTAAAAAGACTACTAAAGATAATTATATTACAAGTTAATCTAAACAACCAACTTTTTATGTCCATGTCTAGTCAGCCAGTTTAACAACACCCTTAACGGGTCAAAGCTAATTCGAGGGATGCCTCAACACTTGTTATTAATTTTGCCGAATTGTAAATAGTTAATGTATTATATATTTTGTAAATAATTAATGTATTATATATGTTAAAAAACTATACTACAGATAATTATATTACAATATGTTGATGTGAAAACTATTTTTTTTAGTTGATATTAATTCTGCAAGAAGTAATGTGAAAGATATATTGCTTTACCTCTAGTACTTCAACCACCATCTTTTGACTACCCTTGAATGCAAGACCAAGGTCCTTCTTAAATGTTGATTTGGATTGTGAGCATCATCAGCTCCAACACAGGCACACAGCTAACAATAATCCAACTTCAATCTTGGGTCCAAGCAGGTAATCTACTGATTGAGTTCATAACAACACAGTTAACAATTAACACACTCCAAGGCCTCCCTTGGCTAAGGCAATTTCCTAACTACTTGCAACATGTGCCTTACGAGTTCCATATCATTGTACGCTAACAATAACAAGTTCAAAACCGGCTAAAACACGGTTTACTGATCGACTGAAAGAGATATTGTAAATGATTTTCAGCTGTTATTCTTCCACATAACCTATAAGCTACCACAATGTGATCAGCCACGCATTCTTCCATTCTCTTCAGTTCTAACTTCTAAGTGACAAACAAATACTCTCAAACTATATGCACTTTGTATTTGTAAAAACAATTGAAGTGAACTTCAAAGAAAATTATAGTCTATTTAGCTAGCCTAAATGCTTGACACATCCTCACTCCTCATATGTCAATAACACATTTCACGAATCACACTCAAGAGTATCACTTACGCTTATCCTAATTCCTTAAACATAACTATTATTGTCTTAAAATAACATTAGCATTGTGGCCTTCCCTAATAACTTAAAATAAAATAAAACAAACAAAAGAATTTGACATGCTGGAATGCGTATTTCAAGTAACAATACTAACAAAGCCTGGCAATTCAGTTAAAACATCTAATAGACACAATATCCCTCTTTGTTCAGTCTAATAAGTAATATCAACAAAAGGCACTATGATAGGAAGATTCCTTTTAGTCACTAAAATCATAAATCCCAATAAGTTTAATGAAGCAGGATATGACAGAACCATCGCTACCATCCATTTATTAGCAAATGCTAGCATGTCACCCATTCATTTACTATGTTCTCACGTTGAGGGTACCTATTCAAACTTGGCACTCAGCAGGACAGGACCTTAATGAGGATTTGTGCCAAGATACGTATCTAGATCACATACTTAAGAAAATAACTTCAATACTAATACGTCAATCAAAATGACCTTAATGAGGATTTGTGTTTAGATACATATCAATATCACATACTTAAGCAAAGAACTTCAATATAAATTTGTCAATCATTATGTTTTATCCATAGAAGAGATATTGCCCCATAAAGAATGCCTAATCTCAAATATCACCCATGACTAAAGAACAAAATAAATTAAAATAAAGTCAAATTAAACTATCTATTTATTTAAAGCAGCATCAGATGCAACTTACATTTCCAAACAGTAACTGCATCGATTACCTGGGTCATGAGCAACCCACAACCTTTCTTGCCTTCCTCTCTGAATCAATCTTGCACAACTGCAAAGTTAACAATTTCAATAATCATTTTAATACAATGATTCTTCAGAAAACAAAAGATGTTGATAGGTCAACTTGCCCAATGAAAAGTTACCATATAACATCCTAAAAGGTGTATATATATTCTCATCCCCATACCATGCACCAAACCCTCCTATTCACGTACCTTACCATGGTCATCTGACCTCACGACTTCCGATCAGACAGCCTCCAATATCCACCGGATGACGCCTCAGGTCCTTCCCTGGAGCTCCAGCTCGCCACCGGTCTCCGTCCAGTCAAGCAATCGCTTGGGACGAATAGTATGAACGTATTCATCGAGCTTTTGAAAACTGAAATAGGGATGGTTGTAGTGATTTAAATTCATGATACTAAAGCAAGGTAATGGAAATAAAAATAGATATCAAATTTCCAATTTTAGTGCATGATCAGCATCTTAATTGGACTGGATCTTGGTTTTAAAAAGCGAGAGGCGCACAAAAGCGTCGAGATCTAAAACCGAGGCGCGAAGCGAAAAGCGCAAAAGCGGTGGGCTTTTCGTACCCAAGACGCAAGCTAATTATAAAATATTATATTATATATTATATATATATATATATATATATATATATATATATATATATATTTATATATCCATAGGTTTTATTAGTTTCTTCCCTACCCAAAATATAGCTATAAGTAAGGTTTTTGTATGGGCATGTACAACCCAAAAAACTCAGGTACAACAGTTAGATGAATAAAAACGCCTCGGGTACAAGCGGCGCGCGCCTTAGGCCATAAGAGCCCAGAAAAATCCCTAAAATGCGCGCCTTTTGGGGCTTCTTGCAGAAATGGAGTCGAGTTTTATTAAGTTAACTATAATAATCAAGGCCGTGTAGCAAGAAATCAGGTTCGGTATCTTTCAATAAAGCCAACTTTGTAACACTATCTATATACATGGTTTTAGTTGTTCATAATAGAACTAGGTTGATTGTATATAATCAGGTTATGTATCTTTCAATATTTCAGTTCTTCGGTTATGTAAGACATTAAGGTCGCATATAAATTCTTAGAGTTTACTTTAGTGGCTTTACATATGGAAATTAGATGGTATTGTATGTGAATTAGTTTTTATTTAACGTTTTCTTTTATCAGATTTATCTTAATAGAAGTTACATATTTACTTAATCATATAGCGAAGCTAAGTACACGTAGGAGTGAAATAAAACTTTAGTCGGTGAGAGGTATCGTGAATGCGCGAAAAGGTGAAGCAATCAATTACACGGAGTGAGGAAATTTTTACTTCTATCAAAAATTCGATTGTGAGGCCAAAACTAAGTGTTCCTTGCTCAACACATTCAGTGATGTTAAACTTAAAGTAACGCCATTTCTAATAATAAGCCTTCAGGTGTAATGTAATTATTATGCATAAGATGAGTTATCTAAAACTTTTAGTGAATGTACATCTTGTTTTATTTGGTAATCTACTTAGGTAACTTTTAGTGAATGTACATCTTGTTACTTGGTAATTCACGTAGGTATATATTCTACTAAGTACTCCTTTCAGTTTCTTACCAACATCTAGTATCCTAATTAAGTAAGGAAAATTTGCATAGTGCTAATCAAATGATGGATGTCCGTTTTCAAAAAAAAAATACGTATTGTTTGGAGGTCAGTAATAGGACGTCCGCATGTTTAGCGGTCGAACACCAAAAAGGCGTATATTCATATATCAATTGGAACATGGATAGAATGAAACTACAAATTTGGGACGATACGCACCCTTAAAGCGTTTAGGAAGACATTAACGGACATAATAAGATTCCAATAGCACGCAAGCTATGAACATTTATTGTGACAACAAAATGAAACTAGCTGAATTGTCGATAACAGGCATCGTGAATGCATTAACAAGTGAAGCAGTCAATTACACTCAATTACACGGAGTGAAGACATTTTTACTTCTTTCATCAAATTCGATCAGTGAGGCCAAAATTAAGTGTTCCATGCTCAACACATTAAGTGATGTATAAACTTAAAGTAACACCATTTCTAATAATAAGCCTTAAGGTGTAATGCATACGATGAGTTCTCTAAAACTTTTAATGAATATACATCTTGTTAATTGGTAATCTACTTTGGTATATGTTCTACTAAGTACTCCTTTCAGTTTCTTACCATGGTATCCTAATTAAGTAAGAAAAATTTGCATAGCGCGAATCAAATGATGGATGATAGTTTTCAATAAAATACGGATTGTTTGGAGGTTAGTAATAAGACGTTCGAACGTTTAGCAGTCAAACACCAAAGAGACATATTCATATATCAATTGGAACATGGATAGAATGAAACTACTAATTTGTGATGATACAGAACCTTAAAGTGTTTGGGAAGACATTAACGGACATAATAAGATTCCAGTAGCACGCAAGCTATGAACATTTATTGTGACAACAAAATGAAACTAGCAGATTTGTGTCAAATTATATTTTAATTTTTATTTTTGATCGACAAAAGTTCTTTATACATTTACATACAAAAGTTTGGTCATTCAAAAAAATAGAAAATGACACAAATCTAAAATGACACAAATCTCAAAACATTCCATAGAAAAATACACAATATGATTTCAATAACATATACTTGTAAAATTCACCAATACGTTCTAATTTGCAATTATTAATTTAGAATACAACATTCTCCTAACTATACTTCCATCGTGCAGCTTAATTGAGATGGAGAAATACCAAATGCATCATGTATGAATGACCAAACCCTAATAGATAATATAGGTGTTAACCACCATAGGTTCGTCCTGATTTCCAAAACCGATAAATGCTTGTGGAATACCTTCAACAACTCGTTTCTTAATGTGAGGTACATTTGTTTTTATAATCTATCCAATTGTGTCAGCTATGTTGTTTGAAATCATTTCTTTTAGAAACCTCTAGAGATCTAGTAACGAATATCCGTATGACACTTTTAGAGTTAAGGTATTCTAAAATCAAATATTTATTTTGTAGCTTTTTTCTGGGAAAATTAACAAACTAGCAGTTGATAATTTTTTTCAAAAATTCCAACCTCATGTGTCGGTGGAGTGCTGCATCCGCCTTGCGATGCGTCTGTGCATGTGGAAGTAACACGTGTCCATTTCGTAGGAAGAATCGGTGGCCGGTGCATCAAAGCCTAAATGGTAGATGACGCGGCCAGCTACCCGCGGTTGGTCTTGGCTTGGAGGCGACTCGAGAGTCTCGGCTCTGGTGGCTTGGCTAACGCATCATGGTGGCTTGAGACACATCATCATGTATATAATTTTTTAATATTCAATGAAATTAAAAATAAATTTCTAAAAGCTATAAATAAATAACGAGGATTTAGTGTTTTGAACAAAAATAGATGTTTTCTTTGAGCATGAACGAAAAAATAGACGTTTTCTTTTTCAATATGAACGAAAAAACATTATCATTTTATTTCCACATGCCATTTTTCTTAGCTTTAAAATAGCAGGTACTGATTTTCTCTCGAGGGGGTTTGGATCAAGTTCCTCCAAGTGAACATATCTTAATCAATGAAAAAGTCACTTATTTAAGGATCTTGGAGATGACAACGTTTTAATGACTTTTCAATAATGAATTTACAGTGGTTTCCACGGATATATAAACCACAAATCTAATAGCCATATCTGTCAACAAATAAAATTTGAAGCAACCTTGATATTTGGGGAAATTCTTTTGAAACGTGTGTAAAAATTTGATTGGTGAAAAAGGTATCCAAATTCTTGATATTGTCCCAATTGTTTTTGAAACGGATGAAAATTGTACGGTAAGTTAATGCGTCGAAGGACTCAAGAGAAGTGTTTGTGTCTACGGTACTGAAATTATGTACCGTGAGTAAATAGCTTGCGTCGAAGGACTCTTTGGATGCGTCGGCTAGAGGCATATGATGCGTCCATGTAGGTCCACTTGGAGGATCAAGATTAAACCTACTTCCTTGTTGTTTAACACACACACGAGTGCGGAATCCAAGTGTATATGCAAACCAAAGCAAGTGCACAACCAACACAAGAAATATATAACACTTAAAGCTCAACTATTGATTTCAACAGACTAACATTACAAAGATTACAATATTTACCCTAACTCTCTGAACTGTGATCCATATGTCTACTGAGAACCAGAAGTTTGTTAACCAGCAACTTTACGAAGAATACACATTGCCCACGAAGAAATTCCAAACCCATGAAGAATAGGGTCCTTCGTGGACTTTAAATATGAACAACTAAAACCACGAAATATGGTTCTTCGTACAATTCAAATGAAGATAACATTAAATTCATTTTACATTGCATCATCATGACATCATCATGATGATATCATCTCGCATAATCTTCATTCTCGTATCGCGAATGTCGGATCATACGATGAAGGAACGCCGTTGACTTTGGTCTCCAACCGAATCGAACCAAACTGAGCCAAGCCGAGCCGAACCAAACCGAGCCTCATCCAAACAAATATGCATCAACAAACTCCCCTTGAATGTTGCTTATGATGGTTCGTTCTTCACACTGTCGGATCTTTAGATATCTTCACTTGTCACAATCAGGAAGTGCGTCAGCAAACTCCCCCTTGAATGTAGCTTGTGATGAATTTGATCTTCAAATCTTTAGATTCTTGTGGTGTTGATGAGTGGTCAGCTACTAAATGATTTTCTTTATCCACGACTTGCATTCATGTTGTGTCTTCACTCCCATAACTTTTCTTCAAACACGTTCTCTTTGCCTTTAGCTTGCTTGGATGCCACATCTGCACACAACGAAGCTAAACGCGTAATGAGAACAACCGCTAAGGATTTAAATAACCTTAGAGAAATTTCATTTGAAAACTTCACAAAGGATTAATCTTAAATAGAATTAGCAAATAACACACATGAGGCCAACTCTCATTCAACTACCAACCGATAACACTTTGAAAGTAAAAAATCGTTCAGTTTTAATCCTTTAACTTTCAAAACTTGTCAACTTCGACCATTTATGAAGATGCAATTGTTTTTCGGCTTACAATCAGGCTTTTAGGGTAGGATAGACTCGAGTTCCAACATCGGTCAATAAAAATTAAACTAGAAGCAAAATCTTTTTGGCTTTTATAAAAATTATATTAAAACTCACCTAAAATATTTTTGATATTTTTCATTTTTCAAATGTAAAGACGGAAAGCAATAAATAAATATTTACAGACATTCTTTTTGTGAATTTCGAGGGTAAGAGAATCATATCAGTATACTGTCATGCCAAAACACACTTGTTGTTCGATTAGATAGCATTTAGATAAGTATCCTATAACAATTATTGGTATTGTTGTCCACATAAGCTCAACTTATCAGATGTACTCGTGGTTAGGGGATATGATTAATGTATGATTTATACTTACCGACCGGTGTTCATCCACTCACGACACATTCTCGTATCAAGGTATGCACGAGAGTTCATCTTACTGTTGAGTGTACCATTTATAATCTATTTTGACGTATATGATGTGAGATACTTACTTATTTTGAGGATGAAATCACTTATTTATGAGGAACTTGATTTTCAATGCATGCAGGGCACGAGAGCAAGTCCGTGAACGGGTTAGTACCATCGTACCGACAAAGAGACCAACTTGACTCTCGGATGATAGATGTGATTTAAAATCACTTATTTAGGGGTGACTGTGATATTTTTATCTCTTATTGATGGACAGATGCAACATGTATTATATACATGGATGATTTGTATTTACACGCATGTATGGTATCATGGAAGTTCTAGACTTGCGTTCCCGTTATTTTTTTGTAAAAGAAACAACCATGATACCCAGATGATAAATAGCATAAAGACCACGTATCTCTAGACCTCGACAATCTATTAAACGAAATTTCGATCCCAAGACCATATGCCAATGAGCGGTTCCAGTCGATTATGTTTATATCGCCCTGCACACTTTAAAATGATTATGAGCCTACCGATACATCATTAATAGAGCTGCTTATCGTCTTACATTTTAGTTCAAAGAGGTTTTGACAAACCACTGATTTACTATCATTTTCTCTTTTTCTAGCAAGGAAACTTATTTTTGATGTTTTTCAATGTTTTTGTATTTTTCTGATTTGTTTGAATTTACTCCCCCTAAAATGAAAAAAGTAAATTTAAACTTTTAAATAACATCTTTTTGGATTTTCTTCAAGAAAAATATTCACAAAAACGATTTCTCAATGCAGATTAACTCATGTTTTACCTCGATGCCGTTCACCAAAAATTAATTAAATCAAAAAATGATATATCAAAATTTTTGGAAAAATGAGTTGGCACGTTGGTAATCAGTGTGGACCAAAACAACATTGACGAGTTTCATATTGAAAACGATCACGTGTGAGGTGATATTCGAGATTTACGTGTCTGGCCAAGAAGTGTTGTATGATATGTTAGTAATTCGAAAAGCAGCTTAAATATCGACAAGGTTAGGAGAGATTAGAAATTCAAAACCGTAATCCTATAACTGCTTCGTGCATTGTCAGGAATCTGAGTGCTCTCCCAAACTGGATATCCACCCGGTGTGGATGTCAAGGTCGATTTTGTAGCTATCTTAGAAATCTGAGAATTTTCTCTACAGCAACAAGAACAGAAACCTCCGGGTCCGGCTGGTAAGAAGCAAGGGAGCATGTGGGAAAGCTTGTACACATCATCATTAGATGGTCCATACATGATGTCGTCCACATGTTTTGCACCGGTAAAGGTCGTCGTTTTTTCCTTGTGAAGTAGTGTGTGCTTGTTCAAACCACGCCAAGGCATCCGCACACCCGGTTGGTTCGTTCAACAAACACATTTTCTTCAATCACACCATGGAGAAATGTACACTGCACGTTCATCTTGCAGGCTTTGAACTACTTGTGGAAGATATAAGACATGAATCTTCGATAATCTTCTGACGTGCTGCAGGCGCGTACATTCGATTGAATCTATCCTGTGGACCGGATCAAAGCCTTCAACAATCAAATTGTTGCACATGTTTCATCTTGTCGAAGTTCTCAACTTCATTCACCAAACAAATTCTTCTTTTTCTTTCCAACAAAAAAACAACATATCCTCCTTGATTTAACAATGTTTTGGAGCCGCATGTCGCGATCTTGTGCCTGGATGCTCCTCTATCAACAATCCTACGACTATCAATAGTTCCTCCTGGAACATCCTGCACACTCCTTAAAATATTAGTTGGAGATGGGGACTCAAGCTTTCGTTGACTTGGGTCGTCCGACATCATCGAGAATTGGGACTTCATTTTCCCGATTATTCGAAATGGATTGTGCTCCCCCTGAAACAATTACCGGTTTTGGTTTCCAAATTTGTTTTTGTTTCTCAATTTTAACATTTGGTTTTACCGACTATGTTTGGGCAACCTCTTGTTTTAAAGCCTTTTTAATATCTTTTCGTTGTTTCTTTCTCTATTTCATTTCTCGTTGTTTAACAAGATGAGGGTCCTGTTTTGTTGAAACAGATTTGGTATGGTAATGTTTACCACGGGGCACATCAGTTTTAACTTTCCCTTTTGTGAGATACGGACAGTTCTTAACAATGTGCCCAAACTCACCACACTCAAAATGATCTCCCCTCAACAAACCTCGGAGTATCATAAATGTGATAGCTTGATGATGAATTATGTGATCTTGAGGTACTTGGTCCTACATCACAACTATTGGTATATTGTGTGTAGTTGTTCTGACTATTTCTCTTCAAAACTTTTCTTTGTTTAACAAAATCCGTGTTGGATTTTTTTTCAAAAGATTCAATTTTATCAGTCCATCGGGATTTCACAAAGTTCACATTTTGAATTTACTTCTTGTTTTGGCTCTGTTTGCCTTTTCCATTTCCTTGGCAGCGTGATGTTGCTTTCGTTGATTGTTTTGAGATTGCAATTTTTTATTCTTCCATTTCTTTCTAACTTTGGATTTTTGGATAGGAGCACATTGAGTTACTACAACTCTTGGGCACAAATTTCCCAAACTTACTAGTAGTATCCTTGAAAACTTTATCAATCAAGGATTTATTGAAATTTTGGATTAGGAAATCTTTATCTAAATATATTTTATGAGAACCAATCAACGTGTAAAGCAAGTTCATGCTTTCACATCTCGCAGACGACGACTCAACAGACTTGACTGTAACAGTCACAAATGGTTTTGTGGGTGGATTACAAAGAATGTGATTTTTGAGAGGTATATTTTCCTCTTTTGTTACCGTATCTGACTGCTTAGGTTTGTCCTCATCCGACTCGTCGTCCGAACTATCACAATCCTCAACAATGGGAGGACTTTGATCATTCACAGACTTTGAGTCATTGATGTCATCCGATTGACCTTGACTGGAAGATGTGCCCTTAGTGAACCCTAGACCATCTATAAATTCAGATAGATCCAATGGAATGGTGGGTTCAAACTGTGGCATATATTTGTCATTTGGCATTTTGGTGTAATTATGTCTAACCGGAGGAGGAAAAGCCTCATAACCAATGAATTTCACATCACCTTTCTTCTTTTGAACATCGATGATGTGATCCAAAACATATCTTTAGTTATAGTAACTGTCCAATTTGAGTTTGATCGCATCATACTCACACTTTGCACATGCTAACTCCTTTTTTGTTTCTTCAAGCATGTTAATATAATTATTAATGGTTGTTTGTTTTCTCAAAACATTCTTTGTTAATTCAGAAACATCTTTCTTAAGGTTTCAATTGTCGTTTTAAATTCCTTTTCGTTTTTCTTAAGAGCTATGTTTGCCTCGGTGCACTTTGTCAAATCTACAATCAAACTCTGATGATGTTGATTGGTATGATCAAATTTACCTTCAAGTTCTAAGTATTTTCCTTTTAAAACTATACATTCAAACACTTAGACAAGATAGGTTTATCGAAACTTACCTGACTGGATTGGCAATCCAAACGGGCCATGAATGCTGCACGAAGAGTTGAAGATCCGATTGATGAGAATACTTGGAAAACTCATCAGATGACCCTTCAGTTTCATGCTCCAAGGCTGATTCGTCGCTATCCGTCGATTCAGTTTCAGTAATCACATCATCTAGCTCAGCATCAACATCTTCAGATCGATCTTCACCTGAAGTTGATCCTGCTTCATCTGAACTACTGCTATCCCATGAACTGTCATCATTTCTGGAAGATTCTCCACCACAATCATTCTTTGTAATTTAGACATAATATGCAGTGCCTCCTCCACCACTGTTTCCCAATTGAACCGACCTATCACAGCTTTCATCTATCTGAACAACCAAAGCTCGGTTGGAATTGTTTGTGGGAACCATTGCTCTTTCATTGTTAGCAACTTGATTTTTGTTGAAAGGATATTGATTCCATTGCTGTGGAGGCTTCGTGCATTCTCTTTTAAAATGCCCCTTTTCTCTGCAGTTGAAACAAGTAACCTTTATTTTGTCAAAACTGTATGGAGTATCCTTGTTGCTCTTCGGATTAGTTCTTCTGGTTTTCTCCATAAAGTCTTTCGCTCTTCTCACTGCACTTGCAAACGCCCATTTGATATCAATCAACTCCATCTCCTCCTTATCAATTTATGTGTAGTCTTCACTGGTTAGATTATGTTAACAATTTGTACAGCTACCAATCCGCAGTAAGAAACTCACCAAAGTGTTTAGAAGTTCCATGTGCTCCTGGGCAACTTCCACCCTGACCTTAGAAAGGTTGGATGTATCGAGTCTGACAGTGTTAGGATTTGAGGGTTGAAAGTTGTGACCATAGAAAGATTGTTGTGGAACTTGTGGTGTAGCAGCTTGTGGTTGACGAAGAAAGGCTTTTGGATCAAATGCTTGTTGTGGAACTTGTGGTGTAGCAACTTGTGGATGAGGAAGAAAGGCTTTTGGATCAAATACTTGTCCATAGACTTGAGAACTTGAACTAGTAGGCTGTTCTGATTGAACTTGCAGTAGAAAAGGGTTTATATTCGATACAAATGTTGTCTGAAGCTTCGGTTGCTGACTTGAACTTATACCTGTGTTAATGCCTCCAAAATACATCTCTGGGTTTTGTGGAAATGGAATTCGTTTTGCTTTATGAAATTCTTCTTCATTTTTGTTTTCGTGTTTCTGAACAAATTCGTAAATGCTGATTACATCCAAAACATTGGTATGCTTCAGCGACTCAATGAATTGATTCCACTTAGGTGGCGAAGCATCAACAAAACGCATAACGATCTCTTGTGAATATTTGTTAACCTTGTAAGAGTACATTTCACTAAGCAAGTGATAAAAACGAGTTGTCATATCGCTTAGTGTCTCATTCTCCATAAATAAAAACCCTTCAAACTCTTTCTTTAAAGATCATGTCGGATCTTTCTCGTTGCAGCATTTCCTTTCCCTCTTGATTTCAAAATGTCCCACAAAGTCTTCGTAGTTGTACAATACATAAATTGATGATAAATATCCTTGGGGAGTGCTTGTGTAAGAATAGTAAAGGCCTTCTTCTCTAGATCATAATCCTTCTTATCATCCTCGTCCAATTCCGCTAAAGAGTTTGAATTTGATACTACTTCTTCGAGAGATTCTTTGTACGGAGTAGTAAAACACGTCCACAACTCGGTATTCTGACCAAGAACATAAGTATGAAAACTATTTTTCCAAGATGGATAATCATTCATGTGATTTAACTTTGGTGGATGATTGTTGCTTCCTGTCTCGCTCTCGCTAATGAGGAGAGTTTGAACGCTTTGATTTTGATTTGTAACATACGCCCATTGATTAGCGGTAATCATGGCTGTTTGTTGAGGCATTAAGAATTTTACCCATGAGGTTGCGGAGCTAGTTTGTGATGGATCTTGGCTTATACTTGAGCTACACCCCAATCCCAAGGATTTGTACTCATTTTAGTTGTTTGATTCAAAATATTTGCTTTGAACTTTAAATTTGACAAATTTAATATGAAATGTAAACCTTGTGTGACAACAACAAATTTAAAACTACGAAGCACCTATCCCACGAAAAAGTGATGTTCACGAAATACCTAGTTACGAAGAACTAAGTCTTTCGTGAACAGCTTGATCAATAATAAAAAAAACAAACAAAAGATTATGTTCTTTGTGAAGGACTAGATCTTAAAAAAAGTCCTTTGTGAGTGCCATTCTTCGTGACTTGAAAAGACCCAATATATTAAATAAGTTCTTCATGAGTGGATGAACAACAAATGAATTGAAGTAACCACGAAGAACCTAATACATGGGTTCTTCGTGAATAACTATATCCACAATGAATGATAGTTTCTCGCAGCAGGTTCTTCGTGAAAGGGTTGGTAAGATGTTTCCTTTCATAGAAGAATGTGGTTTCTGAATATTTGAAAGTTAAAACAAAGCTTTAAATTCACCTTTTCTGTCGAATTTTAAGTATACTCAAGCACTCAAGGTATTTTCAGGGCACTTTTCCGGCCAAACACCTTACCGGAAAATATGGCGTTCAAAATTTTTGCTAGAAATTTTAACAAAAACCGTGCTTTAACATGTCTCCATGAATCTTAACAAGTTTTTATAAAAAGTTTTCTGCAAATAACAAGTTTTTCTCAAGTTTTAGACCACTTTGCTTTCTAAAACTTTAGGTTTCTTGTTCAACTTCAAGTACAGGAAACACCCAAACTTTGCTCAAAACCTACCAAAATTCTTGGTTTTCAACAAGGAAGATTGTAGATCCACTTGGAGGATCAAGATTAAACCTACTTCCTTGTTGTTTAACACACACACAAGTGCGGAATTCAAGTGTATACGTAAACCAAAGAAAGAGCACAACCAACACAAGAAATATATAACACTTAATACTCAAGTATTGATTTCAGTAGAGTAACATTACAAAGTTTACAATATTTTCCCTAACTCTCTGAACTATGCTCCGTATGTCTACTGAGAACCAGAAGTCTGTTCATATAGGCCACAAACCAGCAACTTCACGAAGAATACACATTGCCCATGAAGAAAGTCCAAACCCACGAAGAATAGGGTCCTTCGTAGACCTTAAATACGAACAACTAATACCACGAAATATGGTTCTTCGTACAATTCAAATGAAGATAACATTAAATTCATTTTTCATTACATCATCATGATGATGTCATCTCGCATTATCTTCGTTCTCGTATCACGAATGTCGGGTCGTACGACGGAGGATCGCTGTGACTTTGGTCTCGAACCGAACCGAACTGAGCCAAGCCGAGCCAAACCGAACCGAACCGAGCCGCATCCTCACAAATATGCATCAACAGTCCACCTGTGCGATAGATAGCAGGACCTTTCAGTGAGTCGGCCGTCTTATATGATGCATCCACATGTCAGATGCCAGGACCTTTCAATGCGAGACGCTTCGGATGCGTCCAAATGTCAAAAGCCAGACCCTTGGATTGCGTCGACCTAACGCTTCGGATGTGTAATAACCCAATTTTTTTAAAGGCTCTCTAATTGTCACATTAAATGAGTTCATAAGAAAATTTAATAATAATAATAATAATAATAATGATATAATATATAATAATAATAATAATAATAATAATAATAACAACAACAACAGTTATAAACTTGTTATTTATGAAGAGTATAAACTTAACATAATTATCGTTACTTTCTATATAAATTAAAACATTTTTTTTAGAAATGCTTTTAAAAAGGAAATAAGAATATACGATTTTTGTTTAGGAAAAATAAAGGGATTGTTGGGCATCATATCATTTCTCGCACCAACTTCTAGCGTCTTCATCGGGACACCGACAAATCCAATTCGGTCTGAATCAATCACTAAGAATTTCCAAAATTTTGAATCATAATCACGAACTGGGATTTTTCAAAACCAACACCCTTTGTACCGTTTTCAATCATTCCAAATCGGGTTCAACCAACGGCCAAATTGCTCCTTTCCATACATCGAAACCACGTCTAAGACGGGTGGACCCACATTGAGTGGGTCGGGGTCCCGGACCCCAATGTTTTTTAAAAAGTTAGTAGATCCGATATATTAAATTTCTAACAACCTCATATAAATATATAGGTGGACACCATTGAAATAAAAGGAAAGTTGATGTAGTTGTAATCTTTCCCCTTTACAAACAAGAAATCATAGGTTCAATACTTGAAAATCATGTCCCTTCCCCTTTCTAACCAACAAAAAAAAACGAGGAGCAAGATACATAACACAAGCATCATTTTTTGTACTTTGAACTTTAAAATCTGGAATTATTTTTCTGTTTCGAATTACATTATATTTTCATTGTGTGTTTTTTAATAAGTAATTATTATATATTTGTTACATGCTCCTCGTCCCGACCCGGCCTGAAAATTTTAACATTTGTTGTGAAAATTTTGAACACCGAAAAAAGTGGACCTATGTTGACAATAAGGACATAATCAACGCTAGACAATAACAGAATTTAAAATTCGTCGCTTGACTTGACGCGGAGCTACCAGCCACGACGGGGTGGTCAACCCGATGGATCTATCAACAATTCCACGCATACCCATATTAATGATTAAATGGCTAAGTCCGCGCTAAGTGCCCGCAATGGGTCACACAAGGTGCCAACCTTATGAACAATATATATATCTTAAATCGATAAATTTAATATAACATGTTGTACGAATCCCCGACGTCCCCACCGAAACGTAGCCTAAAACGATACTTACTCCCTTAAAACCGAGCCAATTCGTTACAACTTTAGATTTAAGCAATTTTAAATCTACACGGTCGTTTTCTCTAAAACACCGCAATAACACCCGTTTCTCCCCGAAACATATATTCACATTTATCCAAAATCCGTTTCTCCCCAAAGAATATTTATATCAAAACCATATATTTTCGATGAAAATATATCCATTGTTTAATCAAATGTATATTTTATACAAAAGTGTATACTTATCCTTTTAAGATGTGTTCTTCCCCCAAAACAGTTATAAAACAGTAAAAAGAGGGGTTTAGTGACACTCACCTTTGGGTGCGTATTATAAATAGCGCGATCTTACAATTTGATTCTACACGTCCTAATATACGTAAGAACGATTTATCAAACAATATATCACAATGTTCCTAAGTTTCTCCAAATCTTGGAATTTTCACATAACTTTGAGATTTTTCTCGAAAAGTCATTATTTTTTGTTATGTTGGCATTTTAATATATATACGAGTTCATATATATATATATATATATATATATATTAAGATCTTGCAACTTGAACGATTTTATTGGTGACCCTTAATATGTTATAACCGTTATCACTCCCGTTTATAAGTAATATATATCTACGATTTGGCGTCGTAGTATATACATAAACGTGCACAAATATTCAATATCATAAAACGCGAAAACTTGTTAACTTATACATTTTATCATTTTTAAAGCATGCATACATGAAATAACTTATTAGGTTAACCTATGTATCAATTTTCATGCTCGACAAATAAGTTACACATTTAAAGCGATTCATCGATTCTACCGCTTTAAACACACAAGTGTACATGCATAGTCTAAATTCCCGCTATCATGTCAACACTTAACGTATTCTCATATACACCTATATAAATCACATAACTCATTTAAACACATAAGGTTCACCGATGAACAACCCATTCTAGTGTACATTGTAAGACGCGTATTTTAATGGTTCGGTAACGTTTTCGGGGGCCGAAAGTCACGTATGACTAACTGAACACCAAATAAACTTAATATAAGTTAAAATACTTATATTTATACTAAAAATATCAGTTTAGTTACTGATCTAAAACCGTTTTGTAAAAATCCTTCGAAAAGCCGATTTTTAACCGTTTTACCACATAGTTTTGCATCAAACTTACTATAACCATCCGAACTCGAAACGACTTGATATTTTAACACAATACATGTTATTTACTAATTGAAATGATGGTTATAATCATATTAGTGCAGTTTTTGTATAAGTCACATAAATCATGCGATTTCATACATTTTACAACTCTTTAAGCACTAAGTACAACATGCAAAGCTAGTAAACTTTATGACAAGTTTCATGCAACTTTATTACATCAAATAACCTTATTTTTAGAGTTTGTAACCTGTTTTAAGACCATTTTCATTATAACATATATTAATCATCATTTCATGATCATACATCATCATGCATGCTGATAGGACCGTCCTCGATTAGCATAGGAACTTAGATTTGTATCTAACGTCCAATTAGGCGGAAACTAATGACGTGTAAATCAAATAACAAGAATTACTCATTTACTTGTTTGTTTATTGATCAATGTTCATAAATGTTCAAGTTCCGGATCGGTCAGAGCTTCGCCGTCAGTGTGCCAAAATCTCTGATCCTTACAAATGAAATCCTAAGGCACCTATTTATAGGAGTTCAAGTTCGCTTGGGGTGTAAACAAGTTCGGGCGAACTTGTCTTGAACAAGTTCGGCCGAACTTGTTCACATGTTGAGCTCCGGGCGAACTTGATCCTTTACATACATAAATAAGCCTCGTTTCTAACAGATTAAGCTCTAATCACTCAGACTCGATATACAATGACGTAGGAAACAGATAAATGCACTAACAGACTCCCCCTTGGATGTTTTCGTAGTCATTTGACTTCAAATAAGCTCCTGAGTCTTCATCCTTCTCTTGATCTTTAGTCTTGAATAACTTTAACGTCTATGATCTTCAATTCTTCTCATTTTCTTTAGCTAGTCTTGATAAAACTTTAATCACCTTGCTCCCCTTGCTGTGAGCTATGCTCTTCAAACTCCCTCTTGCTTTGAGCTTTCTGATATCTTTAATCAACATTTTATCTAGCTCCTCCTAAAACTTTACTTTCTGTTTCAAAGTTCTAAGACATTCAAATAAATATTTCAGATTCAAACTTTGAAATTTTATAACATCAACATTTCAAATTTTAATCTCCTTTTTGATCTTTACAAACATTTAGTTATTCAAATTCAAATTAATTACCTTGAATACTTTTACATTTAAGACCTTGATTTTTCATATGTTTATCAAATATGAAAATCCACTTAGTTGACCAAATCCAAATTAATGGCCTTGATTAACCAATTTGTCTACCAAATCCAAATTAATGACATTGGTTCGACTCGTTTTGAACAAACTGATGTTTTTCTTCAATTTTAAAGTTTCAATTTAATGAACTTTTCAACTCTTTCGATCATTTTGGTTTTTAACAGATGTCATCAAGATTTTCACTATTATAGCACCTTACCAGACTTTGAAGAACCGTTCTCCATCATTGGCTTGTTGAAACTAATGAAGAAACAAAATATTTTTGTATTTTTGTAAGTTTATGCTAAAACATACTGAAAATCTTTTTGGTTTTAATCTGTAAAGCAAATAAACTATGTACAGAACTTTTTAACAAGTAAACTATGTACAAATATATTTACAGACTTATTTTTGTGAATTCGTGTCTAAGGATCATATCAGTTGATTGAGACATATCACCAGTACCGTTGACATTTTGCTGACTTTAAGTTTTAAACTCGTTACCTAGATTGTCGATATGTTTGTCCACTTAAGCTTCATCACATTTTTCAATTGTTCCAAGATATGTTAGGTATGAATTAAGAAACTTGACTTAACTATGGTTCCCACCTCAGAATATACTCCCTTATCAAGATTCCCTAGATTTCATCTTATAGGTGAGTTTAGCGTAATTGATATCTGTATCTAGGTTATGCGGGACCTTGAGAGCTCAGGTTAGTACTACCGTACAGCCAAAGAGATGAAGGCTCGTCTTTAAGATATGTTCCACTTAAGGAATCTTTTAAGCACTGCAAATGATTAGATCTTTCGATTCTTTTCAGTTTTGCATGCAGTTTAGGGGTTTTTAGCAAAAAGCATTATAGAAGTTCTAGGCTATTGCTTCCGCAAAATCAGAAGAACTTGTATAATACCCCAGATATCACCTATCTATAAAGACGTCGTATCTCAGAATCAGGCAATCTCTCAAACGAAATTTCGGAGTACTAAGTCCATATATCCGAGAGATGTTAATCCACAAGATTAAGCAGTTGTAAAATTTAGTTTATATCTCAGAAACAATTTACTGAACGTGTAAAGTCTATCGATACATCCACAGTAAGACATGTTTATCACTTTTTAAACTTTACAATTCTTTAGCGTACTGTGATACTCTACTGATGTACTATCATTTCCTTTATGACACGAAATTATTTTTGTCTTTTTCAATGTTTTTGAATTTTCAACTTTTTCATATGTTTTTGATTTTACTTTTCTGCTTTCATTACTCCCCCTAAAATCAAAAACATATTTTTGAATTTTAGCTTTAAGAAATTCTATCTTAAAAGATAACAAACCAATGAGGATCCCGAGAACTCGTCGTCCGATCCCATTTTCAACATCTGCATCTGCACCTGTTCGACAAATAAACCATTAAACTCATTTACATAAAAAAATGAATGGTTTTATCTTAAAATAAGTTTTCTGTTCAATGGTGTGGATTTGCACAATTTGATCTTTTATGAATTTTCTTTTCAATTTCTCCCCCCAAAATGACAAAGATTATGACATTTCAGAATAAGTTAAGTGGCATGGAGCTCCGCTATCCCAATGTTACTTTGACAATGTGGATCTTTAGAGCCCCTGCACATGAAAAGTAACTACTTGAATAGTGAAACCCAAACCTTTTTGGTTTTGGGTTGAACTTGATAAAGATCACGTAATCACTTTCAAACTCATCATAGTAATCAAAATCATCATCAAACATTTCGTCCGATGTCAATTTTGAAAACTTTTCGCCATTTTCTTTCTTTGTTTGTTTTGAAAAATTTAACATTGAAAGATCTTTTTTATTGTTGTTTTGGTTGATTTGACATTCTTAGATTTATCAGAAATAAACTTTTCACTTTCTGATGATGATGTGTTCTTTTTAGCAACCCAGGTTTGTGACTTGCTTCTTGCTTTCTTGATATAGAAACGAGAATCTTTGTTTTCATTAAATTTTGAAATTTCACCTTTTTCAAAAATTGAGTTTTCAAACCTTGTTTCAATTTTAGGTTTCACTTCGAATTGAGATTCTTTGTTTCTTTTTAACATTGTGATTGGTTTCACAATCTCTGGTTGCTTTTGTTTCTCAACATCTGAAACTGTTTTTCTTCGGTGATACACAGGCTTTGACTTCGGACACTTGCGAGCAATGTGACCAACTTCATTGCATTTGAAGCAAGTCCGAGTATCATGTGAGTGTCCACTAGTGGCTTTTACTCCACTTGCGGATTTAGCCTTGTCCCGAAGTTCTTTCTCCTTCTTGAACTCGTCATTTGATTGCTAACCGATTAAACTTTCTTCTTAAACCGTGTTTGTCCCATACACAAACCTTATATTTTTACCTTTATATTCTTGAAATTGAGAGTTTTGGTTCTTCTTTGGCTCATCTTCGCTTACCTCCAAATCCAACCCTGCTCTCCTGTTCTCAGGAAAATCACCATCATTCTTTCGGTAGTTAGTAAAGCTCCTTTTGGGTTTCGAATAAAATCTTTTCTCATTTTTCTCAAGATCATCTGATGAAACTTCTACAAGTTTGAACAGTTTATCGATTTGATCTTCTTTCACATTCCGAATTGGAAAACTATCATTGAAATATAGTCTATCAGATTTCTTAACTTTGTACATGACAACGTTAGGATCATCACTTAGATCATTTTCTGATGATATATCGTCATCTTCAGATTTTGATTCAGAATTGTTCGAACTTGAGTTGGCACTTTCAAAGCTGCCGTCATCAGAATCATTTCCTAAGACATTTTTTACCACATTTTTCACAACCACTTCACTGTCATTGTTTGATTTCGTATAGACTACGTCAATGTTCTCAGGCAATTGGTCTTTAGTATCAGATAAAAACGTTATGTTTATTGCCTTTTCAATACCATCCTCTTTCTTGCGGTAGTAACTCGCGAGTAGTGGCGGTGAAACATTTCCGTATTCTTTACGCTTTGGACCTTTTTGTTTATCATCATTTTCCTCTGACTTAATCGTAGGAAGAATGTGATCAATGACATAAGCGTTTGTTGTGTAACTTTTTAACAATTGTCTTACCCTCTCTGTTTCAATCTTCATGTCTTGAAGCTCTTGACTTGTTTCAGTGATTCTGTTAATATACATGTTAATTGCTTTTTGTTTTTCAATGACTGTTGCACTTAACATTGTTACATTAGCACTTAATACTCGATTAGCTTTTTCGACATTACAATAAGTTCCTTTCATTTTTTCATACGCTTCTTTCATTGTTCTGTAATCATAGCGAAAATTTTCATTATGCATAGTTATTTCGCTTATGATTTTAGTCTTTCAGCACATTGTTCACAAGGACTTGTGCACTTTGTGCAAGGTTTTTCAACCTCCACAACTTTCACAATTTCTTTCTCAAAATTTGTTACCTCGAGACTTACCTTTTTAGCCTCTGATTTCATTGCATTTTCCTTTGAGTTTTAAGATAAACCATCTCCTCTTCCTCTCCAGAGCTGCAGTCTCAGTAGACATATCTTGCTCTTCCACAATCTCAGCCATAAGAGCAACTACAGTCTTCTTGTTGATATACTTGTTCCAATCAAAACCTTCATTTTCATTTTACGCAATCATATCTTTTTCTGCAGTGTTAGATGTTTGATCTTGGATTTCAACTTTCCTCGGAAATGGCTTGTATTGCAATGCTTTCTTGTAGTAATCATTGCCACCTCCGAAAGGACTTTGATTGCCACTTACTTCTTGGTTTGGACACTCTCGTTTGAAATGCCCTTTTTGTCAGCACTTGAAGCATGTGACTTTTGTCTTGTCAAATCTAAGTTTGTTGTTAGAATTACCAATGTCTCTTCCAGTTAACGCTATAAACTTGGTAACTCTTCTGATGATCAAAGCTAGACTCTACTTTATGTCCATCAGTTCCAACTCTTCTTCATCCACCTGATCGTAATCCTCAGCAGTCATTTCAGGATTTCTGATATTCCCAGCAACTAAACATTCATAAGATTCTAGAACTGTAGCAAGAAGTGCTATGTGTTGTTTAGCCACTTTTTTAGGAAAGACATTCTTGAGATTCACTGCTATGTTGCATTGGAAAACATTTAGATCAGAACTGGATTGGTTTGTCTGATACGACTGATTGTTCTGATTTTGAAACGAAGAATTTGAACCCATGCTTGAATATCCAGTGTTCGGAGAACTCTGATTCTGTGACGAATAATTCGTGGAATTAATATTAGCACTGAATGCTGTTTGAATTTTCGGACTCTGAATCAGAGTATCTTGAACACCTCCTTTGTAATACACACCGACATCTTGAACAACATTTGCATTCTTTGATTTTGCGATCTTTAACAGCTCCATCTCATGACCTTCTATTTTGTCGATGAAATATAACAACTTTAAATGCATCCATGCCGGACTGTTCTTTAAAACCATCAGGTAAGTTGACCACTCTCCCTCAGGAAGTGCATCAGCCAACTTTTCTATCTGTTCTTCGGTAGTTCTCTTGATGTCATGCCTTCGCATCAGGACCATTAGATGACAATATCTATTAATCATTTGCTTCATAGTTTCTCCTTTGATCATCGTAAAGATCTTGAATTCTTTCTTGATTAACGCCTTTTTGCTCTTTATCATCTCATCGCTTCCTTTGAATTTGTCACAAAGAGCTTGCCACAAATATTGTGATGTTTCACATTCAGGTAGTAATATCAAAATATCTTCCATCACAGACTATTGTATCAGGCTAATCATTTTCTTTTCAGCCACATATGCATCTTTATCAGCAGGTGTAAACTTAACCAAAGGTAGATCTTGTTCGCGTTCATCTTTTGGCCATTTGTATCTGTTTTCTACGGCAACCCAGCTGTGGAACTGATTGGCTTGTACCCAGTTTACAAACTTTTCCTTCCACCCTTCAAACTCGTCCATACTCATTAGCTTCGGCGGTTTTGTAGTAGTACCCATCTCATTGTCGAGATTCATCTGGTTAACCGCAATAGCCTTAGATGTTGAAGCTTGAGCTACTCCAGCAGCAAACGCGCTATGAAAATCTTCCATCTTGAAAAACTGATGAATTTTACCTAAAAACACACATTCACAAACTTCGAAAAATGATCAGTGCACTGACAAGTTCGGGCGAACTTGCAGTTTGAGAAAATCAGGTTTTGTTTTAACACAAGTTCGAGCGAACTTGTAGTTTGACAAATCAGATTTTGTTTTTACACAAGTTCAGGCGAACTTGCGTTGACAATTTGAAAAAAATTCTCCCTGATGAAGTTAGGGCGAACTTATATAGACTTTCAAGTAAGATCTCAAGTTCGGGCGAACTTATGCTAGTTTTTCAACAAAATTTAATCAAGTTCGGGTGAACTTGATAAGAATCAAAGTAAAAATAGGTAAGTTCGAGCGGACTTGTATGGAAAACCTTGAAATAACAGTCAAGTTCGGGCGAACTTGATTAAAATCAAAGAATTTTAATCAAGTCCGGGCGAACTTGATGTTAAGTTCTACCAAAATCAGTTTGCTAAACATGGTTTTTTAACTTTTTGATATCAATTCATGTGAATTTGATGTTCAACTCTCAGGGGTTTACCACAAGTGTATTTTACATGACATATTCAATTTTTAGCCATTTTTTAACGTGAATTCTTCAAATATGTGAAAAAGTTAAGAAAAATGGTAGAAAGATGTAGAATAAGAGTGATTCTTGAAGTGATTCCACCAAATCTAGATATCCAGGCTCTGATACCACTTGTTAGGACCGTCCTCGATTAGCATAGGAACTTAGATTTGTATCTAATGTCCAATTTGGCGGAAACTAATGACGTGTTAATCAAATAACAAGAATTACTCATTTAACTGTTTGTTTATTGATCAATGTTCATAAACGTTCAAGTTCAGGATCGGGCAGAGCTTCGCCATCAGTGTGCCAAAATCTCTGATCTTTACAAATGAAATCCTAAGGCACCTATTTATAGGAGTTAAAGTTCGCTTGGGGTGTCAACAAGTTCGGGCGAACTTGTCTTGAACAAGTTCGGCCGAACTTGTTCACATGTTGAGCTCCGAGCGAACTTGATCCTTTACATACATAAATAAGCCTCGTTTCTAACAGATTAAGCTCTAATCACTCAGACTCGATATACAATAACGTAGGCAACAGACATATGCACCAACACATGCTTAAGTATAAGCATCTAATGCATCCATATCATATCATCATCAACATGCAAGAACTTAAATACATCTAGACATGTCTTTAATACATGTTCAAATATTCAAGAACATCATCATCTTCATATGATTATCATCAAATCATTTATCATAAATGTAACACCTTGACCGCGTAATAAAAACAACCCATGACGGAAACGTCGGGGGGTCACGTTACAAATTGATTCAAGCACATGGTAAATAAAGTTTGGTTTTATTGAACTTATAAATTACATTGTCTTTGAGAAATCAAAACAAAATACAACAACTAATTTTATTTTAAGCAAGCTAATCCCAGAGTCCATCCTATGTGTAGCATACTTGATCATGCATTAGTACCTGAAACATATGTGAAAATAAAGTTAACATTTAATGCTTGCGAGTAACATAGGGTTTTTGGTCACGACTCATGGCTTTTGAATATTGAAATATATTTAATCAACTTTAACAGTTGATATTTTAAATAAATCTTTGTAGCCATGAATATTTGACAAAAAAGTTTCTTTTGTAAGATCTTATGAGAATTCATTCGATTTAAGAGAAACATTGTATGGTTTACTTAGAAACCATTTGTGACTTTGTATAAACCAACCAAATGTCTTGTATTGTATAAATAAACCAAATGTCTTGTAGTGTATGAACATACATCTTTTTATAAACCAGATGTCTTGTGTAAACAAAATGTCTTGTTGTGTATAAAACAATTTGCCTTTTTGTATAAAACAAGTGTGGTTTGTCGGCGAATACATTCAAGCGTTGTTGACTGTCGGACAAACCTTTATGAATAAAGGTTTGTCAAATGTGTTGCACAGTTTCTGTCATTCCCAGAGGAAACTTCCAAGCAAACCTAGGAAGCAGGAATGGGGTTGTCAATCCTATGGTACCACAACATACTACATGTCGTCGTGATCAAAGTTAATGAATGTATCATTGTCATGTTCAACGTACCATCAAGTTTCATATAATGTAAAGCATGTTGTGTATATAAACCATATGTAAATAAGTTTTATTAATGTGGAATATATAATTCACCTCAAAACATTTAGAAGATTTAAAAGAGGGGAATTATGTATTCACATTGAAAATCATTTTGTATATATAAACCATATATATATATTGTAGTGAAATTATGAAAATAGTAATAGGTACATATGTTTCACCCCAAAACATCTAGAAAACGTAAAAGATGGGACTATGTTTTCACATAATCACCTCAAAACATGTAAAAGAGGGGTCTATGTACTCACCTTGTAGCTTTTGGGTTTCTAACTTAGAGCTTTCAGGTGCAAATCCTGAGTTCCTAATAATAATACAATGCATCACCTGTTAGTAAAATAACCCAAGTCACTTTAGCCATAGAACATGAGACTGAACCCCAACGGACTTAGTCTGGCAGAGCCTTGACATGCGTTGGTGGGTCCTAAATCAATCTGGTAGGGTGGCCATAGTACACGAGACAAAACCCCTAGTGGACTTAGTTAGGCAAACTGGGTAGGTGCAAATGAAACTGTCCCAGGCCGGCCTTTATCCACCCAAACTGGATTTCTCCCGTGCGACACGACATAAACAGGGGAGTCTCGCGCGTGGCGCGACAGGTAACCTCTAGGGCTAGGCTAGCCTCGTCAAAGGTATAGGTTGGACACTTGTCGTAAAACGAAGACACGTCACCTGGTACTCTCCCGCACGTCGCGGGAGATGCCAGGGGATTCTGGCGCGTGGCGCCTGGGAGGTCCAAGGGTTTTTTTTTTGTGTCGGCTTTCGTCTTGCGTGTCCGGGGTTGCGATTAAGGTTTTGTAAGGTGTCTTTGGGAATATGTTACAGTAACTTGATATTATTTCGGAAACGTTGTGAATATCATTTTGACCAATCGCATGAAAATAAATTTATTTTTTATTAAACACGTAAACGATCAAAAGTGTTCATTGGTTGAAATACTGCAAAGGTTATACTCTCCCCTACATTGGGGAATTTCGTCCCGAAATTGAATCAGAGGAGACTTGTGTGAAAAAGTGTGGATACTTTGCTTTCATCTGATCCTCTCGTTCCCAAGTAAATTCTGGGCCACGTTTGGATTCCCAGCGAACTTTAACAATTGGTATTCGACTACGCTTGAGTTTCTTGACTTCACGGTCCATAATTTCCACAGGTTTCTCGACAAAATGCATAGTGTCATCAATACGAATTTCATCAAGAGGAATGTGGAGGTTTTCATCGGCTAAACACTTTTCAAGTTGGACATGAATGTTGGATGAACATTTCCAAGTTCAGGAGGCAGTTCGAGTTTGTAGGCTACCTTTCCAACTTTTTCAATGATCTTAAAAGGTCCCACATATTTAGGAGCTAGTTTACCTTTCTTTCCAAATCTGTCCATACCCTTCCAAGGGGATACTTTGAGAAGAACACGGTCACCAATTTGGAATTCCAATGGTTTGCGTCGTTTGTCAGCATAACTCTTTTGACGACTTCTTGCTGTCAAAAGGTTATTGCGGATTTTCATAATTTTGTCTATTGTTTCTTGAATGAGTTCTGGTCCGGTGATTTGGGCTTCACCAACTTCATTCCAACAGACAGGTGAACGACATTTTCGACCATAAAGAGCCTCGAATGGAGCCATGTTGATGCTGGAGTGATAACTGTTGTTGTAGGAGAATTTGATCAAAGGTAGATGGGAATCCCAACTACCACGAAAGTCAATCACACAAGCTCTAAGCATATCCTCAAGTGTTTGGATTGTCCTTTCGGTTTGTCCATCCGATTGAGGATGATAAGCAGTGCTTAGATTTAATTTGGTTCCATGGCAGATTGCATGGTCTTCCAGAAACGAGATGAGAAACAAGCATCACGATCTGAAATGATATTCAAAGGAACACCATGACAAGATACAATCTCATCAATATAGATCTTAGCAAGTTTGTCAGCAGAGACGTCCTCGCGAATTGGCATAAAGTGTGCTGACTTAGTTAGACGATCAATGACTACCCAAATGGAATCATGGCCTCTAGAAGTGCGTGGTAACTTAGTGATGAGATCCATAGCGATGTTCTACCATTTCCAAACCGGAACTTCTGGTTGTTCGAGAAAACTGGAGGGACGTTGATTTTATACCTTGACTTTAAGACAAGTAAGGCATTTGGACACGTACAAAGCTATATCCTTCTTCATACCCGGCCACCAATACTGGGTACGAAGATCCATGTACATTTTGTCCGTACCAGGATGGATAGAATAACGTGACTTGTGTGCTTCGTCCATCAGTAAGGTACGAAGATTATCTTGGTTTGGAATCCATAAACGATTCAAGAAATAGAGTAACCCACCATCTTTAATTTCAAGCTGAAGCTCAAGATTATGTGGTAGTTCATTATTCATCAAGCCTTGGGTTACGCAAGTACATTGGGCTTGGAAAATACGTGTTTGGAGATCTGATTGGATACGAACACAGTGAAGTTTGACTTGTTCTTTGCGACTTAGTGCGTCTGCTACGGCATTCTCCTTACAAGGATGGTAACGAATTTCGCAGTCATAGTCGTTTAGAAGTTCGATCCAACATCGTTGTCTCATGTTTAGTTCCTTTTGATTGAAAATGTGTTGGAGACTTTTGTGGTCAGTGAAAACCACACATTTAGTACAATAGAGGTAATGTCTCCAAATTTTGAGAGAGAAAATAACGGCACCTAACTCAAGATCATGAGTTGTGTAGTTCTTTTCGTGAATTTTCAATTGTCTTGATGCATACGCTATGACTTTGTCTCTTTGAATGAGAACACAACCAAGGCCTAGATTTGAGGCATCACAATATACAATAAAATCATTGTTGCCATCGGGTACGGATAAAATAGGAGCATCACAAAGCTTTTGTTTCAAGGTTCGAAAAGCTTCTTCTTGTTTGGGTACCCACTCAAAAGGTTTACTCTTTTGAGTTAAAGAAGTGAGTGGAACCGCAATCTTGGAAAAGTTTGCGATAAAACGACGGTAGTAACCGGCTAGACCAAGAAAAGAATGCACTTCGGTAGGAGTAGTAGGTGTACTCCAATACTTAATCGCGGTGATTTTGGCGGGATCCACGTATATGCCTTGCTCATTGACAATGTGACCTAAGAATTGAACTTCATTTAGCCAAAATTCACACTTGGAGAATTTGGCATAAAGTTGTTCCTTCTTTAGAAGTTCCATCGTTAGACGGAGGTGATGTTTGTGGTCAGCTCGAGATTTTGAATAAATCAAGATGCCATCGATAAAATCAATGATGAACTTATCCAAATATGGTTTACAAACCCTATTCATTAAGTCCATGAAAATGACAGGAGTATTTGTTAATCCAAAAGGCATGACTGTGAACTCATAATGGCCGTATCGGGTTCGAAAAGCACTTTTGGGAATATCTTCTTCTTGTACACGAAGTTTATGATACCCTGAACGAAGGTCGATCTTTAAAAACAGGTAGCGCCATGTAGTTGATAAAAAAGATCATCAATACGAGGTAGGAGATATTGATTTTTATCGTGAGTTTGTTGAGCTCATGATAATCAATGCACATGCGAAAGGATTCATCCTTCTTTTTCACAAAAAGCACCGGAACACCCCAAGGTCAAAAACTCGGACGAATGAAACCTTTGTCTGAAAGCTCTTGGAGTTGTTTCGACAATTCTTGCATTTCAGATGGTGCAAGACGGTAAGGGGATTTAGCAATTGGGTTGGCACCAGGTATAAGATCGATGCAAAATTCCACTTGGCGTACTGGGGGTAAGCCAGGTAGATCATCCGGTAGTACTTTGGGAAAATCCCAGGGGATGTCTTGAATACTATTGCTCTTGTCTTTCTTTTTCACGTATGTTCCAAGGAGGCTACATAGTTCTTTCGTAGGTATTTCCGGGCTTGGGTACACGTTATAAGTTTGAGTTCTCTCCATTGATGACTGTCGTTAGTGTCATGCAAAAACCAAAATAAACTAGTAGCTAGAGTATGTCGGGTATCGAACCAGAGGAGGATTGTGGAAAGTGTTATAATGCAAAGTATGAATTAACTATTACTGAAATGGAAAATCTGTTTGTTTGATTGTGGAAATTATTTAAATTAACGAATTAAAACGAGATTGTAATCAAATGGAGGAAGAGTGGTTCCTCCGGAATTCAGGTTTATAAACGAGTTACAGTTATGTGTTGATCAAAACATTCACATAGACATAAATGTTTAACCTAACCGATCAATTGTGATAATCAAAGACTTAGTACTCCGATTGATAAATAACGGGAGGTTATCATATGATCTTCAACTACAATTACCAACACTAATCCCATGTCAAATATATCATGATTACTAGAACTCTCAGGAATTGAATGCTTAAGAATTAAGGATAAATAAATGTAATCAGTTACAATCAATCAATTAAATTCATGGTGAAAAGCATCGAATGCTTAGATCACCAAGTTACAATGATCAAAAACACATACAAGTACCAAGTTATGCAGAACCCTCCAACCGGAGGAAACCATAGAAGTTTAGCCACTCATCTCGCTCGAGAGATCAACAAAAGCTTGGAATGATGAATTCATGATCTCGATCTTCGGACTTGTGGATGATGATGATGATGATATGGTGAAAAAACCTTCAACCTTTATGCTCTTGGATCCTTATTTTCGTCCTTGGAGTTGAAAGATGTGATAAGATGCTTCTAAAACCCTAATATACCTCCAAAGGCCCTAATTTGCGTTTTACTGGAAATACGACCGTCACCGACGGTTCCGGACCATCACTGACCGTCTGGACTTTCTGGTCACGCGGCTAAGTTGATCAAAAACTTTTTTTATCATAACTTCTTCGTTATAGCTCCGTTTTATGCATCGTTTTCTCCTACGCGTTCGTAATTCAGTCCTCTATCATGCCATCTCTTAAGATCTTCAATTCCACTCCATTTTTTTTCCTCAAATCACGTTCAGTATTCATGTTTAACCACCATAACTTCTCCAAATTACGTGCTTTACCTGCAAAATAACTATTTCTCGTAGTTAACTCATTCACGGCAAGTAAACACCTCAAACACACATAAAATACAATATTTAAACACTCTAAGGCTCGGGTTTTACCCTCTATGTCACACCCTGTCTTTTGCGGAAGCGTGTGTGTGTGACTTGATCAATTTTCATTACATTCGATTATAATAAACATCTTTATATGATAAAAACAACGATGATCATCCGTTCATAAGTTTAAAATATTACAAACCATAAGTTGTTTAAACTACCAACCATCACAAATACTTAGTTTATTTTACAACCAACATAAGTTTAAAGTTCCATAAAGGACTTGATTAACAAAAGTTTAGAATTACGAGGCTTTGCATCCTATATCTCATCAAGGATGAGATATATGGATCAAACCCTTCCAAAAGTGGATGACATTGATACTTGAAATTCAAAAGCTTGCTTGTAACGCCCGTACCAAGATCTGCCTAATTTCCTGAAATACATGTAAGTTGAAAACATCAACAAAAGTTGAGCAAGCTCATGTGTTTTATGTATATGCACATCAAATGAATCTCAAAAACATTTGAAAGTTCCGGTATCAAAAGTAGGTATGTAAAACGTCTATGAACATGTTGATCATTAATGTTTTGCAAGAACATTAACATATATGACGACATAGGAGGTACTCAACCCGTGTAGGCAATTTAAGTGTCGAATTCTCGACAGTGGACACAACAACACTCTAAGTGATCACCCATGGACCATGAGTGGGGCATGCCCGTACCCATTAGATCTAACCTTTGTTCCTTGGTCCTCAAAAGGATTAATGGCACCTTAGTCGCAGCCTATGCTCACATGATCTAAGAGTTCATTCCATAGTTCAATCATACCTTTTCCCCCGAAAGTTGTAAACCAAAAACATTAAGAAAAGGGGGACATGAACTCACAAGTTTGCGTCCGTAATCTCGTGTACCCAAAGTAGATATCCTCAAGCCGTACAACTTCCTACACACGTGTTAGGTTTTATTAGACGCTTAGGTCGTGTAACGAGTCTTAGCCTTAGTTATTTAATAAGACTTATTTGGGAATATTGTTAACTTTAGTATATTTCCAACTTGTTTCATCATATGGCTTTCACATGTATTCCCTAAGTATAGGTATACTTGTATGTGTGTATTTTACCAAGTATTATAGTGTATGCCGACACGTACTTATACGTATAGGAATACGTATCTCTTGTATTTATTAAGTATTTTCCGGTTTATTATTTTTGTATAAACAAAAATACCAACTTTATATTCTTAAAATATATAAGTATTTTAAGAGTATTTTATAGAAAATATCCATAAATTTTATTTGGCAAAATATGTATACTTCCACATATATATCTTAAAAATAACATATTTTTAAGATTAAACTTAGAAATGCATATTTCTAGTTTTCACCCAAAATAATACATCCTTTTGAATTGTCAAGAAAGTATAACCTTCAAAATAATATAGTTTCATCAAATAGTATTTTTGTATTGTTCAAGACAATATATTTTCTAATTTTGACAAAATATGATATATTTTGTAATAGTTGTACAATTTCATATTTTACCGTTTCTTTGGTTTCAAAAATACCGTTTATCGCATTTGTCAAGTTGCGAATTTATTTCCGGAATATATAAATATAGTCCAAATGTCCGTTATTCGATTTGTCCATTATTTGGGTATAAATTTATATATTCATTTTCTTGGATTTTTAGTAACATCTTAATGTTACAATTTTTAGTATTTTGGTATTGTGTATTTTTTTCAAGTTCCTAATTTTAATATAACTAATACAATCGATATACAAGTAGCACATGATTTTGAGACATCTAAATATATATATGTATATATATCTTCCTAACTAAATACTTAGTCATTTTTATTACCAAAAATCAACCTCCAATATTCATAATTTTTATAATAAAAATTATGGCAACTTTTCATCTTAAAATCAAGATTAGAACTTACTTGTAAACACTTGTTTAAAAATATTTTTCTAAGTGTTTAATTTTTATAAAAATTTTGCCATAGTTTCCCCTTAAAAATGGAGGTTTCCATGCTCATTAGCATATCGTTTTCTTTTAAAATCATCACCAATCATCAACATATCAATTCAAGACTTACCATGAGCCAAAATCATGCAATTTACATTACTTCATGAACTTGAAATTTTGCAAAAGTTTGTAGTAACTTAGTATGTTGTTAAGTAAGCTTAGTTACCCTTTAAAGTGTGGTTATTTGTTGGTAAATCCCTTTCTTGAAGGATCTAGTCCTTCACAAGTTACAAGATGATTTTTCTAAAAATCATTCCCTTGAATTTTTCTTGTTAACAACATCTTTCTATACTTGATTAAACACTACAAATATGATTACTTTCCAATAAAAATGATGATCTTGTAAATCTTGCAAGTAACTTTGGTTTCTTGAGAAATCATTTTTGAAATCATCCATTTTCAAGACATATAACATATATAAACAATCATCATGCTCTAAAACAACTTCATTTTCAAGTTCATGACTCTCATATAGGATGATAATTACTAACTTCACAAGACTCATCCTTACACTTGCTAGATTAGGTGTTTAATCATCATCTAGCAAGTTTCATATGATGATCTACATCATAAACACAAGAAATCAACAAACAAGTTTACTACATACACATAAACAACTTTGATCTTCATGTTTTAATCTTTATGTTCATGTTCATCTTTATGTTTCTTTGAGATTCTTAGGATTAACAAGTTACATTATACTTTAACCACTAAAATTAGAAGTATAAACAAGATCAAGAGGGCTTACTACTAGCACTAAGGCTAGGGAAGATCAAGATACAAGAATAAGAAGACAATGGGTGGTTAATAGCTCCTCCAAGTGGTCCTTAAGCTTCCATTGCTTCACACCTTCTTAGATCATCTTCTTACACCATGAAATCACCTTGGATTACTTGATCAATGGATGAAGATGAGTGTGTATGTGTGTGTGTGGTGTGCCGTGAATGAGAGAGAGGAGGAAGGAGAGTTGTGTTTGATTTTTGATGAAAGATGTTAAGTGTTCATCCAAGAAGCTCATGTTCTTTTAACCTCCTACATCTTCTTTATCCATGAGTCCTTGTGTTTAGTATCAACATAACATATCCAAATATAATATTCAAAGAAAATCAAGGGTGGGGCCACCCTTGTAACCATCGCCAATGTGGGGGGGGGGGGGGTCATGGTTGCATTTCAATTTCAAGTTAGGAAACTTAGTTAGGTTTTAAGTGTAATGGTTAGAGGTTTATCTGTTTATGGATTTTTAAGATGTGTTATGATGTTTAATGACCATATCTAGCTTCATGACACTAAAATAATAAATTTGGTATTTCGGGTAATGTCCGGTTGTTCGTTAGGTTACCGGTTCGTTAAGATGCTAAATAACATAGTTTAGTGTGTTTCAAGGCACCCTTTTATGATGGTTTTGATTCCAAACACCTAGAAAGGTATTCCGGACCATTTAACCTCATTTCAGCATTATATTCCAATGTTAACTTGCTGAATTTTGCTGAAATATGCAGAATTTTGCAGTTTTAGTGTGTTTCGGGCACTTCCTGACACTTAAATCATCATCCGGAAGGCAGTTTTATGATCGCAACTTTCCTACATACCATACTAGTGTAACCCTGGTTCCCGGGGCTCAATCTGTGTCTTAACATCATGTCTGACTGAGTACTGAACCCCTGTCAATACTACTAGTTTATCTGATAACCGTGCTAACTTTGTTTCGTGCACCAATCCAATAACACCAGGTTGTATGTAGTAATGATAAGTAGTCATGCAATATGTAATGCATTATGAATTCATTTATTTCATTGTTTAAATCATGCACAATCATTAAGACACAATTTACTGTTTATATTGTACGGAAATTACCTGAAAAGTGCCATTTGTCACACTCTACATCACATTCCCACACTTATCTTTGATTGTCCTCAAGCAAACCAACTAGAACTAATCACCACAGTAGTCAACACCTCTAGACTCTTGACCAATTCAACCTGTTCAGCTCCCAAGTCATACCCGTCCCATAGACTGACACACTTAAGATTTACGGCCTGACAAGCAATTCATGCAATTTCAAAACATAAGACTTCTCTATCTAAAACTAACATGTTTAAAATACACCACATGTTACACACCTCTCACAATACTCTCTCCTCTCGGGTAAATATCTGGACTGGCGTGTAATGTGCTAGTATATATAATCACTCCAATCAAGCACACATGAAATCTTGCAATCATAAGCTTGTATGACAATCACACCTCCATGGTATCATCTAACATGGCACATATCAAAAGGACTTTTCGGTTTTGGGCTTATGCTAAGGTAGGCAAAGCGAGAACGTCATCGATACACGTGATGTCCTCTCCGACGTCCGGTAGTGCAAAGGGCTGAAAGTCATCATCGTCGTCTGAAAGCATCTCAGGGTCACTGTAACATTTGTCAAAAACGGGTTTCCAAAACCCGCTCCGTTTTGTAATCGAATATCAAGTTATAAATGTCACGTCGTGTATTTATGGTTATTTTGATTTTTAATGGTACATAATTAATAAACAAACTAAACTATAAAAATTATATTTGATAAAAAGTGAAAACAAAATAAATAAAAACAAAATGTTGCTGCCGGGGCTCGAACCCGGGTCAGCCGGAAGTGAAATCCAAAGACTTAACACACACACACATCACCACTCCGCCACTTGTTTGTTTTCTGTCATCTTTAGGAAACAAATAGATCTTATAGACAAATGTAAATCAATCGGTTACGCCAATTGTAACTGAAATCGGTTATCAAACACTCAAAGACGATCTGGATACTTGCGATTCAATGAGTATTACCGATAAACTGATAAATCCAATCAATTCTACCGTGAATGAAACTTGAATTCGGAAGTGAATCGGTTTAATAACCGAAAACTTTCAATTCTCGGATTACTTAAATCTTAGACCCCTCTCGCGACTCAGAAACATCATACAAACATTCCATTTCACTTTCGTCACACATTCGGTCCATCAGAAAGCTTAAATCAACTCGCCGGAAAATTCTGCAAGTTCGCCGGAAAACCGAGACTCACATCCACACGGTAATTCTTTCGACTCTTTCTGTTTCGATCATGTGATTAATCGGTCACTAACACAACTCCACCATCAGAATCAATCCTAGTCAACGTTTGTCGAAATTCCTACCTTCGCCGGAAAATTTCTGAAACTTCCGGAAACACACCGAGAACTGGTATGACCTTTCAAACTTCTGTTAAACTTTGTTTAAGTGCCTCAACTTCATAAATAATCGAACAAAACTGTTAATTGATTTTAACAGCCGGAGTTCACTTTCAGAACCGACGGACCTCTGCTGGAATTCTGTGAACACTGATCGGTACATCCTTTTCCCCAAACTCTCTCCATTCTTTACCTTTAAATTACTTATAATGTTTGAAAATCGAAAATGACATGAATCGGTCAAAACAGTCGGAATATGTTTTTCTGGGTAAAGTCTAACGAAGAAGACGAAGATGGGGTATATTATAAGAATAATAAAAATCAGTTTAATGAACGGGTTAGACACACAGTCCAGCGGTGGACTGTGTGCAACAATCACACATACGACGCGAGTTCGAATCCTGTCCCAACCTTACCCTCTCTATTATAAAAATGTTTTATTTTTCTAACCGAACCGGGTTAACTCCATTAGTTGATAAGTATAATAAAAACCGAAATATTCACCAGGTTAGACACACAGTCCAGCGGTGGACTGTGTGCAACACTAAGTCGCACGTCACGCGTTCGAGTCTGGTTAACGGCACCGGTTCGATGATTTAAAATCTTTTTTAAAAACAAATGAATTTTGAATAAATCGAATTAGTATATAAATATAATTAAAAACAAGATTATTTCGGGTTAGACACGTAGCTCAGTTGGTAGAGCTGCGTGCACGCGTACGGGAGGTCTCGGGTTCGAGTCTCACTCAGCGCATACATGCAAATTGACCGAACCAGTCAACAGGTCAACAAGTCAACGGTCAACGCAAAAATAAACAATTTTTTTATATTTTTATTATTTAATTTAATTTAAAAATCAATTAAATTACACAGTACATGCAATACGATCGGCTCCGTTTGATTGAGCCTTGATCGCACAGTTTCATTCATGTTATTTATTGTATGATGTTGGTATGTTAATGTATGCTATCATATGTTACTGTATGTTATAGTTGTGAGTGCAATTGCTACTGCTTGATTAATTACATTTGCTCATTTATGATTATGCACAATTTTTCATTGATAAACTAACAAGTAAATCAATAATAAATGTTTATCTAACAAGGTTCACTCGCCAACTTTTGTTGACCCAAAAACCCCCATTTTTACACATGATACAGGTGAACCAGCTGCAGCAAGAAACACTTAGGATTGGACTAGAAGAATAAATTGATTTAGAGTTGGAATTGTTTTGTTTGGTTTATTTTCTTTGTATTGTATGGACATGTTTGGATATTTGGGAATGTAATTTTGACTTTAATAAATATGAAACATATTAGTAAATATCATGAGCTTTGGTGATAACCCAATTATGCCCCGACTCTTATTCCGATGCGGGTCGGGGTGTGACAGATTGGTATCTGAGCCATGACTATAGGGATATAGGATAGGTTATTAGACCCTTAGAGCCTATACTATAGTTGATTAGAAATTTTTAAGATTTTTGTGTGTTACATGTCAAATTTCATGATGTTTATATGTCTTATGTTAAATGTTACATTCAATGTTATGCAAGCATGTTCATAAGTATATATTATCATATAATGCCTATCATGAATCATATTCTCATAACAAATCATATCCATGAAAGCACACACCACATCATGATTGTTTTTACAATGATTTTTGTGTTTTCAAATCTCATCAAAGTGAGTTCTCATGACGGGCATGTAGTAACTGGAAGGGTACCAGTACCGGTTGTCGGAACGTCCTGTCTAGGCTGGCATTCGTATAAATCCAAAATAAAGGACCAGTTTGCCTACCTGGGGACTAACGATGAGAGTACGAAGTACCTATTAGGCCAAAGCATGCTATACCAAACGTCGTGTGAGCTAACCCCACTTTGAGTTGTCATTGTGTCTACACCTGGACACATTCCGACCATACATCTCGTAAACATATTTTGTGGTTTGCATTCGGGTGATGCGAGTGTTAAATCGCCAATACTAATGTGAATCCTACCAAGCCAATAGCCATGGGGGCCCACATGACTATACAGGTGAAGGTATGGGGGACATTTGAGGCCCAACATGAGCAAACCCAAGACATCCTATGGATGTAGTTGCATTATTGATATTTATGTTATTTTCATTTTTCTTAAAGACACATGACACCTAAAAAGACTCCATAAACTCACAATCTTCTTATGTATGTTCCTGTAGATGTCGTCCAGACAACATCGAGGGGGTAAAAGATCAGGAAGGTCTCAGGAATGCTTGGCCACACACATCGCAAAACAAATGGCCACGATACTACCTGACATTGTGGTTCAAGTACAACAAGCTCTCGTCACAAATCCCACTAATCCTCCCCAACAACATGACCAGAACATCGACAACCCTCCTACCAGCAAGTGCTCATACAAACATTTCAAATCTTGTGATCCTCCTAAATTCGAAGGGACCGAAGGTGTCACTGCTCTCCTCCATTGGTTCGAGGAAATGGAAAACACCTTCCTCAACTGCGATTGTCCTGAGGATCGCAAGGTTCGATACGCCACCGGGAGACTATTTGGGGTAGCTCTCACTTGGTGGAATACTGAAAAAGGGAAGAGGGGAATTGATGATGCAATGGCCTTAACTTGGGAGGAGTTAAGGGAAATCATGACTAGGCGTTTCTGTCCTAGGAGTGAAATTAAAAAGTTGGAGGACGAATTTCATTCTCTAAAGCAGAAGGAGGGAGATCACACCACCTATAACAAGAGGTTCTTAGAATTGAACCAAATGGTTCCAAATTTGTTTACCCAACTTATCGTTTGATCGAACATTATATTCGAGGACTTCCCTCGAAAATTCAAGATTCAGTTCTCAGCATTTCACCGGTAACAGTTGAAGCTGCTATGGAGCTAGCAACTGAACTGACCGAGAATCGAATTCGCAACGGGAAGTTTAAAGAAGAGAAAAAGAAAGCCCCTGTTGAGGGTCAAACTTCAAACCATTCCATCTCCTCCTCTAAGTTTGCTAACAAGAGGAAGCGCAATACCAGAAACTTCGCCGTTACACAAACCAACTCCCCTATTCCTGCTGTACCCATTACCCAAGTCGCTCCTTCACCTGCACCATACAAAAGACCCTACTCTGGCCCGTTACCAAAATGTAACCGTTGCCAATATCACCATTCTCCTGATTATCCTTGCCAGCATTGCACCGGCTGTGGTCGCGCGGGTCATACTGTTCAAACCTGCCGCATGCCCCAGAGAACGAACCGCCACCAACCTTTAACCCAAACCCACCAACAATTAATGGGTCAAGCCCAACAACCTCTACTATTACCACCCACCCAACATCTAGCCCAAACATATTACCAACCCAATTATCCTATGGATCAACCTATGCGGGCTTGCTACAATTGCGGAGATCCAAGCCATTTCAGAAACACTTGTCCAAGGTTGGTAAACATTATTCATGCTCAGGCCCAAGCCAACCCGGTGAATCAAGCGAACCAAGCTCCTCCACCTGCAAGAGGAAGAGCTTTCAATATCAACGCTAATCAGGCTAGAGATGACGGCAATGTGGTTAACGGTATGTTCCTTATAAATGGTAGAAATGCATCTATGTTATTTGATACTGGTGTGGATAGAAGTTTTGTGTCCTTAGAATTTGAACCTATCTTAAACCAAAATCGGGATAAGCTCATGGAATCCATAACGGCAGAAGTTGCTGACGGGAAACCAGTTTCATTAAACTCTATTATACGCAACTGTACACTCACCTTAAACGACCACGAATTCTCAGTCGACCTTATCCCTATGAAGCTGGGAAGTTTTGATATCATAATTGGTATGGACTGGCTCAGTCAACATCAGGCAGAAGTTTGTTTGTCGCGAAAAATTTATACGTATTCCTCTTTCAAACGGTCAGACTCTTCGAATCTTTGGAGAAACCTCGTCGAAGGGGCTCAGCTTAATGTCTTGTCTTCAAGCCCAAAAATATCTTCGCAAAAATTATGCCGCGTTTTTAGCTCATATCATCAACAAGGGAACCATGGAGAAGAAACTTGAAGACATCCCAGTAGTAAAAGACTTCCCGCAAGTTTTTCTTGATGACATTTCAGGACTTCCTCCAGTTAGAGAAGTCGAATTCCGTATTGATCTATTACCTGGTGTTACACCAGTTGCAAAGTCTCCTTATAGGTTAGCCCCCTCAGAAATGCAAGAGCTAGCCAGTCAATTACAAGAGTTGACTGACAAGGGATTCATACGTCCTAGCTCATCGCCTTGGGGTGCACCTGTCCTTTTTGTAAAGAAGAAAGATGGCTCGTTTCGTATGTGCATCGACTATAGAGAGCTCAACAAATTAACAATCAAGAATCGCTATCCTTTACCTAGCATTGATGATCTTCTTGACCAACTCCAAGGTGCCAGCTACTTTTCCAAAATCGACCTTTGATCTGGTTATCATCAACTTAGAGTACATGAAGAAGACGTCCCAAAGACCGCATTCCGAACTCGTTATGGTCATTATGAATTCATGGTCATGCCATTTGGTTTAACCAACGCTCCAGCAGTCTTCATGGACCTAATGAACAGAGTCTGCAAACCTTATCCTGATCGATTTGTTATAGTTTTCATCGACGACATTCTTATTTATTCAAAGTCTAAGTCTGATCATGAGCGTCATCTTCGACTCATCCTTACACTTCTAGAGAATGAAAAGCTTTACGCCAAATTCTCCAAATGCGAATTCTGGTTAAAAGAGGTGCAATTCCTTGGACATGTAGTCAATGACAAGGGAATACATGTCGACCCCTCAAAGATCAAAGCGGTACAAGAATGGCAAGCGCCACGTACACCAACCGAAGTAAGATCTTTTCTTGGTTTGGCTGGTTATTATCGTCGATTCATTTCAAACTTCTCTCGCATTGCTGTACCACTCATGGCTTTAACTCATAAGGGAAAACCTTTCATATGGGGACCCAAGCAAGAAGAAGCCTTCCAAACTCTTAAACAAAAACTTTGTGATGCACCAATCTTCACTCTTCCTGAAGGTTGTGATGATTTTGTGGTCTATTGCGATGCGTCAGGGCAAGGATTAGGCTGCGTTTTAATGCAAAGAGGAAAAGTTATAGCTTATGCCTCGAGACAACTCAAGACGCACGAGAAGAACTACACCACCCATGACCTAGAACTTGGAGCCGTTGTGTTCGCTCTTAAGATATGGAGACATTATCTCTATGGTACTAAGTGTGAAATATACACTGACCACAAGAGTCTTCAACATATCTTCAATCAAAAGGAGTTAAGCATGAGGCAACGAAGATGGGTCGAACTTCTAAACGATTACGACTGTGAAATTCGGTACCACCCTGGCAAAGCAAATGTGGTGGCTGATGCACTTAGTCGAAAGGGTTATGCGAACTCCATTCGTCTTCTATGTTCGCAAATCATAACTGACATTAAAGATCAAATTCGAGAAGCCCAACATGTTTCAGTAACGGAAGATGATGTACAAAAGGAGATGTCCTGTGGAGCTGAACTTAAAATTGAAACTAAATCTGATGGTATTCTGTACTACCTAGATCGTATCTGGATTCCTAACCACAACAATCTTCGTGAAATTCTTATGAAGGAAGCTCACAAAACGCGATACTTTATACACCCAGGAGCCGATAAGATGTATCAAGACCTACGATATACCTATTGGTGGCCTGGAATGAAAAAGGATATTGCTGTTTTTGTTTCCAAGTGCCTTACATGTTCCAAGGTGAAAGCTGAACACCAAAGACCTTCAGGACTTCTGGTCCAACCTGAAATACCTGTATGGAAGTGGGAAAATATAACCATGGATTTCATTACCGGGTTACCTCGCACTTCTGGTGGGTATGACACTATATGGGTAATAATTGACCGACTTACAAAATCAGCTCACTTTATTCCTATCTGCGAAGATTTCAAGAACGAAAAGCTTGCTCGTATTTATATCAGCGAAATCGTAAGCCGACATGGGGTACCGTTAAGCATTATTTCTGATCGTGATGGTCGTTTCACTTCACGAACATGGCAAGCAGTACAAGCCGCTATGGGTACACGATTAGATCTCAGTACCGCCTATCATCCTCAAACTGATGGTCAATCTGAACGCACCATTCAAACTCTTGAAGATATGCTTCGAGCATGTGTTATAGACTTCAAGGGAAATTGGGACGCTCATCTACCATTAGTAGAATTTTCGTACAACAACAGCTATCATTCAAGTATCGGCATGGCACCTTTTGAAGCCTTATATGGTCGTAAGTGCCGATCTCCAGTATGTTGGCACGAAATTGGGGAAGCTCAAATCACTGGTCCAGAATTGATCCAAGAAACCACAGACAAGATCCATCAAATCCGAAACAATCTTCTAGCGGCTCAAAGTCGTCAAAAGAGTTATGCAGATAAACGACGGAAGCCTTTAGAGTTTAACATTGGTGATCATGTACTTCTAAAAGTATCACCGTGGAAGGGAGTAGTTCGTTTTGGTCAAAAAGGCAAGCTAGCACCACGTTACGTAGGACCTTTCAAGATACTCGAAAGAGTAGGTCCTGTAGCATACAAGCTTGATCTACCAGAAGAACTCAACAGGATTCATCCCACATTCCACGTATCTAACTTGAAGAAGTGCCTCGCTGATGAAAACCTCCACATTCCTCTAGAAGATATTCAGATTGATGAATCTATGCATTTTATTGAAAGACCAGTAGAAATCATGGACTTCGGAGAAAAACGTTTACGACGAAGTCGCATTCCAATTGTTAGGGTACGCTGGGAGTCGAAACGGGGACCTGCGTTTACTTGGGAACGTGAAGACTCAATGCGCGAAAAATAACCGCATCTTTTTCCTACTACTTCTACTACTTAAATTTCGGACGAAATTCCTAAAAGTAGGGGATACTGTAACATTTGTCAAAAACGGGTTTCCAAAACCCGCTCCGTTTTGTAATCGAATATCAAGTTATAAATGTCACGTCATATATTTATGGTTATTTTGATTTTTAATGGTACATAATTAATAAACAAACTAAACTATAAAAATTATATTTGATAAAAAGTGAAAACAAAATAAATAAAAACAAAATGTTGCTGCCGGGGCTCGAACCCGGGTCAGCCGGAAGTGAAATCCAAAGACTTAACACACACACACATCACCACTCCGCCACTTGTTTGTTTTCTGTCATCTTTAGGAAACAAATAGATCTTATAGACAAATGTAAATCAATCGGTTACGCCAATTGTAACTGAAATCGGTTATCAAACACTCAAAGACGATCTGGATACTCGCGATTCAATGAGTATAACCGATAAAATGATAAATCCAATCAATTCTACCGTGAATGAAACTTGAATTCGGAAGTGAATCGGTTTAATAACCGAAAACTTTCAATTCTCGGATTACTTCAATCTTAGACCCCTCGCGCGACTCAGAAACATCATACAAACATTCCATTTCACTTTCATCACACATTCGGTCCATCAGAAAGCTTAAATCAACTCGCCGGAAAATTCTGCAAGTTCGCCGGAAAACCGAGACTCACATCCACACGGTAATTCTTTCGACTCTTTCTGTTTTGATCATGTGATTAATCGGTCACTAACACAACTCCACCATCAGAATCAATCCTAGTCAACGTTTGTCGAAATTCCTACCTTCGCCGGAAAATTTCTGAAACTTCCGGAAACACACCGAGAACTGATATGACCTTTCAAACTTCTGTTAAACTTTGTTTAAGTGCCTCAACTTCATAAATAATCGAACAAAACTGTTAATTGATTTTAACAGCCGGAGTTCACTTTCAGAACCGACGGACCTCTGCCGGAATTCTGTGAACAACACTGATCGGTACATCCTTTTCCCCAAACTCTCTCCATTCTTTACCTTTAAATTACTTATAATGTTTGAAAATCGAAAATGACATGAATCGGTCAAAACTGTCGGAATATGTTTTTCTCGGTAAAGTCTAACGAAGAAGACGAAGATGGGGTATATTATAAGACTAATAAAAATCAGTTTAATGAACGGGTTAGACACACAGTCCAGCGGTGGACTGTGTGCAACAATCACACATACGACGCGAGTTCGAATCCTGTCCCAACCTTACCCTCTCTATTATAAAAATGTTTTATTTTTCTAATCGAACCGGGTTAACTCCATTAGTTGTTAAGTATAATAAAAACCGAAATATTAACCAGGTTAGACACACAGTCCAGCGGTGGACTGTGTGCAACACTAAGTCGCACGTCACGCGTTCGAGTCAGGTTAACGGCACCGGTTCGATGATTATAATCTTTTTTAAAAACAAATGAATTTTGAATAAATCGAATTAGTATATAAATATAATTAAAAACAAGATTATTTCGGGTTAGACACGTAGCTCAGTTGGTAGAGCTGCGTGCACGCATACGGGAGGTCTCGGGTTCGAGTCTCACCCAGCGCATACATGCACATTGACCGAACCGGTCAAAAGGTCAACAAGTCAACGGTCAACGGTCAACGCAAAAATAAACAATTTTTTTTATATTTTTATTTATTTAATTTAATTTAAAAATCAATTAAAAATACTTAAAAATAATATTTTTAAAGATAGAAAATAGCCTTAAACTCACCAAAATATATCTAAAAATTCCATTAAAATCCTTAATAAAATCCACTCATTTACTATATTTTCCGTTATTATTTAGGTTAGTAAATCTCGTTGTCCAACTCTCCAGACTCGTGCGCATCTCATCATCTCCATTCAAACGCACCCAATGTGAGTGAATCTTTACAAATTCCCCGTTTTAATCACGTTTTGGGGTGTATCATGTGTCTTGCTATATATATTATATTTAAACCATTGTGCATACATCATATCATGAACTTGTGTATTCAGCTTGTTTCAACTGTTTGTGTAGTTATTGTTAGATTCAATTCATTATTTCAGTACATGCAATTTCATAGGCCGCCGCTCCCCATTACATTATGAGCGTTGAGCATGTTCCCCATTACATTATGAGCGTGAACCTGGCGTGCCCACATACGATCGGCTCCGTTTGATTGAGCCTTGATCGCACAGACATTTTTCATTGTCAGTACATGCAATACGATCGGCTCCATTTGATTGAGCCTTGATCGCACAGTTTCATTCATGTTACTTATTGTATGATGTTGGTATGTTAATGTATGCTATCATATGTTACTGTATGTTATAGTTGTGAAGGCAATTGCTACTGCTTGATTAATTACATTTGCTCATTTATGATTATGCACAATTTTTCATTGATAAACTAACAAGTAAATCAATAATAAATGTTTATCTAACAAGGTTCACTCGCCAACTTTTGTTGACCCAAAAACCCCCATTTTTACACATGATACAGGTGAACCAGCTGCAGCAAGAAACACTTAGGATTGGACTAGAAGAATAAATTGATTTAGAGTTGGAATTGTTTTGTTTGGTTTATTTTCTTTGTATTGTATGGACATGTTTGGATATTTGGGAATGTAATTTTGACTTTAATAAATATGAAACATATTAGTAAATATCATGAGCTTTGGTGATAACCCAATTATGCCCCGACTCTTATTCCGCTGCGGGTCGGGGTGTGACAGTCACTCTCGGTGTCGGAAGTGAAAATCTCTGGAGCTGGTGCAACCTTGTCGTCGATACAATAGCCATGGGGTCATGATCCTCCAATAAACCACTCTCAGATGATGACATGAGTACCTGTAACATAAATATCATAGCACGTGCACTTATATTAATTACTATTATTAGGTATATACAAGTAAGAACAAGTATCACGTAACATGCACTCATGTTGTCCTACATGAGTCTTCTCTAACTTAACAAGTCTACCCCATGCAGACTAGTCACCAACTTATGTCCTTGCTCGTGTTTCTTTCTTTATAAAACGTTCGTTCCACGGATCTTGGCTTTTTGTAAATGCAATGAAAATATTTTGTAATAATATTTTTGTGTGAGAGTCCTAATGATTGTAGTCTAGACTCGAGAAAGAATCCTAGTTCACTACAATCGAAGCTCTGATACCAACCTATCACACCCTGTCTTTTGCAGAAGCGTGTGTGTGTGACTTGATCAGTTTTCATTGCATTTGATTATAAAATATTACAAACCATAAGTTGTTTAAACTACCAACCATAAGTTTAAAATATTACAAAACATCTATATGATAAAAACAATGATATTCATCCATTCATAAGTTTAAAATATTACAAACCATAAGTTGTTTAAACTACCAACCATCACAAATACTTAGTTTATTTTACAACCAACATAAGTTTGAAGTTCCATAAAGGACTTGATTAACAAAAGTTTAGAATTACGAGGCTTTCCATCCTATATCTCATCAAGGATGAGATATATGGATCAAACCCTTCCAAAAGTGGATGACATCGATACTTAAAATTCAAAAGCTTGCTTGTAACGCCCGTACCAAGATCCGCCTAATTTCCTGAAATACATGTAAGTTGAAAACATCAACAAAAGTTGAGCGAGCTCATGTGTTTTATGTATATGCGCATCAAATGAATCTCAAAAACATTTGAAGGTTCCGGTTTTAAAAGTAGGTATGTAAAACGTCTATGAACATGTTGATCATTAATGTTTTGCAAGGACATTAATATATGTGACGACATAGGAGGTACTCAACCCGTGTAGGCAATTTAAGTGTCGAACTCTCGACAGTGGACACAACAGCACTCTAAGTGGTCACCCATGGACCGTGAGTGGGGCTCGCCCGTACCCATTAGATCTAACCTTTGTTCCTTGGTCCTCAAAAGGATTAATGGCACCTAAGTCGCAGACTATTCTCACATGATCTAAGAGTTCATTCCATAGTTCAATCATACTGTTGTTAACATGTATTTCCCCTGAAAGTTGTAAACCAAAAACATTAAGAAAAGGGGGACATGAACTCACTAGTTTGCGTCCGTAATCTCATGTACCCAAAGTAGATATCCTCAAGCCGTATAACTTCCTACACACGTGACTCTTAGCCTTAGTTATTTAATAAGACTTATTTGGGAATATTATTAACATTAGTATATTTCCATCTTGTTTCATCATATGGCTTTCACATGTATTCCCTAAGTATAGGTATACTTGTATGTGTGTATTTTACCAAGTATTAGTAGTGTATGCCGGCACGTACTTATACGTATAGGAATACGTATCTCTTGTATTTATTAAGTATTTTCCGGTTTATTATTTTTGTATAAACAAAAATACCAACTTTATATTCTTAAAATATATACATATTTTAAGAGTATTTTATAGAAAATATCCATAATTTTATTTAGCAAAATATGTATACTTCCACATATATATCTTAAAAATAATTTATTTTGAAGATTAAACTTAGAAATGCGTATTTCTAGTTTTCACCCAAAATAATATATCCCTTTGAATTGTCAAGAAAGTATAACCTTCAAAATAATATAGTTTCATCAAGTAGTATACTTTTGTATTGTTTAAGAGAATTCTTCTTTCAAAACAATATATTTTCTAATTTTGACAAAATATAATATTTTTGTAATAGTTGTACAGTTTCATATTTTACCGTTTCTTTGGTTTCAAAAATACCGTTTATCGCATTTGTCAAGTTGCGAATTTTTTTCCAGAAGATATAAATATAGTCCAAATGTCCGTTATTCGATTTGTCCATTATTTGGGTATAAATTTATATATTCATTTTCTTGGATTTTTAGTAACATCTTCATGTTACAATTTTTAGTATTTTGGTATTGTGTATTATTTTCAAGTTCCTAATTTTAATATAACTAATACAATCGATATACAAGTAGCACATGATTTTGTGACATCTAAATATATATATATATCTTCCTAAATATATACTTAGTCATTTTTATTACCAACAATCAACCTCCAATATTCATAATTTTTATAATAAAAATTATGGCAACTTTTCATCTTAAAATCAAGATTAAAACTTACTTGTAAACACCTTTTTAAAAATATTTTTCTAAGTGTTTAATTTTTATAAAAATTTTACCATAGTTTCCCTTAAAAATGGAGGTTTCCATACTCATTAGCATATCGTTTTCTTTTAAAATCATCACCAATCATCAACATATCAATTCAAGACTTACCATGAGCCAAAATCATGCAATTTACATTACTTTATGAACTTGAAATTTTGTAAAAGTTTGTAGTAACTTAGTATGTTGTTAAGTAAGCTTTGTTACCCTTTAAAGTGTGGTTATTTGTTTGTAAATCCTTTCTTGAAGTATCTAGTCCTTCACAACTTACAAGATGATTTTTCTAAAAATCATTCCCTTGAATTTTTCTTGTTAACAACATATTTCTATACTTGATTAAACACTACAAATATGATTACTTTCCAATAAAAATGATTTTGCAAGTAACTTTGGTTTCTTGAGAAAATCATTTTTGAAATCATCCATTTTCAAGACATATAACATATATAAACAATCATCATGTTCTAAAACAACTTCATTTTCAAGTTCATGACTCTCATATAGGATGATAATTACTAACTTCACAAGACTCATACTTACACTTGCTAGATTAGGTGTTTAATCATCATCTAGCAAGTTTCAAATGATGATCTACATCATAAACACAAGAAATCAACAAACAAGTTTACTACATACACATAAACAACTTTGATCTTCATGTTTTTAAGCTTTATGTTCATGTTCATCTTTATGTTTCTTTGAGATTCTTAGGATTAACAAGTTACATTATACTTTAACCACTAAAATAGAAGTAAAAACAAGATCAAGAGGGCTTACTGCTAGCACTAAGGCTATGGAAGATCAAGATGCAAGAATAAGAAGGAAATGGGTGGTTAATAGCTCCTCCAAGTGGTCCTTAAGCTTCCATTGCTTCACACCTTCTTAGATCATCTTCTTAACCATGAAATCACCTTGGATTACTTGATTAATGGATGAAGATGAGTGTGTATGTGTGTGTGTGGTGTGCCGTTAATGAGAGAGAGGAGGAAGGAGAGTTGTGTTTGATTTTTGATGAAAGATGTTAAGTATTCATCCAAGAAGCTCATGTTCTTTTAACCTCCTACATCTTCGTTATCCATGAGTCCTTGTGTTTAGTATCAACATAACATATCCAAATATAATATTCAAAGAAAATCAAGAGTGGGGCCACCCTTGTAACCGTCGCCAATGTGGGGGGGGGGGTCATGGTTGCATTTCAATTTCATGTTAGGAAACTTAGTTAGGTTTTAAGTGTAATGGTTAGAGGTTTATCTGTTTATGGATTTTTAAGATGTGTTATGATGTTTAATGACCATATCTAGCTTCATGACACTAAAACAATGCTTCTAGTCCAAATTTGGTATTTCAGGTAATGTCCGGTTGTTTGTAAGGTTACCGGTTCATTAAGATGCTAAATAGCATAGTTTAGTGTGTTTCAAGGCACCCTTTTATGATGGTTTTGATTCTAAACACCTAGAAAGGTATTCTGGACCATTTAACCTCATTTCAACATTATATTCCAATGTTAACTTGCTGAATTTTGTTGAAATATGCAGAATTCTGCAGTTTTAGTGTGTTTCGGGCACTTTCTGACACTTCAATCATCATTCGGAAGGCCGTTTTATGATCCCAACTTTCCTACATACCATACTAGTGTAACCCTTGTTCCCGGGGCTCAATCTGTGTCTTAACATCATGTCTGACTGAGTACTGAATCCCTTTCAATACTACTAGTTTATCTGATAACCGTGCTAACTTTGTTTCGTGCACCAATCCAACCACACCAGGTTGTATGTAGTAATGATAAGTAGTCATGCAATATGTAATGCATTATGAATTCATTTATTTCATTGTTTAAATCATGCACAATCATTAAGACACAATTTACTGTTTATATTGTATGGAAATTACCTAAAAAGTGCCATTTGTCACATTCTCCCCCCGTTAAAAGAATTTCGTCCTGAAATTCAAGTTGCGTTACCAGTTGCAGGGGAGTTGTGAAACAAGTGGGGGTACTTAGACTTAATTTGTATTTCACGTTCCCATGTCAACTCGGGGCCGTGTTGTGAGTTCCAACGAACTTTCACTAGTTTTATACGACTTCTCAAAGTCTTGTGGACTTTCCAGTCCGTAACCTCAACAGGTTCTTTGGTAAATTGGAGTTTGTCGTTAACATGAATCTCGTCTGCTGGAATGACGACTGTTTCTTGAGTAGGGCTCTTCTTAAGATTAGACACGTGAAACATGTCGTGTACACTGCTGAGTTTTTCTGGAAGTTTTAACTTATACGCAGTGGTTCCAACTTTCTTTAGAATTTCAAAAGATCCAATATAACGGGGTTAAACTTTCTACGTTTTCAAATCGTACTACGCCTTTCCAAGGCGAGACTTTCAATAAAACCATATCTCCAACCTTAAATTCCAATGGTTTACGTCGTTTGCAGCGTAGCTCTTTTGCCTATCGCGAGCCGCCTTGATACGGTCGTGTATTTGGGCAATCTTGTCTGTGGTTTCTTGGACCAATTCCGGACCGATGAGTTGTTTATCTCCGGTTTCCGCCCAACATAGCGGGGACCGACATTTTCGTCCATACAAAGCTTCAAACGGGGCGGCCTGGATGCTAGTGTGATAGCTGTTATTGTAGGAAAACTCCACTAAAGGCAAGTGAGTATCCCAGCTTCCTCCCAAATCCATCACACAAGCACGCAACATGTCTTCCAAGGTTTGTATCGTCCGCTCGCTCTGGCCGTCCGTTTGAGGGTGCAAGGTCGTGCTAAGATTCAATTGAGATCCAAAGGCCTTCTGAAACGTTTGCCAAATCCTTGACACGAATCGACCATCACGGTCTGATATGATAGAGACGGGCACTCCATAACGTGCTACAATCTCCTTAAGATATATCTCTGCCAATTTCTTGGTGCTATCTTTTTCACTGATTGGTAGAAAATGCGCGGATTTAGTGAGTCGATCGACTATAACCCAAATCATATCATGGCCTCTTTGAGTCCTGGGTAACTTAGTAATAAAGTCCATTGAGATTTGTTCCCATTTCCATACAGGAATCTCGGGTTGTTGTAGCAATCCTTAAGGTTTCTGATATTTCGCCTTAACCTTAGCACAAGTAAGGCAATTACCCACATATGTAGCAATGTCAGCTCTCATCTTAGGCCACCAATAAATGTCCTTTAAGTCTTGGTACATCTTATCCGATCCTGGATGTATAGAGTACCTTGACTTATGGGCTTCGTCTAAAATAAGCGCACGTAGATCACCGAAGAATGGGACCCAAATCCGTCCCATGAAGTACAATGTTCCATCTTCCTTTGGTACCAATTGCGCTTCCATTCCTCGCAAGGATTCATTTTGTAAATTGTCCAATTTAATCGCTTCTTGCTGAGCATCGTGAATTCGGGTAACGAGATCAGTTTGTATGGTCATCTCTAAGTCTCGCACCCTTAGAGGTTTGACACGCTCTTTGCGGCTCAAGGCGTCTGCTACGACGTTCGCCTTGCCCGGATGATACTTTATCTCGCAATCATAATCATTTAGTAACTCGACCCATCGTCGTTGTCTCATGTTCAATTCTTTCTGGTCGAATATGTGCTGCAAACTCGTGTGGTCCGTAAATATGGTGCAATGAGTACCATACAAGTAGTGACGCCTTATTTTCAACGCGAATATCACCACACCTAGCTCAAGGTCATGCGTAGTATAATTTTTCTCGTGCACCTTCAACTGACGAGATGCGTAAGCAATGACCTTGTCTCGTTGCATCAACAAAGAACCAAGACCTTGTCGAGACGCATCACAATAAACCACGAAACCATACCGTCGGGCAAGGATAAAATAGGCGCGTTTTATCTTTCAACATTTGAAAGGCCGTCTCTTGTTCTTTATTCCAAACAAATCTCTTTTCCTTCTGTGTTAATGATGTTAGTGGTTGAGCAATCTTCGAAAAGTTCTCTATGAATCTTTTGTAATAGCCTGCTAATCCCAGAAACTGTCGTATCTCAGTTGGGGTTTTGGGTGCTTCCTAATTTTCGATTGCCTCGATCTTGGCAGGGTCAACATGAATTCCATTCTCATTTACCACATGAACTAGGAATTGCACTTCACGAATTCAAAAGTCGCACTTTGAAAGTTTCGCATAGAGTTGTTCTTTCTTCAAAAGTTCCAAGATAACTCGCAGATGTTGCTCATCCTCCTCCTTGGTTCGCGAGTATATGAGGATCTCATCAATAAATACAATCACAACTTATCCGAATACGGCTTACACACGCGGTTCATGAGGTCCATGAAAACCGCTGGTGCGTTGGTTAAGCCGAACGGCATGACAAGGAACTCGTAGTGTCCATGTCGAGTCCTAAAGGCCGTTTTAGGGATACTTTCTTCTTGTAGTCTCAACTGATGATATCACGACCTTAAATCGATCTTGGAATAGTAACTGGAACCTTGCAGTTGGTCAAACAAATCATCAATTCTTGGTAAGGGATACCGATTCTTGACAGTCAACTTGTTTAACTCCCTGTAGTCAATAAACATGCGAAAACTGCCATCTTTCTTCTTAACAAACAACACCGGAGCTCCCTAAGGTGAAAAACTCGGTCGGATGAATCCCTTATCTAACAACTCTTGTAGTTGTGTGGATAACTCTTGCATCTCTGACGGAGCTAACCGGTATGGTGCCTTCGCCACTGGTGCCGCTCCTGGCACTAAATCAATCCGAAACTCTACTTGTCGTTGTGGAGGTAACCCAGGCAAGTCTTCGGGAAAGACTTCTGGAAATTCTCTCACAATGGGGATGTCTTCTAACTTCGGCTCCTTGGTTTCCTTGTTATTCACGTGAGCGAGGAAAGCTACGCATCCTTTTCGGAGACACTTATGTGCCTTTAAACAATTGATGATCGTAGCGGTGTCTCACGCTTTTCACCCTGAATTACAATCGTCTCCTCACTCGGCAGTGGATGCGAATGGTCTTCTCGTGGCAAACAACTTCCTCTAGATTATCGGACAACCAATCCACTCCTACGCATCAAAACTACGTAAGCCAACTGGTAAGAGATCGATGGAAAATTTTCGCTCTCCCAGCTCGAGGGTACAACCTCTGAAAATCTCACCCACTTCGACTAACTCTCCGTTTGCCAACTCTATAGAATACAGGACGTCTAGTTTACTTGCTTCTAGGCCAAGTATGTCCTTAAATTCTATAGATGTAAAGCTAAATTCGGCGCTGGTATCAAAAAGAACAGATGCAAAGTGTTGGTTTATAAAGAAAGTACCCATAACAACGTTCGGGTCTCGGCATGCCTCGCGTGCTCCTATCGTGAAAGCTCTTCCACGGGCTTGATTTCCTTTAGGACAATCCTTCCTGAAATGCCCCATATCTCTGTAGTTAAACAACCTTGGCCTCTATCATTTCCATTTCCACCTTGATTATTGCTATTGTTTCCACCCTGGTGGTTGTTGTTGTTTCCGCCTCGATTGTTATTGTTGTTTCCGTCTCGATTCCCGTTACCATTCCGATAGTTGTTACCTTTTCCTCCACGGTTTGCATTTCTTCCTCTCGTTCCTACCCAGCATGTTTCTTTACTGTGCCCCTCATTTCCACATTTTTCACACTTGGCCCTAGCACATCGACCATCATGATGTGTCTTGCACCTTTTACACCAAGGCCTGGTACCCAAATAACCTTTACCACTTCAAGGTGCATCCACCTCCCTTCGTTTACTAACACTTGAGTTGTCATTGCTTGCCTGGGTACCCTTTCTCAAGTTTGAAAACTTCCTTTTGTTGTCACTAGAAGACTCCACATGAGTCTCTTTCCTGTTTGCATTGAACTTAGAGAATTTTCCCAAACGAAGTGCCTCTTCAGTGAGTGCAACACTTAAATCAATAGCCTAGGCAATGGTAGGAGGCTTTGAGGTAGTAACCATGCTTAGGATCTCAGGAGCAAAACCCCAAATAAATCTCTTTATCCTCTTGAATTCTGGTTCCACCAAATAAGGAACAACCCTAGATAAATCATGAAACCGCTGGATGTACTCGGCTATTTTTGGACCTTCCATCTTCAAGTTCCAGAATTCCGTCTCTAGCTTCTGGATTTCAGCTCTTGAACAGTATTTCTTGCGCATCAGTTCCTTAAGCTCATCCCAAGTTAATGCATACGCCGCAGTTTTGCCGAGAGTTTGAACTTGTAGGTTCCACCATGAGAGTGCTCCTTCCATGAATAACCCAAAAATATAAGTAACTCTCTGTTCTGGTGCACACTTGCTCATCCTCAGCACAGAATCGGTTTTCTCAACCCAACGAACATAAGCGACAACACCTCCTGTACCATCATAGTTGAGAGGTTTGCAATCCAGAAATTGCTTGTAGGTACAGCCTGTAACATAGGCAACACGTTTCACACGTGAGCTTTGACAAAGCACATTTAGAAATATCCAAAAGATTTGTAATGTGTCTTGGGTGACTTAACATTACCAGTTGGGGGGTTATTTCCAGAGGTACCACCGTTGTGCTCTGAGCGGATGGCCTCGTGATGAGTAATTGCCTGTGAAATGCGTTCTTGCAGTTCAGCCTTAGTCCTTGGCAGGTTGTTGGTATTGGTATCTCGTCTAGGCGGCATTCTCCTTCTAGTAAGAAGTATTGGGTTGGTTAGACATTATTCACTAGCTAAGTATCTATCTATGTATATATATATATATCATAAGCAATCACCGCATCACATAGATAACACATGCACACATATAAGCAATAACATAAAATAAGAACAACTACTAAGCTTTCATACATAACAGACAACTTGATACATTGTTTTTGTAGAAGAAACAAAAGGGACTCGAGGTCACATCGCCTCGGTCATACAAGTTCATAATACAAAGTAGTAAGTCTTTTTCTTCTTCATTGGTCTTCCATGGTCATCAAGTGTCTCTAGCTCAAGCTTGGTCTTCATACATACATAAAAAGTGGGTTTGCAACTCCCATGCCAAAAAGTACTTGCAAATGCAAGACGTCTAGGGTGCTAGAAGAGGCGGGGTGGGGTGAGGTCAATCAGACTGTGAAGGTGTGCAAGCTCACACTCGAGCTCGTGAACTCGACGGATCAAGAAGCTGATCTGCTGCTCAGCAGTCAGAAATCGAGTATCGAGACCCTCAATGGGTGGATGACCATAGTAATAGGTCACTGACGGTGGTGGAATAACTGGTGGGGTAACAAATGATAGGGAAACCGAGGATGGTGGAGGTCGTCTGGCATCTGCCTCACTCTCTAGATCTAAAACTCTACGACACAAGGTCTCAAACTGAAGTTGAAGTGGAAGAAGTAGGTCGTCTCTAGTGTATCCAACCTGATGGATGGGCTGGTACGGATTGGATAATGGCATGGTGTACGAAGGGAAAAATATGGGAGTCTGAAGGTATGGATCTGTGTCGAATGGTGAGAAGTGGGGAATAGGCATGAAAGCAGTGGGTGCTAAGGGGTCAAAGCTAAGAGGCTGTCCGGAGGTACCCTCCCCTGGACGAGGAGCGGGTATCTCATGAGGGAAGATAGTAGGTAATCTAACCCGATGTGTATCAGTAGTGGGTGGTGTCATGGGATCCCTAAATCGCTCTAGCTCATGGATACGACAAAACTCATGGGTGGAGATAGGAAAGTGACATGGATGGTAGGGATCAGAATCAGACATGTGTGGAGGGTAGTACGGTGCAGACAAGTGATCAACTGGTATACGGATGTCAGAAACAATGGGCTGTCGGGAAGTGCCCTCCCCAAGGCGGGGTGCTGGAATCTCATGAGTGAAAATAACAGGCAGGTCAATGGGGTAAGGGTCACCCGCGAGTGGTGGAAGTGGGGGTGTGGGAGCACGAACGGGTGAGGATGGTGCAACTGACAAGGCATCATCCTCGACATCAGTAGGGTATGCCCTAACGCCAGCTGCAAGTAGGGCCGAGGAGGTCACAGACTCGAAGGAGTCCATATCAGTGTCTGGGTCGGAGTCATAAGAAATGTCAATGACTGATATGACGGGAGAAGGGATGTCTGGGATAATATCGTCCACATCACCATCACCCTGGCCATCATCAAGGTGATCCTCCTCAGGGAAAACAAGATCCCAATAATGGTCAACAGCAAAAGGCCAGTCCTCGTCAGGGATAGCAACAAGTGGGATAACATCGAGCGGGGTAGGCTCTAGAAGATGCTCACCATTAGGGTGACCGATGATAAGCTGGTAAAAAATCGAAAGAGGGAAAGCGAGAACGTCATCGATAAACGGGATTTCCTCTCCGACGTCCGGTAGTGCAAAGAGCTGAAAGTCATCATCGTCGCCTGAAAGCATCTCAGGGTCACTCTCGGTGTCGGAAGTGAAAATCTCTGGAGCTGGTGCAACCTCGTCTGATACAATAGCCATGGGGTCATGATCCTCAGATAAACCACTCTCAGATGATGACATGAGTACCTGTAACATAAATATCATAGCATATGCACTTATATTAATTACTATTATTAGGTATATACAAGTAAGAACAAGTATCACGTAACATGCACTCACGTTGTCCTACATGAGTCTTTTCTAACTTAACAAGTCTACCCCATGCAGACTAGTCACCAACTTATGTCCTTGCTCGTGTTTCTTTCTTTATAAAATGTTCGTTCCACGGATCTTGGCTTTTTGTAAATGCAATGAAAATATTTTGTAATAATATTTTTGTGTGAGAGTCCTAATGATTGTAGTCTAGACTCGAGAAAGAATCCTAGTTCACTACAATCGAAGCTCTGATACCAACCTGTCACACCCAGTCTTTTGTAGAAGCGTGTGTGTGGACTTGATCAGTTTTCATTGCATTTGATTATAAAATATTACAAACCATAAGTTGTTTAAACTACCAACCATAAGTTTAAAATATTACAAAACATCTATATGATAAAAACAACGATATTCATCCATTCATAAGTTTAAAATATTACAAACCATAAGTTGTTTAAACTACCAACCATCACAAATACTTAGTTTATTTTACAACCAACATAAGTTTAAAGTTCCATAAAGGACTTGATTAACAAAAGTTTAAAATTACGAGGCTTTGCATCCTATATCTCATCAAGGATGAGATATATGGATCAAACCCTTCCAAAAGTGGAAGACATCGATACTTGAAATTCAAAAGCTTGCTTGTAACGCCCGTACCAAGATCCGCCTAATTTCCTGGAATACATGTAAGTTGAAAACATCAACAAAAGTTGAGCGAGCTCATGTGTTTTATGTATATGCGCATCAAATAAATCTCAAAAACATTTGAAGGTTCCGGTTTTAAAAGTAGGTATGTAAAACATCTATGAACATGTTGATCATTAATGTTTTGCAAGGACATTAACACATGTGACGACATAGGAGGTACTCAACCCGTGTAGGCAATTTAAGTGTCGAACTCTCGACAGTGGACACAACAGCACTCTAAGTGGTCACCCATGGACCGTGAGTAGGGCTCGCCTGTACCCATTAGATCTAACATTTGTTCCTTGGTCCTCAAAAGGATTAATGGCACTTTAGTCGCAGACTATGCTCACATGATCTAAGAGTTCATTCCATAGTTCAATCATACCGTTGTTAACATGTATTTCCCCTGAAAGTTGTAAACCAAAAACATTAAGAAAAGGGGGACATGAACTCACAAGTTTGCATCCGTAATCTCATGTACCCAAAGTAGATATCCTCAAGCCGTACAACTTCCTACACACGTGTTAGGTTTTATTAGACGCTTAGGTCGTGTAACGACTCTTAGCCTTAGTTATTTAATAAGACTTATTTGGGAATATTGTTAACATTAGTATATTTCCATCTTGTTTCATCATATGGCTTTCACATGTATCCCCTAAGTATAGGTATACTTGTATGTGTGTATTATTACCAAGTATTAGTAGTGTATGCCGGCACGTACTTATACGTATAGGAATACGTATCTCTTGTATTTATTAAGTATTTTCCGGTTTATTATTTTTGTATAAACAAAAATACCAGCTTTATATTCTTAAAATATATACGTATTTTAAGAGTATTTTATAGAAAATATCCATAATTTTATTTGGCAAAATATGTATACTTCCACATATATATCTTAAAAATAATATATTTTTAAGATTAAACTTAGAAATGCGATATTTCTAGTTTTCACCCAAAATAATATATCCCTTTGAATTGTCAAGAAAGTATAACCTTCAAAATAATATAGTTTCATCAAGTAGTATACTTTTGTATTGTTTAAGAGAATTCTTCTTTCAAAACAATATATTTTCTAATTTTGACAAAATATGATATATTTGTAATAGTTGTACAATTTCATATTTTACCGTTTCTTTGGTTTCAAAAATACCGTTTATCGCATTTGTCAATTTTTTTTCAGAAGATATAAATATAGTCCAAATGTCCGTTATTCGATTTGTCCATTATTTGGGTATAAATTTATATATTCATTTTCTTTGATTTTTAGTAACATCTTTATGTTACAATTTTTAGCATTTTTGTATTGTGTATTATTTTCAAGTTCCTAATTTTAATATAACTAATACAATCGATATACAAGTAGCACATGATTTTGTGACATCTAAATATATATATATCTTCCTAAATATGTACTTAGTCATTTTTATTACCAAAATTCAACCTCCAATATTCATAATTTTTATAATAAAAATTATGGCAACTTTTCATCTTAAATTCAAGATTAAAACTTACTTGTAAACACTTTTTTTAAAAATATTTTTCTAAGTGTTTAATTTTTATAAAAAATTTACCATAGTTTCCCCTTAAAAATGTAGGTTTCCATGCTCATTAGCATATCGTTTTCTTTTAAAATCATCACCAATCATCAACATATCAATTCAAGACTTACCATGAGCCAAAATCATGCAATTTACATTACTTCATGAACTTGTAATTTTGTAAAAGTTTGTAGTAACTTAGTATGTTGTTAAGTAAGCTATGTTACCCTTTAAAGTGTGGTCATTTGTTTGTAAATCCTTTCTTGAAGTATCTAGTCCTTCATAACTTACAAGATGATTTTTCTAAAAATCATTCCCTTGAATTTTTCTTGTTAACAACATATTTCTATACTTGATTAAACACTACGAATATGATTACTTTCCAATAAAAATGATGATCTTGTAAATCTTGTAAGTAACTTTGGTTTCTTGATAAAATCATTTTTGAAGTCATCCATTTTCAAGACATATAACATATATAAACAATCATCATGCTCTAAAACAACTTCATTTTCAAGTTCATGACTCTCATATAGGATGATTATTACTAACTTCACAAGTCTCATCCTTACACTTGCTAGATTAGGTGTTTAATCATCATCTAGCAAGTTTCATATGATGATCTACATCATAAACACAAGAAATCAACAAACAAGTTTACTACATACACATAAACAACTTTGATCTTCATGTTTTTAAGCTTTATGTTCATGTTCATCTTTATGTTTCTTTGAGATTCTTAGGATTAACAAGTTACATTATACTTTAACCACTAAAATTTGAAGTAAAAACAAGATCAGGAGGGCTTACTACTAGCACTAAGGCTAGGGAAGATCAAGATGCAAGAATAAGAAGAAAATGGGTGGTTAATAGCTCCTCCAAGTTGTCCTTAAGCTTCCATTGCTTCACACCTTCTTAGATCATCTTCTTACACCATGAAATCACCTTGGATTACTTGATTAATGGATGAAGATGAGTGTGTATGTGTGTGTGTGGTGTGTCGTGAATGAGAGAGAGGAGGAAGGAGAGTTGTGTTTGATTTTGATGAAAGATGTTAAGTGTTCATCCAAGAAGCTCATGTTTTTTTAACCTCCTACATCTTCTTTATCCATGAGTCCTTGAGTTTAGGATCAACATAACATATCCAAATATAATATTCAAAGAAAATCAAGGCTGGGGCCACCCTTGTAACCGTCGCCAATGGGGGGGGGGTCATGGTTGCATTTCAATTTCAAGTTAGGAAACTTAGTTAGGTTTTAAGTGTAATGGTTAGAGGTTTATCTGTTTATGGATTTTTAAGATGTGTTATGATGTTTAATGACCATATCTAGCTTCATGACACTAAAACAATAAATTTGGTATTTCGGGTAATGTCCGGTTGTTCGTTAGGTTACCGGTTCGTTAAGATGCTAAATAGCATAGTTTAGTGTGTTTCAAGGCACCCTTTTATGATGGTTTTGATTCCAAACACCTAGAAAGGTATTCTGGACCATTTAACCTCATTTCAGCATTATATTCCAACGTTAACTTGCTGAATTTTGCTGAAATATGCAGAATTCTGCAGTTTTAGTGTGTTTCGGGCACTTTCTGACACTTAAATCATCATTCGGATGGCAGTTTTATGATCCCAACTTTCCTACATACCATACTAGTGTAACCCTTGTTCCCGGGGCTCAATCTTTGTCTTAACATCATGTCTGACTGAGTACTGAACCCCTGTCAATACTACTAGTTTATCTGATAACTGTGCTAACTTTGTTTCGTGCACCAATCCAATAACACCAGGTTGTATGTAGTAATGATAAGTAGTCATGCAATATGTAATGCATTATGAATTCATTTATTTCATTGTTTAAATCATGCACAATCATTAAGACACAATTTACTGTTTATATTGTACGGAAATTACCTGAAAAGTGCCATTTGTCACACTCTACATCACATTCCCACACTTATCTTTGATTGTCCTCAAGCAAACCAACTAGAACTAATCACCACAGTAGTCAACACCTCTAGACCCTTGACCAATTCAACCTGTTCAGTTCCCAAGTCATACCCGTCCCATAGACTGACACACTTAAGATTTACGGCCTGACAAGCAATTCATGCAATTTCAAAACATAAGACTTCTCTATCTAAAACTAACATGTTTAAAATACACCACATGTTACACACCTCTCACAATATTCTCTCCTCTCGGATAAATATCTGGACTGGCGTGTAATGTGCTAGTATATATAATTACTCCAATCAAGCACACATGAAATCCTGCAATCATAAGCTTGTATGACAATCACACCTCCACTGTATCATCTAACATGGCACATATCAAAAGGACTTTTCGGTTTTGGGCTTAGACTAAGGTAGGGAAAATTTTTATTTTTCTTTTCTAATTGTCTAACAAACAATAACCAAACTAAAACAACTTATTCAAATTCACATTTGGATTGGTATCTACCCCACAACAAATAACAATCAACTTTCTTTTTGTTCTTTTCTCTTTATTTTCTATATTTTTGTAATTTTTCTGATTTTCTCTTTTTTTTTCACTATCATCACGGTCGGTCTTCACAAAACAGCGACTGAACAAACGAATTAGGATCAACAGGGCTACTAAAGGAATTTGGTGAACACACGCAACAAACACAAACACGAATGAAGAACAAATATCCTAATGCCTTTATCACCTATGTGCACATTTCAAACCTACAATCTCTGCATGCATCAAATCACACAAGCTCTAATACAGAATAACACATAGCCTGCACTCAACAAACGGATTCATCATAAAATGCATCCTATCCATCTACAGGCTCAAGATCTCAGAAAGAAAAGGTAAAAAGGGTTAGCGACATGTAGCATATGCGATTAGAAACATGTTACCCCTAGATAGACATCTCTTTTCAACTCTTTTCTATAAAAACACTTGCCAAGCCTACTCTCATGAAACTTAAAGGGACAACCATGACAAGGGAACTAATCTAGTCTACTACCGGTAAGGAATCTATTGTTGATTGAAACTTTAGGTTTTCGTATCCAATTAACACACTTAAGACGATGAAAAATTTAGGAAAATTTTAAAAATTTTCAATTTTTTTCAGTTTTCATCGATTTCAAATCACTAATTCATCTCTTCAAACTTTATCCACAAATCCCTTCCCGGGCTTCCCATCCCCACACTTGGGATACATTGTCCCTAATGTATGGTGCTTTTAAAATCTTTACTCGGGAATTCAACCAAACCTACCCGACTAAGCGGCTAACTCCTAAACAAATAATTAACACTCATTCCCATAACACATAAATAGTTTAGAACACCACCAAAACACAAAAACAAATAAAACACAAGATAGATAAACACATGCACCTGTTTATGTGTCTGTAATGATTCCATAGTTGTGCTCTACAAGAATAGATACCTTCCATGGATTCTTTGATATCTCACCAGGGAAGTTGCCAAACATCCTCACACTTGAATCATTGCATCCATGAAATTAGAATCATAGATACCTGTCACAACACAAACACACACCAAAACAAAGCAAGACAAAGTACAATACTATACATCCTCGGGCTGCCTCCCGAGGGCGCTAAGTTTTAGTTCTTTAGCCAGACCGTATCTGACATGCTCAAGGTGGTTCAGATGAACGCTTACCCTCCCATTTCTCTCCGTACATCCCCATCCAGTTTTTAGGGAGGGTCATAGCTTCACTCCGGTTAGGGTCAAATTCAGCTTCATTGCCCCCTTTAAACCAACCATCTGGTGGTTTTCTCTCCTTGGCTCTTCCTCTCGTAGTCACTCTCTTTACTTGACTGCCATTCATATCAACCCTAGATCTGTAAGGTTCAACGCCACTCGCATCTATTGTATCCTTGCTCACACATGAAACAAATTCGTTAGTAGCACCTGTATGACTCAAATCAGCAAGAAGATCATAAGCAATAGACTTTAAAAACACATTGAAATACAACTTATGATTCTGGTAGTTCAAAGTGACCATGCCATTCCTGCAATCAATTTGAGCATTTGCTGTATACAGGAATGGCCTTCCCAAAATTACCAACAGCTGCGCGTAAGTCGGTGCTGGTGCATAATCTACCACCATGAAATCAACCGAATAGTAGAACTCGCCAAGCTGGATTACCACATCTTTCACAACCCCGCGAGGTTGTTTCAAACTCGCGTCTGCGAACATCGCCATGCTATCACATGCTTGTAAAGGACCAAAGTCATATTGGTCATACAAGCTACCGGGGAGAACGCGCACTCCCGCTCCATAATCCAACAATGCGCGATGAATCTTGAATTTTCCAACCCGGATTGGAACGACCGGTTCCCCTAAATCCACTCCATTTGGTTCTTCATTAGTATCCGTTACACCTGCAACCATATGAGAAACAGACAAACTGTTATCAAAACATTTATTTTTATGAACAGGGTTTACCCCACTAATGGGAATGTTCTTCGCGTTCTTGGGGTTTATCTGCGTGTCACTGGGAAGCTTCCCACTCCGTTGTTTCAGACTAGCCATTTCACTAGCTAAAAAGTGTTAGAGGGCCCAGCTGGTCCTCTTTGATTGTTTTGGTAGCCTCCTTGAAAGTTACCTTGGAACTGGTTCTGATTAAAATTTTGTGGACCACCAAGTTGATTGTTTCCTTGGAAACGGGTTTGCTCTAATTGTTAGCATTCCCATAACTAAAGTTCGGATGATTCCTAAGGCCCGGATGATATGTGTTAGATTGCAAGGTACAACTCCTACCCCCACCTCCACCTTGAACAAAGTGGACATCATCACTTCCACCCAGAACCACTGTCCACTGATCTGCTATGTGCCCGAGATCTCCACAATGCCCACAATAAGGTAGTGGTCCACTAGCTTCGGGTGGATTTTCGACAGCTTGTACTACCGAATGTCGCGTGCTTCTCGATTGTGCCTTGCGTTTCAAGTTTCTAGCAGTTCGCTCAAGAACTTCCCAATCTACCAATTCATCATTAGTGCAAAAAGTTCCCTTAGAAGTAGAGCTAATTTCTCTCACGTCCTCTTTAGTTAACCCCTCATGGAATGCATTAAGAAGTTTCCACAATTGAATACCATGATGTGGGCAGTTTTTAAGCATCATCTTAAACCGATTCGGTGCTTCATGAAAGAGCTCATCTTGTTGTTGTCGGAAGCCATGAATGTCCTTCCTTGCATTGTTTGTACGCAAGGCGGTGTAAAACCCGTCCAAGAATGACTGCTGCATCTCAGGCAAACGATTGATGCTGAAGGAAGAGAGTGAAACCATTTCTGAGCTTTATCTTCAAGTGTGAATTGGAAGAGTACCAATTTCACGTCATCAGCTGAAATCCCTGACTTGCTATTGTGTTGCACCGACCGTCGTATGCTGCCAAATGGAAGTAAGGCTCCTCGTGTGCATGGCCATGATACTTTGGTAAGCTGGCGATTGATTGTTCACGTACCTCAAACGACCTTCCTCCCCTTAACTGTGGAACCACTACTGGTGACGGATTATTTGCTATTGCTGGTTTAAAGTGGCTCTCCACCCCTCTGAGTGGTCCCCGGTTGTATCTCATAGGAATGCCTTCCGGTGGATTAACTTTGTGAGCTAAATTTCGAGAAAGAGGTCTTGTCTGACCTTGCATATGAGGTACTGGAGCTGGCAGTGGAATATCTAATCTATAAGGATGTTGATTTAATGGTTCAGGCTGCTGGACTGGCGGTTGCTGCAGTGGCACTTGTGGATACTGTGGTACGGTGTTACCCGCTTGCTGATTTGTTGGATGTGTTGTCTGAAACGATTGTTGTTGCCCTGCTGGTTCATACATTCTCCTATCATTTGGCTGAATCTCAATACCGTTCCCACTTTGAATTCCTAACCCCATCATTTGCCTATCAACCTAATTTCCTCCATACCCTTCATATCTGTCATACTCGTCCTCACGATCATACATACCCTATTACTGATTTAAAATTGTAGGCACTGTTGAATAATGTTGTGGCATTTGTGAAGGCTGGAAGTATGCATATTGAGCTGGTTGAAGGCGGTTGGTAGTGGAACTAGATGGTCCAGTTAGGTCTGGTAGAGCTGTAGTACCACCAGTTACAACTCGAACATATGGTGAAGAGTGCTGGAACGTCGAAGTCTGTTCGTAGGTTTGGCTGGGATAAGGTGGAAAGTCACTCAGGTTCGGAAAAGTGATGATGGCATGGGTGGCATTTGAGTAACTGCAGGTTGTGTGGTTTGCGTTTGTGATTGTGGTTCAGGTGGTATTGTTGTATTTGGAGTAGGTTGTGATGGTGTTGGTGTAAACTGGGTTTGTGGAGAGGGATGACTGGTTGCGTATCGTAACTACTTGAGTTCTCCATTGTTTTAGAGGTGGTTGCTGGTGATTGCAAAACTCTGTTTTCCTGATGTACCACTCGAGTTTGTCGAACTGTTCTCTGATTTTCGGATCAAAAACTAGAGATGACGAGTTCCCGGAGTTCCGAGTATGATGCATACACAATTGTGATCACCTGCACACACAAACAAAAGAAAACCTCGCGTAATTCCAAACAAAATGCAAATAAAAGAAATATTTTTGGATTTATTTAAATCTAACTAAACTTAACACTTAACACTTTGCGCACGCCTCCCCAGAAACGACGCCATTTTGATGAATGTCGTTAGTGTTATGTAAAAACCGAAATAAACTAGTAGCTAGAGTAAGTCGGCTATCGAACCAGAGGAGGATTATGGAAAGTTATAATGCAAAGTATGAATTAACTATTACTGAAATGGAAAATCTATTTGTTTGATTGTGGAAATTATCTAAATTAACGAATTAAAAAAAGATTGTAATCAAATGGAGGAAGAACGGTTCCTTCGGAATTCAGGTTTATAAACGAGTTACTCTTATGTGTTGATCAAAACATTCACATAGACATAAATGTTTAACCTAACCGATCAATTGTGATAATCAAATACTAAGTACTCCGACTGATAAATAACGGGAGGTTATCATATGATCATCAACTACAATTACCAACCCTAATCCCATGTCAAATATATCCTGATTACTAGAACTCTCAGGAATTGAATGCTTAAGAATTAAGGATAAATAAATATAATCAGTTACAATCAATCAATTAAATTCATGGTGAAAAGCATCGAATGCTTAGATCACCAAGTTACAATGATAAAAAACACATAAAAGTACCAAGTTATGCAAAACCCTCCAACCGGAGGAAACCATAGAAGTTTAGCCACTCATCTCGCTCGAGAGATCAACAAAAGCTTGGAATGATGAATTCATGATCTCGATCTTCGGACTTGTGGATGATGATGATGATATGGTGAAAAAACCTTCAACTTTATGCTCTTGGATCCTTATTTTCATCCTTGTAGTTGAAAGATGTGATAAGATGCTTCCTAAAACCCTAATATACCTCCAAAGGCCCTAATTTGCATTTTTCTGGAAATACAACCGTCACCGACTGTTCTGGACCACTGACGGTCTGGACTTTCTGGTCACGCGGCTGATTTGATCAAAAAATGTTTTTATCATAACTTCTTCGTTATAGCTCCGTTTTACGCACCGTTTTCGCCTACGCGTTCGTCATTCAGCCCTCTATCATGCCATCTCTTAAGATTTTCAATTCCATTCCATTAGTTTTCCTCAAAACACGTCCAATCTTCATGTTTAAACACCATAACTTATCCAAATTACATGCTTTACCTGCAAAACAACTATTTCTCGTAGTTAACTCTTTCACGTCAAGTAAACACCTCAAACACACATAAAATACAATATTTAAACACTCTAAGGCTCGGGTTTTACCCTCTCCATCATCCATGAATTTTTAAGATTTCGCCAGATGGAAGAGGTATACGAACAATTTTATCAAACTAGATTACTTCAGCATGGTGTTTGGTTCCCAGTCCATTCCTATTATGGCGTCAAAACTCCCAAGTTGCATTGGCGTGAGGTCAATGGGAAAAAGATGGTTACTGAGGTTTAGTTGACAATAAAAAATAATGGAATCAAGTAAAAGGGGTTTGCCATTAGCTATTTCTATCGTTAAAGGTTTTCCTAGCTTAGTTCGGGGCATCAAAAGAAAAAGGTTGAAATGCTATGGATACAAAACTTCTATCGGCACCTGAATCAAAAAGAATAGAAACAGGATGGTTATTAACAAGGAACGTATCATTAACCACTTGTCAGCACGCTCATTAGCATTCATGTTAAATGCGCGTCCACGAGCTGGATTAGCATTAACAAGCTTTGGGCAATTGTTTCGGCAGTGTGTAAGATCACCACAATTATAGCAGGATCCAGGTGGGTAATGAGGGCGGTTAGGTACTGCTTGATTTTGAATAGGATTTGGAACAGTTTGGTTCAGGGTAGGTGTAGAACGAGAAACATTGGCCAAGTGACTAAATCGTCCACAGAGGGTACATTGGCGACATGGTAAATGATGTTGGTGATGAAAATTTCATCGGTTGCACAAGGGTGCAGTCCCAACATATTGTCTCTTAGCAGGAGGTTGAGTTGGTTTGGTGGGGTTAACTTGGTTGGTTGGGGTAACAATAGTAAAATTCCTTGAAGCCTTACGCTTCCTTGAATTTTTGGGAGGTTAGGTTTTGGTTTCTTTTGGTTTCTCTTGGGTATTCTTAGCAGGTTGTTTCTTTTCACCTGTGCGGAAAAGTTTCCCTTTCTTGACTTGAGAGTCAGCTAGAGTTGCGGCTAGTTCAATAGCTTCCCTAACGGTGGTTGGATGGCTACCAGTAACGATGTCTTGAACGGGATCAGGTAAGCTATCAATGTATTTCTCAATGGCCTTATCCAAGGGAGTGACCATAGTGGGACATAGTAGGCTCAATTCCTTGTACCGATCTGTGTAGGCACGATTCTCGCCACTATCTTGCTTGAGATCATGGAATTCATTCTCAAGTGCCCTTATCTCATAGCTGCCATTTCGGCGTTTGGAGTAGTGTCGCGACGAGGAGGCATTCTAAAATAGAAGAAAGTATGACTGAAAATGAACGAGGTTGATGAAGGATAGTTAAAAAGAAATATCGACGAAGCATAAGGAGTGATTCCATTTATTCGTTACTTAAAACGAACAAACGATACAATGACTAATCAAAGTAAATGGGTCTTTATAATGTATAGCGAAGACATGCTTTAGCCTTTAAGTGGACACTCACCCCAAGAGTTCTCCAGGTAAGAGTGACTGGTCCGATTAAGTGGATTTGTACGAACACTCTAGCCTTAGACAGAAAACTCAGGGGACAGGCATCACCCTTCCAGATTGCACGTGTTCACATTATAAAACCCAAATTTTAACGAGATTTTGAAAACTTTTAAGGCTTAAAAGCCTAAAAACAAATCATCTAAGGACAGATGATAATTTCTTGTAAATTTTTTGAAACTTTGACTTTTAAGAATGAATTTGAGATTTTTGTTATCACCTAAGGATAGGTGATGGTATTGTAGTAAAAATCTAGACGCAAGATAAGTTGCGTTGGGATCCTAGGAAAGGTTATAGTCTAGGTCAAAAAATATTTCTAATAAACTTATTCCCTATAACCATGGCTCTTATACCAACCTGTAACACCCCGACCGCGTAACAAAAACAACTCGCGGCAGAAACGTCGGGGGGGGGGGGTCACGTTACAAATTGATTCAAACACATGGTAAATAAAGTTTGGTTTTATTGAACTTATAAATTACATCGTCTTTGAGAATTCGAAACTAAATACAACTAATTTTATTTTAAGCAAGCTAATGCCAGAGTCCATCCTATGTGTAGCATACTTGATCATGCATTAGTACCTGAAACATATGTGAAAATAAAGTAAACATTAAATGCTGGCGAGCAACATAGGTTTTGTAGTCACGACTCATGGCTTTTTAATATTGAAATATATTTAATCAACTTTAACAGTTGATATTTTAAATAAATCTTTGTAGCCATGAATCTTTGACAAAAAATGTTTCTTTTGTAAGATCGTATGAGAATTCATTCGATTTAAGAGAAACATTGTATGGTTTACTTAGAAACCATTTGTTACTTTGTATAAACCAACCAAATGTCTTATGTTGGAAAAATCAACCAAATGTCTTGTAGTGTATGAGCATATGTCTTTGTATAAACCAAATGTCTTGTGTAAACAAAATGTATTGTTGTGTATAAAACAATTTGCCCTTTTGTATAAAACAAGTGTGGTTTGTCGGCGAATACATTCAAGCCTTGTTGACTGTCGGACAAACCTTTATGAATTAAGGTTTGTCAAATGTGTTGCACAGTTTTTGTCAGTCCCAGAGGAAACTTCCAAACAAAGCTAGGAAGGGGGAATGGGGTTGTTAATCCTATGGTACCATAACATACTACCGGTCGGCGTGATCAAAGTTAATGAATGTATCATTGTCATGTTCAATGTACCATCAAGTTTCATACAATGTAAAGGATGTTTTGTATATAAACCATATGTAAATAAGTTTTGTTAATGTGGAATATATAATTCACCTCAAAACATATGGAAGATTTAAAAGAGGGGAATTATGTAGGCACATTGAAAATCATTTTGTATATATAAACCATATGTATATTGTAGTGAAATTATGAAAATAGTAAAAGGCACATATGTTTCACCCCAAAACATCTAGAAAACGTAAAAGAGGGGACTATGTTCTCACATAATCACCTCAAAACATGTAAAAAGAGGGGTCTATGTACTCACCTTTTAGCTTTAGGGTTTCTAACTTAGAGATTTCTGGTGCAAATCCTGAGTTCCTAATAATAATACAATGCATCACGTGTTAGTAAAATAACCGAAGTCACTTTAGCCATACAACACGAGACTGAACCCCAACTGACTTAGTAAGGCAGTGCCTTGACATGCGTTGGTGGGTTCTAAATCAATCGGGTAGGGTGCCTATACTACACGAGACAGAACCCCAACGGACTTAGTCAGGCAGAGCCTTGACATGCTTTGGTGGGTCCTAAATCAATCGGGCAGGGTGATGAATTAGTGATTAGGGGTTAAAATATACTACAACGGAGCAGAACCTTCGCAGGTTTAGGGGTTTTAGGGGGCTTCGGGACTCGGACAGAGTTTAGAGAGAGAAGGAGATTGATTTTTCGATCGAGTAGGTGCAAATGAAACTGTCCTAGGCCGGCCTTTAAACCCAAACTGGGTTTCTCCCACACGTCATGACAGAAATAGAAAGAGTCTCGCACGTGACGCGGGAGGTAACTTCTAGGGCTAGGCTAGCCTCGTCAAAGGTATAGGCTCCCGCGCGTCACCTGGTACTCTACCGCGCGTCACGGGAGATGCCAGGGATTCTGGCGCATGGCGCCTGGGAGGTCCAAGGTTTTTTTTTCTTTATTTTTTCGTGTCGGCTTTCGTCGTGCATGTCCGGGGTTGCGATTAAGGTCTTTGTAAGGTGTCTTTGAAATATGTTACAGTAACTTGGATATTATTTCGGAAACGTTGTGAATAGCATTTTGACCAATCGCATGAAACTTTTTTTTCACGTAAACGATCAAAAGTGTTCATTGGTTGAAATACTGCAAAGGTTACAATAAATGCAAGTAGCACCTTCATATTTATGAATTTATGACAAAACGTGTCACACCCCGACCCGCAGCGGAAAAAGGTGATCGGGGCATGATTGGGTTTTCATCAATGCTCATGACATTTATTATAATGTTTCATATTTATTATTACAATTTAAAGGAGATCATACAATCAAATCATACTAGTACAACATGTTCTATACATCTTTTTAGACTTCATTATTTTTCTTCTAAGGCACTTTCCTATGTGTTCCTTGCTTCATCCTGTCCACATGTATCATGTGTAAAAATGGTTTTTGGGTCAACAAAAAGTTGGCGAGTGAATCCTATGAAAACATTTAAACGAGTTTATTGTATTGATTATAAAATAAAGTGCATAACCACATATGAGTAAATGTAGATGTAAATTTATTCACACAACACATAATATTATAATACAACAAATGATTGTTTTGAGGCACGCGTTGTTCAACTCGTCTCCCACGAGGAACTGATGGGCCTAATGAATGAGTTTTGAGGCACGCGTTGATCTACGAACTGATGGGCCTAATGAATAAGTTTTAAGGCACGCGTTGTTCAACTCGTCTCCCACGAGGAACTGATGGGCCTAACAAATAATTTGCATACAACTTGACAATATGTAATACATCACATCAAACAATATTTACATTCTAAGTTTAGATCATAATATGGTATAGCACGAGTTTGAATAAGCGAATTAATTTAGCGACACATGATACACCCCAAAACATGAATAAAAAGGGGAATTTGTAAGAATTCACTCACATTGGGTGCGTTCTCTTGATGATGTTGGATGCGCACGAGTTTAGAGAGTTGATCGACGAGGAATAACTAACCTAGATAATAACGAAAAGGTACGGTAAATAAGTGGATTTTATTAACAATTCTAATTGGATTTTTAGGTTTATTTTTGTGAGTTTAAGGTCTTTCTAACTTTAAAAATGTTATTTTTAAGTATTTTTAATTGATTTTTAAATAAAACAAATAAATAAAAATATAAAAAAATGTTGACTTTTTGGGTTGACCGTTGACTATTGACTTTGACTTGTTAACCGGTTCGGTCGTGTATATTGTTTGCACTGAGTGAGGTTCGAACTTGTGACATCCCGTACGCGTGCACGCAGCTCTACCAACTGAGCTACGTGTCTAACCCGAAATATTTCTGTTTTTAATTATATTTATATACTATTTAATTTATTCAAAATTCATTTATTTTTAAAAAGGATTTTAATTACATCGAACCGGTGTGCATAACAGGTCTCGAACCCGGGACCTGTTGTTTAACGTTGCACACAGTCCACCGCTGGACTGTGTGTCTAACCTGGTTATAACACTTGTTTTATTTCTCTTATATACTAACTGGAAGTTTCCGAATTTGGGTTTTATAAGAAGTCTGAATATTGTGGCGAATCGGAACAAGGACGGACTCGAACCCGATATCTCTATGATTCAAATGCAAACAGTCCACCGCTGGACTGTGTGTCTAACCCGAGATATAATCCAATTATACAGCCTAACTTCATCTTCTTCGTTACAATAACCCAGACAACTGATTTTCGACTGCTCTTGTTCAATTCAATAACAGACATATGAGTGATTAAAATGTAATGGATAGGAAAGGTTTTGGGAATGAACGTACCGGAATGATGACTTTTCTCAGAACTCCGGCAAAGTCGTCGGCTCTGTTTTATGAACTCCGTCTGAGCGGACCAATTAACAGTTTTGATTAACAAATTGTGAAATTGAATGACTAAACAAGAGTTATCAGAGAGTTTATGTAACATTTGTCAAAAACGGGTTTTCCAAACCCGCTTCGTTTGTAATCGAATATCAAGTTATAAATGTTTGTTGCGTATTTATGTTTATTTTAATTTTAAACGATGCATAATTAATAAAAAATTAGAATTTAAAAACTATAATTAATAAAAAGTGAAAATAAAATAAATAAAAAAGAAAACCGGCTGCCGGGATTCGAACCCGGGTCAGCCGGGTGAGTCAAGTCTTAACTCGCGCACATATAACCACTCCGCCACTGGTTGCTTTTGTGAAATGTAGGAAGCAATTAAAACATAACTTCAACCTTGAATCGACCTGTTTGCGCCAACTGAAACCGTTATCGGCTTCCAAACGTCCAAGACGTTTGAGTGATCGAGGATTTCTGATTATAACCGATAAACCGACACTTTTAATCAATTCAGTCTTGAATGGACTTGAATTCATGTGATGATCGGTTTTAATAACCAAAAATCTTCACTTCCTGAATTACTCCATCAATAGCATCCTCTCGCGATTCAAAATCATCCGCAGAACCTCCAATTTCACTTTCGCTCTATTTACAGTTCGTCGGAAAAGCTTTTTGAACTCGCCGGATGGAAAACCGTGTCTTCCATTAAAACAGTAAGTTTCTCAATTCTTCCATCTTCTATCAGTTGTTAATCTTTTGCTAACTCAAACCCTTCAATCAGAATCAGTTCCAGGCGACGATATCGGATAATCATCATTCGCCGGAAAATTTCTGAGAATTTCTAGAATTCGCTGTGAAACGGTATAAACCTTTAAACCTTCTGATAACTCTTGTTCAGTACTTCAATTCCACATCTAGCTAATCAAAACTGTTAATTGGTCCGCTCAGACAAAGTCCATAAAAACAGAGCCGACGACTTCACCGGAATTCTGAGAAAGATCGTTGTTCCGGTATGTTTACTCCCAAAATCTTCCCTGTGCATTTTATTTTAATCACTTGAATGTTTGTCAATCGAATTAAACAGAACCAGTAGGGTAATCGTTGCCTGTGATATTGTAACATAGAAGATGAAGTTAGTTTGTATATAAGTTTAATATAAATTGGATTATATCTCGGGTTAGACACACAGTCCAGCGGGGACTGTGTGCGCACACTTATCACACGCCGCGAGTTCGATCCTTGACACAATCGTATGCTCTGTAAAAAGAAATGTTTCCTTTTTAACTGAACCGGATTAACTCGCTGAAGATGTTAAGTATAATAAAAATCAATATATTAACCAGGTTAGACACACAGTCCAGCGGTGGACTGTGTGCAACACTAACCCACAGGTCCCGGGTTCGAGACCTGTTACACACGCCGGTTCGATGATTAAAATCCTTTTTGAAAATAAAAGAATTTTGAATAAACTAAAACAGTATATAAATATAATTAAAAACATAATTATTTCGGGTTAGACACGTAGCTCAGTTGGTAGAGCTGCGTGCACGCGTACGGGAGGTCTCGGGTTCGAGCCTTACCCGGCGCACACTTGCACACTAGCGAACCGGTCAAACAGTCAACAGTCACGGTCAACGGTCAATGGTCAACGCAAAAGTCAACATTTTTTTATATTTTTATTTATTTATTTAATTTAAAAATCAATTAAAAATACTTAAAAATAATGTTTTTAAAGATAGAAAATAGCCTTAAACTCACAAAAATATATCTAAAAATCCTATTAAAATTATTAATAAAATCCACTCGTTTACCATATTTTTCGTTATTATTTAGGTTAGTTAATTCTCGTCGATCAACCCTCTAAACTCGTGCGCATTCAGCATTTTCAACCGAACGCACCCAATGTGAGTGAACCTCTACAAATTCCCCGTTTTAATCACGTTTTTGGGGTGTATCATGTGTCTTACTATTTATCACATTTAAACTATTGTGCATCTATCATATCCATGAACAAATGTGTATTCAAGTTGTATCAACTGTTTGTGTGGTTATTGTTTAGATTAAATTTATCATTTTCAGTACATACATTATCATAGGCCGCCACTCCCCATTACGTTATGAGCGTTGAGCTGTTCCCCATTACATTATGAGCGTGAACCAGGCGTTGCCAGCATACGATCGGCTCCGTTTGATTGAGCCTTGATCGCACAGACATTTATCATAGGCCGTCTGTTCCCCATTACATTATGAGAGTGAACGTGACGTTGCCAACATATACAGTTTCATTCATGTTATATATTCATGCAAGTTGGTTTGTTATTGTATGTTATTGTTTGTTGTTGTTATTGTTATTGTATGATTGTTTACATTTGCTCACATATGATTATTGCACAATTTTCCATGATAAAGATAACAAGAGATCAATAATAAATGTTTTTCTAACAAGGTTCACTCGCCAACTTATGTTGACCCAAAAACCCCCATTTTTACACATGATACATGTGATCCAGCTGCAGCAAGAAACACATAGGATTGGCTTAGAAGAATAAACTGGTTTAGACCTTGGATTGCTTAGTTGATTATCTTTCTTTGTATTTGTATGAACATGTTTGGAATATTGAGGATGTAATTTTGAATTTAACAAATATGAAACATATTAGTAAATATCATGAGCTTTGGTGATAACCCAATTATGCCCCGACTCTTATTCCGCTGCGGGTCGGGGTGTGACAGATTGGTATCAGAGCCATGACTATAGGGATATAGGATAGGTTATTAGACCCTTAGAGCCTATATTATAGTTGATTAGAATTTTTAAAATTTTTGTGTGTTACATGCAAAATTCATGATGTTTATATGTTTATATGTTTTATGTTTAATGTTACATTCAATGTTATGCAAGCATGTTCATAAGTACATATTATTATATAATGCCTATCATGAATCATATTCTCATAACATATCATATCCATGAGAGCACACACCACATCATTTTCATGATTGTTTTTGCAATGATTTTTGTATTTTCAAATCACATCAAAGTGAGTTCTCATGACGGGCATGTAGTAACTGGAAGGGTACAAGTACCGGTAGTCGGAACGTCCTGTGTAGGCTTGGCATTCGTATAAATCCAAAATAAAGGACCAGTTTGCCTACCTGGGGACTAACGATGAGAGTACGAAGTACCTATTAGGCCAAAGCATGCTATACCAAACGTCGTGTGAGCTAACCCCACTTTGAGTTGTCATTGTGTCTACACCTGGACACCTTCCGACCATACATCTCGTAAACATATTTCATGGTTTTCATTCGGGTGATGCGAGTGTTAAACCGCCAATACTAATGTGAATCCTACCAAGCTAATAGTCATGGGGGCCCACATGACTATACAGGTGAAGGTATGGGGGACATTTGAGGCCCAACATGAGCAAACCCAAGACATCCTATGGATGTAGTTGCATTATTGATATTTATGTTATTTTTATTTTCTTTAAGACACATGACACCTAAAAAGACTCCATAAACTCACAATCTTCTTATGTATGTTCCTGTAGATATCGGCTAGGCAACAACGAGGGGGTAGAAGATCAGGAAGGTCACACGAACGCTTGGCCACTCAAATCGCAAAACAAATGGCCGCGGTGCTTCCTGACATTGTGGTTCAAGTACAACAAGCTCTCGCCACAAATCCCACCAATCCTCCCCAGCAAGAAGACCAGAACATCGGCAACCCTCCTACCAAAAAGTGCTCATATAAACATTTCAAGTCTTGCGATCCTCCGAAATTTGAAGGGACCAAAGGTGTCACTGCTCTCCTCCACTGGTTTGAGGAAATGGAAAACACCTTCCTCAACTGCGATTGTCCCGAGGATCACAAGGTACGATACTCAACCGGGAGACTATTTGGGGTAGCTCTTACCTGGTGGAATACTGAAAAGGGAAAGAGAGGAATCGAAGATGCAATGGCCTTAACGTGGGAGGAGTTAAGGGAAATCATGACGAGGCGATTCTGTCCTAGAAGTGAGATTAAAAGTTAGAGGATGAATTTCATTCGTTGAAGCAAAAGGAGGGAGATCATACTTCCTACAACAAGAGTTTTTAGAGTTGAACCAAATGGTCCCTAACTTGTTCACCCCAGTTTACCGCTTAGTCGAACATTATATTCAAGGCCTTCCCTTGAAAATTCAAGACTCAGTTCTCAGCACTTCGCCAGCAACACTTGAAGCTGCTATGGAACTAGCTACTGAGCTTACCGAGAATCGAATTCGCAACGGTAAATTTAAAGATGAGAAAAAGAAAGCCCCCGTTGAGGGCCAAACTTCAAACCATTCCACCTCCTCCTCTAAGTTTGCTAACAAGAGGAAACGTAACACCAGAAACTTTGTTGTCACACAAACAAATTTCCCTATCCCTGCTGCACCCATTACCCAAGTTGCCCCCTCACCTGCACCATATAAAAGGCCATACTCCGGCTCTTACCCAAAATGCAACCGTTGCCAATACCATCACTTTCCTGATCATCCCTGCCCACATTGCACCGGCTGTGGTCGCGCAGGTCACACCGTTCAAACCTATCGCATACCTCAGCGGACGAACGCCACCAGCCCTCAACCCAAACCCACCATCAAATAATGGGTCAAGCCCAACAACCTCTACTACTACCACCTACCCAACATTTAGCCCAATCCTACTACCAACCCAACTATCCCATGGTGCAACCTATGCAGGCTTGCTACAATTGTGGAGACCCAAGCCACTTTAGAGAAACACTTGTCCACGCTTGGTGAACATTATACATGCTCAAGCCCAAGCAAATCCGGTAAATCAGGCTAACCAAGCTCCTCCACCTGCAAGAGGAAGAGCTTTCAACATCAACGCTAATCAGGCTAGAGCTGACAGCAATGTAGTTAACGGTACGTTTCTTATCAATGGTAGTTATGCATCCATGTTGTTTGATACTGGCGCGGATAAAAGTTTTGTGTCCTTAGAATTTGAACCCATCCTCAACCAAACTCGTGATAAGCTCATGGAATCCATAACAGTAGAAGTTGCTGACGGAAAACCGGTCTCATTAAACTCTATTATACGCAATTGTACTCTCACCTTAAACGATCACGATTTTCCAGTTGACCTCATTCCTATGAAGTTGGGAAGCTTTGACATTATAATTGGTATGGACTGGCTCAGCCAACATCAGGCTGAAGTTGTATGCCGCGAAAAGTTTATACGCATTCCTCTTACAAACGGTCAGACTCTACGAATCTTTGGAGAAACCCCATCAAAAGGACTCAGATTAATGTCCTGTCTTCAAGCTCGAAAATATCTCCGCAAGAATTATGTCGCATATCTAACTCATGTCGTCAAAAAGGGAACCATGGAGAAGAAACTTGAAGACATCCCAGTAGTAAAAGATTTTCCGCAAGTTTTTCCTGACGACATTTCAGGACTTCCTCCCTTGAGAGAAGTCGAATTCCGCATTGATCTTTTACCTGGTGCTACACCATTGCAAAGTCTCCTTATAGGTTAGCCCCCTCTGAAATGCAAGAGCTAGCCAGTCAATTGCAAGAGTTGATTGACAAAGGATTCATACGTCCTAGCTCCTCGCCTTGGGGTGCACCTGTCCTTTTCGTGAAGAAGAAAGATGGAACGTTTCGCATGTGCATCGACTACAGAGACCTCAACAAGTTAACGGTCAAGAACCGCTATCCATTACCTCGCATTGATGATATTCTTGACCAACTTCAAGGCGCCAGCTGTTTTTCAAAAATCGACCTTCGTTCTGGTTATCATCAACTCAGAGTACATGAAGAAGACGTCCCAAAGACCGCCTTCCGAACTCGTTATGGTCATTATGAATTCATGGTCATGCCATTTGGTTTAACCAACACTCCAGCTGTCTTCATGGATCTAATGAACAGAGTCTGCAAACCCTATCTCGATCGCTTTGTTATAGTTTTCATCGACGACATCCTCATTTACTCAAAGTCTAAGTCTGATCATGAACGGCACCTTCGACTCATCCTTACACTTTTAGAGAATGAAAAGCTCTACGCCAAATTCTCCAAATGCGAATTCTGGTTAAAAGAAGTACAATTCCTAGGACATGTCGTCAATAACAAGGGAATACATGTCGATCCCTCAAAGATCAAAGCAGTACAAGAATGGCAAGCACCACGTACACCAACCGAAGTAAGATCTTTTCTTGGTTTGGCTGGTTATTATCGTCGATTCATTTCAAACTTCTCTCGTATTGCTGTACCACTCACGGCTTTAACTCATAAGAGAAAACCTTTCATATGGGGACCCAAGCAAGAAGAAGCCTTCCAAACTCTTAAACAAAAACTTTGTGATGCACCTATCCTCACTCTTCCTGAAGGTTGTGATGACTTCGTGGTTTATTGCGACGCGTCAGGGCAAGGACTAGGTTGTGTTCTAATGCAAAGAGGAAAGGTGATAGCTTATGCTTCTAGACAACTCAAAACTCATGAGAAGAACTACACCACCCACGACCTAGAACTTGGAGCCGTTGTGTTCGCTCTTAAGATATGGAGACATTATCTCTACGGTACTAAGTGTGAAATATACACTGACCACAAGAGTCTGCAACATATCTTCAACCAAAAGGAGTTAAACATGAGGCAACGAAGATGGGTTGAACTTCTTAATGACTACGACTGTGAAATTCGGTATCATCCTGGCAAGGCAAATGTGGTGGCTGATGCACTCAGTCGAAAGGGTTATGCGAACTCCATTCGTCTTCTATGTTCGCAAATCATAACCGACATCAAAGATCAAATTCGAGAAGCCCAACATGTTTCAGTAACGGAAGACGACGTACGAAAGGAGCTGTCCTGTGGAGCTGAACTTAAAATCAAAACTAAATCCGACGGTATTCTGTAATATCTAGATCGCATATGGATTCCTGACCGCAACAACCTTCGTGAATTCCTTATGGATGAGGCACACAAAACCCGATACTCTATACACCCAGGAGCCGATAAGATGTATCAAGACCTTTGATACACCTACTGGTGGCCTGGAATGAAAAAGGATATTGCTGTTTTTGTTTCCAAGTGCCTTTCATGTTCCAAGGTGAAAGTTGAACATCAAAGACCCTCAGGACTTCTGGTCCAACTTGAAATACCTGTATGGAAGTAGGAAAACATAACCATGGACTTCATTACCGGGTTACCTCGCACTTCTGGTGGGTATGACACTATATGGGTAATTATTGATCGTCTTACAAAATCAGCTCACTTCATTCCGATCCGCGAAGATTTCAAGAACGAGAAGTTAGATCGTATCTACATTAGCGAAATCGTAAGCCGTCATGGTGTACCGTTAAGCATTATTTCAGATCGTGATGGTCGTTTCACTTCACGTACATGGCAAGCCATACAAGCCGCTTTGGGTACACGATTAGACCTCAGTACCGCTTATCATCCTCAAACTGATGGACAATCTGAACGCACCATACAAACTCTTGAAGATATGCTTCGAGCATGTGTCATAGACTTCAAGGGAAATTGGGACGCTCATCTACCATTAGTTGAATTTTCGTACAACAACAACTATCATTCAAGTATCGGCATGGCACCTTTCGAAGCTTTATATGGTCGTAAGTGCCGATCTCCAGTATGTTGGCATGAAACTGGGGAAGCTCAAATCACCGGTCCAGAATTGATTCAAGAAACCACAGACAAGATCCATCAAATTCGAAACAATCTTCTAGCGGCTCAAAGTCGTCAAAAGAGTTATGCAGATAAACGACGAAAGCCTTTGGAGTTTAACATTGGTGATCATGTACTTTTAAAAGTATCACCGTGGAAGGGAGTAGTTCGTTTTGGCCAGAAAGGCAATCTAGCACCACGCTACGTAGGAACTTTCAAGATACTCGAAAGAGTAGGACCTGTAGCATACAAGCTTGATCTACCAGAAGAACTCAACAGAATTCACCCGACATTCCACGTAGCAAACTTGAAGAAGTGCCTCGCCGATGAGAACCTCCATATTCCCCTGGAAGATATTCAGATCGATGAATCTATGCATTTCATTGAAAGACCAGTAGAGATCATGGGCTTCGGAGAAAAACGTTTAAGACGGGGTCGTATTCCAATTGTTAGGGTACGCTGGGAGTCGAAACGGGGACCTGAGTTTACTTGGGAACGTGAAGACTCAATGCGCGAAAAATACCCGCATCTTTTTCCTACTACCACTACTACTTAAATTTCGGGACAAAATTTCTAAAAGTAGGGGATACTGTAACATTTGTCAAAAACGGGTTTTCCAAACCCGCTTCGTTTGTAATCGAATATCAAGTTATAAATGTTTCGTTGCGTATTTATGTTTATTTTAATTTTAAACGATGCATAATTAATAAACAAATTAGAATTTAAAAACTATAATTAATAAAAAGTGAAAATAAAATAAATAAAAAAGAAAACCGGCTGCCGGGATTCGAACCCGGGTCAGCCGGGTGAGTCAAGTCTTAACTCGCGCACATATAACCACTCCGCCACTGGTTGCTTTTGTGAAATGTAGGAAGCAATTAAAACATAACTTCAACCTTGAATCGACCTGTTTGCGCCAACTGAAACCGTTATCGGCTTCCAAACGTCCAAGACGTTTGAGTGATCGCGGATTTCTGATTATAACCGATAAACCGACACTTTTAATCAATTCAGTCTTGAATGGACTTGAATTCATGTGATGATCGGTTTTAATAACCAAAAATCTTCACTTCCTGAATTACTCCATCAATAGCATCCTCTCGCGATTCAAAATCATCCGCAGAACCTCCAATTTCACTTTCGCTCTATTTACAGTTCGTCGGAAAAGCTTTTTGAACTCGCCGGACGGAAAACCGTGTCTTCCATTAAAACAGTAAGTTTCTCAATTCTTCCATCTTCTATCAGTTGTTAAGCTTTTGCTAACTCAAACCCTTCAATCAGAATCAGTTCCAGGCGACGATATCGGATAATCATCATTCGCCGGAAAATTTCTGAGAATTTCTAGAATTCGTTGTGAAACGGTATAAACCTTTAAACCTTCTGATAACTCTTGTTCAGTACTTCAATTCCACATCTAGCTAATCAAAACTGTTAATTGGTCCGCTCAGACAAAGTCCATAAAAATAGAGCCGACGACTTCGCCGGAATTCTGAGAAAGATCATTGTTCCGGTATGTTTACTCCCAAAATCTTCCCTGTGCATTTTATTTTAATCACTTGAATGTTTGTCAATCGAATTAAACAGAACCAGTAGGGTAATCGTTGCCTGTGATATTGTAAAGTAGAAGATGAAGTTAGTTTGTATATAAGTTTAATATAAATTGGATTATATCTCGGGTTAGACACACAGTCCAGCGGTGGACTGTGTGCGCACACTTATCACACGCCGCGAGTTCGATCCTTGACACAACCGTATGCTCTGTAAAAAAGAAATGTTTCCTTTTTAACTGAACCGGATTAACTCGCTGAAGATGTTAAGTATAATAAAAATCAGTATATTAACCAGGTTAGACACACAGTCCAGCGGTGGACTTTGTGCAACACTAACCCACAGGTCCCGGGTTCGAGACCTGTTACACACGCCGGTTCGATGATTAAAATCCTTTTTGAAAATAAAAGAATTTTGAATAAACTAAAACAGTATATAAATATAATTAAAAACAGAATTATTCCGGGTTAGACACGTAGCTCAGTTGGTAGAGCTGCGTGCACGCGTACGGGAGGTCTCGGGTTCGAGCCTTACCCGGCGCACACTTGCACACTAGCGAACCGGTCAAACAGTCAACAGTCACGGTCAACGGTCAATGGTCAACGCAAAAGTCAACATTTTTTTATATTTTTATTTATTTATTTAATTTAAAAATCAATTAAAAATACTTAAAAATAATGTTTTTAAAGATAGAAAATAGCCTTAAACTCACAAAAATATATCTAAAAATCCTATTAAAATTATTAATAAAATCCACTCATTTACCATACTTTTCGTTATTATGTAGGTTAGTTAATTCTCGTCGATCAACCCTCTAAACTCGTGCGCATTCAGCATTTTCAACCGAACGCACCCAATGTGAGTGAACCTCTACAAATTCCCCGTTTTAATCATGTTTTTTGGGTGTATCATGTGTCTTACTATTTATCACATTTAAACTATTGTACATCTATCATATCCATGAACAAATGTGTATTCAACTTGTATCAACTGTTTGTGTGGTTATTGTTTAGATTAAATTTATCATTTTCAGTACATACATTATCATAGGCCGCCCCACCCCATTACGTTATGAGCGTTGAGCTATTCCCCATTACATTATGAGCGTGAACCAGGCGTTGCCAACATACGATCGGCTCTGTTTGATTGAGCCTTGATCGCACAGACATTTATCATAGGCCGTCCGTTCCCCATTACATTATGAGCGTGAACGTGACGTTGCCAACATATACAGTTTCATTCATGTTATATATTCATGCAAGTTGGTTTGTTATTGTATGTTATTGTTTGTTGTTGTTATTGTTATTGTATGATCGTTTACATTTGCTCACATATGATTATTGCACAATTTTCCATGATAAAGATAACAAGAGATCAATAATAAATGTTTTTCTAACAAGGTTCACTCGCCAACTTATGTTGACCCAAAAACCCCCGTTTTTACACATGATACAGGTGATCCAGCTGCAGCAAGAAACACATAGGATTGGCTTAGAAGAATAAACTTGTTTAGCCTTGGATTGCTTAGTTGATTATCTCTCTTTGTATTTGTATGAACATGTTTGGAATATTGAGGATGTAATTTTGAATTTAATAAATATGAAACATATTAGTAAATATCATGAGCTTTGGTGATAACCCAATTATGCCCCGACTCTTATTCCGCTGTGGGTCGGGGTGTGACAGTTTAGATGCTCATACCGATTCACAGCGTGATTTAGAAATTTTCAGAAGTTTTCCAGCGACTGCAGATTATCCGATATCGTCGTCTGGGACCGATTCTGATTGACGGATTTGAGTTAGTAAAAGTCTAAAAACAGATAGAAGATGAAAGAATTGAGAAATTTACCGATTTGATGAAAGACACGGTTTTCCGGTGAAAGTCCGGCGAGTTCAGAAAGCGTTTCCGACGAACAGAAAATAGAGCGAAAGTGAAATTGGAGGTTCTGTGAGTGTTTTTGAGTCGCGAGATGATGATATTGCCGGTGTAAATCAGGAAGTAAATGATTTCGGTTATTAAACCCAAAAATCATATGAATTCAAGTTCAATAAAGGCTGAATTGATTGAGATCGTGCGTCGTAATGTTTTCATCGGTTATTATCAGTAATAACTATCACTCAATCGTCTGGAATGTTGAAAGCCGATGAACGGTTTCAGTTTTGGCGCAAACAGATAGATTCACGGGTGAACTTATGTTTTATTTGTTTCCTAGATTTCACAAAGACATCAAGGCGGAGTGGTTAATTGTTTGGTGATTAAGTCTCTCGGCTGACCCGGGTTCGAAACCCGGCAGCTTGTTATTATATTTTTTGCACAAATTTTTAACCTTTAATAATTATAGTTTTTAAATACTAAAATGTTCATTAATTATGTATTGTATAAAATTAATTTGAGCATTAAATACGCAACGAAAATTTTAACTGGATGTTCGGTTAATAAACGAAGCGGGTTTGGTTAACCCGGTTTTTTTTGACGGATGTTACAGTATCCCCTACTTTTAGAAATTTCGTCCCGAAATTTAAGTAGTGGCATGTTTGACTCAAAAGGATGGTGTTTTAATTTGACAATTTCATACTTAGAAGCGAGTAAGAGTTTAAATTTTTGTTTGAGGCGGTAACTTTCCTTGTAAGGGTTGAGTACCCTGCTACAGGAATCGCTTTTTGATGCCTACGATAAAGAATATTGATAAACTGAGTTGATTCACTAAGTATGATTTCATACGCAAGAATTTTTATACGTTTGGAAAGATAAGGTTATATCCTAAAACGAAACTTCTACTACTAAAACCTACATGGAACCTCTCATAACCGCCAGACAATGCCTCTGATCCTTTGACAAGAATACTTATATATAGGAAGTACCAGCGGCGTATCCACCATATTCTTGTCAAATTTTCATTGGCTTTATCAGTAAATTATGATTAGTTCTAGGTGACTTTAAACACAACAACCAAAACTTGAGTCTTAATTCTGAAAGTATACATGTTTGAATGATGACAGTACCTCTCTCGTTTGTTATAATGAAGAGGTTAGTCTATGTAGAAGTGAGACACAGCCCAACTTCTTTGAATGATGAGATTGAAATACGTTGAGATGTATGATGATATGAATGCTAAATCAGTGAGTATAAAACAAAGTTCAACCAAGACATTACTAAATCCTACATGGAACTTCTCATAACAGCCTGACAATGCCTCTGATCCTTTGGCAAGAATACTTATATATAGGAAGTACCAGCGGCGTATCCACCATATTCTTGTCAAATTTTCATTGGCTTTATCAGCAAGTTATGATTAGTTCTACGTGACTCTAAAACATAAACAAACACAACAACCAAAGCTTGAGTCTGAATTCTGATAGTATACATGTTTGTATGATTACAGTACCTCTCTCGTTTGTTATGATGAAGAGGTTTGTCTATGTAGAAGTGAGACACAGTCCAACTTCTTTGAATGATGAGATTGAAATACGTTGAGATGTATGATGATATGAATTGTTAAATCAATGAGTATAAAACAATACAATAGTAATTCGCATTAAGATTCTTGGATAAAATTTCCAATTTATAATTGAGGTACGTGAAGGTTTGAGATAACATAAAGAAAACATAAAAACTAAGCGGTTGGAGTTGAATATTGATTTTTGGTGAAGAAACTAGTTGGGTGGTTCGTTTGGGCCGTCATTATCTTCAACAGGATTGGCGTTGACGTTGTAAACTCTTCCTCTTGCTGGTGGCCTAGTGGTTAGGTTTTCTTGATTTGCTTGGTTAACTGGATTTGCTTGAGCTTGGGCGTTTATGATGTTAACCAATCGAGGGCACGTGTTTCTAAAGTGGGTAGGGTCGCCACAATTAAAACAAGCTCGAACATATGGGAACATGGGGTATTGGGGTTGTTGATATGTTTGAATCATGTTTTGAGTAGGGGGTGAGGTTTGGTTTTGAGAGGTACGGCAAACCTTGCTCAAATGACCATAGCGTCCACAATTCGCACATAGTCGACAAGGTAAGGTAGAGGGATGGTGATAAAAGCAGGTGTTGCATTGAGGGTGAGGTCCAAGGTAAGGTTTCTTATTTGGGTAAGTTGAGTTGGGTGCTACTTGAGTGATTGGGATAGCTTGAAGGGGTACGGCTTGTGAGGCTGGTTGTTTGCGTTGGGTGACAGCGAAATTTGCCCATCTCGTTTTCTTTTAGAAATGTGTTGAGAAGGGGATTCGGTTTGGGTGGAGTTTGTGGTTTCAGTTGATGCTTTATCTTTCTTCTTCTCCTCCTTGAAGTCCTTATTTATTATGCGGTTCTCGGTGAGCTCTGTAGCTAACTCCATTGCTGCTTCCAAAGTTGCAGGTGTGGTACTCATTACAGAGTCTTGAATTTTTGAAGGAAGACCTCGAATGTAGTGCTCGATCAAACGGTAGAGGGGAGTGAACAAGTTGGGAACCATTTGATTTAACTCAAGAAATCTCTTGTTGTATGTGGTGTGGTCGCCTTCCTTTTGTTTCAAAGAATAGAACTCATCCTCTAATTTCTTGATTTCACTTCTTGGGCAAAACCGTCTTGTCATGATTTCCTTCAACTCTTCCCAAGTCAAAGTCATAGCATCTTCAACACCTCGTTTGGCCTTCTCTGTATTCCACCATGTAAGTGCTATTCCAAGTAAACGGTAGCATATCGCACCTTGCGATCATCGGGACAGTCGCAATTGAGAAAGGTGTTTTCCATCTCATCAAACCAATGGAGGAGAGCGGTGACACCTTCAGTCCCTTCGTATTTTGGAGGATCGCATGATTTGAAATGTTTGTAGGTGCATTTAGTGGTTATTGGGGGAGGGTTGACAACATTTTGATCTTCTTGATTGACGGGATTAGCGGTAAGGGCTTGTTGAACTTGAACTACAATGTTGGGTATTACGGCAGCCATTTGTTGAGCGATTTGGGCAGCCATGCGCTCGCGGGCTTTTCCTGATCTCATCTTCCTACGAGCGGAATTAGAAAACATCTACAAGGAATACATATCAAGAGTATGAGTTGGACGTTTTAGGGGTCATGTGTCGTATTTAGGAATGAAGATTCATAAAATAAATATAGAATAATAAATCTACTACATCCATAGGATGTCTTGGGCTTTGCTCGTAATTGGGCCATGCATGCCGCCATACTTCACCTTCTTAATCATGTGGGCCCCATGATTACCAGGTTTTTCATATGGTTCGCATGTGTTAGCCTGGTTACGTACACTAAAACCCGGAGAAAATCGAGAAATATGTATGTAACGTATGATATTCAGAATGTATCCAGGTGTGGACACGGTGACACCTCAAAGTGGGGTTAGTTCGAACGACGTTTGGTGTGGCATGCTTTGGCCTAATAGGTCCTTCGTACTCTCATCGTTAGTCCCCAGGTAGGCAAACTGGTCCGTTATATTGGATTTATACGAATGCCAACCTAGACAGGACGTTCCGACTACCGGTACTTGTACCCTTACAGTTACTACATGCCCGTCGCAGAACTCACTTTGATGAGATTTGAAAAATGAAAAAAAATGCGACAAAATCTTGAATAACGGAAGTATGAAGATGATTTAAATATGTGAACATTGAAATATGTATGATGAATATGTATGTAAGTATGTATGTTGGATTGTAAGTATAATTCATTATGTATCACCAAATGTAATATTGGAAGTGTTTGCATGCATTTGTGTACGTATAAATATGAAATAAATAAACATCATGAGTTTGCATGTAACCACATAAACAATTAAAATCTAATCAACTATGGTATAGGCTCTAAGGGTCTAATAACCTATCCTATATCCCTATAGTCAAAAGCTCTAATACCAATCTGTCACACCCCGACCCGCAGCGGAAAAAGGTGATCGGGGCATGATTGGGTTTTCATCAAAGCTCATGACATTTATTATAATGTTTCATATTTATTATTACAATTTAAAGGAGATCATACAATCAAATCATACTAGTACAACATGTTCTATACATCTTTTTAGAATTCATTATTTTTCTTCTAAGGCACTTTCCTATGTGTTCCTTGCTTCATCCTGTCCACCTGTAACATGTGAAAAAATGGTTTTTGGGTCAACAAAAAGTTGGCGAGTGAATCATATGAAAACATTTAAACGAGTTTATTGTATTGATTATAAAATAAAGTGCATAACCACATATGAGTAAATGTAGATGTAAATTTATTCACACAACACATAATATTAAATAATACAACAAATGATTGTTTTGAGGCACGCGTTGTTCAACTCGTCTCCCACGAGGAACTGATGGGCCTAATGAATGAGTTTTGAGGCACGCGTTGTTCTACGAACTGATGGGCCTAATGAATAAGTTTTAAGGCACGCGTTGTTCAACTCGTCTCCCACGAGGAACTGATGGGCCTAACAAATAATTTGCATACAACTTGACAGTATGTAATACATCACATCAAACAATATTTACATTCTAAGTTTAGATCATAATATGGTATAGCACGAGTTTGAATAAGCGAATTAATTTATGCGACACATGATACACCCCAAAACATGAATAAAAAGGGGAATTTGTAAGAATTCACTCACATTGGGTGCGTTCTCTTGATGATGTTGGATGCGCACGAGTTTAGAGAGTTGATCGACGAGGAATAACTAACCTAGATAATAACGAAAAGGTACGGTAAATAAGTGGATTTTATTGACAATTCTAATTGGATTTTTAGGTTTATTTTTGTGAGTTTAAGGTCTTTCTAACTTTAAAAATGTTATTTTTAAGTATTTTTATGATTTTTAAATAAAACAAATAAATAAAAATATAAAAAAAATGTTGACTTTTTGGGTTGACCGTTGACTATTGACTTTGACTTGTTAACCGGTTCGGTCGTGTATATTGTTTGCACTGAGTGAGGTTCGAACTTGTGACCTCCCGTACGCGTGCACGCAGCTCTACCAACTGAGCTACGTGTCTAACCCGAAATATTTCTGTTTTTAATTATATTTATATATTATTTAATTTATTCAAAATTCATTTATTTTTAAAAAGGATTTTAATTACATCGAACCGGTGTGCATAACAGGTCTCGAACCCGGGACCTGTTGTTTAACGTTGCACATAGTCCACCGCTGGACTGTGTGTCTAACTGGTTATAACACTTGTTTTTATTTCTCTTATATACTAACTGGAAGTTTCCGTATTTGGGTTTTAAATAAAAAGTCTGAATATTGTGGCGAATCGGAACAAGGACGGACTCGAACCCGGTATCTCTAATTCAAATGCACACAGTCCACTGCTGGACTGTGTGTCTAACCCGAGATATAATCCAATTTATATTAAATTTATATACAGCCTAACTTCATCTTCTTCGTTACAATAACCCAGACAACTGATTTTCGACTGATCTTGTTCAATTCAATTAACAGACATATAAGTGATTAAAATGTAACGGACAGGAAAGGTTTTGGGAATGAACGTACCGGAATGATGACTTTTCTCAGAACTCCGGCAAAGTCGTCGGCTCTGTTTTATGAACTCCGTCTGAGCGGACCAATTAACAGTTTTGATTAACAAATTGTGAAATTGAATGACTAAACAAAAGTTATCAGAGAGTTTAGATGCTCATACCGATTCACAGCGTGATTTAGAAATTTTCAGAAGTTTTCCGGTGACTGCAGATTATCTGATATCGTCGTCTGGGACCGATTCTGATTGACGGGTTTGAGTTAGTAAAAGTCTAACAACAGATAGAAGATGAATGAATTGAGAAATTTACCGTTTTGATGAAAGACACGATTTTCCGGCGAAAGTCCGGCGAGTTCAGAAAGCGTTTCCGACGAACAGAAAATAGAGCGAAAGTGAAATTGGAGGTTCTGTGAGTGTTTTTGAGTCGCGAGATGATGAAATTGCCGGTGTAAATCAGGAAGTAAATAATTTCGGTTATTAAACCCTAAAATCATATGAATTCAAGTTCAATAAATGCTAAATTGATTGAGATCGTGCGTCGTAATGTTTTCATCGGTTATTATCAGTAATAACTATCACTCAATCGTCTGGAATGTTGAAAGCCGATGAACGGTTTCAGTTTTGGCGCAAACAGATAGATTCACGGGTGAACTTATGTTTTATTTGTTTCCTAGATTTCACAAAGACATCAAGTGGCGGAGTGGTTAATTGTTTGGTGATTAAGTCTCCCGGCTGACCCGGGCTCGAAACCCGGCAGCTTGTTATTATTTTTTTTACACAAATTTTTAACCTTTAATAATTATAGTTTTTAAACACTAAAATGTTTATTAATTATGTATTGTATAAAATTAATTTGAGCATTAAATACGCAACGAAAATTTTAACTGGATGTTCGGTTAATAAACGAAGCGGGTTTGGTTAACCCGGTTTTTTTACGAATGTTACAAAATGCATACATATACATACATACGACACATGCATATATACCTATAAACTTCCAAAGTTCCACTTTTCACATGTCTATCTCAAAACCTTTGAGAACATTCTCTAAATCACACATGCATTACCTTTCAAGTATCATGTCAAACAAGATTCAATCAAATATCAAAAACTCAAAATCTCATATCTATACTATATATAATATAGATATCCAAAGGGCAATTTAAGGTAATTTGCCAATGTACTTAAAACACCCTCAATGCATAATGTACAACCATTAAAGCACCAAAAAACACAAACAATTTACCCTTCAACTAATTCATCTTCAGTCGTCCATTTCTTTCACTTTTTCACACGGATCGCGATCAGGACGGCTGATATTCACTTCACACGGATCAACCTCTCCATTCTTCTCTCTCACAACTCACACATCTCACAATCATCAGACCTTCTCTCTCTCTCTCTCTCTCTCCGACTTAAGAACATCAGCCGTTTCATGAACAGATCTGTGAGGATTTCACCAGATCTAGGGTTTTACTTTCACCAGATCTAAGTTTCCATTGCAGATCTGAGTTTTCTTCCACATTTTTTGCTCTGTTCACGTAGACTACGGCTTTCCGTTGAGATGCTCTGATGTTTCAACTTATATGATTTTCGATTTTGGTTTGGAAATCGATTGCTTGGTGGTTGTTAATTTGATTATTTTGTTTTTATTTCAGGAGAGAGCTTGGATAACGGCAACGTCAGATATCTACTGCGGATCTGTGGCGCTAAACCCCAAATGTACCTTTCTATCTTAACATACTCAGGAGTGACCATTCGAGGAACCAACCTAGCCATATCATTGAACCGAGACGTGTAAGCTCTGACATTCAAGCCTTCCATGGTTAGATTCCAGAAATCAGTCTCAAATTTCTGCAGCTCACTAAGCTGGCAGTATTCCTTAAGAAGCATCTCTTTCAGTTCGTTCCAGGTAAGACGATAGGCAACGTTTCCCCCAAAATCTGAACTTGAGCGTTCCACCAGGATAAAGCTTCATCAAGAAATGAACACGAAGCATACCTAACCCTCTGATCAGCAGCACAACCACTGATGGCTATCACAGACTCCATCTTTTCGATCTATCTAACGATATCAAGGGGGCCTTCAGCACCGGTAAATGATTTTGGGTTACAACACTGGAATGTTTTGTGCGTACATCCGTGCACTGCTCACAAGGTTAATGAAAAATGAAGATTACTCTTTGATTATATCATAACACATGAAACTACAAAAAACGTTTCCAATCATTACACTACCTGGAGGGGCTCCAATGGGCTCCACCGAAACCAGGTGCATCACCACATCCACGTGTTCGCCACATCGTCTGGTTAGCCTTGCGCTGTTCCATGCGGTGTTGACGTGTTGAGCGATAAGCTGCGCCAACTCCTCAGGTGTGGTAGGCAATACAATACCGTCAGTAGAGGGACCTTGTCTCGATTTTGGTGGCATATTGTCGTTCTATTATTGCAATAATAATAACAACATAAGACAATAATTAAATAATCAATCATTAAATAATAGTGGACTAAACAATACACATGCTTCCACATAATAATGAGAATAATTTAACCAAAAACCCTTATCATTGATATTTATCATAGAAATTACATAGCTTGTTCTTAGTACAAAGACTAATCAAAATTTGGTGTGTCAACATCATCACCAATAACAAGTCTACATGAAATTTCCTCCTAAATATCCAAAATTAATTTGGCATGCAAGCCATAATAGGGTTACCAAAAGAGAAATACAACAAACACATCAACAACGAATCACTTCAATCTCATGAACTCTAGAAGCTTCCTAACCCGCTCCTCAAGCTCTACAATCCTCCAGTGCATCTGATCCATAGCACTGTCATCCAAATCCTTAAGCTCGTCATACCGATCCATCTGACCATCGAGATCCTTCACCTTCCCCTTGGTCATCTCCAGATCTCCGCGTATAGCACCCATCTTATGATCGCAGTGAGAAAACCTTTCAACCCATACTCCTTTCTGCCTCTTCGAAGCAGACTACATGGCAGCTCTAGAGGTTGAGGCAATGTCTCCGGCAGGTCGAGTCCTCTTCCTACGGTGGTAATAGACTAGCATAGGTGCAGTGGAGACTCGTGACTCGGGCGGCTGTACGGACGACTCTAACGTAACATGCGGAGGGATCTTGGGTGTAGGCTCAGCAGTGGGAATGGGCGTGACTACCAATGGCTTTAATGGACGAACCGTAATAATAGTGGCATCCACCACTGGAGCTATCCCAAAGGATCCTCCAATAACGGGGTACCTCTACCCATCTCGTCAACAATAGGCACTGTGCTAGATGACTTTCCGATCTCGAAAACCGAGGGTGGAACAGAGTCATCATCGTCAATCCAGCCGTTACTAGTATGTGCGTAACGGGATTCGACCTTGCTGGCGAATGCAGCAGGGCCAACATAAAATGACGAGGCAAATTCGGCCATGTTAACGATCTGAGGGGTCGTGTGGGGTATCTCTGGCAGGACTGAGGTTGGTGAGATATCGTATTCATGCTCGCTATCTGACTCGTGAATCTCTATGATCTCATGTGAGGCGACATTTGTGACACAAGGTAAGCGTACTAAATAAGTGTGTGTTCAAATGAAAAATAACACGTAAGGCCCAAATAAACAGATTAACATGTATGCATATAAACTCAAAATAGTTCTCATACATGATCAAAATCCATGTTTATTTTAAATTATTGGCTTCACGAATCTTGGAACTTAGTCTCAAAATTTCATCAGTTGAAGTCTAGAGTTTCCCCCCGAAAACATCTAGTTTGCTACAACCATTGGCTCTAATACCAACTTCTGTAACACCCCAAAAATGTCGCAGTGGAAATACAAACGTAATGGTGATGGAAGTTGTTGATACACAATGTCTATTGTCTAGGTCATGGATTGAGTCTGTTTAGATAGGGTTTGAAAATGTAAGTTTTTGATGTATTTATGATGTAAAGACATCAAGTTCGCCCGAAGTTGATCAGGGCAGGACAAGTTCGGCCGAACTTGTCCTGGCCATGCCACACTTCAAGCAAACTTGAAAGTCTATATATAGGTGCCTTGGGTTTTTGTCATTTGTAACCTTGCATTTCAAGAGGCGAAGCTCTGTCTGTATGGAGTCTTGAATGTAATATGATTTTGGACTAATAAACAGACATTTAAACTGTAAATCTTGTGTATTTGATTAACAATCACATAATTTCCGCTTACGATGACTTTAGATAACAAATTAAGTTCCTAAGCAGTGGAGGAGCGATCCTATCAAGTGGTATCAGAGCCATGGATACCTAGTTTGCTGAGATCTACACAAGACACTCTCTATTTCTACCCATTTCTTTCATTTTTCTACATTTTTTCACAAAAATAGATGAATCTATGGTTAAAAATGGTTAAATTTTGAATATGTCATACATAATCACCTAATAACAAACCCTTGAAACTTTCAGAACCAAATTCAATCGATTTCATGTCAAAAATCACAAAAAACCATGTTTCATAAACACATTAGTTGGTGCCCATAAATATCTTGTCGAACGATGGATTGTTAATTGTTGACATATAACTTAATTAAAACATAGTTTTTAAAACATAAAGTTTAAAAGTACGTCACAACCACATCACATTTAAGTTGTTTTGATCCTTATGGATCTTATTACATAGGTCCCAATGTTTTAAAAGTTTGTCCAAAACATTTTCAAAACAACCATACATCAACAACCACAAGATACGCCATAATTCCCGAAGCCATGCTCAAGTACCTGAAGAACACCTTAAAATCAAGTGTCAACAAAATGTAGGGTGAGTTCACGTATTCAAATTTAAAACAATTTGATCCAAGGAAAACTTTCAAATTATGTGTTTAATTATTAAAACATCAATATAATATTATGAAAGCCACTTTCATATCCTTATAAAAATTCAAGGGTCAGCCATCTTTGCTATTTTTGGCTTGGAGCCCACACAAAGCTCCAAAACTCCACATTTTCAAAACCATGGGCTCCAAACTGCTAGGCCACGTCCATGGACACTTGTAGGCTCCTCCTAACTCCTCATAACACTTGGAAGCTCCTCTTATATCCTCTTCAACTATAAATAGCACCATTGTTCAACCCATTTCTTTACTTATTCACTTCTTATCTTCTCTACACTCTATCTGGAGGTTCCTAATCCTAAAGGAGCTTCCCCTGAGTTCTAAACATTCACTTGGATCACTAGTAAGTGTTCCATCCTTTCCTTTTTTCATTTTATTGGCTTTTAAGCCAAAAGTCAAGCGTTATCGTAATAACTCTTTGACTTAATGGTGACGTAAGTTGGTGCCCATCAATATATTAGCAGACGATGCATCGTTAATTTTTGGACATATTACTTAACTAAAACATTGTTTAACAGTTTAAACATAAACCACAACCATAACGTAGTTAAGTTGTCTTGATCCTTATGGATCTTAATAAAGTCGTCCCAAATAAGTTTTTAAAAGTTGTCCAAACTTTATTATTAAAACAAAACACGTATCACAACCACAAGACACGCCAAAGATTCCTGAAGCTGAACTCATGTACCTGAAGAACACATTAAAAATCAAGTGCAACACAAAGGAGGGTGAGTTCTGTATTCAAACTTAAAACAATTTGATCCAAGGAAAACTTTCAAATTATGTGTTTAATTATTAAAACATCCATATAATAATATTATGAAAGCCAATTTCATTTCCTTAAAAAATTCAAGGGTCAGCAATCACAAGCGTTTTCCAAAAATCTTCAATACAACATCTTCCCAAGTTTTCCATATTAAATTGACAGCATCAAGTGTTCAGACTCATATGTTTGCAAGACAATACGAACTACAAATTGACAGTAAGGACATAATACAATAACAGAATTTAAAATCCCTCGCTTGACTTGATGCAGAGCTACCGGTCACGACGGGTGGTCAACCCGATAGATCTATCAACAATTCCATGCATACCCATATTAATGATTAAATGGCTAAGTTCACGCTAAGTGCCCGCAATGGGTCACACAAGGTGCCAACCTTATGAACAATATATATATCTTACTAAAAATGATAAATTTAATATAACATGTTGTACGAATCCTCGACGTCCCCACAGAAACGTAAGCCTAAAACGATACTTACTCCCTTGAGACCAACCAATTCGTTACAACTTTAGATTTAAGCTATTTTAAATCTACACGGTCGTTTTCTCTAAAACACCGTAATACACTTGTTTCTCCCTGAAACATATATTCACATTTATCCAAAATCGTTTCTCCCCGAAAAATATTTATATCAAAACCATATATTTTTCATGAAAATATATCCATTGTTTAATCATATGTGTTTTTTATACAAAAGTGTATATGTCACACCCTCAAAAATCCACTTGCGGAAATCTACCACGAGGCGTGCGACTGCCCAGGATTCAGCCACTAATCATGTCGAACTATATTTAAATATTATAAAACAATTCATCATGTCCAACATGAATTGTGAATTTCAAGTTAAACGTTTCAAACATATTAAGTAATCAGCGAAGCATAAAACACTTATTTAAATAATAAAAACAATTTTGTTCGAAACTAAACGTAACATTAAGCGTTTCATCAAATGATACGACCCATGACAACACCTTCTCCTCAGACTGCAAGTTCCCATAGCAATAATTATCTAACGACCTGCAAGCATGCGGAAAAAGTGTATCAGCAACTAAGCCGGCGAGTTCACAGTTTTGTTTAACGAAAACAAGTTGGTGTTTAGTTTAAAGACATGTTGATAATAACTCGGTACCGCAGTGACGTCAGTTTGTTGCCCTTCCCCAATGCCTATCAACATTGAGATCATGTGGTTAAGGTCATTAGTTTCACGCCCGTCCAATCCAGGTACAGTGTGAGGTTGTCAAGCCTAATAGCGCTATCAACTAATACCCGTTGCCCTCCAAGCAACTAGTTCGGTAATAAGATGAGACTTAAGTGATAGAGGTGAGTAGATTATCCAACATCGAATGTAACTATAACGTTTGCCAAAAGTATTCCTCCAAGGAATAGTTGTTTCGTAAATGTATTCCTCCAAGGAATAATAGTTTGTTTGTTCTCTCAGAACGCATGCTTATAAAGAGCAGTGAACTCACCTTTGTTTTGCTCGGTAAGGCTTATGTGTTTTATGAGCTGAAGTGGTCAACCATCCTATTATGGTTACCATAGGTTCGTTAGTGTGTGTGAATGCAAACATTTAAGTTCTACACGTATCTAACACATTGTACGTAAAATATTATAATATATAAGTATATACACATGCATGCAAAGTGTCGCTATTCGAAATAACGACCACATTTTCGTTACAAATCACATAATAAATCTTGTCACAAAAATTAGCTTTTAAGTGCATTTTCGGACAATTTGCGGTACGTTAATCGGGACCGTTCGGGCACCGGATAGTTCCCAAAGAATTACAGAACGTGTCATTCGAACCAGAGACCATTTGTATTAAAATTTTAGAGTCTAACTCTTTACCAAAAATTTATAAAAAATCTTTTACTAAGCAGCAATCAAATTCGTCACTTTCTGACTGCAGCTTACGGAAAAATTCATTTAAAAATCCCCGTTTATCCGATTGACGTAATTCCAGTTGATATTTTTGGAATCACCTAGAAGTACTTACGGTAAAAATTTCAAATCATAAATCAATTCCTACATTGAGTTATAACTCTCATAATGGGCTGAAAATTCTGACGAAAAACACAGCCTGGACCTTTGACACGAAATAAATCATTTAAAATATTAAACAACATCGAAAAAATGCGATTCCAGTTGGGTTTGAAAGGTATTTCCTTGAAGTTCATCATGGACTCAAGAAACATCAGTTTTTAATAAGATTTGGCCTGGTTACAGCCGGTTAAAGTCGGCTATAACTGTCGGGCAAAATCTGTTTTCGTTACCCGATCACCCAACCGAACAAGTAACGCACCCAACGACCGTAATGTTTTTTAACAGCAGATTATCATCACTATTCAGAAAAAAAAAACACAACCAAATACACGCCTAAAAGAAAAATCATACATTAACATCTACTTCAGTAGCAATTTACATGTTTCAAGCCGTAAAGGAAAAAAAATTCAAGTGACACAACCATGATATCTTGCAAATCCTAATATACACGTATCATCAAAGAACAGAAAACACAGCCAATCATGCTCAAGGTGTACCAAAAGTATAACCATAACTAAAAGGGTTACCGTGTTAGACGAGATGAGGATCGCTAGATGGAACCAAGAACTTGAATACTCTCCTTGAATCCTTGGTTGTCGACAAGAGGAGCAGGGGGATGGACCACATATTACTGCTATGGTTTGCTAATGGGTTTGGGAAGATATGAAAAATATAAAAATGCAGTTACGTAAGTTTTAAAGAGTAACATGGGTGTGGGCGGTGGGGTTTGTGGGTGGGACGAAACCACAAAGAAAAAAAAAACAATAATAAAAGTTTTGGTAATTGGACTTTGACTTCCTACAACTCGGGCCGATGACCACCAAAACAAAATCAAGGAAGGGAAAGTGCTAAATGTTGCTTTCACTTACGTCCAATTAATGTTACATATTAATAATAATAATAATAATATTATATTATTATTATATTACTATTATTATTATTATTATTATATTATTATCTTGAAACAACTAATATAAATTGTCACTAGAAATAAATTGTCAACTAATATAAATTGTATAACATTCACGCTACGGTTCGGGCCTCATAAGTTTCAAGTTACGCGAGTGGGTTAGGTTGACAAGCGAGACAAGTGTTTTGTTCAAATGGTTCGGGTCGGTTCAACACAAAAAGGATTTGGTTTCAAGTATTCGTTTGTATAAAATAACTTAGATAAGTGTAATTAATTCATCACGCAAGTTCATGCATTTTATATAAATAGGATAAGTATATGAATTGGTTATAAACTCGAAACAAACAACGCTAACCTCTTAAGCACGGGTTGTCACATCATCCCAAGTTGAAAGAAATTTCGTCCCGAAATTTGATAAGTAGACACAGAGGAGAGTGAAAGACGAGTTAAGTTGACTGTGGATTTTTCTCGGGTACCACATCATTCCCAAGTTGAAAAGGAATTTCGTCACGAAATTTTGCTAAGCAGTCACGGAAGAGTGAAAGGAAAGCGTTAAGATGCTGCATCAAAACTACTAAGTGTGACAGGAAGGAGGTCAATGTCAAACACCAAACCTAGAGATTGAGCTTGCACCTAGTATAAAAATATGGGATGTTTCACTCAACTGACGTCAACCAATTGCTCAATGTGTTTAGTTTTCAAGAGAGGTTTGGGGTCGATCCTAACAGTCTACTGAACTTCAAGGATACGAAACTCTAATCAGCACTAGAATCGAAAAAAAAACAGAAACGAAAAGATTGCTTACAGAAAATGTACCGATCATAAAGTGTTATCGTTCCTGGCAAAACCCGCGCCAATCGTAAATGCTCTCCCACGAGCACCATTTTCGCCATGTTATCGTTGTTGTTTACCGCATTGTTGGCATTCTGGTTTAGCTACGAGCAATCCCTCTTGAAGTGATCCTCACTTCCAACTGAAAGCAGCTCTTTCGATCCCCTTGTTTCTGCTGTTGTTGTTGTTGCTTTGGGAACGGAGCCCTGCAATCCTTGGCGATGTGACCCACCTTGTCGCATCTTTCACACACTCTGGTACACTGCCCATGGTGATGATAGTTACACTTGTTGCACTTCGGTTGTTTACCAGCGTACGAACCCTGATTCTGATTGGTAGCAGAAGATTGGTTGAAGTTGCGGTTATTGTTGTCGGCCCTCTTCTGTTGCTAACTAGAGTTAGAGGGTTTGTCTGAGTCATTCCACTTTCGATTGTTGTCGAATGAGGTGTCAGAAATGGTAGTGTTTCGCTTGGGCAGCTTGCCTTGCTCGACTGCTTGATCTGTGAGGCGATGTGCTAAACGGATAACCTGCTAAATCGTGGGAAGGTTAGCTGAAGTTACCAAGCTTTGAATCTCAGGGCTAAAACTTTGAGGTAAAGCTCGATTCGTTTGTAGGCAGGCTCAGACATGTTAGGAAAGAGACCAGCTAAATCATTGGACCTCTTCGTGTAAGCTTCGATCTCAGACCCGATCATCTTTAGGTGGTAATACTCAACTTCCAATTTTTGAATGTCGTCCCTGTGACAGTATTCCTCCCTTATCAGATTTTTGAAATCGTTCCATGGGGTAGCATCGGCAGCCGCTAAACCAAGCATCTGAATCTGTGCATTCCACCACGAGAGCCGTTGCCTTCCAAAGTACCGGTTGCGTACTTGACCCGATTGTTAACTGACAATCACACATCTCAAAGACAGACTCTACTTTCTCGATCCAGTGAAAAAGACCCACCGCTCCTTCTGTGCCGTTAAAAGAGTGAGGCTTGCAATCCATGAACGTCTTGAAGGTACAAGCTCGAGGTTGAGCAGGTTGCTGTTGTTGTGCTGCCAAAGCTTCGGCAACCCGTGCATTGATTAGAGCCTGGATCTGGGCTTGGGTCATGTTACCTCCACCACGTCCACCGCGTCCACTCATGGTTCTGCATCCAAAGATATTAATTTAAGAAAAATATGTAACGTATATTATTTCCATATTTAGTACAAGTAAACAAGAAAAGATAAGAGTATAGTTCAAGATTGTAGAAGTCCATCATCGCTATGGCTCCTATGGATATCTAAATCCCCAATTATGTTGGATAATGGGCCAGAATCCCTTTTCACACGCTCGGTCTCACTAGGACTCACATGCACCCCAAATTATTGTTACGTGTGCACCCGTAATGATAATTCGATTTGGATGTTTACCCCAATTCCCCTAACTTGTGTCAAAAGATCCTCAAATTCGAGTGTCAAAAGTTAGTGTTGTCAAAACAATGGAGATCACAAAAGATTTAAAGTAAAATCATACTAATGATTCATCATAGTATAAATAGACAACACATGAATTCGTACTATTATGCGGTGTGTGTGCGGCTATATGCAATGCGTATGTATATGATAAATGTATAGTGTATGCGATATTAAAAGACGAACCTTGCAATCTGGAGCGCAGTGTCATGGTCGTTTTAGGAACTGATTCGGTTATAGTCTGGTTTTACAAAAACTCTTTAAAACCTAGTTCACTATAACCAATGGCTCTGATACCAAACTGTCACACCCTCAAAAATCCACGTGCAAAGTTCTACCGAGGCGTGCGACTGCCCAGGATCCAGCCACTAATCATGTCGAACTATAGTAAATATTATAAAACAATTCATCATGTCCAACATGAATAGTGAATTTCAAGTTAAACGTTTCAAACATATTAAGTAATCAGCGGAAGCATAAACATTGTTTAAATAATAAAAACAATCTTTGTTCAAACTAAACGTAACATTAAGCGTTTCATCAAAGATACGACCCATGACAACTCCTCTCCTCAGACTGCAAGTTCCCATAGCAATAATTATCTAACGACCTGCAAGCATGCGGAAAAATGTATCAGCAATAAGCGGCGAGTTCACAGTTTTGTTTAACGAAAACAGTTGGTGTTTAGTTTAAAGACATGTGATAATAACTCGGTACCGCAGTGACGTCAGTTTGTTTGCCCTTCCTCAATGCCTATCAACATTGAGATCATGTGATTAAGGTCATTAGTTCACGCCCATCCAATCCAGGTACGTGTGAGGTTGTCAAGCCTAATAGCGCTATCAACTAATACCCGTTGCCCTCCAAGCAACTAGTTCAGTAATAAGATGAGACTTAAGTGATAGAGGTGAGTAGATTATCCAACATCGAATGTAACTATAACGTTTGCCAAAAGTATTCCTCCAAGGAATAGTTGTTTCGTAAATGTATTCCTCCAAGGAATAATAGTTTGTTTGTTCTCTCAGAACGCATGCTTATAAAGAGCAGTGAACTCACCTTTGTTTTGCTCGGTAAGGCTTATGTGTTTTATGAGCTGAAGTGGTCAACCACGTCCTATTATGGTTACCATAGGTTCGTTAGTGTGTGTGAATGCAAACACTTAAGTTCTACACGTATCTAACACATTGTACGTAAAATATTATAATATATAAGTATATACACATGCATGCAAAGTGTCGCTATTCGAAATAACGACCACATTGTCGTTACAAATCACATAATAAATCTTGTCACAAAAATTTAGCTTTTAAGTGCATTTTCGGACAATTTGCGGTACGTTAATCGGGACCGTTCGGGCACCGGATAGTTCCCAAAGAATTACAGAACGTGTCATTCGAACCAGAGACCATTTGTATTAAAATTTTAGAGTCTAACTCTTTACCAAAAATTTATAAAAAATCTTTACTAAGCAGCAATCAAATTCGTCACTTTCTGACTGCAGCTCACGGAAAAATTCATTTAAAAATCCCCGTTTATCCGATTGACGTAATTCCAGTTGATGATTTTTGGAATCACCTAGAAGTACTTATGGTAAAAATTTCAAATCATAAATCAATCCCTACATTGAGTTATAACTCTCATAATGGGCTGAAAATTCTGACGAAAAACACAGCCTGGACCTTTGACACGAATAAAATCATTTAAAATATTAAACAACATCGAAAAAATGTTATTCCAGTTGGGTTTGAAAGGTATTTCCTTGAATTTCATCATGGACTCAAGAAACATCAGTTTTTAATAAGATTTGACCCGGTTACAGCCGGTTAAAGTCGGCTGTAACTGTCGGGCAGAATCTGTTTTCGTTTCCCGATCATCCCAACCGAACAACTAACGCATCCAACGACCCGTGTTGTTTATTAACAGCAGATTATCATCACTATTCAGAAAAAAAAACAACCAAATACACGCCTAAAAGAAAAATCATACATTAACATCCACTTCAGTCGCAATTTACATGTTTCAAGCCGTAAAGAAAAAAAATTCAAGTATTGCAAATCCTAATATACACGTATCATCAAAGAACAGAAAACGCAGCCAATCATGCTCAAGGTGTACCAAAAGTATAACCATAACTAAAAGGGTTACCGTGTTAGACGAGATGAGGATCGCTAGATGGAACCAAGAACTTGAATACTCTCCTTGAATCCTTGGTTGTCGACAAGAGGTAGCAGGGGGATAGACCACATATTACTACTAGGGTTTGCTAATGGGTTTGGGAAGATATGAAAAATATAAAAATGCAGTTACGTAAGTTTTAAAGAGTAACATGGGTGTGGGCGGTGGGGTTTGTGGGTGGGCCGAAACCACAAAGAAAAAAAAACAATAATAAAAGTTTTGGCAATTGGACTTTGACTTCCTACAACTCGGGCCGAGGACCACCAAAAAAATCAAGGAAGGGAAAGTGCTAAATGTTGCTTTCACATACGTCCAATTAATGTTACATATTAATAATAATAATAATAATATTATTATTATTATTATATTATTATTATTATTATTATTATTACTATTATTATTATTATTATTATTATTATTATTATTATTATTATTATTATTATTATTATTATTATTATTATTATTATTATTATTATTATTATTATTATTATTATTATTATTATTATTATTATTATTATATTATTATTATTATTATTATTATTATTATTATTGTTTGTTATTATTGTATTTTGTATTGTTATTATTGTTTTATTATTATTATTATTATTATTTATTATATTATTATTATTATTATTATTATATTATATTATTATTTACTATTATTATTATTATTATTATTATTATTATTATTATTATTATTAATTATTATTATTATTATTATTATTATTATTATTATATTATTATTATTATTATTTATTATTATTATTATTATTATTATTATTACTATTATTATTATATTATATATTATTATTATATTATTATTATTATTATTATTTATTATATTATTATTATAATTATTATTATTATTATTATTATTATGTTATTATTATTATTATTATTATTATTATTATTATTATTATTATTATTATTATTATTATTATTATTATTATCATCATCTTGAAACAACTAATATAAATTGTCACTAGAAATAAATTGTCAACTAATATAAATTGTATAATATTTACTCTACGGTTCGGGCCTCATAAGTGTCAAGTTACGGAGTGGGTTAGGTTGACAAGCGAGACAAGTGTTTTGGTTCAAACGGTTCGGATCGGTTCAACACAAAAAGAATTTGGTTTCAAGTATTCGTTTGTATAAAATAACTTAGATAAGTGTAATTAATTCATCACGCAAGTTCATGCATTTTATATAAATAGGATAAGTATATGAATTGGTTATAAACGCGAAAACAAACAACGCCAACCTCTTAAGCATGGGTTGTAACAATATACCTATCCTTTTAAGGTGTGTCCTTCCCCCAAAACAGTTATAAAACAGTAAAAAGAGGGGTTTAGTGACACTCACCTTTGGGTGCGTATTATAAATAGCGCGATCCCACAATTTGATTCTACACGTCCTAATATACGTAGGACCGAATTATCAAACAATATATCACAATATTCCTAAGTGTCAGACCCTGTCTTTTGCGGAAGCGTATGTGTGTGACTTGATCAGTTTTCATTGCATTCGATTATAATAAACATCTGTATGATAAAAACAACGATGTTCATCCATTCGCAAGTTTAAAATATTACAAACCATAAGTTGTTTAAACTACCAACCATCGCAAGTATTTAATTTAAGATACAACCAACATACGTTTAAAGTTCCACAAAGGACTTATTTTACATAAGTTCAGTTTTATGAGGTTTTGCATCCTATATCTCATTAAGGATGAGATATATGGATCAAACCCTCCCAAAAGTGGATGACATCTAGACTTGAAGTTCAAAAGCTTGATTGTAACGCCAACACCAAGTTCCGCCTAATTTCCTGAAATACATGTAAGTTGAAAACATCAACAAAAGTTGAGCGAGCTCATGTGTTTTAAGTATTTGCGCATCAAATGAATCTTAAAAACATTTGAAAGTTTCCAGTGTCAAATATAGGTATGTAGAACGTCTATGAACATGTTGATCATTAATGTTTTGAAGGACATTAACATATGTGACGACATAGGAGGTACTCAACCCATGTAGGCAATTTAAGTGTCAAACCCTCGACAGTGACACAACAGCACTCTAAGTGGTCACCCATGGACCGTAAATGTGGCTCGCCCGTACCCATTAGATCTAACCTTTGTTCCTTGGTCCTCAAAAGGATTAATGGCACCTTATGTGACATCTGTGTATTTTAATCAACGCACAATTCCGAAACAATTTTGTATTTCATAACATTGTGTTTTATTCCGAGATTTATTTTAATACTTATGGCATTTCATGTTTTCAATCGTTGTTCAATTTTGATCTTTCAAATCACTTCTTGAAGTGAAATCGCAAACTGTTACGCAAACGTAATCAGTTTAACGCGACGTACACTCTGGAACAATGGCATAAGCTAAACATACCTTAAGTACCCTTTACATAACTTAGAAATAAGTTTTGAGGGCTTTGGTATGGCAAAAACATGCTTATGCAACTTCAGGGGCTATTTTGCAAATTCTGTAAAACTATGCCAAATCGCGTATTTCCTAATCCGGAACATATACACACATCCAAAAATTTTCGTAATCATTAAAATATAGCATTTTAATGATTGGAATGCAAAAATATCATTCGCACGCATTTACGGTCATTTTGCGCGTTCGTTATGATTTCGTCGTAATTAACCGAACGCCGCAACCGTACGACCAAATGAATCGACCTCTGAAAAGTTTCCGAGCATTTTTCAAGTTCCCTATGCTTTATCTTCCTTGTAAAGCTTAATAATAGGGTTAACGAGTGTCAAAATGGCCAAAACGCGTCGAAAAACAAGTTTTAGGCTGCAGGGACCTGTTCTGCCAATTCTGAAACTTAGGAACCCCAGGCACCACGCGAGAGACCCCCCAAGATCTCCCGCGACGCGCGGGGAATGCTAAGTGGCAGCAGCTACTTTTCTCGTTCATTTGAATTTACACCTATAACTCGTTTTTGCCACACTTTCTCTGGTCTTGACACCTCTCTAAAAAATTGTAATAATCCTACAACATCTCCTAACACTTGGCATGATCCTAAAGCTCTCCAACAACTATAAATACCCTTGATCTTCAAACAAATTCCTTGCTCATTTCCATCTTTCTTTCTTTAAACTCTAAGTGGAGTTGCTACCTTATTAGGAGGCCTCCCATCTGAGTTTTTCTAGTAATCTTGGCTTCCTTGAGTGCAAGTAAGTGCTCTAACCAAGCCTTGTTCATTCTTTTAGCTTATTATGAGCTAAAAGTCAAACAGTTTGACTTACTGTTTGACTTTCGGTTTTGACCATTAATTGGTCAAGTCAAAGTTCAATTGGACTTTGCAACGTGATCTAATCATGATGGTTAGGATCCATAGCGATCATGCCTACTGATTACCACGTTTTCCTAGTCGAAGTGACGAGTCAAGGTTTCGGTCAATAATACGTAAAGTGCGCATTATTCGACGGAACTATTTAGGGAATCAAAACACTTTGTTTTTTATACCAAATCAGTTTTATAAACTTAGTTAGACATGTTAAACATGTCTAACTCGTCACTTTTAGTTTAGTGCTTGTTTAGGGTCGTAAGTCGAGCGGTTTTGACCACCGCTTTGACTTTCGAATCCGACCTGTTTGGTCGATCCTAGGATCCGACCAAACTCATATTAGTGGCCATAGTTATATAGGGAATAACCCTCTGAGGTTATACCTTATGTCACGTCGTTTGGTTAGTATTATGATAGGTCGTTATTATGCCCTTTATAAATGACCAAAATGCCCTTTTTGCGCATAAATTCATTTAAAGCATATGTGGCTAAAGTTTTGACATATAAACTGATATTACTACATTATTAAACATGTTTGGGAATTTAAGACTCATCATAGGACATGTTTAACCATTCGATCGCGCGTTTACGCAAATGACACGTTAAAGTAGCGTAAACTACCTTAACGGGTCATTACGGGTCAAAACCACCTAGGATCACTTCCAAATCAGAATGTTGAGTTATTAAATCATACCATATGAGTTCCAACACTCATTTGATTTATAAGACATCATTCTATCCAATCCGCCGATTAAAGTCCCGACTTATTAACATAGTTATCCGATATTAGGACTCGCTTGATTTTCCGGACTCTTGAGCCTTGTATATCCATTTGAACAAGGATACTTTTGCAACCCCAAGTGAGTACATAGACCCCTCTTTTACGTTTTCAAAAGTTTTGGGGTGATACACATGTGCCTACTTGCTACTTTCATGTTTTCTTGTTTGTCATAGCATATACTTGTTATGTTCAACTAGTACAATATATAGTACATGATTTCAATTATGTTTTGCTATGTATGTTGACTGAGCATGCTAGCACATTGATTTCAAAAGGCACCTTTTGCGGCACATGTTGACTTAGCATATGAGCACATTGATTTACATTACATTTGCTATGTATGTTGACTGAGCATGCTAGCATATTGATTTTATGGACACTTCTACTTCGTATGTTGACTTAGCATACTTAGTACATGGTTTAAAGACATTTTTCATGACATTGGTTACATTGACTAAGACATTTGGTTTGTTTAACGGGACATAATACATTCATTAACATTGATCACGCCGCCAGGTAGTATGTAGTGGTACCATAGGACTTGACAAATCCCGTTCCCCGCTTCCTAGGTTTGTTTGGAAGTAGGGAATGACAGAATCCGAATACATTTTTGATAAACCTTTGACTTGATAAGGGTTTATCCGACAGTCTCAAGGCTTGAATGTATGCGATAAACATAACTACATAAATGTTCATATCAAATAAAGCATTGGTTTTGCAAAACATGACTTTTGATTAAAAACTTCGGTTTATTCAAGACATTGTTTTGTACATGACATTGGTTATACACGACATTATACATATGGCTTGAGTAAAGTCATTTTTACTTGCCATACAAGACATTTGTTATACAAAACATGGTTTATAACTAACATTGTGACATATTACATTGTTATACATTTTGTTTGACAAGACATTTTTGGTGGTTATTTGATAGTGATTTAAATAACGAGATGTGTGTAATATGATAAAAGCATGGTGGATACGCCGCTGGTACTTCCTATATATAAGTGCTTTCATGATATTACATAACGTAGCGTTATTTAAACCACTTCGACAAAGACAAAGACATGACACATTTGGTACAAATATCATATATTTTTCACAAGACATTGTTTTACAAATGACATATTTTATACAATTCATTATCTTCCGGTTAATTATTTAACCTTACATCCTTCTTCTATATCATTTGATTTTCACATTGATTTTCATATGATTTTGTAAAAGAAAAACATTTTATAGGGTTCATGACTACTTTTCGTTAAACTATTATTTTAACTTCAAGTCATGAATCCTCATCAACAAAACTTATGTATCTCACAGGCATTTTTATGCTGACATACCTATTTTCACATGTGTTTCAGGAGCTAATGCTTAAGGATGATTCATGCGACACTTAGGACGGACTTGGGCTTTAGTGACTTCAAAAAATTAGCAAGACAAATAAATTTATGTTATGTTGTCTGTTAAATTCAGACAATGTAAACAATTTGAGTCAATAATACAAAACTTTAATTTCCATGGTTGTTGAAACAATACTTCTGTTACGACACTCCCCGACGTTTCCGCCACGGTTTGTTGTTTTACACGTTCGGGGGTGACAGAAAAGGTTGGTATCAGAGCAATGGTTATAGGAAATTAGGTTATTAGTAATGCTTTGACCTAGACTATAACCTTTCTAGGACCCTAACACAAGTTATCTTGTGTTTAGATCTTAAAACAATACCATCACCTATCCTTAGGTGATTACAAAAAACAAAGTATAAAATCCAAACAAATCATCAGCGCTCTTTGCCTTCATTTTTTCAAAATGTCGTCAAAGTTTGGGTTTTAATAATGTAAACACATGCAATCTGGAAGGGTGGGTGCCTGTACCCTGAGTTTTCTATCTAAGGTTAGAGTGTTCGTACAAATCCACTTAATCGGACCAGTCACTCTTACCTGGGAACTCTTGGGGTGAGTGTCCACCTATAGCTAAAGCATGTCTTTGCGATACATTATAAAAACCATTTATTTTGATTAGTCATTGTTTGTCATTTGTTTGTTGCAAGTAAACAAACGAATGACCACCATCCTTTCATTTCGTCGATATTTATGACATCTCATTATCCAACATTCATCTCACTCGTTTTCTGTCATATTCCCTCTTTTAGAATGCCTCCTCGACGAAACCTACCACCGCCTAACACCGAACTGGCTACTATCATAGACAACAGATGGCTGCTATGCTACCAAATCTCATTACTCAAATAAACCAAGCCAACAACAATAACAATGCACCTGCTACGTGCAACTTTAAACAGTTTAACTCGGCTAAACCACTCAAGTTTAGTGGTTCTGAAGGAGCAATCGGGCTCCTACAGTGGTTTGAGAGTCTTGAGAGTACTTTTCGCCATGTTCAGTATCCTGATAATCGTAAAGTCGAGTTTGCTTCAAGTGTGTTTCATAAGAGGGCACTCACGTGGTGGAACGGAGTGGTGAGAGATAGGGGTGTTGATGTTGCGATGGGTCAGACATGGGAGGAACTTAGAGCTCTAATGATGAAAGAGTTCTGCCCCCGTCATGAAAAGAGGGCGCTCGAGAATGAGTTCCACGACCTAAAGCAGGACAGTGGTGAGCACTGTGCATATACCAATCGGTATGAGGAGTTGAGCTTGTTATGTCCTGAGATCGTGACGCCTTTGGATAAGGCATTTGAAAAGTACATAGACGGTCTTCCTGGCCTAGTTCAGGACATCATCACTGGCAGTAACCCTACATCTGTCCGTCAAGCCATTGAGCTAGCTACAACCCTTACTGAATCGCAAGTCAAAAAGGGTAAGCTTCACCGAAAGGGTGACAAGAAACCGTCTGTTAAGTTTGAGAAGCAAAAGGGTAACAATGTTGAAACCTCCAAGAAGTCGAGGAAGCGCAAGGCTTCTAAAAACTTCGCTCTGAAGGTCCATGATCAGGCGGTTCTAGACGGAAGTTAGTGGATAAACGTAAACCGATTCGGTAGAATGTTTTTATAGAAAGGATTAGAAGTAGAATGCAGCGGAAGTCTTCATTCATACCGAAAGAGTATACATCTTTATAAGTCCAGCTGCCGGAGTTCCTGGAGAGACTCCGGCTAGTATCTCCCCATAGGGATGCCAAAAACTTAAATGACAAATGAACACACACCACCTATTTATAGGGAAACATCAAGTTCGCTCCAAAATAGGCTATACTTCAAGTTCGGGCGAACTTTTCCTAAGTAGGACAAGTTCGAGCGAACTTGATCTACTCATGTCATGTTCGAGCGAACTTGTCCTATATAGGACAAGTTCGGGCCAACTTGACCATCTCAACAATATTTCGGTCGGTGTTCAATTCTAACCTATATAATATTCAACAGACGCTCTATCTAGCCTATTCGACAAGTGACAAACACAAAGTGCATCAACAGATTCCCCTTTGTTCGTTACTATCGAATCTTGGTCTTCAAATTTGAGCGTGTATGAATATTCTGCAACTTCAATCAAGGTATCTGCCGATGTCGTCGAAACGCGTCAACAAATTCCCCCTTAATTGATGATCCGGGTTTGCATTATCAACGTTAGATTCCCCCTGAAATCTCCAGTTCAGATATTTGTTTGCATAGTTTCCAACCTCCTCTAATTTGCTTGACCGACAAATTATCTTGAATAGACCCCAACTTGGAATTCATCAATACAACTTCTCCGTTTCAACTTTAACCACATCCGTGTTCCGTTTTAGCGCATATCTCCCATGCTCGATCTTTCGATCTTCAAAAACTCAACCGACAATTGATAGAAACTTCGAATTACCACATTGGTAAACTTCAAATCAATGTTTACTCGCAATTAATTTGAAATCCCGATTTCCGTAATCACTCCAGATCAACAAATCGGTAATCTTTTTCAATTAGCAAATCTTCATCGGCAACAAATCATCTGGTAACACTTCGACTCTAAGAAACATTCATCCACGATCAAAATCACATTCTTCTTCTTCAATCACAATGTCAGATGTATAGCTATCCCCGGTAGACCAGCGCCACTTAATAATCAAACATCATCATCCAACGGCGGTTAGTCCAAAGAGAAGAATGATTCATCTGCTTGAAGATTAAAAATAATGGCCACCAAAGGTTATCATCAGATTTCCTTGGTAATTTTGAAACCATCCGTCTTCGGAGCTAGTCATTAATTCATAAGATCATCACCGAATGTTTTGAACGTCCTCAGTTCCTTACTGGTATTAACACTGCTAATACAGCTAACTGTTCCTTCACCAGAGATCAGGACTCTAACCCTTTAGCATCACTCTGTATCATGAACTGAAAACTCAGAACTTCATGTGATCACAGAATCCCAAATGGATAATCTCTTTTGTCAGCAACTGGTACACTTCTTTGTCTGGAAGATCCGATCCCATAAATCATCTTTCCTTAATCATGGTACCGCGTACAACCCGGGGCAACTGAAACTACAAAGCATCCTTATCTCCTGGCGATTAGTCCAGTCAATAATTCATGTGCAAAGCAGAGTTAAAGATAGGTAGTCGTGTGTGCTTCCAAACCATACGCCGACTCAGGTGTCAATCCACAACCATGACAGCAGGAATCTGATAAAAACTCCTCCAAGACTCAGTTATGTAACCACCTGCTTTCAAACTAGACATCAACTTGATCAATTTCAAATGAATCTCAAATCTCTGTATTTCGGTTAATCTGTAGTCGGAAACCACCCGAATACTATTGCAGTGTCACGAATTTCAAAAATGCGAATTTTCAAATACTGAAAATTTTTTATTTCCCCCTCATTTTTGCAAATTCTGACCATACCAATTTTTCACTGAAATTCCCCCTCAAATCCGGAATTTTCAGTATTTAACAAATGCGGAATTTACTTTAAAGCCCATCGGTAGTCTTCAACCCTAATGATCACCAAATTGCTTTGGTACAATGACTACCCTCTCATCTTCAACCATCTCTAACCTCATCATCTCAGCCTCTCTCTAAGGCCTCCGACGGTGTCCCCGAATAGTCAGTATCGGACGTTAAATTTTCGAAAAAAATTCTATCACCAAATTTTTTCTAGACACCCGTCACATTAAAACGAACAATAAATTTTTTCAAGTTTGGGCGAACTTTATATGCTAGTGAACAAGTTCGGGGAACTTGGTTGGCCACCACCAAGTTTGGGCGAACTTATATGAAATAGACAAGTTCGGGCGAACTTGTGCTTAATTTTAATGAAAATCAGTCAAGTTCGGCGAACTTGGTGAAAATTCATGAAAAACTTTGTCAAGTTTGGGCGAACTTGATGAAAAGTCTTGAAAAACCATGTTAAGTTCGGCGAACTTGACCTCGACAGGTCAAGTTCGAGCGAACTTGGTCTCCCAAATCAGCCATTTTTACATTTTTCGATCCAAAATCCTTATTTCTTGAATTTCGAGATGATTTCACCATAGATCTGGTCGAAATTGGTTTTCTAACAATCCTATCCGTTCAATTTTGGATTTTGTCCATGGATTGTAGTTTATTTCATGATTTACGTCCAAAACCCCTCCTAATGTCCATAAATGTCCAAATTCATGAATGTAGGTGATAACCGTAGCTCTGATACCAATTGAAGGACCGTAATCAGGCGGTTCTAGATGGAAGTTAGTGGATAAACGTAAACTGATTCGGTAGAATGTTATTACAGAAAGGAGTAGAAGTAGAATGCAGCAGAAGTCTTCATTCATACCGAAAGAGTATTCATCTTTATAAGTCCAGTTGCTAGAGTTCCTTGAAAGAATCCGGCAGCATCTCCCATAGGGATGCTAAAAACTTAAATGACAAATGAACACACACCCACCTATTTATAGGGAAACATCAAGTTCGCTCCAAAATAGACTATACTTCAAGTTCGGGCGAACTTGTCCTATGTAGGACAAGTTCGAGCAAACTTGATCTACTCATGTCAAGTTCGAGCGAACTTGTCTTACAAGTTCGGGCGAACCTGACCATCTCAACACTATTTCGGTCGTGTGTTTAATTCTAACCTATACAACATTCAACACACGCTCTATCTAGCCTATTCGACAAGTAACGAACACAAAGTGCATCAACACGCTCTCACTACACAACCTAACCAAGCTGCTCCCAATCAGTCTGCTCAGCCACCGGCCAAGAAACAATATGTTGGCAATGCACCTTTGTGCAACAAGTGTAATAGTCACCATCAACCACATTTACAGTGCCGCATTTGCACTAACTGTAGGAAATCTGGTCATCTTGCCAACATTTGTCGTTTTGCTCCTACCCAGAATCCAGTAGAGCAAAACCCTGCTCAGCAGCCTGCACGACCTCGCTATCCACCTGGGTCTTGCTACCACTGTGGGAATCTTACCCACTACAGGAACAACTGCCCGAAGTTGGAAAATGCAAACCCGGCTCGTGGTCGAGCATTTAACATCAATGCTAACGAGGCTATGGCTGACAATGAAGTAGTCAACGGTACGTTCTTTGTTAACAACCATCCTGCTTCAATTCTTTTTGATTCGGGTGCCGATAGAAGTTTTGTAACCCTAGCTTTTGAACCTTTGCTTTCCATGCCTAGAACCAAACTAGGAAAGCCCTTAACAGTCGAAATAGCTAGTGGTGAACCCCTTTTTCTTGATTCTGTCATCCGTGATTGCCAATTGAACCTTAACAACCACCTTTTTGCCATTGACCTCACACCAATGCAACTATGAAGCTTTGATATTATAGTAGGAATGGATTGGTTGGCTAACCACGACGCTAGGTGATTTGCTTTGATAAGATCGTTCGTATACCCCTTCCGTCTAGTGAAACCGTAGAAGTTCGTGGAGAAAAACCCGTTAGTACCCTTAAACACATGACATGCACCCAAGCCCATTAATACCTACGAAAGAATTATATTGCTTTCTTGGCATATATCGTAGAGGAGAAAGACAAGGACAAATCTATTCAGGACATCCCTGTTGTTCGGGATTATCCCGAGGTGTTTCCTGATGAGCTACCTGGTTTACCCTCAGCACGACAAGTCGAGTTTCGTATAGATCTTGTACCTGATGCCAACCCTATAGCCAAATCCCCATACCGACTTGCACCGTCTGATATGCAAGAGTTATCTAAACAACTTCAGGAGTTGTGTTACAAAGGATTCATTCGTCCAAGCTTTTCACCATGGGGTGCTCCAGTCCTATTTGTGAATAAGAAGGATGGATCATTCCGTATGTGTATCGATTACCGTGAGCTTAACAAACTCACAATAAAAAATCGATATCCCCTACCTCGCATTGATGATTTCTTTGATCAGCTGCAAGATGCTACTTGCTTCTCAAAGATTGATCTACGTTCTGGGTATCATCAGCTTCGTGTTCGAGTTCACTGTTATGCCGTTTGGTCTGACAAATGCTCCTGCCGTTTTCATGGACTTAATGAATAGGGTTTGTAAGCCTTATTTGGACAAGTTCATCATTGTTTTCATTGGTGACATTTTGATTTACTCAAAGTCTCAAGCCGACCACGAGCAACATCTCTGTTTAACGATGGAACTCCTAAAGAAAGAACAACTCTATGCCAAGTTCTCCAAGTGCGAATTTTGGCTTAAGGAAGTTCAATTCTTGGGACATATTGTCAACGAACAAGGTATTCATGTGGATCCCGCCAAAATCAGTGCGATTAAGGAATGGGATATGCCTACTACTCCTACCGAAGTTCGTTCATTTCTTGGTCTCGCGGGTTATTACCGTCGCTTTATCACAAACTTCTCAAAGATTGCAGTTCCCCTCACTGCTTTGACCCAAAAGATTAAACCTTTTGAGTGGGGACCCAAACAAGAAGAAGCTTTTCAGACCTTGAAACAAAAGCTCTTTAAAGCTCCTATTTTATCCTTACCTAAAGGTAACGATGACTTTTTCGTATATTGTGATGCATCGAACTTAGGCCTTGGCTGCGTTCTCATGCAAAGGAACAAAGTTATAGCCTATGCATCAAGACAATTGAAGATTCACGAAAAGAACTACACCACTCATGATCTTGAGTTGGGTGCTGTAGTTTTCGCTCTGAAAAATTGGAGATATTATCTATACAATACAAAATGTGTGGTTTTCACGGACCACAAAAGTCTCCAGCACATTCTCAATTAGAAGGAACTAAACATGAGATAGCGACGATGGGTCGAACTTCTGAACGACTACGACCGTGAGATTCGCTACAATCCCGGTAAGGCGCATGTCGTAGCCGATGCTCTTAGTCGTAAAGAACGAGTCAAGCTACATTGTGTTCAAGTTTGATCTGATATTCAAAACCATATTTTCCAAGCTCAATGAACTGGTGCTACACAAGGCATGATGGGTGATGAATTACCACATCATCTTGAGCTTCAACTTGAAACAAAAGACAATGGGTTATTTTATTATCTGAACCGTTTGTGGGTTCCAAGTCAAGACAATCTCCGCACCTTGATAATGGATGAAGCTCATAAGTCTCGTTATTCAATTCATCCAGGTGCAGATAAAATGTATAAGGATCTTCGTACCCAGTATTGGTGGCTGGGTATGAAGAAAGACATTGCCTTGTACGTATCTAAATGTCTTACTTGTCTCAAAGTTAAGGCAGAACATCAATGACCTTCTGGTTTGCTTGAACAACCAGAAATTCCGGTTTGGAAATGGGAAAGCATTGCAATGGATCTCATTACCAAATTACCGCATACATCTAGAGGTCATGATGCCATTTGGGTAATCATTGATCGTCTAACCAAGTCAGCACACTTTATAGCAATCCGTGAGGATTTCCCTGCTGACAAACTTGCTAAAATCTATGTGGATGAAATGGTATCTCGTCATGGTGTTCCTTTGGACATCATATCTGATCGTGATGCTCGATTCTCATCTCATTTTTGGAGGACCATGCAATCTGCCATGTGAACCAAACTTAACCTGAGCACTACTTATCATCCTCAAATGGATGGACAATCCGAAAGGACAATCCAGAAACTGGAGGATATGCTTAGAGCTTGTGTGATCGACTTTAGTGGTAGTTGGGATTCGCATCTACCTTTGATCGAATTCTCCTAGAACAACAGTTATCATACCAGCATTAACATGGCTTCTTTCGAAGCTCTTTATGGTCGAAAATGTTGTTCACCTGTCTGTTGGAATAAAATCGGTGAATCTCAATTCACTGGACCTGAACTCATTCAGGACACAACAGACAAAGTCAAAACAATTCACGATAATCTCAGCTAGAAGCCGTCAAAAGAGTTACGAGGACAAACGACGCAAGCCCTTAGAATTCCAAGTCGGTGATCATGTCCTACTCAAGGTATCCCCTTGGAAAGGCGTGGTTAGATTTGGAAAGAAAGGAAAACTTGCACCTAGATATGTTGGACCATTTAAGATCATTGAGAAAATCGGAAAGGTGGCCTACAAACTTGAGCTACCTACTGAACTTGGAAATGTTCATCCAACCTTCCACGTGTCCAATTTGAAAAAAGTGTTTAGCTGATGAAAACCTCCACATCCCTCTTGATGAAATTCGTGTTAATGACACGTTACACTTTGTCGAGAAACCTGTGGAAATTTTGGATCGTGAAGTCAAAAAGCTTAAGCGCAGACGTATACCGATTGTTAAAGTTTGCTGGGAGTCCAAACGTGGCCCAAAGTTTACCTAGGAACGAGAGGACCAGATGAAGGCGAAATATCCACATCTATTCTCACAAGTTTCCTCTAGTTAAATTTCGGGACGAAATTTCTGAAAGTAGGGGAGACTGTGACATCTGTGTATTTTAATCAACGCACAATTCTGAAACAATTTTGTATTGAATAACATTGTGTTTTATTCCGAGATTTATTTTAATACTTATGGCATTTCATGTTTTCAATCCTTGTTCAATTTTGATCTTTCAAATCACTTCTTGAAGTGAAATCGCAAACTGTTACGCAAACGTAATCAGTTTACGCGACGTACACTCTGGAACAATGGCATAAGCTAAACATACCTTAAGTACCCTTTACATAACTTAGAAATAAGTTTTGAGGGCTTTGGTATGGCAAAAACATGCTTATGCAACTTCAGGGGCTATTTTGCAAATTCTGTAAAACTATGCCAAATCGCGTATTTCCTAATCCGGAACATATACACACATCCAAAAATTTTTGTAATCATTAAAATATAGCATTTTAATGATTGAATGCAAAAATATCATTCGCACGCGTTTACGGTCATTTGCGCGTTCGTTATGATTTCGTCGTAATTAACCGAAAACCGCACACCGTACGACCAAACGAACCGACCTCCGAAAAGTTTCTGAGCATTTTTCAAGTTCCCTATGCTTTATCTTCCTTGTAAAGCTTAAAAATAGGGTTAACGAGTGTTAAAAGTGCCAAAATGCGTCGAAAAACAAGTTTTAGGCTGAAGGGACCTGTTCTGCCAATTCTGAAACTTAGGAATCCCAGGCGCCATGCGAGAGACCCCCCCAATATCTCCCGTGACGCGTGGGGGATGCCCAGTGGAAGCAGCTACCTGGCAGCTTCTTGTTCATTTGACTTGACACCTATAACTCGTTTTTGCCACACTTTCTCTGGTCTTGACACCTCTCTAAACACTTGTAATAATCATACAACATCTCCTAACACTTGGCATGATCCTAAAGCTCTCCAAAAACTATAAATACCCTTGATCTTCAAACAAATTCCTTGCTCATTTCCATCTTTCTTCTCTCTAAACTCTAAGTGGAGTTGCTACCTTATTAGAAGGCCTCCATCTGAGTTTTTCTAGTAATCTTGGCTTCCTTGAGTGCAAGTAAGTGCTCTAACCAAGCCTTGTTAAATCTTTTAGCTTATTATAAGCTAAAAGTCAAACAGTTTGACTTACTGTTTGACTTTCGGTTTTGACCATTAGTTGTTCAAGTCAAAGTTCAATTGGACTTTGCAACGTGATCGTAATCACGATGGTTATGATCCATAGCGATCATGCCTACAAATTACCACGTTTTCCTAGTCGAAGTGACAAGTCAAGGTTTTGGTCAATAATACACAAAGTGCGCATTATTTGACGGAACTACCAAATCAGTTTTATAAACTTAGTTAGACATGTTAAACATGTCTAACTCGTCACTTTTAGTTTAGTGCTTGTTTAGGGTCGTAAGTCGAGCGGTTTCGACCACCGCTTTAATTTCGAATCCGACCCGTTTGGTCGATCCTAGGATCCGACCAAACTCATATTAGTGACCATAGTTATATAGGGAATAACCCTCTAAGGTTATACCTTGTGGTCACGTCGTTTGGTTAGTATTATGATAGGTCGTTATTATGCCCTTTATAAATGACCAAAATGCCCTTTTTGCGCATAAATTTATTTTAAGCAAATGTAGCTAAAGTTTTGACATGTAAACTGATATTACAACATCATTAACCATGTTTGGGCATTTAAGACTCATCATAGGACATGTTTAACCATTCGATCACGCGTTTACGCAATGACACGTTAAAGTAGCGTAAACTACCTTAACAGGTCATTACGGGTCAAAACCACCTAGGATCACTTCCAAATCAGAATGTTGAGTTTATTAAAGCATACCATATGAGTTCCAACACTCATTTGATTTATAAGACATCATTCTATCCAATCCTCCGATTAAAGTCCCGACTTATTAACATAGTTATCCGATATTAGGACTCGCTTGATTTTCCGGACTCTTGAGCCTTGTATATCCATTTGAACAAGGATACTTTTGCAACCCCAAGTGAGTACATAGACCCCTCTTTTACGTTTTCAAAAGTTTTGGGGTGATACACATGTGCCTACTTGCTACTTTCATGTTTTCTTGTTTTTCATAACATATACTTGTTATGTTCAACTAGTACAATATATAGTACATGATTTCAATTATGTTTTGCTATGTATGTTGACTGAGCATGCTAGCATATTGATTTCAAAGACACCTTTTGCGGCACATGTTGACTTAGCATATGAGCACATTGATTTACATTACATTTCTCTATGCATGATGATTGAGCATGCTAGCACATTGATTTTGTGGACACTTATACTTCGTATGTTGACTTAGCATACTTAGTACATGGTTTAAAGACATTTTTCATGACATTGCTTACATTGACTAAGACATTTGGTTTGTTTAACGGGACATAATACATTCATTAACATTGATCACGCCGCCCGGTAGTATGTAGTGGTACCATAGGACTTGACAAATCCCGTTCCCACGCTTCCTAGGTTTGTTTGGAAGTAGGGAATGACAGAATCCGAATACATTTTTGATAAACCTTTGACTTGATAAGGGTTTATCTGACAGTCTCAAGGCTTGAATGTATGCGATAAACATAACTACATAAATGTTCATATCAAATAAAGCATTGGTTAAACATGACTTTTGATTAAAAACTTCGGTTTATTCAAGACATTGTTTTGTACATGACATTGGTTATACACGACATTATACATTGAAAATGTATGTTTTTGATGTATTTATGATGTAAAGACGTCAAGTTCGCCCGAAGTTGATCAGGGCAGGACAAGTTCGGCCGAACTTGTCCTGGCCATGCCACACTTCAAGCAAACTTGAAAGTCTATATATAGGTGCCTTGGGTTTTTGTCATTTGTAACTTTGCATTTCAAGAGGCGAAGCTCTGTCTGTATGGAGTCTTGAATGTAATAGATTTTGGACTAATAAACAGACATTTAAACTGTAAATCTTGTGTTTTGATTAACAATCACATAATTTCCGCTTACGATGACTTTAGATAACAAATTAAGTTCCTAAGTAGTGGAGGAGCGATCCTATCAAGTGGTATCAGAGCCATCGATACCTAGTTTGCTGAGATCTACACAAGACACTCTCTATTTCTACCCATTTCTTTCATTTTTCTACATATTTTCACAAAAATGATGAATCTACGGTTAAAAATGGTTAAATTTTGAATATGTCATACATAATCACCTAATAACAAACCCTTGAAACTTTCAGAACCAAATTCAATCGATTTCATGTCAAAAATCACAAAAAACCATGTTTCGTAAACACATTAGTTGGTGCCCATAAATATCTTGTCGAACGATGGATTGTTAATTGTGGACATATAAACTTAATTAAAACATAGTTTTTAAAACATAAAGTTTAAAAGTACGTCACAACCACATCACATTTAAGTTGTTTTGATCCTTATGGATCTTATTACATAGGTCCCAAAGTTTTAAAAGTTTGTCCAAAACATTTTCAAAACAACCATACATCAACAACCACAAGATACGCCATAATTCCCGAAGCTATGCTCAAGTACCTGAAGAACACCTTAAAATCAAGTGTCAACAAAATGTAGGGTGAGTTCACGTATTCAAATTTAAAACAATTTGATCCAAGGAAAACTTTCAAATTATGTGTTTAATTATTAAAACATCCATATAATATTATGAAAGCCACTTTCATATCCTTATAAAAATTCAAGGGTCAGCCATCTTTTCTATTTTTGGCTTGGAGCCCACACAAAGCTCCAAAACTCCACATTTTCGAAACCATGGGCTCCAAACTGCTAGGCCACGTCCATGGACACTTGTAGGCTCCTCCTAACTCCTCATAACACTTGGAAGCTCCTCTTATATCCTCTTCAACTATAAATAGCACCATTGTTCAACCCATTTCTTTACTTATTCACTTCTTATCTTCTCTAACCTCTATCTGGAGGTTCCTAATCCTAAAGGAGCTTCCCCTAAGTTCTAAACATTCACTTGGATCACTAGTAAGTGTTCCATCCTTTCCTCTTTTCATTTTATTGGCTTTTAAGCCAAAAGTCAAGCGTTATCGTAATAACTCTTTGACTTAATGGTGACGTAAGTTGGTGCCCATCAATATATTAGCAGACGATGCATCGTTAATTTTTGGACATATTACTTAACTAAAACATTGTTTAACAGTTTAAACATAAACCACAACCATAACGTAGTTAAGTTGTCTTGATCCTTATGGATCTTAATAAAGTCGGTCCCAAATAAGTTTTTAAAAGTTGTCCAAAGTTTATTATTAAAACAAAACACGTATCACAACCACAAGACACGCCAAAGATTCCTGAAGCTGAACTCATGTACCTGAAGAACACATTAAAAATCAAGTGCAACACAAAGGAGGGTGAGTTCTGTATTAAAACTTAAAACAATTTGATCCAAGGAAAACTTTCAAATTATGTGTTTAATTATTAAAACATCCATATAATAATATTATGAAAGCCAATTTCATTTCCTTAAAAAATTCAAGGGTCAGCAATCGCAAGCGTTTTCCAAAAATCTTCAATACAACATCTTCCCAAGTTTTCCATATAAATTGACAACATCAAGTGTTCAGACTCATATGTTTGCAAGACAATACGAACTACAAATTGACAGTAAGGACATAATACAATAACAGAATTTAAAATCCCTCGCTTGACTTGATGCAGAGCTACCGGTCACGACGGGTGGTCAACCCGATAGATCTATCAACAATTCCATGCATACCCATATTAATGATTAAATGGCTAAGTTCACGCTAAGTGCCCGCAATGGGTCACACAAGGTGCCAACCTTATGAACAATATATATATCTTACTAAAAATGATAAATTTAATATAACATGTTGTACGAATCCTCGACGTCCCCACAGAAACGTAAGCCTAAAACGATACTTACTCCCTTGAGACCAAACCAATTCGTTGCAACTTTAGATTTAAGCTATTTTAAATCTACACGGTCGTTTTCTCTAAAACACCGTAATAACACTTGTTTCTCCCTGAAACATATATTCACATTTATCCAAAATCCGTTTCTCCCCGAAAAATATTTATATCAAAACCATATATTTTCCATGAAAATATATCCATTGTTTAATCATATGTGTTTTTTATACAAAAGTGTATATGTCACACCCACAAAAATCCACTTGCGGAAATCTACCACGAGGCGTGCGACTGCCCAGGATTCAGCCACTAATCATGTCGAACTATAGTAAATATTATAAAACAATTCATCATGTCCAACATGAATAGTGAATTTCAAGTTAAACGTTTCAAACATATTAAGTAATCAGCGGAAGCATAAACACTTGTTTAAATAATAAAAACAATATTTGTTCGAAACGTAAACGTAACATTAAGCGTTTCATCAAATGATACGACCCATGACAACACCTTCTCCTCAGACTGCAAGTTCCCATAGCAATAATTATCTAACGACCTGCAAGGATGCGGAAAAAGTGTATCAGCGACTAAGCCGGCGAGTTCACAGTTTTGTTTAACGAAAACAAGTTGGTGTTAGTTTAAAGACATGTTGATAATAACTCGGTACCGCAGTGACGTCAGTTTGTTTGCCCTTCCCCAATGCCTATCAACATTGAGATCATGTGGTTAAGGTCATTAGTTCACGCCCGTCCAATCCAGGTACAGTGTGAGGTTGTCAAGCCTAATAGCGCTATCAACTAATACCCGTTGCCCTCCAAGCAACTAGTTCGGTAATAAGATGAGACTTAAGTGATAGAGGTGAGTAGATTATCCAACATCGAATGTAACTATAACGTTTGCCAAAAGTATTCCTCCAAGGAATAGTTGTTTCGTAAATGTATTCCTCCAAGGAATAATAGTTTGTTTGTTCTCTCAGAACGCATGCTTATAAAGAGCAGTGAACTCACCTTTGTTTTGCTCCGTAAGGGTTATGTGTTTTATGAGCTGAAGTGGTCAACCATTCCTATTATGGTTACCATAGGTTCGTTAGTGTGTGTGAATGCAAACATTAAGTTCTACACGTATCTAACACATTGTACGTAAAATATTATAATATATAAGTATATACACATGCATGCAAATGTCGCTATTCGAAATAACGACCTACATTTTCGTTACAAATCACATAATAAATCTTGTCACAAAAATTCAGCTTTTAAGTGCATTTTCGGACAATTTGCGGTACGTTAATCGGGACCGTTCGGGCATCGGATAGTTCCCAAAGAATTAAAGAACGTGTCATTCGAACTAGAGACCATTTGTATTAAAATTTTAGAGTCTAACTCTTTACCAAAAATTTATAAAAAATCTTTTACTAAGCAGCAATCAAATTCGTCACTTTCTGACTGCAGCTTACGGAAAAATTCATTTAAAAATCCCCGTTTATCTGATTGACGTAATTCCAGTTGATGATTTTTGGAATCACCTAGAAGTACTTACGGTAAAAATTTCAAATCATAAATCAATTCCTACATTGAGTTATAACTCTCATAATGGGCTGAAAATTCTGACGAAAAACACAGCCTGGACCTTTGACACGAAATAAATCATTTAAAATATTAAACAACATCGAAAAAATGCGATTCCAGTTGGTTTGAAAGGTATTTCCTTGAAGTTCATCATGGACTCAAGTAACATCAGTTTTTAATAAGATTTGGCCTGGTTACAGCCGGTTAAAGTCGGCTATAACTGTCGGGCAAAATCTGTTTTCGTTACCCGATCAACCCAACCGAACAAGTAACGCACCCAACGACCCGTAATGTTTTTTAACAGCAGATTATCATCACTATTCAGAAAAAAAAAACACAACCAAATACACGCCTAAAAGAAAAATCATACATTAACATCTACTTCAGTAGCAATTTACATGTTTCAAGCCGTAAAGGAAAAAAAAATTCAAGTGACACAACCATGATATCTTGCAAATCCTAATATACACGTATCATCAAAGAACAGAAAACACAGCCAATCATGCTCAAGGTGTAACAAAAGTATAACCATAACTAAAAGGGTTACCGTGTTAGACGAGATGAGGATCGCTAGATGGAACCAAGAACTTGAATACTCTCCTTGAATCCTTGGTTGTCGACAAGAGGTAGCAGGGGGATAGACCACATATTACTGCTAGGGTTTGCTAATGGGTTTGGGAAGATATGAAAAATATAAAAATGCAGTTACGTAAAGGGTTTGTGGGTGGGACGAAACCACAAAGAAAAAAAAACAATAATAAAAGTTTTGGTAATTGGACTTTGACTTCCTACAACTCGGGCCGATGACCACCAAAACAAAATCAAGGAAGGGAAAGTGCTAAATGTTGCTTTCACTTACGTCCAATTAATGTTACATATTAATAATAATAATAATAATATTATTATTATTATTATTACTATTATTATTATTATTATTATTATTATCTTGAAACAACTAATATAAATTGTCACTAGAAATAAATTGTCAACTAATATAAATTGTATAACATTCACGCTACGGTTCGGGCCTCATAAGTTTCAAGTTACGCGAGTGGGTTAGGTTGACAAGCGAGACAAGTGTTTTGGTTCAAACGGTTCGGGTCGGTTCAACACAAAAAGGATTTGGTTTCAAGTATTCGTTTGTATAAAATAACTTAGATAAGTGTAATTAATTCATCACGCAAGTTCATGCATTTTATATAAATAGGATAAGTATATGAATTGGTTATAAACTCGAAACAAACAACGCTAACCTCTTAAGCACGGGTTGTCACATCATCCCAAGTTGAAAGAAATTTCGTCCCGAAATTTGATAAGTAGACACAGAGGAGAGTGAAAGACGAGTTAAGTTGACTGTGGATTTTTCTCGGGTACCACATCATTCCCAAGTTGAAAGGGAATTTCGTCACGAAATTTTGCTAAGCAGTCACGGAAGAGTGAAAGGAAAGCGTTAAGATGACTGCATCAAAACAACTAAGTGTGACAGGAAGGAGGTCAATGTCAAACACCAAACCTAGAGATTGAGCTTGCACCTAGTATAAAAATATGGGATGTTTCACTCAGCTGACCGTCAACCAATTGCTCAATGTGTTTAGTTTTCAAGAGAGGTTTGGGGTCGATCCTAACAGTCTACTGAACTTCAAGGATACGAAACTCTAATCAGCACTAGAATCGAAAAAAAAAACAGAAACGAAAAGATTGCTTACAGAAAATGTACCGATCATAAAGTGTTATCGTTCCTGTCAAAACCCGCGCCAATCGTAAATGCTCTCCCACGAGCACCATTTTCGCCATTGTTATCGTTGTTGTTTACCGCATTGTTGGCATTCTGGTTTAGCTACGAGCAATCCCTCTTGAAGTGATCCTCACTTCCACACTGAAAGCAGCTCTTTCGATCCCCTTGTTTCTGCTGTTGTTGTTGTTGCTTTGGGAACGGAGCCCTGCAATCCTTGGCGATGTGACCCACCTTGTCGCATCTTTCACACACTCTGGTACACTGCCCATGGTGATGATAGTTACACTTGTTGCACTTCGGTTGTTTACCAGCGTACGAACCTGATTCTGATTGGTAGCAGAAGATTGGTTGAAGTTGCGGTTATTGTTGTCGGCCCTCTTCTGTTGCTGACTAGAGTTAGAGGGTTTGTCTGAGTCATTCCACTTTCGATTGTTGTCGTATGAGGTGTCAGAAATGGTAGTGTTTCGCTTGGGCAGCTTGCCTTGCTCGACTGCTTGATCTGTGAGGCGATGTGCTAAACGGATAACCTGCTAAATCGTGGGAAGGTTAGCTGAAGTTACCAAGCTTTGAATCTCAGGGGCTAAAACTTTGAGGTAAAGCTCGATTCGTTTGTAGGCAGGCTTAGACATGTTAGGAAAGAGACCAGCTAAATCATTGGACCTCTTCGTGTAAGCTTCGATCTCAGACCCGATCATCTTTAGGTGGTAATACTCAACTTCCAATTTTTGAATGTCGTCCCTGTGACAGTATTCCTCCCTTATCAGATTTTTGAAATCGTTCCATGGGGTAGCATCGGCAGCCGCTAAACCAAGCATCTGAATCTGTGCATTCCACCACGAGAGCGCGTTGCCTTCCAAAGTACCGGTTGCGTACTTGACCCGATTGTTAACTGGACAATCACACATCTCAAAGACAGACTCTACTTTCTCGATCCAGTGAAAAAGACCCACCGCTCCTTCTATGCCGTTAAAAGAGTGAGGCTTGCAATCCATGAACGTCTTGAAGGTACAAGCTCGAGGTTGAGCAGGTTGTTGTTGTTGTGCTGCCAAAGCTTCGGCAACCCGTGCATTGATTAGAGCCTGGATCTGGCTTGGGTCATGTTACCTCCACCACGTCCACCGCGTCCACTCATGGTTCTGCATCCACAAGATATTAATTTAAGAAAAATATGTAACGTATATTATTTCCATATTTAGTACAAGTAAACAAGAAAAGATAAGAGTATAGTTCAAGATTGTAGAAGTCCATCATCGCTATGGCTCCTATGGATATCTAAATCCCCAATTATGTTGGATAATGGGCCAGAATCCTTTTTCACACGCTCGGTCTCACTAGGACTCACATGCACCCCAAATTATTGTTACGTGTGCACCCGTAATGATAATTCGATTTGGATGTTTACCCCAATTCCCCTAACTTGTGTCAAAAGATCCTCAAATTCGAGTGTCAAAAGTAAGTGTTGTCAAAACAATGGAGATCACAAAGATTTACAAGTAAAATCATACTAATGATTCATCATAGTATAAATAGACAACACATGAATTCGTACTATTATGCGGTGTGTGTGCGGCTATATGCAATGCGTATGTATATGATAAATGTATAGTGTATGCGATATTAAAAGACGAACCTTGCAATCTGGAGCGCAGTGTCATGGTCGTTTTAGGAACTGATTCGGTTATAGTCTGGTTTTACAAAAACTCTTTAAAACCTAGTTCACTATAACCAATGGCTCTGATACCAAACTGTCACACCCTCAAAAATCCACGTGCGAAGTTCTACCGCGAGGCGTGCGACTGCCCAGGATCCAGCCACTAATCATGTCGAACTATAGTAAATATTATAAAAACAATTCATCATGTCCAACATGAATAGTGAATTTCAAGTTAAACGTTTCAAACATATTAAGTAATCAGCGGAAGCATAAACACTTGTTTAAATAATAAAAACAATCTTTGTTCGAAACGTAAACGTAACATTAAGCGTTTCATCAAATGATACGACCCATGACAACACCTTCTCCTCAGACTGCAAGTTCCCATAGCAATAATTATCTAACGACCTGCAAGCATGCGGAAAAAGTGTATCAGCAACTAAGCCGGCGAGTTCACAGTTTTGTTTAACAAAAACAAGTTGGTGTTTAGTTTAAAGACACGTTGATAATAACTCGGTACCGCAGTGACGTCAGTTTGTTTGCCCTTCCCCAATGCCTATCAACATTGAGATCGTGTGATTAAGGTCATTAGTTCACGCCCATCCAATCCAGGTACAGTGTGAGGTTGTCAAGCCTAATAGCGCTATCAACTAATACCCCGTTGCCCTCCAAGCAACTAGTTCGGTAATAAGATGGGACTTAAGTGATAAAGGTGAGTAGATTATCCAACATCGAATGTAAACTATAACGTTTGCCAAAAGTATTCCTCCAAGGAATAGTTGTTTCGTAAATGTATTCCTCCAAGGAATAATAGTTTGTTTGTTCCCTAGCACGCATACTTGTAAAGAGCAGTGAACTCACCTTTGTTTTGCTCGGTAAGGCTTATGTGTTCTATGAGCTGAAGTAGTTAACCACGTCCTATTATGGTTACCATAGGTTCGTTAGTGTGTGAATGCAAACACATAAGTTCTACACGTATCTAACACATTGTCTGTAAAATATTATAATATATAAGTATATACACATGCATGCAAAGTGTCGCTATTCGAAATAACGACCACATTTTCGTCTCAAATCTCATAATAAATCTTGTCACAAAAATTCAGTTTTTAAGTGCATTTTCGGACAATTTGCGGTACGTTAATCGGGACCGTTCGGGCACCGGATAGTTCCCAAAGAATTAAAGAATGTGTCATTTGAACCAGAGACCATTTGTATTAAAATTTTAGAGTCTAACTCTTTACCAAAAATTTATAAAAAATCTTTTACTAAGCAGCAATCAAATTCGTCACTTTCTGACTGCAGCTCAAGGAAAAATTCATTTAAAAATCCTCGTTTATCCGATTGACGTAATTCCATTTTTGGAATCACCTAGAAGTACTTACGGTAAAAATTTCAAATCATAAATCAATTCCTACATTGAGTTATAACTCTCATAATGGGCTGAAATTCTGACGAAAAACATAGCCTGGACCTTTGACACGAAATAAATCATTTAAAATATTAAACAACATCGAAAAAATGCGATTCCAGTTGGGTTTGAAAGGTATTTCCTTGAAGTTCATTATGGACTCAAGAAACATCAGTTTTTAATAAGATTTGACCCGGTTACAGCCGGTTAAAGTCGGCTGTAACTGTCGTGCAGAATCTGTTTTCGTTACCCGATCATCCCAACCGAACAACAAACGCATCCAACGACCCGTAATGTTTATTAACAGCAGATTATCATCACTATTCAGAAAAAAAAATAACAACCAAATACACGCCTAAAGAAAAATCATACATTAACATCCACTTCAGTCGCAATTACATGTTTCAAGCCGTAAAGAAAAAAAATTCAAGTGACACAACCATGATATCTTGCAAATCCTAATATACACGTATCGTCAAAGAACAGAAAACGCAGCCAATCATGCTCAAGGTGTACCAAAAGTATAACCATAACTAAAAGGGTTACCGTGTTAGACGAGATGAGGATCGCTAGATGGAACCAAGAACTTGAATACTCTCCTTGAATCCTTGGTTGTCGACAAGAGGTAGCAGGGGGATAGACCACATATTACTACTAGGGTTTGCTAATGGGTTTGGGAAGATATGAAAAATATAAAAATGCAGTTACGTAAGTTTTAAAGAGTAACATGGGTGTGGGCGGTGGGGTTTGTGGGTGGGCCGAAACCACAAAGAAAAAAAAACAATAATAAAAGTTTTGGCAATTGGACTTTGACTTCCTACAACTCGGGCCGAGGACCACCAAAAAAATCAAGGAAGGGAAAGTGCTAAATGTTGCTTTCACTTACGTCCAATTAATGTTACATATTATTATTATTATTATTATTATTATTATTATTATTATTATTATTATTATTATTATATTATTATTATTTTATTATTATTATAATTATTATTATTATTATTATTATTATTATTATTATTATTATTATTATTATTATTATTATATTATTATTATTATTATTACATCTTGAAACAACTAATATAAATTGTCACTAGAAATAAATTGTCAACTAATATAAATTGTATAATATTTACTCTACGGTTCGGGCCTCATAAGTTTCAAGTTACGGAGTGGGTTAGGTTGACAAGCGAGACAAGTGTTTTGGTTCAAACGGTTCGGGTCGTTCAACACAAAAAGAATTTGGTTTCAAGTATTCGTTTGTATAAAATAACTTAGATAAGTGTAATTAATTCATCACGCAAGTTCATGCATTTTATATAAATAGGATAAGTATATGAATTGGTTATAAACGCGAAAACAAACAACGCTAACCTCTTAAGCATGGGTTGTCACAATATACCTATCCTTTTAAGGTGTGTCCTTCCCCCAAAACAGATATAAAACAGTAAAAAGAGGGGTTTAGTGACACTCACCTTTGGGTGCGTATTATAAATAGCGCGATCCCACAATTTGATTCTACACGTCCTAATATATGTAGGACCGAATTATCAAACAATATATCACAATATTCCTAAGTGTCAGACCCTGTCTTTTGCGGAAGCGTATATGTGTGACTTGACCAGTTTTCATTGCATTCGATTATAATAAACATCTGTATGATAAAAACAACGATGTTCATCCATTCGCAAGTTTAAAATATTACAAACCATAAGTTGTTTAAACTACCAACCATCGCAAGTATTTAATTTAAGATACAACCAACATACGTTTAAAGTTCCACAAAGGACTTATTTTACATAAGTTCAGTTTTATGAGGTTTTGCATCCTATATCTCATTAAGGATGAGATATATGGATCAAACCCTCCCAAAAGTGGATGACATCTAGACTTGAAGTTCAAAAGCTTGATTGTAACGCCAACACCAAGTTCCGCCTAATTTCCTGAAATACATGTAAGTTGAAAACATCAACAAAAGTTGAGCGAGCTCATGTGTTTTAAGTATTTGCGCATCAAATGAATCTTAAAAACATTTGAAAGTTTCCAGTGTCAAATATAGGTATGTAGAACGTCTATGAACATGTGGATCATTAATGTTTTGCAAGGACATTAACATATGTGACGACATAGGAGGTACTCAACCCATGTAGGCAATTTAAGTGTCGAACCCTCGACAGTGGACACAACAGCACTCTAAGTGGTCACCCATGGACCGTGAATGTGGCTCGCCCGTACCCATTAGATCTAACCTTTGTTCCTTGGTCCTCAAAAGGATTAATGGCACCTTATGTGACATCTGTGTATTTTAATCAACGCACAATTCCGAAACAATTTTGTATTTCATAACATTGTGTTTTATTCCGAGATTTATTTTAATACTTATGGCATTTCATGTTTTCAATCCTTGTTCAATTTTGATCTTTCAAATCACTTCTTGAAGTGAAATCGCAAACTGTTACGCAAACGTAATCAGTTTAACGCGACGTACACTCTGGAACAATGGCATAAGCTAAACATACCTTAAGTACCCTTTACATAACTTAGAAATAAGTTTTGAGGGCTTTGGTATGGCAAAAACATGCTTATGCAACTTCAGGGGCTATTTTGCAAATTCTGTAAAACTATGCCAAATCGCGTATTTCCTAATCCGGAACATATACACACATCCAAAAATTTTTGTAATCATTAAAATATAGCATTCTAATGATTGGAATGCAAAAATATCATTCGCACGCGTTTACGGTCATTTGCGCGTTCGTTATGATTTCGTCGTAATTAACCGAACGCCGCAACCGTACGACCAAATGAATCGACCTCTGAAAAGTTTCCGAGCATTTTTCAAGTTCCCTATGCTTTATCTTCCTTGTAAAGTTAATAATAGGGTTAACGAGTGTCAAAAGTGCCAAAACGCGTCGAAAAACAAGTTTTAGGCTGCAGGGACCTATTCTGCCAATTCTGAAACTTAGGAATCCCAGGCACCACGCGAGAGACCCCCAAGATCTCCCGCGACGCGCGGGGAATGCTAAGTGGCAGCAGCTACCTGGCAGCTTCTCGTTCATTTGAATTTACACCTATAACTCGTTTTTGCCACACTTTCTCTGGTCTTGACACCTCTCTTAAAAATTGTAATAATCTACAACATCTCCTAACACTTGGCATGATCTTAAAGCTCTCCAACAACTATAAATACCCTTGATCTTCAAACAAATTCCTTGCTCATTTCCATCTTTCTTCTCTTTAAACTCTAAGTGGAGTTGCTACCTTATTAGGAGGCCTCCCATCTGAGTTTTTCTAGTAATCTTGGCTTCCTTGAGTGCAAGTAATTGCTCTAACCAAGCCTTGTTCATTCTTTTAGCTTATTATGAGCTAAAAGTCAAACAGTTTGACTTACTGTTTGACTTTCGGTTTTGACCATTAATTGGTCAAGTCAAAGTTCAATTGGACTTTGCAACGTGATCATAATCATGATGGTCAGGATCCATAGCGATCATGCCTACTGATTACCACGTTTTCCTAGTCGAAGTGACGAGTCAAGGTTTCGGTCAATAATACGTAAAGTGCGCATTATTCTACGGAACTATTTAGGGAATCAAAACACTTTGTTTTTGATACCAAATCAGTTTTATAAACTTAGTTAGACATGTTAAACATGTCTAACTCGTCACTTTTAGTTTAGTGCTTGTTTAGGGTCTTAAGTCGAGCGGTTTTGACCACCGCTTTGACTTTCAAATCCGACCTGTTTGGTCGATCCTAGGATCCGACCAAACTCATATTAGTGGCCATAGTTATATAGGGAATAACCCTCTGAGGTTATACCTTATGTCACGTCGTTTGGTTAGTATTATGATAGGTCGTTATTATGCCCTTTATAAATGACCAAAATGCCCTTTTTGCGCATAAATTCATTTAAAGCATATGTGGCTAAAGTTTTGACATATAAACTGATATTACTACATTATTAAACATGTTTGGGAATTTAAGACTCATCATAGGACATGTTTAACCATTCGATCACGCGTTTACGCAAATGACACGTTAAAGTAGCGTAAACTACCTTAACGGGTCATTACGGTCAAAACCACCTAGGATCACTTCCAAATCAGAATGTTGAGTTTATTAAATCATACCATATGAGTTCCAACACTCATTCGTACAAATCCACTTAATCGGACCAGTCACTCTTATCTGGGAACTCTTGGGGTGAGTGTCCACCTATAGGCTAAAGCATGTCTTTGCGATACATTATAAAAACCCATTTACTTTGATTAGTCATTGTTTGTCATTTGTTTGTTGCAAGTAAACAAACGAATGACCACCATCCTTTCATTTCGTCGATATTTATGACATCTCATTATCCAACATTCATCTCACTCGTTTTCTATCATATTCCCTCTTTTAGAATGCCTCCTCGACGAAACGTACCACCGCCTAACACCGAACTGGCAACTATCATAGCACAACAGATGGCTGCTATGCTACCAAATCTCATTACTCAAATCAACCAAGCCAACAACAATAACAATGCACCTGCTACGTGCAACTTTAAACAGTTTAACTCGGCTAAACCACTCAAGTTTAGTGGTTCTGAAGGAGCAACTGGGCTCCTACAGTGGTTTGAGAGTCTTGAGAGTACTTTTCGCCATGTTTAGTGTCCTGATAATCGTAAAGTCGAGTTTGCTTCAAGTGTGTTTCATAAGAGGGCACTCACGTGGTGGAACGGAGTGGTGAGAGATAGGGGTGCTGATGTTGCGATGGGTCAGACATGGGAGGAACTTAGAGCTCTAATGATGAAAGAGTTCTGCCCCCGTCATGAAAAGAGGGCGCTCGAGAATGAGTTCCACGACCTAAAGCAGGACAGTGGTGAGCACTGTGCGTATACCAATCGGTATGAGGAGTTGAGCTTGTTATGTCCTGAGATCGTGACGCCTTTGGATAAGGCATTTGAAAAGTACATAGACGGTCTTCCTGGCCCAGTTCAGGACATCATCACTGGCAGTAACCGTACATCTGTCCGTCAAGCCATTGAGCTAGCTACAACCCTTACTGAATCGCAAGTCAAAAAGGGTAAGCTTCACCGAAAGGGTGACAAGAAACCGTCTGTTAAGTTTGAGAAGCAAAAGGGTAACAATGTTGAAACCTCCAAGAAGTCGAGGAAGCGCAAGGCTTCTAAAAACTTCGCTCTGAAGGTCCATGATCAGGCGGTTCTAGATGGAAGTTAGTGGATAAACGTAAACCGATTCGGTAGAATGTTTTTATAGAAAGGAGTAGAAGTAGAATGCAGCGGAAGTCTTCATTCATACCGAAAGAGTATACATCTTTATAAGTCCAGCTGCCGGAGTTCCTGGAGAGACTCCGGCAGCATCTCCCCATAGGGATGCCAAAAACTTAAATGACAAATGAACACACACCACCTATTTATAGGGAAACATCAAGTTCGCTCCAAAATAGGCTATACTTCAAGTTCGGGCGAACTTTTCCTAAGTAGGACAAGTTCGAGCGAACTTGATCTACTCATGTCATGTTCGAGCGAACTTGTCCTATATAGGACAAGTTCGGGCAAACTTGACCATCTCAACAATATTTCGGTCGTGTGTTCAATTCTAACCTATATAATATTCAACAGACGCTCTATCTAGCCTATTCGACAAGTGACAAACACAAAGGGCATCAACAGATTCCCCTTTGTTCGTTACTGTCGAATCTTGGTCTTCAAATTTGAGCCGTGTATGAATATTCTGCAACTTCAATCAAGGTATCTGCCGATGTCGTCGAAACGCGTCAACAAATTCCCCCTTAATTGATGATCCGGGTTTGCATTATCAACGTTAGATTCCCCCTGAAATCTCCAGTTCAGATATTTGTTTGCATAGTTTCCAACCTCCTCTAATTTGCTTGACCGACAAATTATCTTGAATAGACCCCAACTTGGAATTCATCAATACAACTTCTCCGTTTCAACTTTAACCACATCCGTGTTCCGTTTTAGCGCATATCTCCCATGCTCGATCTTCCGATCTTCAAAAACTCAACCGACAATTGATAGAAACTCGAATTACCACATTGGTAAACTTCAAATCAATGTTTACTCACAATAATCTGAAATCCCGATTTCCGTAATCACTCCAGATCAACAAATCGGTAATCTTTTTCAATTAGCAAATCTTCATCGGCACCAAATCATCTGGTAACACTTCGACTCTGAGAAACATTCATCCACGATCAAAATCACATTCTTCTTCTTCAATCACAATATCAGATGTATAGCTATCCCCGGTAGACCAGCGCCACTTAATAATCAAACATCATCATCCAATGGCGGTTAGTCCAAAGAGAAGAATAATTCATCTGCTTGAAGATTAAAAATAATGGCCACCAAAGGTTATCATCAGATTTCCTTGGTAATTTTGAAACCATCCGTCTTCGGAGCTAGTCATTAATTCATAAGATCATCACCGAACGTTTTGAACGTCCTCAGTTCCTTACTGGTATTAACGACTGCTAATACAGCTAACTGTTCCTTCACCAGAGATCAGGACAATAACCCTTTAGCATCACTCTGTATCATGAACTGAAAACTTAGAACTTCATGTGATCACAGAATCCAAATGGATAATCTCTTTTGTCAGCAACTGGTACACTTCTTTGTCTGGAAGATCCGATCCCATAAATCATCTTCCTTAATCATGGTACCACGTACAACCCGGGGCAACTGAAACTACAAAGCATCCTTATCTCCTGGCGATTAGTCCAGTCAATAATTCATGTGCAAAGCAGAGTTAAAGATAGGCAGTCGTGTGTGCTTCCAAACCATACGCGCGACTCAGGTGTCAATCCACAACCATGACAGCAGAATCTGATAAACAACTCCTCCAAGACTCAGTTATGTAACCACCTGCTTTCAAACTAGACATCAACTTGATCAATTTCAAATGAATCTCAAATCTCTGTATTTCCGGTTAATCTGTAGTCGGAAACCACCCGAATACTATTGCAGTGTCACGAATTTCAAAAATGCCGGAATCTTCAAATACTGAAAATTTTTTATTCCCCCTCATTTTTGCAAATTCTGACCATACCAATTTTTTCACTGAAATTCCCCCTCAAATCCGGAATTTTCAGTATTTAACAAATGCGGAATTAACTTTAAAGCCCATCGGTAGTCTTCAACCCTAATGATCACCAAATTGCTTTGGTATCAATGACTACCCTCTCATCTTCAACCATCTCTAACCTCATCATCTATCGGACGTTAAATTTTCGAAAAGAATTCTATCACCAAATTTTTTCTAGACACCCGTCACATCAAAACGAACAATAAATTTTTTCAAGTTTGGGCGAACTTATATATGCTAGTGACACAAGTTCGGGCGAACTTGGTTGGCCACCACCAAGTTTGGGCGAACTTATATGAAATAGACAAGTTCGGGCGAACTTGTGCTTAATTTTAATGAAAATCAGTCAAGTTCGGGCGAACTTGGTGAAAATTCATGAAAAACTTTGTCAAGTTTGGGCGAACTTGATGAAAAGTCTTGAAAAACCATGTTAAGTTCGGGCGAACTTGACCTCGACAGGTCAAGTTCGAGCGAACTTTGTCTCCCAAATCAGCCATTTTTACATTTTTCGATCCAAAATCCTTTTTTTTCGAATTTCGAGATGATTTCACCATAGATCTGGTCGAAATTGGTTTTCTAACAATCCTATCCGTTCAATTTTGGATTTTGTCCATGGATTGTAGGTTTATTTCATGATTTACGTCCAAAACCCCTCCTAATGTCCATAAATGTCCAAATTCATGAATGTAGGTGATAACCGTAGCTCTGATACCAATTGAAGGTCCGTAATCAGGCGGTTCTAGATGGAAGTTAGTGGATAAACGTAAACTGATTCGGTAGAATGTTATTACAGAAAGGAGTAGAAGTAGAATGCAGCAGAAGTCTTCATTCATACCGAAAGAGTATACATCTTTATAAGTCCAGTTGCTAGAGTTCCTTGAGAGAATCCGGCAGCATCTCCCCATAGGGATGCCAAAAACTTAAATGACAAATGAACACACACCACCTATTTATAGGGAAACATCAAGTTCGCTCCAAAATAGGCTATACTTCAAGTTCGGGCGAACTTGTCCTATGTAGGACAAGTTCGAGCAAACTTGATCTACTCATGTCAAGTTCGAGCGAACTTGTCTTACAAGTTCGGGCGAACTTGACCATCTCAACACTATTTCGGTCGTGTGTTCAATTCTAACCTATACAACATTCAACACACGCTCTATCTAGCCTATTTGACAAGTGACGAACACAAAGTGCATCAACACGCTCTCACTACACAACCTAACCAAGCTGCTCCCAATCAGTCTGCTCAGCCACCGGCCAAGAAACAATATGTTGGCAATGCACCTTTGTGTAACAAGTTTAATAGTCACCATCAACCACATTTACAGTGCCGCATTTGCACTAACTGTAGGAAATCTGGTCATCTTGCCAACATTTGTCGTTTTACTCCTACCCAGAATCCAGTAGCCCAAAACCCTGCTCAGCAGCCTGCACGACCTCGCTATCCACCTGGGTCTTGCTACCACTGTGGGAATCTTACCCACTACAGGAACAACTGCCCGAAGTTGGAAAATGCAAACCCGGCTCGTGGACGAGCATTTAACATCAATGCTAACAAGGCTCTGGCTGACAATGAAGTAGTCAATGGTACGTTCTTTGTTAACAACCATCCTGCTTCAATTCTTTTTGATTTGGGTGCCGATAGAAGTTTTGTAACCCTAGCTTTTGAACCTTTGCTTTCCATGCCTAGAACCAAACTAGGAAAGCCCTTAACAGTCGAAATAGCTAGTGGTGAACCCCTTTTTCTTGATTCTGTCATCCGTGATTGCCAATTGAACCTTAACAACCACCTTTTTGCCATTGACCTCACGCCAATGCAACTATGAAGTTTTGATATTATAGTAGGAATGGATTGGTTGGCTAACCACGACGCTGAGGTGATTTGCATTGATAAGATCGTTCGTATACCCCTTCCGTCTAGTGAAACCGTAGACGTTCGTGGAGAAAAACCCGTTAGTACCCTTAAACACATGACATGCACCCAAGCCCATTAATACCTACGAAAGAATTATATTGCTTTCTTGGCATATATCGTAGAGGAGAAAGACAAGGACAAATCTATTCAGGACATCCCTGTTGTTCGGGATTATCCCGAGGTGTTTCCTGATGAGCTACCTGGTTTACCCCCAGCACGACAAGTCGAGTTTCGTATAGATCTTGTACCTGGTGCCAACCCTATAGCCAAATCCCTATACCGACTTGCACCGTCTGATATGCAAGAGTTATATAAACAACTTCAGGAGTTGTGTTACAAAGGATTCATTCGTCCAAGCTTTTCACCATGGGGTGCTCCAGTCCTATTTGTGAAAAAGAAGGATGGATCATTCCGTATGTGTATCGATTACCGTGAGCTTAACAAACTCACAATAAAAAATCGATATCCCCTACCTCGCATTGATGATTTCTTTGATCAGCTGCAAGATGCTACTTGCTTCTCAAAGATTGATCTACGTTCTGGGTATCATCAGCTTCGTGTTCAAGTTCACTGTTATGCCGTTTGGTCTGACAAATGCTCCTGCCGTTTTCATGGACTTAATGAATAGGGTTTGTAAGCCTTATTTGGACAAGTTCATCATTGTTTTCATTGGTGACATTTTGATTTACTCAAAGTCTCAAGCCGACCACGAGCAACATCTCCGTTTAACGATGGAACTCCTAAAGAAAGAACAACTCTATGCCAAGTTCTCCAAGTGTGAATTTTGGCTTAAGGAAGTTCAATTCTTGGGACATATTGTCAACGAACAAGGTATTCATGTGGATCCCGCCAAAATCAGTGCGATTAAGGAATGGGATACGCCTACTACTCCTACCGAAGTTCGTTCATTTCTTGGTCTCGCGGGTTATTACCGTTGCTTTATCGCAAACTTCTCAAAGATTGCAGTTCCCCTCACTGCTTTGACCCAAAAGATTAAACCTTTTGAGTGGGGACCCAAACAAGAAGAAGCTTTTCAGACCTTGAAACAAAAGCTCTTTAAAGCTCCTATTTTATCCTTACCTGAAGGTAACGACGACTTTGTCGTATATTGTGATGCATCGAACTTAGGCCTTGGCTGCGTTCTCATGCAAAGGAACAAAGTTATAGCCTATGCATCAAGACAATTGAAGATTCACGAAAAGAACTACACCACTCATGATCTTGAGTTGGGTGCTGTTGTTTTCACTCTGAAAAATTGGAGACATTATCTATACAATACAAAATGTGTGGTTTTCACGGACCACAAAAGTCTCCAGCACATTCTCAATTAGAAGGAACTAAACATGAGATAGCGACGATGGGTCGAACTTCTGAACGACTACGACCGTGAGATTCGCTACAATCCCGGTAAGGCGCATGTCGTAGCCGATGCTCTTAGTCGTAAAGAACGAGTCAAGCTACATTGTGTTCAAGTTTGATCTGATATTCAAAACCATATTTTCCAAGCTCAATGAACTTGTGCTACACAAGGCATGATGGGTGATGAATTACCACATCATCTTGAGCTTCAACTTGAAACAAAAGACAATGGGTTATTTTATTATCTGAACCGTTTGTGGGTTCCAAGTCAAGACAATCTCCGCACCTTGATAATGGATGAAGCTCATAAGTCTCGTTATTCAATTCATCCAGGTGCAGATAAAATGTATAAGGATCTTCGTACCCAGTATTGGTGGCTGGGTATGAAGAAAGACATTGCCTTGTACGTATCTAAATGTCTTACTTGTCTCAAAGTTAAGGCAGAACATCAATGCCCTTCTGGTTTGCTTGAACAACCAGAAATTCCGGTTTGGAAATGGGAAAGCATTGCAATGGATCTCATTACCAAATTACCGCGTACATCTAGAGGTCATGATGCCATTTGGGTAATCATTGATCATCTAACCAAGTCAGCACACTTTATAGCAATCCGTGAGGATTTCCCTACTGACAAACTTGCTAAAATCTATGTGGATGAAATGGTATCTCGTCATGGTGTTCCTTTGGACATCATATCTGATCGTGATGCTCGATTCTCATCTCATTTTTGGAGGACCATGCAATCTGCCATGGGAACCAAACTTAACCTGAGCACTACTTATCATCCTCAAACGGATGGACAATCCGAAAGGACAATCCAGAAACTGGAGGATATGCTTAGAGCTTGTGTGATCGACTTTAGTGGTAGTTGGGATTCGCATCTACCTTTGATCGAATTCTCCTAGAACAACAGTTATCATACCAGCATTAACATGGCTCCTTTCGAAGCTCTTTATGGTCGAAAATGTCGTTCACCTGTCTGTTGGAATGAAATCGGTGAATCTCAATTCACTGGACCTGAACTCATTCAGGACACAACAGACAAAGTCAAAACAATTCACAATAATCTCTTGACAGCTAGAAGCCGTCAAAAGAGTTACGAGGACAAACGACGCAAGCCCTTAGAATTCCAAGTTGGTGATCATGTCCTACTCAAGGTATCCCCTTGGAAAGGCGTGGTTAGATTTGGAAAGAAAGGAAAACTTGCACCTAGATATGTTGGACCATTTAAGATCATTGAGAAAATCGGAAAGGTGGCCTACAAACTTGAGCTACCTACTGAACTTGGAAATGTTCATCCAACCTTCCACGTGTCCAATTTGAAAAAAGTGTTTAGCTGATGAAAACCTCCACATCCCTCTTGATGAAATTCGTGTTAATGACACGTTACACTTTGTCGAGAAACCTGTGGAAATTTTGGATCGTGAAGTCAAAAAGCTTAAGCGCAGACGTATACCGATTGTTAAAGTTTGCTGGGAGTCCAAACGTGGCCCAAAGTTTACCTAGGAACAAGAGGAACAGATGAAGGCGAAATATCCACATCTATTCTCACAAGTTTCCTCTAGTTAAATTTCGGGACGAAATTTATGAAAGTAGGGGAGACTGTGACATCTGTGTATTTTAATCAACGCACAATTCCGAAACAATTTTGTATTGAATAACATTGTGTTTTATTCTGAGATTTATTTTAATATCTATGGCATTTCATGTTTTTAATCCTTGTTCAATTCTGATCTTCGAGATCACTTCCGGAAGTGAAATCGCAAACCGCTACGCGAACATAATCAGTTTAACCCGACGTACATTCCGGAACAATGGCATAAGCTAAACATACCTTAAATACCCTTTACATAACTTAGAAATAAGTTTTGAGGGCTTTGGTATGGCAAAAACATGCTTATGTAACTTCAGGGGCTATTTTGCAAATTCTACGAAACTATGACAAATCGCGTATTTCCTAATCCGGAACATATACGCACATCCAAAAATTTTTATAATCATTAAAATATAGCATTTTAGTGATTGGAATGCAAAAATAACATTCGTTACGCGTTTACGGTCATTTGCGCGTTCGTTACGATTTTCATCGTAATTAACCGAAAACCGCACACCGTACGACCAAACGAACCGACCACCGAAAAGTTTCTGAGCATTTTTCAAGTTCCCTATGCTTTATCTTCCTTGTAAAGCTTAAAAATAGGGTTAACGAGTGTTAAAAGTGCCAAAACGCGTCGAAAAACAAGTTTTAGGCTGCAGGGACCTGTTCTGCCAATTCTGAAACTTAGGAATCCCAGGCGCCATGCGAGAGACCCCCCGAATATCTCCCGTGACGCGTGGGGGATGCCCAGTGGAAGCAGCTACCTGGCAGCTTCTTGTTCATTTGACTTGACACCTATAACTCGTTTTTGCCACACTTTCTCTGGTCTTGACACCTCACTAAACACTTGTAATAATCATACAACATCTCCTAACACTTGGCATGATCCTAAAGCTCTCCTAAAACTATAAATACCCTTGATCTTCAAACAAATTCCTTGCTCATTTCCATCTTTCTTCTCTCTAAACTCTAAGTGGAGTTGCTACCTTATTAGAAGGCCTCCCATCTGAGTTTTTCTAGTAATCTTGGCTTCCTTGAGTGCAAGTAAGTGCTCTAACCAAGCCTTGTTAAATCTTTTAGCTTATTATAAGCTAAAAGTCAAACAGTTTGACTTACTGTTTGACTTTCGGTTTTGACCATTAGTTGTTCAAGTCAAAGTTCAATTGGACTTTGCAACGTGATCGTAATCACGATGGTTATGATCCATAGCGATCATGCCTACAGATTACCACGTTTTCCTAGTCGAAGTGACGAGTCAAGGTTTCGGTCAATAATACACAAAGTGCGCATTATTTGACGGAACTACCAAATCAGTTTTATAAACTTAGTTAGACATGTTAAACATGTCTAACTCGTCACTTTTAGTTTAGTGCTTGTTTAGGGTCGTAAGTCGAGCGGTTTCGACCACCGCTTTGACTTTCGAATCCGACCCGTTTGGTCGATCCTAGGATCCGACCAAACTCATATTAGTGACCATAGTTATATAGGGAATAACCCTCTAAGGTTATACCTTGTGGTCACGTCGTTTGGTTAGTATTATGATAGGTCGTTATTATGCCCTTTATAAATGACCAAAATGCCCTTTTTGCGCATAAATTCATTTTAAGCATATGTAGCTAAAGTTTTGACATGTAAACTGATATTACAACATCATTAACCATGTTTGGGCATTTAAGACTCATCATAGGACATGTTTAACCATTCGATCACGCGTTTACGCAAATGACATGTTAAAGTAGCGTAAACTACCTTAACAGGTCATTACGGGTCAAAACCACCTAGGATCACTTCCAAATCAGAATGTTGAGTTTATTAAATCATACCATATGAGTTCCAACACTCATTTGATTTATAAGACATCATTCTATCCAATCCGCCGATTAAAGTCCCGACTTATTAACATAGTTATCCGATATTAGGACTCGCTTGATTTTCTGGACTCTTGAGCCTTGTATATCCATTTGAACAAGGATACTTTTGCAACCCCAAGTGAGTACATAGACCCCTCTTTTACGTTTTCAAAAGTTTTGGGGTGATACACATGTGCCTACTTGCTACTTTCATGTTTTTCATAACATATACTTGTTATGTTCAACTAGTACAATATATAGTACATGATTTCAATTATGTTTTGCTATGTATGTTGACTGAGCATGCTAGCATATTGATTTCAAAGACACCTTTTGCGGCACATGTTGACTTAGCATATGAGCACATTGATTTACATTACATTTCTCTATGCATGTTGATTGAGCATGCTAGCACATTGATTTTGTGGACACTTCTACTTCGTATGTTGACTTAGCATACTTAGTACATGGTTTAAAGACATTTTTCATGGCATTGCTTACATTGACTAAGACATTTGGTTTGTTTAACGGGACATAATACATTCATTAACATTGATCACGCCGCCCGGTAGTATGTAGTGGTACCATAGGACTTGACAAATCCCGTTCCCCGCTTCCTAGGTTTGTTTGGAAGTAGGGAATGACAGAATCCGAATACATTTTTGATAAACCTTTGACTTGATAAGGGTTTATCCGACAGTCTCAAGGCTTGAATGTATGCGATAAACATAACTACATAAATGTTCATATCAAATAAAGCATTGGTTAAACATGACTTTTGATTAAAAACTTCGGTTTATTCAAGACATTATTTTGTACATGACATTGGTTATACACGACATTATACATATGGCTTGAGTAAAGTCTTTTTACTTGCCATACAAGACATTTGTTATACAAAACATGGTTTATAACTAACATTGTGACATATTACATTACACATGACATTTGACATTTGTTTGACACGACATTTTTGGTGGTTATTTGATAAGTGATTTAAATAACGAGATGTGTGTAATATGATAAAAGCATGGTGGATACGCCGCTTGTACTTCCTATATATAAGTGCTTTCATGATATTACATAATGTAGCGTTATTTAAACCACTTCGATAAAGACAAAGACATGACACATTTGGCACAAATATCATATATTTTTCACAAGACATTGTTTTACAAATGACATATTTTATACAATTCATTATCTTCCGGTTAATTAGTTAACCCTACATCCTTCTTCTATATCATTTGATTTTCACATTGATTTTCATATGATTTTGTAGAAAAAAAACATTTTATAGGGTTCATGACTACTTTTCGTTAAACTATTATTTTAACTTCAAGTCATGAATCCTCATCAACAAAACCTATGTATGTCACAGGCATTTTTATGCTGACATACCTATTTTCACATGTGTGTCAGGAGCTAATGCTTAAGGATGATTCATGCGACACTTAGGACGGACTTGGGCTTTAGTGACTTAAAAAAAATTAGCAAGACAAATAAGTTTACGTTATGTTTCTGTTAAATTCCAGACAATGTAAACAATTTGAGTCAATAATACAAAACTTCAATTTCCATGGTTGTTGAAACAATACTTCTGTTACAACACTCCCCGACGTTTCCACCGCGGTTTGTTGTTTTACCCGGTCGGGGTGTGACACCTTAGTCGCAACCTATGCTCACATGATCTAAGAGTTCATTCCATAGTTCAATCATACCGTTGTTAACATGTATTTCCCACGAAAGTTGTAAACCAAAAACATTAAGAAAAGGGGGACATGAACTCACAAGTTTGCGTCCGAAATCTTGAGTACTCAAGCAGATTTCCTCGAATCGTACTACAACCTACACACGTGTTAGGTTTTGTTAGACGCTTAGGTCGTGTAATGACTTGTAGTCTTATTTATTTATTAAGACTTGTTTTGGAATATTGTTAAAATAATATATTTTCAACTTGTTTCATCATATGCTTTTCACATATATTCTCCAAGTATAGGTATACTTGTATTTGTGTATTTTGCAAAATGCTCGTAGTGTATTCCAGTATGTATTTATACGTATAGGAATACGTATTTCTTGTGCTTATTAAGTATTTTCTGGATTATTATTTTTGTACAAACAAAAATACCAACTTTATATTCTTAAAATATATACGTATTTTAAGAGTATTTTATAGTAAGTATCCATAAATTTTATTTGGCAAAATATGTATACTTCCATATATGTATCTTAAAAACAATATATTTTTAAGATTAAACTTAGAAATGTGTACTTCTAGCTTTTACCCAAAATAATATATCCTTTTGAATTGTTAAGAAAATATAACCTTCAAGACAATATATTTTCTATTTTGACAAATTATGATATATTTTGTAATAGTAGTAAAATTTCATATTTTACCGTTCCTTTGGTTTCAAAAATACCGTTTATCACATTTGTCAAGTTGCGAATTTATTTCTGGAATATACATATGTACATAGTCCAATGTCATTATTCGGTTTGTCCATTATTCGGGTATAAATTATATATTCATTTTCTTGGAGTTTTGGTAACATCTTCATGTTTGGTGTTTGTGTATTATTTTCAAGCCTCAAATTTTAATAACTAATACAATCAATATACAAGTAGCACACAATTTGTGACATTTAAATATATATTTTCCTAAATATATACTTAACCATTTTTATTACCAAAAATCAACCTCCAATATTCATAATTTTTATAACAAAAATTATGGTAAACTTTTTATATTAAAACCATGACCAAAATTACTTGTAAATACTTGTTTAAAAATATTTTTCTAAGTGTTTAATTTCTACAAAAATTTTGCCATAGTTTCCCCTTAAAAATGGAGGTTTCCATGCTAAATAGCATGTCATTTTCTTTTCAAAAATCATCACAATCATCAATAATCAACTTACAACTTACCATGAGCCATTATATGCAATCTCACAAGATGATATGAACTTGAAGTTTTATAAAATCTTGTAGTATTTTAACATGGTGTTTAACATGTTCATCTAACACTAAAAACATGATTTTATTTTAAAAAAATCATTTTTACAAAATTTCCATCTTTACAACTTACAACTTGATTTTACAAAAATCATTCTCCATGCATTTTTCATGTTACATACACTTTACTAGTTCTATTTAACCCTTTAAAATATGATCATTTTTCTTTAAAACCAAGTCTGTGAAATGTAGTAGTAAACTTTAGTTTCTTGAAATGTTCATCTTTGAAATCTCATATTTTTTAAGATCAACAACTTGTAGGAAGCATCATCCTACACAAAATCATGTTCATCTTCAAGTTCATGCTTAACATAAAGGATGATCAACATAGATCTTTCAAGATTTATTCTCTTACTTGCTAGATCATGTGTTTAATCATCATCTAGCAAGCTTCTTATGTTGATCTACATCATAAACACAAGAAATCAACTAACAAGTTCATTACATACACTTAACATCTTTTGATCTTCATGTTTTTAAGCTTTATGTTAAAGTTCATCTTTATGTTTTGATGTGATCTTAGATTATCTTGTTACTTCATACTTTAACCACTAAAATTAGAAGTAAAAACAAGATCAAGAGGGCTTACTACTAGCACAATGGCTAGGGAAGATCAAGATGCAAGATGAAGGAGAAAAGAGGTGGTTAATAGCTCCTCCAAGTGGTCCTTAAGCTTCCATTGCTTCACACCTTCTTAACTATGCTTGAATCATCTTGTATGAGGGTTGGATTAGCTAGAAATTTTGAATGATGATGATGGGGGGGGGGGTGCTTGTGGCCGAGAGCAAGAGAGGGAAGGAGAGATGAGGGAGTTTGTTTGTTTGGTGATTTATGTTAGTGGTGAACTCTTGATCTAGATGTTCTTTTAACCTCCTACAACTCTTTAACCATGAGTCCTTATGTTTAGTATCAACATAACAAATCTTAATATAATATTCAACGAAAATCAAGGGTGGGGCCACCCTTGTAATCATCGCCAATGGGGGGGGGGGTTATATGGTTGGATTTCAATTGGTAGCTAGATGATTTAGTTAAGTTCTAAGTGTTTTAGTTAGTGTTTAATATGGTTAAGTGTTTTTAAGATGTAATATGATGCTTGGTGATCACCACTAGCTTTATAACATTAAAACAATGCTTCTAGCTAGATTTTGGTGTTTCGGGTAGTGTCCGGTTATTCGTTTGGTTACCGGTTCGTTAAAGTGCTAAATAGCGCAGTTTAGGGTGCTTTAAGGTACCTTTTATGATGGTTTTGATTCCAAACACTAAACAAGTTATTCTGGACCATTAAACTACATTTCTGCATTTTAATTTGGGGTTTAAAAGCTGAATTTTGCTGAAATATGCAGAATTCTGCAGTTTTGGTGCGATTCGGGCACTTTCTGGCACTTAAGTCATCACTCGGAAGGCAGTTACATGATCCTAACTTTCGTACATACCATACTAGTATAACTGTTGTTCCGGGGCTTATTCAGTGCTTTTACATCATGTCTTTCTGAGTACTGAACTCCCGTCAGTACTCCTAGTTCACCTGGTAAGTGTACCAGTTTCGTTCCGTATACGTTTCAAACCGTTTCAATTTGAGTTCACAATAATAAACATCATGCATCATGAAATGTCTTTGTGAGTTCTTTCAATATAATTCATAAAATCATACACGTCACAAGTTCAAAATGCACAACCATTTAATACAAACTATTGTTCACATTGTACGGATTTTACCTGAAAAATGCCATTTGTCACATTCTCCCCCCGTTAAAAGAATTTCATCCCGAAATTCAAGTTGCGTTATCAGTTGTAGAGGAGTTGTGAAACAAGTGAGGGTACTTAGACTTAATATGGTCTTCACGTTCCCATGTAAACTCGGGACCGTGTTGTGAGTTCCAACGAACTTTGACTAGCTTTATACGACTTCTCCGTGTCTTGTGGACTTTCCAGTCCGTAACCTCAACAGGTTCTTCGGTAAATTGGAGTTTGTAGTTAACGTGAATCTCATCTACTGGAATGACGACTGTTTCTTGAGTAGGGCTCCTCTTGAGATGAGACTCGGGAAACGTGTCGTGTACGCTGCTGAGCTCTTCTGGAAGTCTCTATTTATACGCAACAGTTCCAACTTTCTTCAGAATTTCAAAAGGTCCAATGTAACGCGGGTTCAACTTTCCACATTTTCCAAATCGTACAACGCCTTTCCAGGGCGAGACCTTCAGCAAATCCATATCTCCAGCCTTAAATTCCAATTGTTTGCATCGTTTGTCAGCGTAGCTCTTTTGCCTATCACGAGCCGCCTTGATACGGTCGTGTATTTGGGCAATCTTATCTGTGGTTTCCTAAACCAATTCTGGACTGATGAGCTGTTTATCTCCGGTTTCCGCCCAACATAGCGGGGACCGACATTTTCGCCCATACAAAGCTTCAAACGGGGCGGCTTGGATGCTAGTGTGATAGCTGTTATTGTTGGAAAACTCCAGTAAAGGCAAGTGAGTATCCCAGCTTCCTCCCAAATCCATCACACAAGCACGCAACATGTCTTCCAAGGTTTGTATCATCCGTTCGCTCTGGCCGACCGTTTGAGGGTGGAAGGCCGTGCTAAGATTCAATTGATATCCAAAGGCCTTCTGAAACGTTTGCCAAATCCTTGACATGAATCAACCATCATGATCTGATATGATAGAGACGTGCTACAATCTCCTTAAGATATATATCCGCCAATTTCTTGGTGCTATCCTTTTCACTGATCGGTAGGAAATGCGCGGATTTAGTGAGTCGATCGACTATAACCCAAATCATAACGTGGCCTCTTTGTGTCCTGGGTAACTTAGTAATGAAGTCCATTGAGATTTGTTCCCATTTCCAAACAGGAATCTCGGGTTGTTGCAGCAACCCGAAGGCTTCTGATACTCTGCTTTAACTTTGGCATAGGTAAGACAGTTACCCACATAAGTAGCAATATCAGCTTTCATTTTAGGCCACCAATAAATGTCCTTCAAGTCTTGGTACAGTTTATCCGATCCCGGATATATAGAGCACCTTTACTTATGGGCTTCGTCCAGAATAAGTGCGTGTAGATCACCGAAGAATGGGACCCCAAATCCATCCATAAAGTACAATGTTCCGTCTTCCTTTGCATCGATTTCGCTTCCATTCCCCGCAAGGATTCATCTTGTAAATTATCCGATATAAGCACTTCTTAATGAGTATTGTGAATCCGAGAAGTGATATCAGTTTGTATGGTCATCTCTAAGGCTCGCACCCTTAGAGGTTTTGCACGCTCCTTGTGGCTCAAGGCGTCCACTATGACATTCGCCTTGCCGGGTGGTACTTTATCTCACAGTCATTATCATACAATAGCTCGACCCATCGTCGCTGCCTCATGTTTAAGTCCTTCTGGTAGTGACGCCAGCTTTTCAACGCGAATATCACCGCACCTAGCTCAAGGTCGTGCACCTTCAACTAAAGAGACGCGTAAGCAATGAGCTTGTCTCGTTGCATAAACATGCAACCAAGACCTTGTCGAGACGCATCACAATAAACTACGAAACCACCAGTACCGTCAGGTAAGGATAAAATAGGTGCGCTATAGAGTTTATCTTTTAACAGTTGGAAAGCCGTCTCTTGCTCTTCGCCCCAATCAAATCTCTTATCCTTCTGGGTTAGGGACGTTAGCGGTTGAGCAATCTTTGAGAAGTTCTCTACAAAACGTCTGTAGTAGCCTGCTAACCCAAAAATTATCGTATCTCGGTTGGGGTTTTGGGTGCTTCCCAATTTTTGATTGCCTCAATCTTGGCAGGGTCGACATTAACTCCTTCCTTGTTCACCACATGCCCTAAGAATTGCACCTCGGGAATCCAAAAGTTGTACTTTGAAAGTTTCGCATAAAGTTGCTCCTTCTTTAGGAATTCCAAGATAGCTCGCAAATGTTGCTCATGCTCCTCCTTGGTCCGCGAGTATATGAGGATGTCATCAATAAACACAATCACAAACTTATCCAAATACGGCTTACACACGTGGTTCATGAGGTCCATGCAGACCACTAGTGCATTGTTAAGCCAAACGGCATGATAAGGAACTCGTAATGTCCATAATGTTGGGGTTTTGTCATGTTTATCAAAGCCATTTTATCCATATAAAATGAAAAACGCAGCGGAATAATTATAAAACATGTTACTTTTAAGATATAAAACCCATTTTATATGTAAAACCAAAACCCGGATCCATATATGAATATGCATGCTATCAAAGCACAACCATAGGGTGTTTTAAGAAACGACCTTTCAAGGAGCTAGGAGATGGAAGAAGATGATGATTCTTGAATGACAATCTTCAAAGGAGAAGACCTCAAGCTTGTATACCCAAAGCCTTCCAACAAACATCTTATGTTGCTAGGATTTTGACTTATGAACACCTCTCGATCAACCAACCTTTGGCCGAAATTCTAGAGAGAATTTGAGAGTGTTCTTACACTTGAAATCTTAATGTGTGTGTAAGAATTACTACCCCTTGAATAATGAATCAAATCCACTATATATAATCTCTTGCAAGATCTTTCTTGGATATTGTGAGATTTATAAAGATCTCACAAAATCTTCCAAGATATCCATATATCTCTTGTAAGATCTTTCTTGGATATTGTGAGATTTGTAAAGATCTCACAAAATCTTCTAAGATATCCATATATCTCTTGTAAGATCTTTCTTGGATATTGTGTGATTTGTAAAGATCTCATAAAATCTTCCAAGATATCCATATATCTCTTGTAAGATCTTTCTTGGATATTGTGAGATCTTATAAGATTTGCAAGATATTTTCTTTTAAATTATGTCTTGTATTATTTTATAACTTTTATAAAATTAACATCATATGTTTACAAGACTTTATGCAATATCTCATAACCTTTTATAATGTTATTTAACCCATTAAATAACAAAATAAAATATACTCTCAAAATATATCCATATAATTTATTAGTTCCTCAAGTGCAATTATTTAGAAAACCAATTTCTAAATATTCTAAGTGTTAATATTTATTTGTTTGATCATATCATAAATAAATATTATAAGTGTTTGTCTAGCTTGTTATTGGGTATGACCCGACTTGGATCATAACGTACTAGCAACATCAATTTAATATGTGTCTTGGTCATACAGATTCCAACAATCTCCCACTTGCACAAGATACATAGAAGATTGATGCAAGTAGTAAATACCGCCTAACAACGGTTTACTACCCCTAATACATATGACGAAGTGCCATTCAATAACATCATCCCCTTCAAGTCCCTTACTTGAAAAAGATTTAGGTGAATCTATCATTTATCCTTTTGTTACAGATGTCATGTCAAATCCAGAGACATAGAATGATCATTCTCTGTTGATTTAACTTTAGCAGGCCTTAGACATCTTACTCTCAACGAATAAGAGGAACTAATCCCTTCTTGACTACATACGTCTCTCACAATCACCTTGTACCACACCTGAGCTTAGCCTTATGTACTGCCATATTTCAGAACAGCGAAGAACTAAGTCAAAGTATAATATTTGGTGAATATCAAGACCCAATATGTATCTCAGGTCAGAGGATACTATGATATTCGCCTTTACTCAAAATTACTTATGTTCAATCACAAAGATTCCATGTAGTAATATTTGAGAGCGGGTCAGTCCAATATTTGTATCCCACAAATATCTATGAACTTTGGCAGCAACACTTTGCTCTATATCCATACCTAATGAATATCCACATATCCGAGTTCATAATAGTCTTACCTTCATATTTGTTCCCAAAAATATGATTCGACTATGGACATTTAGAATAATTAACTTATTCATGGATTTAAACATGCTAAAAATGGAAATAACTCAAAATTACCATAATTATTAAAAGTTAAAATAACAATTGTTCCGATATCCAAATACTAAATAGATCAAATCCAATCACTAGAATATCGAAGTCCTAGGGCACAAGCATGACCCTCATGCTTTGGCCGTTCAAGGAGCTTCGTGAGAGGATCCGCAATGTTTTGATTGGTGTGAACTTTGCGAATACATATCTTTCCCTTTTCAACTTCATCCTTTATGTAGTTGAATCTCCGCTCAATGTGCCTAGTCTTTTGATATGCACGAGGTTCCTTAATTTGTGCAATCGCACCCTCGTTATCACAAAAGAAATCTAGGGGATCCTGAATGGTAGGGACTACCCCTAGGTCGGCAATGAATTTCTTTAACCATGCAGCTTCTTGTGTTGCCAATGAAGCAGCGATGTATTCTGATTCTGTAGTGGACAATGCTACAACATCCTGCTTCGAGCTCTTCCAAGAGACAGCAGCTCCATTCAAAATGAAGACATACCCAGATTGTGATCGAGAACCATCCCGGTCAGTTTGGAAACTCGCATCCATGTAACCCTTTACAACGAGTTCCTCTTCACCAGATCCATCTATTAGAAACATATCCTTAGTCCTTCTAAGGTATTTCAAAATTCTTTTAACAGCCATCCAATGACTGTTACCTAGATTTTGCTGGTATCTACTGGTCATGCTTAAGGCGCATGACACGTCCAGTCTAGTGCATATCATTGCATACATGATGGATCCTATTGCAAACGCATATGGGACTCCTTTCATTCTTTCTTGCTCATCCTTTGAGCTTGGACATTGAGACGCATTCAGTTTCGTTCCCTTTTGAAAGGTACCAAACCCTTCTTAGAGTTCTCCATCTTGAACCTTTTCAAGATTTTGTCAATGTATGCACTTTGGTTCAAACCTATCAAGCGCCTTGATCCATCCCTATAGACCTTTATTCCCAAAAAATAGACGACTTCACCAACATCCTTAATGGAAAAACCACTTCCAAGCCAGGTTTTACACCTTCCATGGTTGGAATATCATTTCCAAATAGTAGAATGTCATCAACATATAGTACTAGGAAAGTGATGATGCTCCCACTAGCTTTCTTATACACACAAGCTTCATCGGCGTTCTTGATGAATCCAAAATTCCTAATTTCTTCATCAAAACGGTGATTCCAACTTCTAGATGCTTGTTTCAATCCATTGATTGATCTCTTTAACTTGCATACTTTGTTAGGATGTTTTGGATCAACAAAACCTTCAGGCTGAACCATATAGACATCTTCATCAAGATATCCATTAAGGAAAGTAGTTTTGACATCCATTTGCCAAATCTCATAGTCATAATATGCAGCTGTGATAAATAATATCCTAATTGACTTTAGCATTGCTAGGGGCGAGAAGGTTTCATCATAATCAACCCCTTGAGTTTGAGTGAAACCTTTTGCTACAAGTCTCGCTTTATAAGTATCCAAGTTACCATGCATATCGGTTTTCTTCTTGAAAACCCACTTACTTCCAACTACTTTGGAGTTAAGAGGTGGTACAACTAATTCCCATACTTGGTTGTCATACATGGATTGCATCTCTACGTTCATGGCTTCAAGCCACTTGTCACAATCGGATTGTGACATTGCATCATGGTATGTGGTTGGTTCATCCGAATCTACCACATAGCATCCATCCATAAAAAATCCTTATCTTTCAGGTGGATTACTAACTCTACCAGATCTGCGAACGTTTTGTGTGTATTGATCAACCTCTTGATCCTCTTCAATAACCTCTTGTTGAGTGCTAGTATCAACCAAACATGTATCGGCTTGTGGTTCTTGATCCTCATCAAGTTCCACTGTTCTACTAGTTCCTTCCATAAGGAACTTAGCTTCCAAGAACTCAGCCTTTTGAGCAACAAATACCTTTTGCTCTGTTGGATCGTTGAAATAATATCCTATATCATCTTTAGGATATCCTACAAAGATACACTTAGTGGATCGTACTTCCAATTTGTTTGGGGTGTATTGCTTCACATAAGCTTCACAACCCCATACCTTCAAATATGATAATGATGGAGCCCTTCCATGCCATATTTCAAAAGGTGTCTTATCCACTTTCTTGGTTGGGGCCATATTGAGTATACGAGTCGCGGAGAGCAAAGCGTAACCCCAAAATGATAGAGGTAATGTGCTTCTAGCCATCATAGATTGAACCATATCCAATAGAGTTTGATTCCTCCTTTCAGACACACCATTATTTTGTGGTGTTCCAGGTGGAGTAAGTTGTGAGATAATCCCACAACTCCTAAGATGATCTTGAAAAACATCACAAAGGTATTCACCTCCTCTATCGGTGCGAAGGACTTTGATTGTTTTCTTGAGTTGATTTTCTACTTCATTTTGGAAGATCTTGAACGTTTCAAAAACTTCATCTTTGTGTCTTATCAAGTACACATAATCATAACGACTATAGTCATCGGTAAAACTAATGAAGTATCTTTCACCATTCCTAGTCATTGGCTTAAAAGGACTACATACATCCAAATGTATGATACCTAATAAGTCTTTTTCCCTTTCAAAGGTGCCACTGAAGGGTGCCTTAGTCATTTTGCCTTGTAAACAAGATTCATATACATCAAATGAATCATCTCCATTTGTTTCCAAAACACCATTCTTTCAAAGTGTTTGCATGCGATTTCTACATATATGACCAAGGCGACAATGCCAAAGATAGGTTTCACTCAAATCCATTTTGAGTTTCTTGGTGATTGCATGGTACATTGAACTATTAAATGATGTATTATCATGAACCAATTCATAAATACCATTTGAAGGTTTAGCTTTGAAGTAAAACATGTCATTCATCAAAACATAAATGTCATCGTTCACAAACTTTAAACTAAAACCATATTGTAGCAAAAGGGAAACTGAAATAATGTTCCTAGTCAAACTAGGAGCATACAAACCATTTTTTAAAATCACTTCCAAACCACTTGGAAGCTTCAACACATAGTCTCCTTGGGCTTCGACTTCAACTTTTGCTCCGTTGCCCATGAAGAGACTAGCGTCTCCCTTTTTATAATGTTTATTTCTTTTGAACCCCTGCAACAAATTGCATATATGAGTTCCACATCCGGTATCCAATACCCGTGTGTTTGAAGAAATAACATTAAGGTCAATATGTATCATAAAGATTGTACCTGAGGTTTTCCCTGCATCCCTCTTGGTTTTCAACTCCTTGAGATAGGTTGGACAATTTCTTTTCCAATGCCCTATCTCTTCACACTCAAAGCATGGGTCAGTTGAAGCAACCTTTTGCTTCTTTTCCTTCGGTTTCGTGAGTTCCGCTTTAACCTTTCCTTTCCCCTTCCCTTTGACATGGCCCTTCCTTTTGGCAAAACTTTCCTTGGAGTCGGGGTGGGGCCTCTACTTGTTGCCTCCCTCATTGATCATTTGAACAGGTAAAGCCTTTTTACCCATGCCCGCCTCGACAGTTTTGAGCATTGCATGAAGCTCACCAATGCTCTTATCCCATCCGTTCATGTTACAATTCATGACGAAAGTCTCAAACTTCTTTGTTAAAGAGTTGAGGATCAAATACGTAGCTAACTCTTTAGAGACGGGACAATTAAGCCTTTCGAGGCGATCAATGTGGCTCTTCATCTTAAGGACATAAGATGAGACCGATTGGGTTTCCTCCATTCGACATGCATGAAGCGCTCGAACCGTTTTGAAGCGTTCTACCCTTGCTTGTTGAAGGAACATTTCCTTCAATTAGGTAATCATGTCATATGCCCCGTGATGTTCAAAATCCTTTTGAATTTCGGTAATCATAGTTCCCAACATGAGGCAAGAGGCTTGCATAGAGTCCTCGGTATACTTAACCCAATCGTTATAGGCTTCCACATCTTCCACGTTAGGTTCATCGGGAATGAGATCGTCCAACACATAGGATATCTTTTCTTGCTTGAGAATGATTCTCAAGTTTTTATACCAATCCATGAAGTTGTTATGGTTCAGATGATCCTTTTCAAGGATGGTTCTTAGTGACAGGTTACAGACGATTTGGGTAATTGTGTTTGCATTGTTAGCGGCCATCTACAAAATTTTAACAAAGTTCAATTTTTAGTATTTTTGATATTATTAAAATTTTAATTATTAATACCCTTTTATGTCTTATAGACAATTAATAATTAAAATCTAGAATCCAACGTTACATTTAAATATTGGTTAGGTGACCTTTATCCCATTATTTAAATTAACAAGGTAGTCAACGTTTGCTGATTGCAACTCTTTGCAATTTCTAGCCATATTGGATTGGTTAAACATCTTTATGTTTAGTTAGCATGTTTAATCCCATCAACACCTTTGTACGCCATGCTTCGGTGACCCTAAACACATGGTTTCCAAATCAAGTCGTCCTACTTACACACACATGTGAGTTTACCCATACAAGTCGTTAGGTGACCTTTATCCCACAAATATGGTAAGCCCACCTACAACACACAAGTTCCTTCAAATGTGGTTAGGTGACCTTTATCCCATAAAGAATTCCCATGTGATTCGAGTGTTGTATAAAAGGATGGTGTTTGACTTGTTTAATAAAAGGGATTTTAAGTTTTCAAAATTCTAGTTTTAGAAAACTTTATGTACCACATTTGCATGCATTCAAATTCATGGTACTTTAGTGAAAACCAATTTTCAAGGTTCTTTTAATAAAACCCATTTTATTATAAAATCATTAACCTTTAATAAAACCTTTTATTAACCACTTTAATGATTTTTAAAGAATCAATTTTAAGCTTGTTGTTGTTTATTAGTTTGTTAAGCATCCATATCCACATATCATCCAAACAAGATAATAAAACAACCATACAAGCATAATACACAAAACTATAGGTGCATAACCATAGCCAATTATTTTTGACAACACTTGTTAGCCGAAACAAGTGTGCCACAAGGTCCTTCCTAAAGGGTGAATATTGACACAAGAAACGTGTCGTTGAACTCCCACTTGAACCCACATCCAAATGCTTCAAGTCTTCCTTTTGTGTTGTGATTTCTTTACTTTCTTTGGGCTTCCAAATGATCTTTAAATTCAGCTCCAAACTCCTTTGGGCTTCAAAATGTGTTTTGGTTATTGGGCTAAAATCCCGTTAAGGACTATGAAGTCCTTTAGGCCCAAAATTGGCCAAAACCAAAAACGCATTTTGGGTGCATCTTCTTTTACAATAAAGTATCCTAATACTTTTTTTCTAGTAAAAGAAATGAAACTAATCTATTTACTTACATACCAAATGAAAATAAATAAATTACATATTTTTCATATGGAATAACAAAGACATTAATTATTACAACCCATTGAAATAATTAAATATAAATCACAAACATAATCATTCAACATATTCAAACACAAGGTCATGGCTAGGTTATGAACACCAAAATATACATCCACATGAGCAAAATTGGTTCCCTTTTATAACCCATATTTTTGGCCAAGAATGAAAAACCGAAAAGTGTGGGTTTTTGTCAAAACAAACAAATCATCCATATGATTTAATTTTTCAAGATTCCTTTATGCATGTAAGAAAATAATCTTGAAAAACAAAGGGAGAACCATGTTTAAAATTTTCGGACATAGGGTTTCTCCAAACCCAAATACCCAAAAGTTTTAAATCCTTTGAAGCATGCATTCATATAAGCGGCTCTGATACCATGTTGGGGTTTTGTCATGTTTATCAAAGCCATTTTATCCATATAAAATGAAAAACGCAGCGGAATAATTATTTAAAACATGTTACTTTTAAGATATAAAACCCATTTTATATGTAAAACCAAAACCCGGATCCATATATGAATATGCATGCTATCAAAACACAACCATAGGGTGTTTTAAGAAACGACCTTTCAAGGAGCTAGGAGATGGAAGGAGATGGAAGAAGATGATGATTCTTGAATGACAATCTTCAAAGGAGAAGACCTCAAGCTTGTATACCCCAAGCCTTCCAACAAACACCTTATGTTGCTAGGATTTTGACTTATGAACACCTCTCGATCAACCAACCTTTGGCCGAAATTCAAGAGAGAATTTGAGAGTGTTCTTGCACTTGAAATCTTAATGTGTGTGTAAGAATTACTACCCCTTGAATAATGAATCAAATCCACTATATATAATCTCTTGCAAGATCTTTCTTGGATATTGTGAGATTTATAAAGATCTCAAAAAATCTTCCAAGATATCCATATATCTCTTGTAAGATCTTTCTTAGATATTGTGAGATTTGTAAAGATCTCACAAAATCTTCCAAGATATCCATATATCTCTTGTAAGATCTTTCTTGGATATTTTGAGATCTTATAAGATTTGGAAAATATTTTCTTTTAAATTATGTCTTGTATTATTTTATAACTTTTATAAAATTAACAACATATGTTTACAATACTTTATGCAATATCTCATAACCTTTTATAATGTTATTTAACCCATTAAATAACAAAATAAAATATACTCTCAAAATAAATTATCCATATAATTTATTAGTTCCTCAAGTGCAATTATTTAGAAAACCAATTTCTAAATATTCTAAGTGTTAATATTTATTTGTTTGATCATATCATAGATAAATATTATAAGTGTTTGTCTAGCTTGTTATTGGGTATGACCCGACTTGGATCATAACGTACTAGCCACATCAATTTAATATGTGTCTTGGGCATACCGATTCCAACACATAACCTAAAGGCCGTTTTAGGGATACTTTCTTCTTGTATTCGCAGTTGATGATATCCCGTCCTCAATTCGCTCTTGGAGTAGTAGCTAGAGCCTTGCAATTGGTCGAACAAGTCATCAATCCTCGTCAAGGGATACCGATTCTTGATGGTTAGCTTATTCAACTCCCTATAGCCTCTGCATAATACTAAAACTGTCGTCCTTCTCTTAAACCAACAATTACTGGAGCTCCCCAGGGTGAGAAGCTCGGTCTGATAAATCCTTTGTCTAGCAGCTCTTGCAGCTGAGTCGAAAGCTCATGCATTTCTGATGGAGCTAGCCGGTGTGGTGCCTTTGCCACTAGTGCTGCTCCTGGCACCAGATCTATCTGAAACTCGACTTGTCATTGTGGAGGTAACCCAAGCAAGTCTTCGGGAAAGACTTCTAGGAATTCCTTCACAACAGGAATGTCTTCTAGCTTTGGCTCCTTAGTTTCCTTGTCGACAACATGAGCAAGGAAGGCTAAGCAGCCTTTTCGGAGACACTTCTGCGCCTTCATAACCAATGTGGGATGTCACAATCTTCCGCCTTACGGGGCCCAGCGTCCTCGTATCAACTGTATGAAGGTCGTGTACTATAAGTGTTTCATCATTCGCAAGAAGGATGCGAATGATTTTCTCATGTCGAACAACTTCAGCTCCATTCTTGGATATCCAATCCATGTCGACTACCACATCAAAACTACCCAAACCAACTCGTAGAAGGTTGATAGAAATTTTCGTTCTCTTAGTTCAAGTGTACAACCCTTAATAACTTCATCTACTCGACTAATTTCCCATTTGCCGATTCTCCAGAATATGGGACGTCTAGTTTACTTGGTTCTAGCCAAGTATATCCTTAAGTTCCACAGATTCATCGCTAAAGTCGGCGCCAATATCAAATAGTGCAGATGCAAAATGTCGGTTTATAGGGAACGTACTTGTACTACGTTCGAGTCCTGTCATGCCTTGCGTGCTCCTTTCATGAAAATACTCCCACAAGCGTGATTTTTCTCCGGGCAGTCCTTCCGATAATGTCTTTTATCCCCACATCCGTAGCAATTCTTGGCCCTTGATGTCTCTATTACTATCCCGATTCCATTCACATGCTTCGTACCAGACCAGCATGCTTCCTTGCTATGCCCGGTCTTGTCGCAATTTTCACACCTTCGAGTCCTGCACGGACCTGTGTGATGATAACCACACCTATCACACTTGGGTAGTTCTCCTTGGTAGCTTTTATCACTTGTTTTAGCCGTGGTAATGAATGCGTTGACTTTCTTAGTCGCATCGGTTTCCTTATGTTTGTTGCTTGATTTAAAACTTGCCTATAATGCGTATACTTTCTCTTATTTCTATTCAAAGAAGACTCCACATGCGTCTTCTTTTTCACTGGACTTTTATTAAATCCCTCCATCCCATACTCTGCCCTTGGCAGGACCTAGGGCAAGGGTTATCGCCTGAGCGATTCCCAAAATGGTTCTTCTTATTCCGCCATTGTTTGCAGTGCTGCTTGCTTTGCATTGGACGATTGCCTTAGCGTCTCGCTGGGTCATTAGAGCTTCGAGCTCAGCTCTTGATGCGGGTAAAGGTTCTGATTGGACTTGGCCAGCGTTTCCTTCATTGTGGTTCCATGAGCTTCTTATGTATTGTTCATATTGATGAAATTTCAAATATTTATTTTGGAATAAATTTTGTCGTCTATGAGCAAAGCTCATTTGTTACGCACTACGAGTATAAGGGTAAGGTAATTCCTAATGATGCTTCTGCAATTCCTTCCACCAATATATTGTAGAGAGGTAAATTGAGTTAGAACCGAGTTCTGCTAAGGATATATCGACTTTTATATACACCATATCAACTTGTTGCATTCAGTCTTGTGAAGAGAACCTCCTCGGAGTCACCTTACTCCGGTTGATGCAAGTCATACAGTGTTATACAAAATTCGATGAGGTCTTCCCTTCACCTTGTTCCATGTTTATTCCTCAAGTCTCTGACTCTTCCATAGTCTTTAATTTAACAAAAACGGGTATGCTTCCCAGAGAATGGGGGGTTGTGCATTGCTACCACGTGTAGGGGGTGTTGATGGTGAAAATGCAGAAATTGAGTCGTGAGGGTACATGACTTCTTCCTCGGGACCGAATTGTGCCTTGTAGCAACCGTAGAGCGGTTTCCAGGGTGCGAATGCACTACCCAAACGATGGAGTACACTATGGGATAGAGAGTGTGGAGTTACTGATAGGGGTGTTGGTGGTGGTGATATGGTTAGTGGATGATAGGGTGCATATGGGGTGAAGGACGAGAAGAACCTTTTGGCATATGTCATCCATGTGCCTAAATGGAATGGAAATCTGTTAAGAAGGGGAGAATCAAGTGGGCGATTCCGTCCTTATAATATGTACTCCATACTTCAGGAACCTCGATGGTCCGATGTATGGAGGACCCCTTTGCCACACTGGACTGTGCAACGCATACATTGATTTTGCTGGAGCTCCAAGAGTCCCAATATGGTTGGTATGGTCTTCTGAATGCCGAGTAGAGTGCGGTAAATGGGTTATACTATAGCTCGCGCCATGCCACCTCCTTGGGGCAAACGGATGTCAAGTGTTGGGGTCTATCGTCGCAACTATAATGGATAAGTTTGGGGTGTTGTAGGCTCTGTACAATTTAAACACAAGAATCCTAAAGTGTTGAGGAAAATCTTTCCCGAATGTTTACCATCTTCACTTGCTTAGAAATCGAGTCCCAAACGACTCGTACTACTGGTAGAAGTGTAGGTGCGAAGTAGACAAAGTCAGACTTCCTGCTTGTAGAGTGTTATAGTAACTATCTCGGTTAGTATTCTATTAGATGGAGGTTTGAACAACTTAGAAATTTTGAATGGGTGATGATCATTAGCTTGACCCGCAGAGTCCACCAGGATTTCCATGTACTACAAGTTGTTATTACATGAGCCCCTGTAATAATAAATTGTCTTGCTTGGTCACCCTAATTTTCTCTTGTTCGAAGCAGCTGATCAGTCAAATAGGGGACACTACTGTCCTCATACCTTGACATAGAAAGGACCTTTATGGTGGTCCACGTGCTAATATCCGTTGTCGTTACGCGCGAAGTGGCACAATGCTTAGACAAGGTAGGATTAAAGAGAGTTCCTAACCATAGTAGTTGGAGGGGCACCTTCAAGATGAGTACCTCAACTTCTTTGTCTGGAAAAGGAGTGTCGTCAATCATGTTTCGTAAATGCCTCAGGGACCTCATCCCACTGATAAGGTTAATGTCCAAGGTTACCTCCTCCGCCTCACCGTTGCATTTGAGAGGCGGGAGAAACCATCTTTTACGGAAACAAGCTCAGGGTCTCGTTTGGTAACTATGTCAGCCATAAGCTTCGCAATAAAAGCGAGGTCGATAGCTTCATTGTGCGAGTGAAGAGTAATAATAGGATTCGAAGTCGAAGGTATCTCGTTCCCGCTAGTAATTATCCCGTGCACATACATGCATATATATTAATGTATAATAATGTTACTTAGTATATACAGGCAAATAAATGCAACATGTCACATATAACTCTTGTTTGTTCTTTCGGGGGTCATTTTGGTTTTGGCAAGTCTATCCACATGGACTGACTATACCTCATTTGGCACATCAGTCGGGGTATTCTCCCTCCCTACTAATGTCCTTGCTTTGTCTTTCGTGTGAAAAATGTTTGATTCATGGATCTTGGCGCTTTGTAAATGCAATGAAAAATATTTTGTAAAAATATTTTCGTGTGAGAGTTCCAATGATTGTAGTCTAGACTCGAGAAAGAATCCTAGTTCACTACAATCAAAGCTCTGATACCAACCTGTCACACCCTGTCTTTTGCAGAAGCATGTGTGTGTGACTTGATCAGTTTTCATTGCATTCGATTATAATAAACATATATATGATAAAAACAACGATGTTCATCGATTCATAAGTTTAAAATATTACAAACAATAAGTTGTACCAACCATCGCAAGTATTTAATTTAAGATACAACCAACATACATTTAAAGTTCCATAAAGGACTTATTTTACATAAGTTCGGTTTTATGAGGTTTTGCATCCTATATCTCATCAAGGATGAGATATATGGATCAAACCCTCCCAAAAGTGGATGACATCTAGACTTGAAGTTCAAAAGCTTGATTGTAACGCCAGCACCAAGTTCCGCCTAATTTCGTGAAATACATGTAAGTTGAAAACATCAACAAAAGTTGAGCGAGCTCATGTGTTTTAAGTATTTGCGCATCAAATGAATCTCAAAAACATTTGAAAGTTTCCAGTGTCAAATATAGGTATGTAGAACGTCTATGAACATGTTGATCATTAATGTTTTGCAAGGACATTAACATATGTGACGACATAGGAGGTACTCAACCCGTGTAGGCAATTTAAGTGTCGAACCCTCGACAGTGGACACAACAGCACTCTAAGTGGTCACCCATGGACCGTGAGTGGGGCTCGCCCGTACCCATTAGATCTAACCTTTGTTCCTTGGTCCTCAAAAGGATTAATGGCACCTTAGTCGCAGCCTATGCTCACATGATCTAAGAGTTCATTCCATAGTTCAATCATACCGTTGTTAACATGTGTTTCCCCGGAAAGTTGTAAACCAAAAAAATTAAGAAAAGGGGGACATGAACTCACAAGTTTGCGTCCGAAATCTCGAGTACTCAAGCAGATTTCCTCGAATCGTACTACAACCTACACACGTGTTAGGTTTTATTAGACGCTTAGGTCGTGTAACGACTTGTAGTCTTATTTATTTATTAAGACTTGTTTTGGAATATTTTTAAAATAATATATATTCAACTTGTTTCATCATATGCTTTTCACATATATTCTCCAAGTATAGGTATACTTGTATTTGTGTATTTTGCCAAATGCTCGTAGTGTATTCCGGTATGTATTTATACGTATAGGAATACGTATTTCTTGTGCTTATTAAGTATTTTCCGGATTATTATTTTTTGTACAAACAAAAATACCAACTTTATATTCTTAAAATATATACGTATTTTAAGAGTATTTTATAGTAAGTATCCATAAATTTTATTTGGCTAAATATGTATACTTCCATATATGTATCTTAAAACAATATATTTTTAAGATTAAACTTAGAAATGTGTACTTCTAGCTTTTAACCAAAATAATATATCCTTTTGAATTGCTAAGAAAATATAACCTTCAAGACAATATATTTTCTATTTTGACAAAATATGATATATTTTTTAATAGTTGTAAAATTTCATATTTTACCGTTTCTTTGGTTTCAAAAATACCATTTATCACATTTGTCAAGTTGCGAATTTATTTTTGGAATATACATATGTACATAGTCCAATGTCCATTGTTCGGTTTGTCCATTATTTGGGTATAAATTATCCATTCATTTTCTTGGAGTTTTAATAACATCTTCATGTTACAATTTTTAGTATTTGGTATTTGTGTATTATTTTCAAGTCCCTAATTTTAATAACTTATACAATAAATATACAAGTAGCACACAATTTGTGACATTTAAATATATATTTTCCTAAATATATACTTAACCATTTTTATTACCAAGAATCAACCTCCAATATTCATAATTTTTATAACAAAAATTATGGCAAACTTTCTATATTAAAACCATGACCAAAATTACTTGTAAACACTTGTTTAAAAATATTTTTCTAAGTGTTTAATTTCTACAAAAAATTTGCCATAATTTCCCCTTAAAAATGGAGGTTTCCATGCTAAATAGCATGTCATTTTCTTTTCAAAAATCATCACAATCATCAATAATCAACTTATAACTTACCATGAGCCATTACATGCAATTTCACAAGATGATATGAACTTGAAATTTTATAAAATCTTGTAGTATTTTAACATGGTGTTTAACATGTTCATCTAACACTAAAAACATGATTTTTATTTTATAAAAATCATTTTTACAAAATTTCCATCTTTACAATACAAAAATCATTCTCCATCCATTTTTCATGTTAGTTATACTTTACTAGTTCTATGTAACCCTTTAAAATATGATCATTTTTCTTTAAAACCAAGTCATGTGAAAGCTAGTAGTAAACTTTAGTTTCTTGAAATGTTCATCTTTGAGATCTCATATTTTTAAGATCAACAACTTGTAGGAATCATCATCCTACACAAAGTCATGTTCATCTTCAAGTTCATGCTTAACATAAAGGATGATCAACATAGATCTTTCAAGATTTATCCTCTTACTTGGCTGAGAGTGGCAAAGGTAAAGGAGTTGAAGGTGAAGCTCCTAAGTCTTCTGATACTACAGAGAAACCAGTTGAAGATGTTTCGAAAGCTTCTGAGTCTGATATTCCAAAGGTTGACGAATCTGTCAAACCTTCTGATCCTATCACTGCTTCTGAAGAAAAAGACGATGAAGCTGAGAAAGATGAGAAAGAGGATAAAGAGGAAGGAGGTTACGAGGATTGGAATGTTGGTGATGATGATGATGATTACGATCAAGGTGGTGATGATTTTGATCAGGGTGCTACAGGTATAAAGATCACTGAAGCGAAAGTCTCTGAAGATTTTGACTTTACTTCACTTATGGATGACGAGTCAAATAAAATGGAAGATAAAATTCAGGGGGAGTCAGGGAAGACAGGGCCTTTAGATGATATTGATGGGACCGATGTTGGTCGATGCTAAGCCTATTACTACAGTACCCATGAAGCCATTAATGTTGATGTTAGAAAATAATGTGGAAGAAGGGGAGTACGTGCATAACTATTCGAAAGAAGATCTTGCGAGATTAGTTGAAGTTGAAGCTGAAAGCTTAGAGTTTGATTTCGAGGAAGTTTTAAATGTTAACACATTTGAACCAAATGATTATCAGTATCAAAGAAGATTTGAAGCTGACGAATACAATCGAGTAATTGTGGAAGATTGGTCTTCAGATGATGAAACAGATCAGAAAGCGAAGTACATTGGTCCTAATTCAGAAAGTTTTCCTATGTTTGAAGAAATGTACAAGCAGTTAGACGAAGACATGTTGAAGGAAAGAATTGCTGAATCAGTCCGAGAGGGTAAAGTTCCTAAGCCCATGACAAAGGAGGAAATCGCTCAAGCAAAGAAGTCCTGGTTTAAAGAGATGCCTCGCGAATGTAAGTTTCGACGTCCTCTAGCATTCTTTACTAGGGACAAAGATGTTTCTTTGGGGGATATATTGAGTTGGGATGATTCAAAGAGCTGAACGTATATGCAATTAAAAGGGAGTTTGGAGTGCAATACTTCAAATACCTTGCTGATTTCAAGACATTACCGTATTGGGATGTGGAAGAGTTGGTTCAAACTGTGAACGTTACATATCACATGAAGGTGGATGATCAGTTATTATGGAAAATGATCAAGTATGAAGCGGTGAAAGGATTCAATTACTGGAAGCATTTTATTCCTAGGCGCAGAATCAAGACAAACAAGAAAATAGGGGAAAAGGACATAACGTTAGTTATGAAACGTCCAAGAGCCATGAGGAATATGCCACTTATGCTTATTGAACAAGACTTCTATCCATTGTTCAAGTGTGGCAAATAGATCCAGCTACGCATGAAGCTGTTATTGTGCTGAAGTTTGAAGAACATTTAGATATTACCAAGGAACGGGTTGAAGTGATGGGCTATCAGGGCATGAGGGGTTTATGGAGAACGATAAGGATTCTAGATCCTATGTGGCTTGTGAACTGCTCGAGAGAAGACATCAAAACCTTGTTCTACAACAAGATTGTATTTGAAGAACGTGAAAAGGGACAAGCTATGCAGTTTCAGAAAGTTATGAATGTTTGCTATGCGCGCGAAGTAAATTCTGGAAAAATGTGGCAAACGAAGTGGAGTTAGAAAGAGTTAAGTTTTTAAAGGAGGAAAAAAGAAATGAGGCGATTAAAGAAAGAATGGAAAAATCAGTAAGGCAAAGTTCTCTAAGAATGGCTAATTTTAAAAGACCACCGCCAATTCATCAAATGCCTGATCCAAAGCAAGAACGACGAAGGAAGCCTTACAAAAACTTCTTCGGTCGTGTGCATTAACGTTTATATGAAGACAGAGTTTCGAAGACTGATACAAGACGAAGACTATATCCAGAACGTTTGATCAATAAAATTGACGATTAACTGATTAAATCTTGTCTATTGGTAAACACGACATAATATTTCCGCTATTATGGATGTTAGATATCAATTTAGGTTCCTTAGCATCAAGGATCGGTCCTACAAGTGGTATCAGAGCTAGAACAGCCTGATTTGATAGTATCAAGACAAGAACACTTCTATTTCTACTCCATTTTTCTATTTTTCTTAACTTTTGAACATAAAATGAAGAATTCACGGTCAAAATCTTTTCAAATTTGAGTATATCTTGTAAAATACAACAAAGATAGGAGACCAAATTCAACCGAATTCATGTCAAAATTTTGAAAAAAACCATGTTTTGGAAAACCCCCAACTTCGAACTTGTTAGCCAAGTTCGGCCGAACTTGGTCTAAAAAGTCACTTTTCAAGTGAAGTTTTAGCAAGTTCGCTCAAACTTGTGTAATTTCTGAAGAAATCTTGATTAAGTTCGCTCGAAGTTACTGATTTTCCATTGATTTTATAGCAAGTTCGACCGAACTTGTGTAATATCAAGGAATCTTAAGTAAGTTCGCCCGAACTTACTAGCATTTCATCAAAGTCCTATTAGAAAGTTCGCTCGAAGTTTCTGTTTGGTTTGTGTTGTAAGTTCGATCGAAGATCAAGCATAATTTTTCAAAACATAAATCACAAGTTCGACCGAACTTGTGATAAATTCAAGAATTCTTCATTCAAAACTACAAGTTCGACCGTACTTGTAGTAGATCTAACATTTTCAAAAGGTTTTGAATATTTTCAGTGTACACGTCTCGTTATTCACAATGGATGATATGCAAAGAACTTTTATGTCCGGAGCTAGTTCATCGAATGCCAACGTGATTCATCAAGTCAATCTTGATAACGAGATGGGGACGACTGTTAAACCACCCAAGCTGATGAGCATGGACGAATATGAAGCATGGAAGGAGAAATATACCTATTGGGTGCAAGCCATGCATTTCGTAAGCTGGGTGTCAATTGAAAGAGGCTACACTGTTCTGGTAGATGAACATCAGCAAGTCCTTGAAAAGTATAATTACTCGACAGTACAGAGAGACGAATACATTGCTGAGAAAAAGATGATCAGTCTCATCCAACAGTCTGTCAAAGAAGATATCCTGATTTTGCTACCAGAGTATACTACTGCAAGAGATCTTTGGTTGTCATTACAGAAGAAGTATCAAGGCGTGCCGAAATGATCAAAAGTAAAAAGGCACTTATTCTGAAAGAGTTTGATATCTTCACCATGTTAAAGAATGAGACCAGGAAGCAAATGATTGAACGTTTCTGTCATCTTAAAGTTCAAATGCGAAGACACGGTCTCAAGAAGACAGAACAAGAATACATCGACAAACTTGCTGACGCACTACCAGATGGTGAATAGACTACTTATTTGATGGTTCTGAAGAAAAGTGATAAGTGGGATTTCTTCAAGTTGTCAACATTTATCGATAAACTCGAAGGCCATGAAATGGAACTCTTGAAGATTGCAAAGTTAAAGAACGGTAATGTAGTTCAAGACGTTGGGTTGTACTACAAAAGTGGAATGCAAGACAACATTTCAAGTCCAAAAATTGGGACAGCATTTAGTGCGAACATGAATGCTTCTCCACAGAACTAGAGTCAATCACAACCTCATTATGACCAGAGTCCACAAAGTTCGTACTCAAGCACTGGTTCAAATTCATCTTATCAAAGTCAAGCAAATCAGAATCAACAAACAAATTCTGATTCGAATGTATACAAGTGCAACATCACAGTAAATTTGAACAATGTTGTTTCGAAACAAGTTGCTAAACAACATATGTCTCTTCTCGCCACTGTTCTGGAGTCATACGAAAGTCTTGTAGCCGGTGAAATTGGAAATCCCGAAATGATGGCAGAAGATTATGACCAAGTGGATGAAGAAAGAACTCGAGCTGATGGATATCAAGTGGTGTTTAGCATCAATTATCCGAAGAGTCACAAAGTTTGTTGCTCTCACTGGCCGAGATATCGGAAATTCAAGCAACAAGTTGGGCTTCGACAAATCAAAAGTGACGTGCTTCAGATGTCTCCAAAAGGGACATTTTAAGAGAGAGTGCAAGAATCCTGAAGCAATGGGAAATCAGAGTCCTTTCGGAGGAGGCAACGAGTATTATAAGAAGTCACTTCAATACAAGCCATTTCAAAAGAAGACTCAGGTTGAAATCCAAGAGAAACCAAATAGCAGCAGCAATGAGAAAGCTATGGTAGCATCAAACGAAGATGATGGTTTCGACTAGAATTCCTACATCGGTAAGAAGACCGGAGTTGCGTTGATGGCTGAGATAGTTGAAGATACTTCTGTAGAGGAAGCAGCGACAGCGGCAGAAGCAGCGGCTGTAGAACAGATTCTGCTGGAACAATACTTGCATCAACAACGAGAAGAAGAGGAGTATATCCACATGCAGAAACAAGGAATTTTATCTCCTAACTCGTGTGATAGTTTTGCAGGTTATTTTGATGGAAGCTCTAAAGATCAAGTGGTTGAGGAGAAAATAATTGATGAAGAGATCATCAATGTTACACAAGAAGTGAATCCTGAAAACCTCAAGGACATGGCAGATAAAGCTTTAATGGCAAATCTAACTAAGGTAGGTCCAGAGGTAAATGAAGTTGTCAAAGTACAAATTGTAGAGGTTAAAAAACCTTGTACAAAATGTACTAAACCATGTTCTAAGTGTGCCGAAAAATCAAAAATCATCGCTGAAAACAATGTGCATAATGAACTTTTGAAATACGATTATCGCACAATGAAGGAAGTGTATGATAAAATGAAAAATGATTATGGTAGGCTTGATAGAAATAACATCGAACAACATGATACCATAAGAATGTTAAAAGGAACAATAATGGATAAGAAAAAAACGATTAATATCTATATTAACACCATTGCTAAAACTAAGCAACAACTCCAGGACATGACAATTGAAACAGAACGTGTTCAACAACTTTTGAGAAGTTACACATGTAATGCATATGTCATTGATCACATCCTTTCGAGAATTCCATCGGAAGAGAAACCTAAAAAGAAAATTGGTAAAGAATACAGTAATGTTCCTCCACCCCTTTGCGAGAAGTAGTGTCGCAAATCCACTGATGGGATGGATAAGGCACTCAACATTGAGTTGTTATCTGAAAAGAAAACTGAGTTGCCAGAGAACATTGATGTAATCTATACTAAAACAGATGATGACAATGCTGTGGTTAAAAAGGTTGTTGAAAATGTTTTGAACGATTCTGATGAAGGCAACTTTAAAAGCGCCGACTCGAGCTTAAAGAATTCAGATTCACAGTCCGAAGATGACGATACATCATCGGAGAATGATCTATGTGATGATCCTATGTTGTCATGTACAAGATTAAGGAATCTGATAGATTATACTTTGATGACAGTTTTCCGATTCATAATGTGAAGGAAGAATTGTTAGACAAATTCTTTAAACTCGTGGAAGTAACATCAGATGATCTGGAAATTAATGAAAAAAAATTCTATTCCAAACCTAAAAGAAACAACTACCGAAGGAATGGTGGTGATCATCCGGAAAACCGAAGAGCTGGGTTGGGATTAGAAGAATCAGATGAACCTAAAAGAAACCGTCGCCATTTCATGAATACAAGAATAAAAAACATGAATTTTGTATATGGGACGAACACGGTTCATGAGGAAAGTTTGATCGGGAAACAATCAAATGATGAGTTTAAGAAACAAAAAGAACTTTGAGATAAAGCCAAAATTGCAAGTGGTGCCAAAACAAGTGGTGTAAAGCCCACTAAAGGACATCCACATGATTCTCGGACTTGTTTCAAGTGCAACAAAATTGGTCATATTGCACGTTACTGTCCAAAATCAAAGCCGGCTTATCTTCGAAGGAAAGAAAGTTCAAATGTTGTGAAACCGAAGCAACCAGTGTTTGTAGAACCTGTAAAGATTTTAAAAGAAATGAATCAAAAGCTGAAGTCAAACCTAAGTTTGAAAATTCAATTTTCTAAAAAGGTGAAACCTCAATGGCTAATGAAAACAATTTTTACATCAAGAAGGCTAACATCAAATCTCAAGCCTGGATTGCAAAGAAACGGTCAACAACATCTGAGAACACTAAGTCAAAGCTTGTTAAGACTAGTGATAGCATGAAAGAATTAAAATCAGAAATCCTAATTGAAACCACAACTGAAAATGTCAAAACTACAAGTGGTAACAATTCAAAAGATAAAAAGAAGTGAAATTTTCAAACATAAACATCTCAGAAAATCCAGATGATGAATATGAATTTGATTATGCAGATGAGTGTGGATTCGATTATGCTGATGAGTGTGATTTTGATTTTGATGACGGTTATCCAATTCAACCCAAGACCAAAAAGGCTTGGGTCTCGCTTTTCAAATAGATTGTTGAAATGTGCAGTGGCTCTAGAGATCCGTACTTTCTAAGTGGATTTTGGATAGTGGAGCGTCCAGACATATGACGGGAATGAAAGCGTTGTTATTCAACGTTAAAGCTATCAATGGTGGATATGTTGGATTTGAAGGAAACCAAGGTGGAAGGATTGTCGTCGAGGGAAAACTCTCAAACGGCGTCGTTTCATTCGATCGCGTGAACTATATTGCAGAGTTGGAAACAATCTTCTGAGCATATCGCAGACAAGAAGTTCACGGTGCATTTCAACGACAAAGAGTGTATTATCTTGAAGCCGGGATTCAAAATACCAGATGAGTGGATTCTTATGTGAGCACCTCGGGAGATTGATCTATATGTTCTTGATATGGGTGTCACTACCACTTCATCAAAATCAGCACAATATTTTGTGTCAAAGGCTACTGAAAAGGATTCTATTATTTGGCATCCCAAGATGGGGCATATTCATTTAAAAAAATGAATTTCTTGGTTCATAATGATCTTGTAGAAGGCGTAAATCTTCGGAGTTTTCAGTTGTCTGATCATTGCTTAGAATGCAAAAAGGGAAAGCAGATCAAGAAATCTCATCCGAAGAAAATTCTGAACTCAATCAAGTTGCCATTAGAACGTCTCCACATGGATTTATTTGGTCCTGTAAATGTTCGAAGCATCTCAGGAGACTTATATTGCTTGATCGTGACAGATGACTATTCGAGATATTCGTGGGTATTCTTTCAAGAATCAAAAGACGAAACGTTCGAGAACTTGGTTATTCTATTCAAGAAACTCGAGAACCTTTATCATCTGCCGGTCAGACGAATTAGAAATGACAACGGCACAAAGTTTAAGAATAACAAAATGAAGGAATTATGCAACGCAAAAGGGATTTTACACGAGTTTAGTGCTCCCTATACTCCACAGCAAAATGGAGTAGCTGAACGGAATACAGAACTTTGATTGAAACTGCGAGAACCATGCTTGCAGATTCTAAACTTCCAATCAGCTTCTGGAGTGAAGCAGCTGCTGCGGCTTGCTACAGCTAAACAGAGTTCTCACTGTCAAACCAACAAAGAAAACATGTTTTGAGATGATAAACTGACGGAAGCCAAATTTGAAGTTCTTAGAACCATTTGGTGCGCCATGCACTGTAATCGATCAAGATGGCAAATTTGGAGCTAAATCTCTTGAAGGTTTCTTTGTCGGATATGCGAGTCCGTTGAGAAGAGTATATGTTCCTTCATTGAGAAAGGTTATTGAAGCACAACACGTGGATAGTTTCAATTATACGGATCCTATTCAAAGGAGAGGTGACGCGTGGCTGTTTAACTATCAAGACCTTTGGAAGTCATTTGACTTGCCCGAAGAACCGTCTGACGAAGAAGTTGCAGCGTTATATTATCTTCACCAGTCAGCGAATCAAGAACAAATTGTTCGACCAATAAGTTCAAGTAATAGTGGTGTTCCGGCTAAAAATGTGTCTGAAACACTAGCAACACCTACTACTCTTCCAACAAATGCCTCTACTGAACCAGTGAATACAACAACGGAGTCCAATATGCCTCAGAATCAGAATTCTGACTCAGATAAAGCACCAACATTTGATGCTGATGGGGAATCATCTTCTTCAGACAAGGAAGTGGAGTAGATAACAAGTCTTCTTAATCAATCTGCAGGCCCGAGCAACAGAAATGAAGCTTCATCAAGCTCTCCAAACGTTGAATTGGTCGTTGATCTCAACATCACGAATCAGCAAAACTCAGTAGATGTTCCAAGTGAAGAATTTCCGCGATATTATTCCTATCATCCGTCAACAAATATTATCGGAGAACTTCAAACGGGTGTTAGAACTCGAAGTCAAATGAACAAAGCACTCAGTTGTTTCTACACTCGCGTTGCTCCAACCCAGAACTATTGCTTCTATTCATGTTTCATCTCTCAGATAGAGCCAAAGACAGTTAATGAAGCTTTAGCTGATGAAAACTGGGTACAAGCAATGCAAGAAGAACTATTGCAGTTTGAGAAGTTGGGAGTGTGGAAGCTTGAAGACCTACCAGAAAATCAGAAAGCGATTGATACAAAATGGGTCTTTAAGTGTAAACGTGATGATAGAGGGGTTTGTTCGTAACAAAGCTAGGCTTATTGTCAAGGGACTTCACCAGCAGGAAGGGATAGATTACATGGAAGTTTATGCACCAGTAGCTCGATTGGAATTTATTCGAATCTTTCTAGCTTTCGCATCATGGAAAGGATTTAAGGTCTATCAATTGGATGTCAAATCGGCTTTTTTGTACAGAAAATTATGTGAGAAGGTGTACGTTGGACAACCACCAGGGTTTGTCGATCCACTCAACAAGAAGAAAGCATACCTACTGGATAAAGCTCTTTATGGTCTAAACCAAGCCCCGAGAGCTTGGTACGAGACGTTATCGCAACATCTCGTCGGCAACGGCTTTATCAGAGGAACTGTGGATAGTACTCTTTTCATCAGAGAAGTTTATGGTCATCTGATTATAGTTCAAATCTACGTCGACGACATCATCTTTGGATCTACAAACGTTAGTCTTTGCAAGGAGTTTGAAGGAATCATGAAAAAGAAATTCGAAATGTCCTGGATGGGCGAAATGAAGTTCTTTCTTGGTTTGCAAGTAGATCAGCTTCCGGATGGTATTTTCATTCATCAGACTAAGTATGTTCACGACATCTTGAAGAAGTTTGGAATGGAAAGCTTGAAGCCTCTATCTACGCTTCTTGCTCTAAATCACGGGATTTGCGTTGACGAGACTGGAGCCAAAGTTGACGAGACGTTATACAGATCGATGATTGGATCGCTGATGTATCTGACGGCAACACGCCCAGATATTATGTATCCAACCTGCCTCTACACCAGATATCAGTCAAGCCTGAGGATCTTACACATGCAGATCGTGAACCGAATCTTCAGATACCTGAAAGGATGCCCAAGCATGGCTTGTGGTACCCGAAGAACGACAATTTCGACCTCACAGGCTATGCTGATTCTGATTTTTGTGTAGATAAGTTGAATTCAAAATCAACTACAGCGGGATGCCAGTTCTTCGGAACAAGAATGGTAACCTGGCAGTGTAAGAAACAAACTACGGTCGCTCTCTCTACCTGCGAAGCCAAGTATATCTCGGCCTCCAGCTGTTGTTCACAGATTATGTGGATTCAACAGCAGATGAGAGACTATGGTCTGCAATTTCTAGACACTCCACTGTTTGTTGATAACAAGGCAGCCATAGATATAACTATAATCCGGTTCATCACTCACGCACAAAACACATTGAAATTCGTTATCATTTCATTTGTGATTGCTACGCAAAGAAATTGGTGCGAATAGAAAAAATCCACACCGACGAACAAATAGCTGATTTTTATACCAAACCATTTTCTTTATCACGGTTTAAATACATGTTGAGAATTAATGGTATGGAAAATTTGCTGACAGGTGCGGACGCTGAGGTTGAATACGGATCGGACGACGAGTTCGCGTGATCCACATTGGTTTGTAAATATCTTTCCAGTTTAGAATTTTGTTAAAAACTAAAATCCAAAAAGATGTTTATGATTTTAGGGGGAGAAATGTTAGAGAAAATACAAAAACATTCGAAAAACTTTAAAATTCAAAATGTACAAAAACATTGAAAAAGACAAAAAGAATTCAGTGTCATAAAAGGAAATGATAGTACATCAGTAGACTATCACAGTACGCTAAAGAAATGGAAAGTTTAAAAGTGATAAACGAGTCTTATGTGGATGTGTCGATAGGCTTAACACGTTCAGTAAACTGTTTTCGAGATATAAACTAAATTTTACAACTGCTTAATCTTGTGGATTAACATATCTTGGATAGATGGACTTAGTACTCCGAAATTTCGTTTGAAAGATTGCCTGATTCTGAGATACGAGGTCTTTATAGATAATTGATATCTAGGGTATTATACAAGTTCTTCTGATTTTGCGGAAGCAATAGCCTAGAAATTTTATAATGCTTTCGCTATAAACCCCAAACTGCATGCAAAATTTGGAAAGTATCAAAAGATATAATCATTTGCAGTGCTAAAAAGATTCCTTAAGTGGAACACACCTTAAAGACGAGTCTTCATCTCTTTGTCTGTACGGAAGTACTAACCTGGGCTCTAAAGGTCTCGCACAGCCCAGATACAGATATCAATTACGCTATATTCACCTGTAAGATGAAATCTAGGGAATCTGGATACGGGAGTATATTCAAGAAGTGGGAACCACAGATAAGTCAAGTTTCTTGAATCTTACCTTAAACATATCTTAAAACAGTTGAGGAATGTGGTAAAGCTTTAGTGGACGAACATATCGACAATTTAGGTAAACAAGTTTAAAGCTTAAAGTCATCTAAAGGTCAATGGTACTGGTGATATGTCTCAATCAACTGATATGATCCTTAGACATGAATTCACAAAAAATGTCTGTAAATATGTTTGTACATAGTTTACATTGTCCTGTACATAGTTTATCAGCTTTACAGATTAGAATCAAAAAGATTTTCAGTGTGTTTTAGCATAAACTTACAAAAATTCAAAAAGATTTTATTTCTACATTGTTTACAGCAAACCAATGTTGGAGAACGGACCTTCGAAGTCTGGTAAGATGCTAGAACTGGTGGGAATCTCTTTGATAACGGGCTGGGAGCTAATCTATTAAATCTGAAAAGCCAAAACAATAAAAATTCATTAAATTGAAACTTTGTTTTTGAAAATATCAACAGTTTGTTCGTAACGGGTCAAACCGGGGTCATTAACTTGGACTCGGCAGACAAATCGGTTAACCAAGGTCATTAGCTTGGACTTGGTCAACTGAGTGGATTTTCAAAACTGGTAAAAAGTTGAAAAGTTCAGGGGTTAAAAATGAAAATTCTGAAAAAAATTGAAGTTAGGTTTGGCAAGTTCGGCCGAACTTGCTAAACAATATCAAGTATTAAAAAACAGCAAGTTCGACCGAACTTGCAGATGGCTGTGTTGATTAAAGGCTAAGTCCGCTCGAACTTAGTTGGGCTTGTTTGTTGGGCTTAACAAGTTCGCCCGAACTTGACTTGCTATAAATACCAATCAAGTTCGGCCAAACTCATTTCATCAGTTGTCAACCTCTGAGCGAACTTGAGAACCTCTGAGCGATTTCGTGATTTGACAAAAATAAATCGTTATACTGCCCAATTGTTGATTGTTTTTGGTGATTAGCACACCAACAACAATGGCCGAGGTATAATTTCGTTGATTGAACCGTTGATTAAACTAGATCTAGGATTTTAAATCTAAAACTTAAAATTTTGTTAGATCTAAGTTGGTTTGGATAAAACTGATCATCAATTCATAATATTCGACTAAAACTGACCATAAAAATGTGTTTGATTGTTGTAAAATGGTCATAAATAGGTCTGAACAAGTTTGGTGTGATTGAAGGAGACGACAAGTTCGGCCGAACTTGTTGCTAAGTTCAACCGGACTTGCATCAAAAGATCCTATTAAACTGATGCAAACATCTTCGACCGAACTTGGGTTTTGGAATTCTGAATTGTTGTTTAGAATATAAGTCCCGAACTTATATATAGAACATGTGTTTAAGACATGTTCGGGCGAACTTGTTAAAAACAGAATGTTTAACACTCAATTAAGTTCGCCTGAACTTGATAAAAGTGTTAGAAAATTTTTGAAACTTTTTCTCGATAAACGTGCTAATTGTTTTACGTTGTTTTTCAGGCACAAGTTCTAGAGCATATAATCTCAGTGGAATTTTCTAAGACACACAACACCTGTATTACGCTCGACAAATCGATCTGTCCATCTTTGAAGGAATACGACAGTATATTGAAGTTTTTGGAAGAAAGTCCTATACATTTTGCTATTACAGAGCGCACAGTGTCATATAGATCTCATATTTTTCATTTCTGGATGAACGCAAGTTTAAGTGAAGATGAGAAGACGATCACTTCAACTATGCAAGTCGACAATGAAGTCAAACTGATTACTATGACTGAAGATGATATTCGACGGATTCGGCAATTCAACGCAACAAAGACGATCCAATTTACCTCGATGAAAAGATGGTTTGTGGTTGTTTCTTTCGTATGGGTTACAAAGGGAGCGTGAACAAGCCGACGCTGAAGGAAGGGGAAGTGCCAAATCCCTATAAACTCCTAATGCACGCCATAATTCATACATTTAATCATCACAAGGCCGGTTTAGACGATGTCCAAGATTATATAGCTTGCATGGCAACGATGCTTATTCTAAAGAAGCCGTTCAACTTCTCGAAGTTAGTTTTCACGCACATGACAAAGAACATGGAAGATTCAAGGCTATGCTTATATCCGAGATTTGTTCAAATGTTGATTGACGAGAAGTACACGAATATAGCATGGGATCCGAATGATGTGCTTTATCTAGTCCATCTTGATGAGACCACAGTGAAGAAGCTCATAAAGTTTCAAAAGCAAGCTTCAGCACCTGTTGCAAAACCAGTTTTCGGGGCTATCAAAGATCCAAACTATATTGCGCTGCCAGAAAATAAATGGAGAAAAGATGGTAGTGATGATGAGAAAGAGCTTAATGCTGCAAAGGAGTGGTTTAAAGATTTCAAACCAAAGGCAAGGATCGAATGGTTCTTAGGCAGAAGCTGATAAGCCTAAAAAGAAACGTGCTGCAAAGAAAGTCGAAACTATGCTTGTCGACGAAGATGAACCAGAGAATGTTGAAGCAGTTGCTGGATCAAGTGCTGCAGTTGGTTTTGAGAGTCAAGAGACTGTGAAAACGACTCAAGACGATGTTATATCTGCTACTTCTGAAAACGAAGATGATTCTGATAAAGCAATTCCGGTGAAAGAGCCAGAAAAGACTGAGGCAGAAATTAGAGCAGAGAAAGAAAGAGAAGTGGATGCTGATTTCGATCTGAATCAGGAAAAAGAGTCTGATGAGGAAAGACCCAAGAAGAAATCTAAACGTGTTAAGTCTGCAACTGTTTCATCGACAAAGACTACAGGGTCTCCTTAGACTAAAGGAAAGAGAAAGTCAAAGAAAGAGTAAAAAGCAGTAAGCAAAAGGTACAAAAGATCTTTGAAAAGCGCAGGAGTGACACAAGAACCTTCTGGCGCACATGAGAAAGGAGTTACACAAGAACCTCCTACACAAGAACTTCCTATTGTTGATATAAGTGAAGCTGAACGTCTAGGAGTCACAAAAGAACCTCTTGTGATTGTTGCATCGGAATCTGAAAGGCCAGGAGCTACACAAGAACCTCCTGTGTCTAGTTTTGTGGAAGTACCGATTGTTCAATCGCCTATTGCTCCAACGACTTCGAATCTTGAAAGTTCTACTCCAAAGAAGTCTACATCAAAGGCTACGACTCCAAAGTCAACACCAAAAACTCCAAGAGGACCTAATATTTTTAGTGATATGCATAGCGATCCGATAAGTCTGCAGGATCTAAACGATTTCTTTCCAGAGACTAACGTTGAACTTCTGGAAAAGCGTGTCAAAGCACTAGAAGACAAAGTGGCACAGAATGAAGTAAAGAAAGCAGAGCTTATTCAGAAGATGAATCAAAGTTCGGTTGAGAAAGAGATTTTGGATAACAAGGTTAAGGTGTTAGAGAATGAGCGTGAATATCTTAAAGCATTGATCGAAAGTCTACAAGATGCGAATGAGAAGATGCAGACATAAATTTCAGAGTTAAAGTCAATTCAAGCCCTAAATGATCGAAGATTCTCCAGGATGCAGAAATAATGCACTGGGTATCGACTTCATCAAAGAATATGATCGTCTAGATCAACAGGAAGCTAAAGAACGATCTGAGAAAGAATTAGCTGAGAGTGGAAAAGGTAAAGGAGTTGAAGGTGAAGCTCCTAAGTCTTCTGATACTACAGAGAAACCAGTTGAAGATGTTTCGAAAGCTTCTGAGTCTGATATTCCAAAGGTTGACGAATCTGTCAAACCTTCTGATCCTATCACTGCTTCTGAAGAAAAAGACGATGAAGAAGCTGAGAAAGATGATAAAGAGGATGAAGAGGAAGGAGGTTACGAGGATTGGAATGTTGGTGATGATGATGATGATTACGATCAAGGTGGTGATGATTTTGATCAAGGTGCTACAGGTATAAAGATCACGGAAGCGAAAGTCTCTGAAGATTTTGACTTTACTTCACTTATGGATGACGAGTCAAATAAAATGGAAGATAAAATTCAGGGGGAGTCAGGGAAGACAGGGCCTTCAGATGATATTGATGGGACCGATGTTGATCGATCTGCTAAGCCTATTACTACAGTACCCACGAAGCCATTAATGTTGATGTTAGAACATAATGTGGAAGAAGGGGAGTACGTGCATAACTATTCGAAAGAAGATCTTGCGAGATAAGTTGAAGTTGAAGCTGAAAGCTTAGAGTTTGATTTCGAGGAAGTTTTAAATGTTAACACATTTGAACCAAATGATTATCAGTATCAAAGACGATTTGAAGCTGACGAATACAATCGAGTAATTGTGGAAGATTGGTCTTCAGATGATGAAACAGATCAGAAAGCGAAGTACATTGGTCCTAATTCAGAAAGTGTTCCTATGTTTGAAGAAATGTACAAGCAGTTAGACGAAGACATGTTGAAGGAAAGAATTGCTGAATCAGTCCGAGAGGGTAAAGTTCCTAAGCCCATGACAAAGGAGGAAATCGCTCAAGCAAAGAAGTCCTGGTTTAAAGAGATGCCTCGTGAATGTAAGTTTCGACGTCCTCTAGCATTCTTTACTAGGGACAAAGATGTTTCTTTGGGGATATATTGAGTTGGGATGATTCAAAGAGCTGAACGTATATGCAATTAAAAGGGAGTTTGGAGTGCAATACTTCAAATACCTTGCTGATTTCAAGACATTACCGTATTGGGATGTGGAAGAGTTGGATCAAACTGTGAATGTTACATATCACATGAAGGTGGATGATCAGTTATTATGGAAAATGATCAAGTATGAAGCGGTGAAAGGATTCAATTATTGGAAGCCTTTTATTCCTAGCCGCAGAATCAAGACAAACAGGAAAATAGGGGAAAAGGACATAACGTTAATTATGAAACGTCCAAGAGCCATGAGGAATATGCCACTTATGCCGATTGAACAAGACTTCTATCCATTGTTCAAGTGTGGCAAATAGATCCAGCTACGTGTTAAGCTGTTATTGTGCTGAAGTTTGAAGAACATTTGGATATTACCAAGGAACGGGTTGAAGTGATGGGCTATCAGGGCATGAGGGGTTTATGGAGAACGATAAGGATTCTAGATTCTATGTGGCTTGTGAACTGCTCGAGAGAAGACATCAAAACCTTGTTCTACAACAAGATTGTATTTGAAGAACATGAAAAGGGACAAGCTATGCAGTTTCAGAAAGTTATGAATGTTTGCTATGCGCGCGAAGTAAATTATGGAAAAATGTGGCAAACGAAGTGGAGAGAGTTAGAAAGAGTTAAGTTTTTAAAGGAGGAAAAAAGAAATGAGGCGATTAAAGAAAGAATGGAAAAAAGCAGTAAGGAAAAGTTCTCTAAGAATGGCTAATTTTAAAAGACCACCGCCAACTCATCAAATGCCTGATCCACAGCAAGATCGACGAAGGAAGCCTTACAAAAACTTCTTCGGTCGTGTGCGTTAACGTTTATATGAAGACAGAGTTTTGAAGACTGATACAAGACGAAGACTATATCCAAGGGGGAGTCTGTTGGTGCATAATGTCTATGTCTTAGTCTTATATCGAGTCTGTATTGTATAGAGCTGAATAGGCTAGGTATATGAAGTATTTATGTTTGTATTAGCCAAGTTGGCCCATGATGTCATGTTTGGACATGTTCGGCGAACTTGCTTAGGCAAGTTCGGGCGAACTTGCTTAGGCAGTTCGGGCGAACTTGCTTAGGCAAGTTCGGGCGAACTTGTGTCTCCCAGGGGTGAACTTGCTTGCCTATAAATACCTAGCTTGTGATCCTCATTTGTAACTTTGGCATTTTGGAGGCGAAGCTCTATCAGTTTGTAACCAGAACGTTTGATCAATAAAACTGACGATTAACTGATTAAATATTGTCTATTGGTAAACACGACGTAATATTTCCGCTATTATGGACTTTAGATATCAAATTTAGGTTCCTTAGCATCGAGGATCAGTCTTACGAACATAACAAATCTTAATATAATATTCAAAGAAAATCAAGGGTGGGGCCACCCTTGTAACCGTCGCCAATGGGGAGTATATGGTTGGATTTCAATTGGTAGCTAGATGGTTTAGTTAAGTTCTAAGTGTGTTAGTTAGTGTTTAATATGGTTAAGTGTTTTTAAGATGTAATATGATGCTTGGTGATCACCAATAGCTTTATAACATTAAAAGAGTGCTTCTAGCTATATTTTGGTGTTTCGGGTAGTGTCCGGTTATTCGTTTGGTTACCGGCTCGTTAGAGTGCTAAATAGCGCAGTTTAGGGTGCTTTAAGGTAACTTTTATGATGGTTTTGATTCCAAACACTAAACAAGTTATTCTGGACCATTAAACTACATTTCTGCATTTTAATTTGGGGTTTAAAAGCTGAATTTTGCTGAAATATGCAGAATTCTGCAGTTTTAGTTTGATTCGGGCACTTTCTGGCACTTAAGTCATCACTCGAAAGGCAGTTACATGATCCTAACTTTCCTACATACCATACTAGTATAACCCTTGTTCCCGGGGATTATTTAGTGCTTTTACATCATGTCTATCTGAGTACTGAACTCCCGTCAGTACTCCTAGTTCGCCTGGTAAGTGTACCAGTTTCGTTCCGTATACGTTTCAAACTGTTTCAATTTGAGTTCACAATAATAAACATCATGCATCATGAAATGTCTTTGTGAGTTCTTTCAATATAATTCATAAAATCATACACGTCATAAGTTCAAAATGCACAACCATTTAATACAAACTACTGTTCACATTGTACAAGTATTACCTGAAAAATGCCATTTGTCACACTAAGTTTCTCCAAATCTTGGAATTTTCGCTTAACTTCTTGAAAAGTCATTATTCTTTATTATGTTGCCATTTAATATATATATGAGTTCATATATATATATATATATATATATATATATATATATACTTTAAGATTTTGCGACTTGAACTATTTTATTAGTGACCCTTAATATGTTATATCCGTTATAACTCACGTTTATAAGTACTATATCTCTACGATTTGCACGTCGTAATAGATATACATAAACGTGCACAAATATTTAATATCATAACACGCGAAAACTTGTTAACTCATACATTTTATCATTTTTAAAGCATGCATACATGAAATAACTTATTAGGTTAACCTATGTATCAATTTTATTGCTCGACAAATAAGTTACACATTTAACGCGATTTCACCGATTCTACCGCTTTAAACACACAAGTGTACATGCATAGTCTAAATTCCCAATATCATGTCAACACTTAACCTATTATCATATAAACCTATCTAAATCACATAACTCATTTAAACACATAAGGTTCACCCATAAAAAAACCCATTCTAGTGTACATTGTAAGACACGTATTTTAGAGATTCGGTAATGTTTTCAGGTGCCGAAAGTCACGTATGACTAACCGAACACCAAATAAACTTAATATAAGTTAAAATACTTATATGTATACTATAAATATCAGTTTACTTACTGATCTAAAACAGTTTTATAAAAATCCTTCAAAAAGCCAATTTTTAACCGTTTTACCGCATAGTTTTGCATCAAACATTACTATAACCATCCGAACTCGAAACGACTTTATATTTTAACACAATACATGTTATTTACTGATTAAAATGATGGTTATAATCAGATTAGTTCAGTTTTTGTATAAGTCACATAAATCATGCGATTTCATACATTTTACAACTCTTTAAGCACTAAGTACAACATGCAAAGCTAGTAAACTTTATGACAAGTTTCATGCCACTTTATTACATCAAATAACCTTATTTTTAAGGTTTGTAACCTGTTTTAAAACCATATTCATTACAACATATATTAATCATCATTTCATGATGATCATACATCATCATGCATGCTTAATTACAAGCATCTACTGCATCCATATCATATCATCATCAACACGCATGAACTTAAATATGTCTAGATATGTCTTTAATACATGTTCAAATATTCATGAACATCAAAATCTTCATTTGATTATCATCAAATCATTTATCATAAATGTAACACCCCGACCGCGTAATAAAAACAACCCACGGCGGAAACGTCGGGGGAGGGGGCACATTACAAATTGATTCAAACACATGGTAAATAAAGTTTGGTTTTATTGAACTTATAAATTACATCGTCTTTGAGAATTCGAAACAAAATACAACAACTAATTTTATTTTAAGCAAGGTAATGCCAGAGTCCATCCTATGCTTGATCATGCATTACTACCTGAAACATATATGAAAATAAAGTCAACATTGAATGCTGGCGAGTAACATAGGTTTTATGGTCACGACTCATGGCTTTTTAATATTGAAATATATTTAATCAACTTTAACAGTTGATATTTTAAATAAATCTTTGTAGCCATGAATCTTTGACAAAAAAAATGTTTCTTTTGTAAGATCGTATGAGAATTCATTAGATTTAAAAGAAACATTGTATGGTTTACTTAGAAACCATTTGTGACTTTGTATAAGCCATCCAAATGTCTTGTATTGTATAAATCAACCAAATGTCTTTTAGTGCATGAACATATATCTTTGTATAAACCAAATATCTTGTGTAAACAAAATGTCTTGTTGTGTACAAAACAATTTGCCTTTTTGTATAAAACAAGTGTGGTTTGCCGGTGAATACATTCAAGCCTTGTTGACTGTCGGACAAACCTTTATGAATAAAGGTTTCTCAAATGTGTTGCATAGTTTCTGTCATTCCCAGAGGAAACTTCCAAACAAACCTAGGAAGCGGGAATGGGGTTGTCAATCCTATGGTACCATAACATACTACCGGTCGGCATGATCAAAGTTAATGAATGTATCATTGTTAGGGGTGTCCACAATTCGGTTTCAAACCATGAAACCGCCCAAACCGGTCATCGGTTTGGTTTCACGGTCGGTTTTGCTGGTTGGTTTCATTATCATAAAGCTGCTCCAAAATTGGCTTGGTTTCAAGATGTAGAATCTATATTGTATCTTTAGTATTTTCAAACCGTAGTAAACGGTTTGGTTTACGGTTTATAGCAAAAACCAACCGTAATAAACCGAACCGGACCGTAAGATCTTATTTATCATTTTTTAAATTATTACATATATCATATATAAACATAAATAAATTTAAATCCAAATTTAACCTATAAGTAAGCAGTTAGTAATGTAAACTAAAATGGGCCCATATATGAACTTTCAATTTAAAAATTTTCAACAGCATACATGTCAGCCAATATTAGAACTTTCAAAATTCCATTTTTCTAATCATAATAAGCTAAATTGATGTTCACAACTTGTTTTTTTCATACTTTGCTATTTTATTTTACATTTATTAGCACAGCCCAAATAGCCCAAACCGTGAAACCAAACCAGAACCAAACCGTTACTAACGGTTCGGTTTTGTTCGGTTTACTAATTCAACGGTTCGTTTTCGGTTTTCAATTATAAAAAATCGTGACTAATGGTTTGGTTCACGGTTTGACTCAAAAACCATCCAAACCGGACCATGAATACCCTTATCATTGTCATGTTCAACGTACCATCAAGTTCCGTACAATGTAAAGCATTTTGTGTAATTAAACCTTGTGTAAATAAGTTTTGTTAATGTGGAATATAAAATTCACCTCAAAACATTTAGAAGATGTAAAAGAGGGGATTATGTATTCACATTGAAAATCATTTTGTATATATAAACCATATATATTGTAGTGAAATTATGAAAATAGTAATAGGCACATATGTTTCACCCCAAAACATCTAGAAAACGTAAAAGAGGGGACTATGTTCTCACATAATCACCTCAAAACATGTAAAAGGAGGGGTCTATGTACTCACCTTGTAGCTTTAGGTTTCTAACTTAGAGCTTTCTGGTGCAAATCCTGAGTTCCTAATAACAATACAATGCATCACGTGTTATTAAAATAACCAAAGTCACTTTAGCCATACAACACGAGACAGAACCCCAACGGACTTAGTCAGGCAGAGCCTTGACATGCGTTGGTGGGTCCTAATACAATCGGGTTGGTTGGCCATACTACACGAGACAAAACCCTAATGGACTTAGTTAGGTAGAGCCTTGACATGCGTTGGTGGGTCCTAAATCAATCGGCTATGGTGACGAATTAGTGATTGGGGGTTAAAATACTTACAACAGAGCAGAGCTTCGCAGGTTTAGGGGTTTTAGGGGCTTCGAGACTCGGACAGAATATAGAGAGAGAAGGAGATCGATTTTTTGATCGAGTAGGTGCAAATGAAACTGTCCCATGCCGGCCTTTATATATCTAAACTGGGTTTCTCCCTTGTGTCGCGACAGAAACAGGGGAGTCTCGCGTGTGGCACGGCAGGTAACCTCTAGGGCTAGGCTAGCCTCGTCAAAGGTATAGGCTGGACACTTGTCGCAAAACGGAGACACGTCACCTGGTACTCTCCTGCGCACGCGAGAGATGCTAGGGATTCATGCGTGTTCGGAGTTGCGATTAAGGTCTTTGTAAGGTGTCTTGGGAATATGTTACAGTAACCTGAATATTATTTCGGAAACGTTGTGAATGTCATTTTGACCAATCGCATGAAAATATTTTTTTTATTAAACAGGTAAACGATCGAATGTGTTCATTGCTGAAATACTGCAAAGGTTACAGTCTCCCCTACTTTGTGGAATTTCATCCCGAAATTGAATCAGAGGAGACTTGTGAGAAAAAGTGTGGATACTTTGCTTTCATCTGATCCTCTCGTTCCCAAGTAAATTCGGGGCCACGTTTGGGTTCCCAGCGAACTTTAGCAATTGGTATTTGACTACGCTTGAGTTTCTTGACTTCACGGTCCATAATTTCCACAGGTTACTTGACAAAATGCATAGTGTCATCAATACGAATTTCATCAAGAGGAATGTGGAGGTTTTCACTAGCTAAACACTTTTTCAAGTTGGACACGTGGAATGTTGGATGAACATTTCCAAGTTCACGAGGTAGTTCGAGTTTATAGGCTACCTTTCCGATCTTTACAATGATCTTAAAAGGTCCCACATATCGAGGAGCTAGTTTACCTTTCTTTCCAAATCTGACCATACCCTTCCAAGGGATACTTTGAGAAGAACATGGTCACAAATTTAGAATTCCAAAGCTTTGCGTCGTTTGTCAGCATAACTCTTTTGACGACTTCTTGCTGTCAAAAGGTTATTGAGGATTTTCATAATTTTGTCTGTTGTTTCTTGAATGAGTTCAGGTCCGTTGATTTGAGCTTCACCAACTTCATTCCAACAGACAGGTGAACGACATTTTCGACCATAAAGAGCCTCGAATGGAGCCATGTTGATGCTGGAGTGATAACTATTGTTGTAGGAGAATTCGATCAAAGGTAGATGCGAATCCCAACTACCACGAAAGTCAATCACACAAGCTCTAAGCATATCCTCAAGTGTTTGGATTGTCCTTTCGGTTTGTCAATCCGTTTGAGGATGATAAGCAGTGCTTAGATTTAATTTGCTTCCCATGGCAGATTGCATGGTCTTCCAAAAACGAGATGAGAAACGAGCATCACGATCGGAAATGATATTCAAAGGAACACCCTGACGAGATACAATCTCATTAATATAGATCTCAGCAACTTTGTCAGTAGACAAGTCCTCACGAATTGGCAGATAGTATGCTGACTTAGTTAGACGGTCAATGACTACCCAAATGGAATCATGGCCTCTAGAAGTGCGTGGTAACTTAGCGATGAGATCCATAGCGATGTTCTCGAATTTCCATACCAGATCTTCTGGTTGTTCGAGCAAACTGGAGGGATGTTGATGTTCTGCCTTGACTTTAAGACAAGTAAGGCATTTGGACATGTACAAAGCTATATCCTTCTTCATACCCGGCCACCAATACTGGGTACGAAGATCCATGTACATTTTGTCCGTACCAGGATGAATAGAATAACGTGACTTGTGTGCTTCGTCCATCAGTAAGGTATGGAGATTATCTTGGTTTGGAATCCATAAACGATTCAAGAAATAGAGTAACCCACCATCTTTAATTTCAAGCTGAAGCTCAAGATTATGTGGTAGTTCATTATTGGGCTTGGAAAATACGTGTTTGGAGATCTGATTGGATACGAACACAGTGAACTTTGACTTATTCTTTGTGACTTAATGCGTCTGCTACGACATTCGCCTTACCAGGATGGTAACGAATTTCGCAGTCATATCGTTTAGAAGTTCGATCCAACATCGTTGTCTCATGTTTAGTTCCTTTTGATTGAAAATGTGTTGGATACTTTTGTGGTCAGTGAAAACCACACGTTTAGTAACATAGAGGTAATGTCTCCAAATTTTGAGAGCGAAAATAACGGCACCTAACTCATGATCATGAGTTGTGTAGTTCTTTTCGTGAATTTTCAAATGTCTTGATGCATACGCTATGACTTTGTCTCTTGGCATGAGAACACAACCAAGGCCTAGATATGAGGCATCACAATATACAATGAAATCTTTGTTGCCATCGGGTAAGGATAGAATACGAGAATTCACAAAGCTTTTGTTTCAAGGTTTAAAAAGCTTCTTCTTGTTTGGGTCCCCACTCAAAAGGTTTACTCTTTTGAGTTAAAGAAGTGAGTGGAACTGCAATCTTGGAAAAGTTTGCGATAAAATGACGGTAGTAACCGGCTAGACCAAGAAAAGAACGCACTTCAGAAGGAGTAGTAGGTGTACTCCAATCCTTGATCGTGGTGATTTTGGCGGGATCCACATATATGCCTTGCTCATTGAAAATATGACCCAAAAATTGTACTTCATTTAGCCAAAATTCACACTTGGAGAATTTGACATAAGGTTGTTCCTTCTTTAGAAGTTCCATCGTTAGACGGAGGTGATGTTCGTGGTCAGCTCAAGATTTTGAATATCATCGATAAAAACAATGATGAACTTATCTAAATATGGTTTACAAACCCTATTCATTAAGCCCATGAAAACGGCAGGAACATTTGTTAATCCAAAAGGCATGACAGTGAACTCATATTGGCCGTATCGAGTTCGAAAAGCAGTTTTGGGAATATCTTCTTCTTGTACACGAAGTTGATGATACCCTGAACAGAGGTCGATCTTTGAAAAACAAGTAGCACATTGTATTTGATAAAAAAGATCATCAATACGAGGTAGGGGATATCAATTTTTAATCGTGAGTTTGTTGAGCTCACGATAATCGATGCACATGCGAAAGGATCCATTCTTCTTTTTCACAAAAAGCACCGGAGCGCCCATAGGTGAAAAACTCGGACGAATGAAACCTTTGTCTGAAAGATCTTGGAGTTGTTTCGACAATTCTTGCATTTCAAATGGTGCAAGACGGTAAGGGGATTTAGTAGTTGGGTTGGCTCCAGGTATAAGATCGATGCAAAATTCCACTTTGCATACCGGGGGTAAGCCAGGTAGATCTTCCGGAAATACTTCCGGGAAATCCAGAACAATGGGGATGTCTTGAATACTATTGCTCTTGTCTTTCTTTTCCACGATATGTGCCAAGAAGGCTACATAGTTCTTTCGTAGGTGTTTCTAGGCTTGGGTACTTGTCATAAGTTTGAGTTTACTACAAGGTTCCTCTCCATGAATTTTTAAGATTTCGCTAGATGGAAGAGGTATACGAACAATTTTATTGAAACATATTACTTGAGCATGGTGTTTGGTTAACCAGTCCATTCCAATTATGACGTCAAAACTCCCAAGTCGCGTTGGCGTGAGGTAAATGGGAAAAAGATGGCTATTGAGGTTCCGTTGACAATTGAAAATAATGGAATCAAGTAAAAGGGTTTGCCATTAGCTATTTCTACGGTTAAAGGTTTTCCTAGCTTAGTTCGGGGCATCAAAAGAAAAAGGTTCAAATGCTATGGATACAAAACTTCTATCGGCACCTGAATCAAAAAGAATAGAAGCAGGATGGTTATTAACAAGGAACGTACCATTAACCACGTTATTGTTAGCACGAGCCTCATTAGTATTCGTGTTAAATGCGCGTCCACGAGCTGGATTATCATTAACAAGCTTTTGGCAATTGTTTTGGTGGTGAGTAAGATCACCACAATTATAGCAGGATCAAGGTGGGTAATGAGGGCGGTTAGGTACTGCTTGATTTTGAACAGGATTTGGAACAGTTTAGTTCAAAGTAGGTGCAGAACGACAAACGTTGGCTAAGTGTCCAAATCGTCCCAGAGGGTACATTGGCGACATGGTAAATGATGTTGGTGATGACAATTGCATCGGTTGCGCAAGGGTGCAGTCCCAACATATTGTTTCTTAGCAGGAGGTTGAGCTGGTTGGGTGGGGGTAACTTGGTTGGTTGGGGTAAAAACAGTAAAATTCCTTGAAGCCTTATGCTTCCTTGAATTTTTGGGAGGTTCGCTTTGGTTTCTTTTGGTTTCTCTTGGGTATTCTTAGCAGGTTGTTTCTTTTCACCTTTGCGGAAAAGTTTCCCTTTCTTGACTTGAGAATCTGTTAGAGTTGCGGCTAGTTCAATAGCTTCCCCAACGGTGGCTGGATAGCTACCAGTAATGACGTCTTAAACGGGATAAGGTAAGCCATCAATGTATTTCTAAATGGCCTTATCCAAGGGAGTGACCATAGTGGGACATAGTAGGCTCATTTCCTCGTACTGATCTGTGTAGGCATGATTCTTGCCACTATCTTGCTTGAGATCATGGAATTCATTCTCAAGTGCCCTTATCTCATTGCGTGGGCAGAATTCTTGCATCATGAGAGCTCTAAGTTCTCCCCAAGTTTGTGACATGGGTATATCCGCACCTCGATCTCTCATGATCCCATTCCACCAGGTGAGTGCTCTCTTCCTCTCTTCTGGAATACGCTTGAAGCTAACTCTACTTTGCGCTCATTAGGACACTGACAATGGCGGAAAGTGCTCTCGATGCTTTCAAACCATTATAGGAGCCCAGTAGCTCCTTCAGACTCATAAAACTTGGGTGGTTTAGCCGAATTGGACTGTTTGAAATTACATAGTACATTGTTGTTGATATTGTTATTGTTGAGTTGATTGAGTTGGGTCACGAGGTTTGGAAGTATTGCCGCCATTTGTTGAGCGATCATAGCTGCCATTTCGGCGTTTGGAGTAGTGTCACGACGAGGAGGCATTCTAAAAGAGAAGAAAGTATGAGTGAAAATGAATGAGGTTGATAAAGGATAGTTAAAAAGAAATAGCGTCGAAGCATAAGGAGTGTATCCATTTATTCGTTACTTAAAACGAATAAACGATACAATGACTAATCAAAGTACATGGGTCTTTATAATGTATAGCGAAGACATGCTTTTGCCTATAAGTGGACACTCACCCCAAGAGTTCCCCAGGTAATAGTGACTGGTCCGATTAAGTGGATTTGTATGAACACTCTAGGCTTAGACAGAAAACTCAGGGTACATGCATCCACCCTTCCAGATTGCACATGTTCACATTATTAAACCCAAATTTTGACAAGATTTTGAAAACTTTTAAGGCTTAAAAGCCTAAAAACAAATCATCAAAGGATGAAATGATGATTTCTTGTAAAATTTTGGAAATTTTGACTTTTAAGAATGAATTAGAGATTTTTGTTATCATCTAAGGATAGGTGATGGTATTGTATTAAAAATCTAGACGCATGATAACTCGCGTTGGGATCCTAGGAAAGGTTATAGTCTAGGTCAAAAAGTATTTCTAATAACCTTATTCCCTATAACCATGGCTTTGATACCAACCTGTAACACCCCGAACGCGTAACAAAAACAACCTGCGGCGGAAACGTTGGGGGGTCACGTTACAAATTAATTCAAACACATGGTAAATAAAGTTTGGTTTTATTGAACTTATAAATTCCATCGTCTTTGAGAATTCGAAACAAAATACAGCGACTAATTTTATTTTAAGCAAGCTAATGCCAGAGTCCATCCTATGGGTAGCATACTTGATCATGCATTAATACCTGAAACATATGTGAAAATAAAGTCACCATTGAATGTTGGCGAGTAACATAGGTTTTGTGGTCACGACTCATGGCTTTTGAATATTGAAATATATTTAATCCACTTTAACAGTTGATATTTTAAATAAATCTTTGTAGCCATGAATCTTTGACAAAAAAATGTTTCTCTTGTAAGATCGTATGAGAATTAATTTGATTTAAGAGAAACATTGTATGGTTTACTTAGAAACCATTTGTGACTTTGTATAAACCAACCACATGTCTTGTATTGTATAAATCAACCAAATGTCTTGTACTGTATGAACATATATCTTTGTATAAACAAATGTCTTGTGTAAACAAAATGCCTTGTGTAAACAAAATGTCTTGTTGTGTATAAAACAATTTGTCTTTTTGTATAAAACAAGTGTGGTTTGTCGGTGAATACATTCAAGCCTTGTTGACTGTCGGACAAACCATTATGAATAAAGGTTTGTCAAATGTGTTGCACAGTTTCTGTCATTCCCAGAGGAAACTTCCAAACAAACCTAGGAAGCGGGAATGGGGTTGTCAATCCTATGGTACCATAACATACTACCGGTCGGCGTGATCAAAGTTAATGAATGTATCATTGTCATGTTCAACGTACCATCAAGTTTCGTACAATGTAAAGCATGTTGTGTATATACACCATATGTAATAAGTTTTGTTAATGTGGAATATATAATTCACCTCAAAACATTTAGAAGATGCTAAAGAGGGGAATTATGTATTCACATTGGAAATCATTTTGTATATATAAACCATATATATATATTGTAGTGAAATTATGAAAATAGTAATAGGCACATATGTTTCACCCCACAACATCTAGAAAACGTAAAAGAGAGGAATATGTTCATACATAATCACTTCAAAACATGTAAAAAGAGAGGTATATGTACTCACCTTGTAGCTTTAGGGTTTCTAACATAGAGCTTTATGGTGCAAATCCCGAGTTCCTAATAATAATACAATGCATCACGAGTTAGTAAAATAACCCAAGTCACTTTAGCCATATAACACGAGACAGAACCCCAACGGACTTAGTCAGGCATAGCCTTGACATGCGTTGGTGGGTTCTAAATTAATCGGGTAGGGTGGCAATACTACACGAGACAGAACCCCAACGGACTTAGTCAGGCAGAGCCTTGACATGCGTTGGTGGGTCCTAAATCAATCGGGTAGGGTGACGAATTAGTGATTGGGGATTAAAATACTTACACCGGAGCAGAGCTTCACAGGTTTAGGGGTTTTAGGGGGCTTCGGAACTCGGACATAGTTTAGATAGAGAAGGAGATCGATTTTTCGATCGAGTAGGTGCAAATGAAACTGTCCCAGGCCGGCCTTTATATACCCAAATTGGGTTTCTCCCGCGTGTCGCGACAAAAACAAGGGGAGTCTCGCGCGTGGCATGGCAGGTAACTTTTTAGGGCTAGACTAGCCTCGTCAAAGGTATAAGCTGGACACTTGACGCAAAACGGAGACACATCACCTGGTACTCTCCCGCGCGTCGCGGGAGATGCCAGGGATTCTGGCGCATGGCGCCTGGGAGGTTCAAGTTTTTTTTTTTGTTTTTTTTCATGTCGGCTTTCGTCATGCGAGTCCGGTGTTGCGATTAAGGTCTTTGTAAGGTGTCTTTGGGAATATGTTACAGTTACTTGGATATTATTTTGGAAACATTGTGAATATCATTTTGACCAATCGCATGAAAATAATTTTTTTTATTAAACACGTAAATGATCGAAAGTGTTGATTGGTTGAAATACAGCAAAGGTTACAATAAATGCAAGTAACACCTTCATATTTATGAACTTATGACAAAATGCATGTGCATGCATATACATATACATACATACAACACATGCATGTATACCGATAAACTTACAAAGTTCCACTTTTCACATGTCTATCTCAAAACCTTTTGGAACATTCTCTAAATAACACATACATTACCTTTCAAGTATAATGTCAAACAAGATTCAATCAAACATCAAAAACTCAAAATCTCATATATACATATATATATACATACATAATACGGTTATGTATACGTACATGCACCCATGCATTTTTGTTTTCTTTCAAAACCTATATGTTTTTAGTTCAATGTTTATGTTTAAATCCAGGCACAAGAGAAACCTCCATCTTCATCAAAACTCATCAAGAATCAAGAACAAATTTTTTAAAGTAATTTTATACCTTCTTGTTTTTATGGGTTTTTAGCAAGGTATGATGGTATGGAGCTTGATTCTGTTGGTGCATATGTCTGTTGCCTACATCATTATGTATTGAGTCTGAGTGAATAGGGCTTAATCTGTTAGAAATAAGGCGTATTTAAGTAGATTGGAGGCCAAGTTCACTGGAGATGGCATTTGAGAAGTCAAGGTTAGCCAAACTTGACTAGGTCAAGTTCGTCCAAACTCATCTTCCTACCAGCGAACTTGTGCAAGTATATATAGGTGCCTTGGTTATTTCATTTGTAACATTAAGAGATTTTGTCACGATAGAGGCGAAGCTCTGTCCAAGTGTTTTTAGGATCTGTAACGTTGAATAATAGTGAAACGATGATTAAATAGAAACAAATGAGTGATCCAATGTCGCCTAAGCAAACGGATTCTGCACGTTTACCTTAGGGTTGTCAGATTAGTGCCCGAACGATCCGTACAACGGACCTACAAGTGGTATCAGAGCAGGATTGGCCTAATTTAAGACATTGACATAGAATATCTCATATTTTACTCATTTCTTCTATTTTTAACTTTTCTTTGACATTCACGGACAAAATGGACTGATTTTCAAGTATAATACGTAAAATCCATAATAGATAAACCCTTGAAAAGATCAAAGCTTAAACCAAACGAATTCATGTAAAAAATTGCTAAAAATCATGTCGAATAACTCATGTTTGCTCGAACTTGACATCAAGTTCGCTCGAACTTGACTGAAAAATTCATAATTTTTCATCAAGTTCGCCCGAACTTGATTGATTTTTCAAGATTTTTGATAAGTTCGCTCGAACTTGCATACTTTCATTAAGATTTCATCGAGTTCGCCCGAACTTGATTAAAGTTTGTTGAAAATCGTTTACAAGTTCGCCCGAACTTGTAAAATCTCTTGAATATCTTACAAGTTCGCCCGAACTTGTAAGTTCTTTTGAAAAGCCTCACAAGTTCGCTCGAACTTGTCAACCAATATACAAGTTCGCCCGAACTTGTTAAATCTGATTGTTTGTCAGCACAAGTTCACCCGAACTTATCTCACAAGCTATTACAAGTTCGCACTAACTTGTCTAAGGGCTTCTAAAAAAATGAGATTACTTGTGCGAATAAAGGAAATGATAGTACATCAGTGGACTTTCACAGTATGCTAAGGATTTGTAAAGTTTAAAAGTGATAAACGAATCTTACTGTGGATGTGTCGATCGGCTTTATACGTTCAGTAAATTGTTTCCGGGATATAAACTAAATTTTACAACTGCTTAAACTTGTGGATTAACATATCTTGGATATATGACTTAGTACTCTGAAATTTCGTTTGAGAGATTGCCTGATTCTGAGATACGAGGTCTTTATAGATAGTTGGTATCTGTGGTATTATACAAGTTCTTCTGATTTTGCGAAAGCAATAGCCTAGAACTTCTATAATACTTTTGCAATAAACCCCTAAACTGCATGCAATCTTGAAAAGTATCGAAAGATCTAATCATTTGAAGTGCTGAAAAGATTCCTTAAATGGAACACACCTTAAAGTCGAGCCTTCATCTATTTGTCTGTACGATAGTACTAACCTGAGCTCTCACGGTCTCGCACTAACCCATATACATAATATCAATTACGCTATATTCACCTGTAAGATGAAATCTAGGGAATCTTAATACGGGAGTATATTCAAGAAGTGGGAACCGCAGTTAAGTCAGGTTTCATAATTCTAACTAACATATGTTGGAACAATTGAGAAATGTGTTAAAGTTGGATAAACATATCGACAATCTAGGTAAACAAGTATAAAACTTAAAGTCATTAATAGGTCAATGGTACTGGTGATATGTCTCAAAAACTGATATGATCCTCTAGCACGTTTTCTCACAAAAATACAAACTGTAAATATTACATTTTAGTATGTTTACATTTCTGCTTTCAATACTAAAAATCCAAAAAGATTTTTTTTCTCATATCTTCCATAGAAACCTAATAATATTGAATGTGAGCCAGACCAACAAGACTGTTAAGAAACTGTTTGTGTGTGGATACGTGTGATTGTTCTTAATCGTCAAATCTTAGAGATTCAGAGCATCATTTGAGGAGGAGCTGGATAAAACACTTTTCAAAGATTTCAGAAAGCTCAAAGCTAGGGGGAGTTTGAAGTCTAAAGATCAAAGCAAATATTAAAGATTCTGGAAAGCTTAAAGCAAGGGGAGAGCTTAAACCTTGGGGGAGCATGTTGATTATAAGTTTTAGAAAGACAAAGCTCAAGAAAGAGGAAGAGGATATAAAGATCAAGATGTTAAAGTTTATTCATGATCTAAAGATCGGAAGACTCAGAAGATTTTAAAAGTCAATGACTACGGCAACATCCAAGGGGAGTCTATTGGTGCATATGTCTATTGCCTACGTCATTATGTATTGAGTCTGAGTGAATAGGGCTTAATCTGTTAGAAATAAGGCGTATTTAAGTAGATTGGAGACCAAGTTCACTGTAGATGGCATGTGAGAAGTCAAGTTCGGCCGAACTTAACTAGGTCAAGTTCGCCCAAACTCATCTTCCTACCAGCGAACTTGTGCAAGTATATATAGGTGCCTTGGTTATTTCATTTGTAACATTCAGAGATTTTGTCACGATAGAGGCGAAGCTCTGTCCAAGTGTTTCGAGGATCTGTAACGTTGAATATTAATGAAAAGGTGATTAAATAAAACAAATGAGTGTATCCAGTGTCGCCTAAGCAAAAGGATTCCGCTCGTTTACCTTAGGTTTGTCAGATTAGTGCCCGAACGATCCGTACAACGGACCTACAGATTCTTACTTGGAAACACCTTAGGATCTTCAAAATACCTTGAAACCTCCTCGAAAGAGCCTTTAATCCTCAAGAACTAGCTTGAAATTTTAAAAATGGTGGTGTATGGGGGTGTTTCGGCCAAGATTTTAGAGAGAGAGAGTGAATTGATTTTGTTTGATTTTGTAAGTGTTTAAATGGAGTGTGATCTTGGTGGTAATGATTGTATGATCTTCCTAAGACTTACACATGTCCAATTGGAAGAATTTTGCAAAAGGTGGCAGCCCTAATGCCGCCCCCAACCCACCTCACACGCATACATATGTATATATATATCATATATTGGCTTTAAACAGGTATTTAACCGGATACCGGGTGTTTTATCTAGCGTTTTAATCATGTTTTAACGCGTTTTAATTTATTTTTATCATTCTATATAAATAAACTCGCCAAGTTATTAGTGAAATAATTATTAGTTACCTTAACTGGCTATGCTGACAGTATTTTATCACGTACGCGCAGTATCGCGCAGTACGCACTTAAACTCGAAAAATAGAGTTTCTTAGCATTTTAAATTATTTTTCCTCACGAATATGATTAAATATATTATTTTAATCATAACAGACTATTTTTAGGATTTTACCATTAATCGGGCGGTCATCGACGTTCGTTCCGCATTTTAACCGTTACGCGATAAGCGTTTATCTTAACATTACCAACATAATTTTTCATCAAACTTCGGATTTACCAACACATCAAATACCATATATAAACATCATAAATAATCAAATACAGCCTTTTATTCATTCATGAAACGTGTTACATTTGTACGATACAATCTAAATAACAGGTGTCATAAATTTTCATAAAAAGAACGATTTGTATTGTATTTTTATTTTTTTATTGAAAAAAATGCATGGTTTTATTATTAGTCGATTGATGTATTGAATTCTGATTACTGTATAAGTGACACCTTAGCAGTAGCCGAGGAGGGGTGTTACAGGATGTGTCGGCTTGACACAATAGGATATGTCAAAAGGATGTGTCTAACAAAACCCAAAAGAGACGCAAGCCGAGCAGCCTGGCGCAAGCTATTTCTGATGCGCCTACTGTAGGATCGAGTTCGTCTGGTAGCAATGGTACCTAAGTTGTATCTAGTCCATATAAGCAGAAATTATACGAATTAGTGACAAATACACAAGATTAACAGCTTAATAGTCAGTTTATTAATTGTTCAAGTGTACATTCGAGTTCCAAACTGACAAGATCTCCACCGTGGACTTTGCAAAAACTGTTACAATGAAATAACCAAGACGACTATATATAGAGTTCCAAGTTCGCACCAAAAGCCACTTTGAAATCTAACAAATTCAAAACCTATACATACAGACTCGATCTAAGACTTAGACATTAGACATCGTGTACCAACAGGCTCCCCCTTGGATAGTGTCGTAGTCTTGACCAGGCTTCAAAAACTTCAATCTTCAAAATTTGACTTTAACAACCAAAGAAGTTCTTATACGGCTTCTTTCTTCGTTCCGGTTTCGTTATTGACGTTTGATCTGTAGGCGGCGCCCATTTCATAAATTGAAATCTTCTAAGTCTCGCCTCTCTGCCTTTCTCATGAATCCGTTCAAGACACCTTTCTTCTTTCAAAAATTCTTCTCATTCAACTTCTCGCCATCTTGATTCCCACATATACCCTGAATTAATACCATGTGCATAACATACATTAATCACACCTTGGTATTGTTTTGCTTGAACTTCTTCACGCTTATCGAAATATATTTTGTTGAAGAACAAACATTTCATATCCTCCTTTGAGCAATTGACTAGCCACATCGGGTCTAGTAATCTAATTGTTCTCCATAAACCCCAAATTCTTCGACATTCGATCATTTCAGGAGTATCTTCTTTAGAAATATCCTAATTTCCATCAGCTCTAAGTACTATCACAGCTTCACACATTTCAGGATCGGTGTGACATCCTGGTTTTTCGGATAACTTAAACGCAATACTTGTCGAATAAATTATATGCTACGTATTAAACGTGTACGAGTTAGTGAATACGTGATGTGCGATTATGTGATTGTTTTAGTTATAAAATAATTACGGTAAATATGTACACGAACCGAACCGAACCGCGACACGAACCAACCTCGATTCCTTGTGACTCTAGGAGTGAACCAAGTTTTAAACTCAAACCAACCAACCCAAACCACTCTCGGCCGAGAACAAGCCCAAACCGCAAACCCATTTCCCTTTTCTTGATCCTTTTTGCGCTATATATACAAACACACATGCATGTTGCTTCACAAAAACAAAAACACAAGAAACCCTAGTGAGAAAGAAGCCGACGGCAGCCCTTGTTCATTCTCTTTGATCGCAAACAGCCTTACTCTTGTCCCTTTGATCGCGAGCAGCCTCCCCTTTCAGTCCCTCGACCGTAAGCAGCTTGTTACAACTCCATCATCATCTCTCGGTCGCGACAGCAGATTGTTCATCTCATTCTTTCGGTCGTGATCTTGCTTGAACAGCCGAACCCATTCTCATCCAAGTCTCGACTCGTTATTCACCATTATTAAAGGTTAGGATTTATAATCATTTGCAAGATCATATTCGGATTATAGGTGTTTGAATGTAATGATTATGTTGTTAATCGGCTGATTGATCATTGTTTGCATGTATGATTGTTTTCGGAACTCATAGTTTGGAGTGTGTTGTTGTTTATAAAGACTAGAGATATTGATTAGGGTTTGCATGGATATGTTATATGTATTGATCTATGATTAGAAAAATCAGTTCTTGATCGCCTAGGTTCATTGTATTGACGGTTTATGCAAATTAGTGGTGATAAAATGCTGAAACAGATTGCTGAGTGATGGTTACAGCCGACTTCAACAGGCTGTAACTCGGTCATTAGTTGTCGAAAAACGGATTTTCTGAAGTCTAAAACATAGAGATTTGAATAACAAATCTAAGGGCACTGGATTCATATTTTTCTGAAGTCGTTTGATATTTTTAAGTGGCCAAGTAAGTTCAGTAACTAAAGCTGTGAACATCCTGAAATTTTGTTAGTTGTTTATCGAGTTGGATTTAATAATCTGTAGGGAGTCGAGTCATGAATTTTGTACAGAAACTAGGTATGGAAATTTCCGGGCAACTCCCACTGGAATTTTGTTAATTGGACGATCAGTGATTTTTAAATAAATTCTTCCGTGGACTGCAGTCAGAAAGCGACGAATCTGACTGCAGCCTAGTATATTAATATTTGTGGATAATTGGTAAAGTATTAGGACTTGAAAAATTTATATAAATTTCTACAGTATAATTCTCACCTGCTGTAAAATAATTGGAATTTTTGGAACGTTAGAACTATTTTATAAAAATCCTAGAAAACAGCTGAATTATGAGTATGTAAGCTGAAATTTGATAACTTGTGATTGTGTGCACCAAAGTGTTGCATGGATTGGATTATGTTCATGATAAATTGTTTTGATTACTATGTTCACATGAGGATACTTGCATGCATGTTTGAGTGTTAGGTATTTTGTTGTGTGTATCACTTTGTGCGTAAATTACGTGTAGAATTTGTATTGGTGTGTTCACACACTGACTTGAAATCAATTGGTTTGTTAGGACGCAATTAGCGGTCCCATCCCTTACAACTTCTTTGCTACACTAACCGAGCAACTAAAGGTGAGTTCACGGCCCCTAATTTTATCCGGTTTTAAACAACAGGGGGAGAAACATGTATACACTCTTCAACTCAATCTCTTTACGTTATATGAAATTAACGTCACATAACTATTCGGTAACTAAGTTAATGTTAATGTAACGTTATGGTCACTAAGCAGCTATATCACTTAAGTCCTCGTCAATCTCTCGGATCGTTAGTATTGGGTTTTAATAGCGGGGGAATTATAAGTAGTACTACTGGGCCCGACAAGCCCCATCCGAGCTAGTCGCGCTAGCCGACCGTGTATGGTCAACGGGTGAATAATTTGGCCTAACTTCGCCATGGTCAGTGATAGGCCTGGCAACACGGAGGCACAACAGTCAGCTTCGATCGCGAACACTTACGTGACATGACTTTAGGCTAGCTACCTATATATGTTAACATTGAACTTAATTACGAATCAACTATATTATCCCGGGTTAGGGATAATGGAAACAACAACTTTATTATTCCGGGTTTGGAATAATGGAACCAACATTATTATTATTCCGGGTTGGGAATAATGGAACTAAATCGTTATCCCGGGTTAGGGATAACGGGGAAACAAACTCATAACCGAACAAACGAATTTATGAAAACCTGTGAACTCACTCATCTTTAATGTTGACACTTGTTTCTTTACATGTTTCTCAGGACGCTAGGAGCTCTAGGTGCACTCACACGCATTGAACAAGACATCTTTTATCGAGTCTCATTTACAAACATTGTTTTGGGTTTTTCATTTGTTTTGGCGTTTATGTTGGCGCCCGTTTCACTACTTATCTTATGCTTCCGCTCAACCATAAAAACTAATGCTTCCGCTAAACATTGGTAACTAACTAAGACAACATAAAATCTACGATGAATGGTTAAACAAATGATTTTTGGAAAACGTATCATCAAATCATATAGAGTCGTTCGACGTACTAGTGTTTCAGATTCTGGTTTGTTCACACGCCTCGCGGTAAAACTCCGCAAGTGGAAATTGAGGGTGTGACAGATTGGTATCAGAGCCACTAGCTATAGAGAACCAGGTTTGCATTAGAAGTAGACCTAAACTATAGCTGAATACACGACACTAGACGTAGTTTGGCACCGAACTGTTATATCTTGTTATGCGATGTACCACAACTGTGTTATGTAGATTATGACTTCTTAATAAGAAATGAAAAACAACTCGTAACTAACTACACGACCTAACAGGCAATGTCATCATCATCATCATCATCATCATCCGACAAACTTACGCCACCAAGAGCGCCAGGAAAGGCACCTATGGTGGAACCCTTACCATCTTATGGCGTGGAAACACGCTCAGCTGCAAGGAAAAGGCTCGCTCTGGGGGAGGAGTCGTCATCACGCCCAACCATCGCTGTGCCGGTCAAACCGGTTAACCCTGTAGAAGTAGGAAATGACCTACTTAGAAACATGATACAGAAACAACAAGAACAGTTAGAAAGAATACAGGAAACCATCCTAGCACAAGGATGGATGATCCGACAACTGACAGGTAAAACCGACTCGCTCGAGGAAGAGCAACATACGAGTAAGATAGCTCGTAACACCTTAGCCAGAGATCTGCGTGCTGAGCAGATAAGAGCCGACTAGCTCGAAGACAGAGTCCTGGAAAATAGTTGGAACATTCAGGAGCTAGAGCAAAATCAAGCACCTGCACCAGCACCGGCCCCTCTAGTGCCGGTAGAAGAGGATCGAAGAGGATCCGGAAGAGGATCCGGAAGAGGATCCGGAAGAGGACCCAGAGGAGGACCCAGAGGAGGATCCAGAGGAGGAACCGGAGGAGGACCCAGCTGTAGAAGCCGGAAATGCCGCGCAGGATGACGGCAACGACAGTGATTTGGGGGATGGAGACGTAGACGACTGACACGTCTCGCTTATTTTATTTACTTTCCTTCAGTCTATTTATTTTCCCACTTGTGTTTAAACTTGAGACTTTATAGTGAATTCATATGTTTGGTTGGCACTTTGTAAGACGTTGAGATTTCATTTAATCAAGTATTTCTTTTGACTATTTAATATATTTGAGTTGACATAACTTGATAATTATTAAAGTACGAAGTAGGATAACTATATTGGATATATAGACTTATCGGGGTATGTTTATGTTGTTTTTCGAAGATCTAAATGGCAACTGGACGACGTGGAAACCTTAACATGACGCCCGAAGAACTAGCTGCCATGATTCAAGAGCACGTGAACGCAGCTTTAGCGGGTGTTCAAAACCAACCGGCAGGTAACCATTATTAAATTTTCGTGTGAAAATCTAATAGTTGGGCTAGTAGAATTCCTCGCTGACTACCTGTTCTCTGTCAGCAGGAGGGGGTTTTAACCCCTACAAGATGTTCCTCGACGCGAAACCAAGCAAATACTCGGGGGCAGAAGGGCCCATTGGACTGGTCCGCTGGATCGAAAAATCTGAATCAGTATTTGAAATGTGCAACTGTTTGGAGGCCAACAAGGTCAAGTATGCAGCCTCAACACTGGAAGATGGGGAACTAACTTGGTGGAATGCACAAGTCCAAACGCGTGGACTTATTGCTGCAAATGCAATGGCCTGGGCCGAGTTCAAGGCCCTAATCAAAGAGGAGTACTGTCCAGGAGACAGAGTGCAACAGTTGGAGCAAGCCTTATGGAACCACAAGATGGTGGGATCTGACATCGAAGCTTACACAGCAAAACATCATGACTTGGTATTTCTGTGTCCCGATCTGGCTAACACTGTGGAGAAACGGCTCGAGTTCTACCTTAGGGGTCTGGTCCCGGAGATTCAGGGTATGGTAATGGCTAGTAACCCTGCAACTGAACATCAAGCAATAAGGTTGGCGCACAAACTCACCGATAAGGCGGTGGAACAAAAGAAGTTGCCAGCACGGGGTACAACTGAAGTTGCTCCTGACAATAAAAGAAAGTTTGAAGACTCGTCTGCTTGACAGTCTTCGTCATCCCAGCCGCAACAGGGGAACCAGAAACGGTTCAATCATTACAACAGCCACCGGGGTCACCAAAATCAGCCCGCCAACAACAACAACAACAACCAGAACGCAAGCGGCTATGTAGGTCGAAAGCCGCAGTGCACCCGCTGTAATCTTCATCATAACGGCCCTTGTGCCGGAAATCGCTGCCAACGATGTGGCAAGATGGGACATGCGGTAAAGGATTGTCGTGGAAATCATGCCCCGACAGAACCAAAATCAACCCCAAGGCCCACAACAGGGTGTTAACCGGGGATGCTATCAGTGTGGTAGCACTGCCCACTTCAAAAGAGACTGCCCACACTGCGTAACAACAACAACAATGGTGGGAACAACCACAACCACAATAACCATAACAACAACAATAACAACAACAATAATGGAAATGGTGGCACAGGAGGTGCCAAAGGTCGCGCATTTACATTGGGCCGCGGAGAGGCCAGAAACGACTCGAACGTGGTCACCGGTAAGTTTCCCCTTAATGAACATTTTGCTACTGTGCTTTTTGATACGGGTGCGGATAGGAGCTTTATATCTGAGTCTTTTAGGAAGAACCTAAATCTCACGCCTAAACCCTTAGAGACCCCTTATGTTATAGAATTAGCCGATGGTAATTCTGTAGATGTGACCCATATAGTATCCGGCTGTCAACTCAAACTCGCTGGTCACACTTTTACCATTGATCTAATGACAACTACCCTGGGAAGTTTTGACGTGGTAGTCGGAATGGACTGGCTATCCGACGTCCGGGCTGAAGTTCTCTGCTTCGAAAAATCTATCCGAATTCCGCTCTCTAACGACGAAATCTTGACGGTGCAAGGCGAGAAGGCAGGCGCCGTCACCAACATCATCTCTTACATGCAAGCGCAGAAGTATCTTCGGAGGAAGAACTCCTTCGCTTTACTCGCACTGGTTACCGAACAGCCTAAGGACGAGAAACGTACAGAAGACATCCCTGTCGTCCGTGATTTTTCCAATGTATTCCCAGAGGAATTACCTGGTCTTCCACCCCATCGAGAATTGGAGTTTGAAATTGAATTGGCGAACCATGCAACTCCTATCGCCAAGGCTTCATACCGCCTAGCTCCAGCCGAGCTGCAGGAGCTGTCTACCCAACTTCAGGAACTGTTAGAAAAGGGATTTATCCGACCAAGCGCTTCGCCATGGGGAGCTCCAGTCCTTTTTGTCAAGAAGAAGGACGGGACCTTCTGTATGTGCATCGACTACAGGGAACTCAACAAGGTTACTGTCAAGAACCGATACCCGTTACCTCGCATCGACGATCTCTTCGACCAACTGCAAGGGTCAAGCTACTACTCCAAGATTGACCTACGGTCCGGTTACCATCAGCTACGCGTCAGGGAGGATGATATCGCCAAGACGGCATTTCGTACTCGGTATGGCCATTATGAGTTCTTGGTCATGCCCTTCGGTCTCACCAACGCACCCGCGGTGTTCATGGACCTCATGAACCGCGTGTGTAAACCATACCTCGACAAGTTTGTCATTGTGTTCATCGATGACATACTCATCTACTCCAAAAGTGAAGAAGAACATGCTGAACATCTACGATTACTGCTAGGATTACTTCAACAGGAGAAACTATATGCCAAGCTTTCGAAGTGTGATTTCTGGATTCGAGAAGTTCAGTTTCTCGGGCATATCGTAAATGAAAAGGGTATCCATGTAGACCCTGCCAAGATTGAAGCCATCAAAAACTGGGAAGCACCCAGGACACCGACAGAGATCCGCCAATTTTTGGGTTGGGCTGGTTACTACAGACGTTTCATCGAGGGATTTTCAAAGATCGCACGACCGCTTACTACCCTCACCCAGAAAGGCATCAAGTATGCTTGGGGTGACAAGAAAGAAGCAGCATTTCAATTGCTAAAGCAGAAACTTTGCAGTGCACCCATTCTGTCCTTGCCGGAAGGGACAGATGACTTCGTAGTATATTGTGATGCTTCCATTCAGGGGTTGGGATGCGTACTCATGCAACACGATAAGGTCATCGCGTATGCGTCCCGCCAACTGAAGGTTCACGAGAAAAACTACACGACGCATGACCTGGAATTGGGAGCAGTAGTGTTTGCACTTAAGATTTGGAGACACTACCTCTATGGAACGAAGTGAACAATCTTTACAGACCACAAGAGCCTCCAACACATCTTTGATCAGAAGGAGTTGAACATGCGACAGCGTCGCTGGGTCGAACTCTTGAACGATTATGAGTGTGCCATTCGGTATCACCCGGGTAAAGCTAACGTGGTAGCTGATGCCCTCAGTAGGAAGGAACACTTGAAACCTCGTCGTGTACGAGCATTACAACTCACTATTCATTCGGGGCTACCCGAACAAATACGCGATGCCCAGTTAGAAGCAGTTAAGGAGGAAAACATCAAGGCCGAATCGGTGGGAAAAATGGAACGCGATTAGGAAGTAAAACCCAATGGAGCCCGGTATTTCATGAATCACATATGGGTACCTCTCTACGGAAACCTCAGAGAGCTAGTCATGGACGAAGCTCACAAATCCTGATACTCTGTCCATCCGGGTTCGGATAAGATGTATCAAGACCTTAAAGCTGCGTATTGGTGGCCCAACATGAAAGCCGATATAGCCACCTACGTGAGTAAATGTTTGACTTGTGCAAAAGTCAAGGTAGAGTATCAAAAGCCATCGGGGCTACTCCAACAACCTGAGATCCCAGTGTGGAAATGGGATCAGATCTCGATGGATTTCATCACTAAACTCCCGCGAACTTTGGGTGGTTGCGATACCATCTGGGTGATTGTGGATCGTTTAACTAAGTCCGCACACTTCCTAGCTATTAAAGAAACAGATAAGATGGAGAAGTTGACTCGCATCTACATTAAGGAAGTAGTTTCTCGGCACGGAGTGCCAACGTCCATAATCTCAGACAGAGATGCTCGCTTCACGTCCAACTTTTGGCAGTCACTTCAGAAAGCGTTGGGAACACACTTAGATATGAGCACTGCCTATCACCCTCAGACTGATGGTCAAAGCGAAAGGACCATACAGACCTTGGAAGACATGCTTAGGGCATGCGTAGTAGACTTTGGAAATATTTGGGAAACCCACCTGCCTTTAGTGGAATTCTCATATAACAACAGTTATCATACGAGTATTTCGGCAGCACCGTTTGAGGTATTATACGGTCGTAAATGTAGATCACCGGTCTGTTGGGCAGAAGTCGGTGACAGTCAACTCACAGGCCCTGAGTTAATACTTGAGGCTACTGAAAAGATTGTACAAATCAGAAACCGCATGGCGGCGGCACGAGATCGACAGAAAAGCTACGCTGATCAACGACGCAAACCGCTCGAATTTCAAGTAGGCGACCGCGTCCTACTAAAGGTGTCACCCTGGAAGGGTGTAATCCGCTTTGGAAAACGGGGCAAACTAAACCCAAGGTACGTAGGTCCGTTTGTGATCTTGAAACGTATCGGACCCGTAGCTTATCAATTAAACCTTCCTGCTGAACTCAGTGGAGTTCACAACGTATTTCACGTGTCAAATCTGAAGAAGTGTCTATCAGATGAAACTCTAGTCATTCCATTGGATGAGATCCAAGTGGATGAATAACTGCACTTTGTGGAACAGCCTATCGAGATCATGGATCGTGAGATCAAGACTCGAAGGCACAGCAAGATTCCGATCGTTAAGGTTCGTTGGGACTCCAAGCGTGGACCGGAGTTCACGTGGGAAAGAGAGGACCAAATGAAAAGCAAATACCCACACCTCTTTGCAGTTGAGCAGCAAACTAACGATACCAGTAACTAAATTTTCGGGACGAAAATTCTTTCAACATGGGGATGATGTGACAACCTGGAAATTTCTCATACTTTCACGTACCATTGTTAACTAAATTCTTGTGCATGGCACTTGGGAACTTCTTGTAACTTCGCGTACCATCATTAACGAACTAACTCTTTGTGCGTGGCACTCTAAACATGTACGCTGCATGCTAAACCGCGTTTACTCAATTTTCGGGACGAAAATTCTTTCAACATGGGGATAATGTGACATCCTGGTTTTTCGGATAACTTAAACGCAATACTTGTCGAATAAATTATATGCTACGTATTAAACGTGTACGAGTTAGTGAATACGTGATGTGCGATTATGTGATTGTTTTAGTTATAAAATAATTATGGTAAATATGTACACGAACCGAACCGAACCGCGACACGAACCAACCTCGATTCCTTGTGACTCTAGGAGTGAACCAAGTTTTAAACTCAAACCAACCAACCCAAACCACTCCCGGTCGAGAACAAGCCCAAACCGCAAACCCATTTCCCTTTTCTTGATCCTTTTTGCGCTATATATACAAACACACATGCATGTTGCTTCACAAAAACAAAAACACAAGAAACCCTAGTGAGAAAGAAGCCGACGGCAGCCCTTGTTCATTCTCTTCGACCGCAAACAGCCTTACTCTTGTCCCTTTGATCGCGAGCAGCCTCCCCTTTCAGTCCCTCGACCGTAAGCAGCTTGTTACAACTCCATCATCATCTCTCGGTCGCGACAGCAGATTGTTCATCTCATTCTTTCGGTCGTGATCTTGACTTGAACAGCCGAATCCATTCTCATCCAAGTCTCGACTCGTTATTCACCATTATTAAAGGTTAGGATTTATTATCGTTTGCAAGATCATATTCGGATTATAGGTGTTTGAATGTAATGATTATGTTGTTAATCGGCTGATTGATCATTGTTTGCATGTATGATTGTTTTCGGAACTCATAGTTTGCGAGTGTGTTTTGTTTATAAAGACTAGAGATATTGATTAGGGTTTGCATGGATATGTTATATGTATTGATCTATGATTAGAAAAATCAGTTCTTGATCGCCTAGGTTCATTGTATTGACGGTTTATGCAAATTAGTGGTGATAAAATGCTGAAACAGATTGCTGAGTGATGGTTACAGCCGACTTCAACAGGCTGTAACTCGGTCATTAGTTGTCGAAAAACGGATTTTCTGAAGTCTAAAACGTAGAGATTTGAATAACGAATCTAAGGGCACTGGATTCATATTTTTCTGAAGTCGTTTGATATTTTTAAGTGGCCAAGTAAGTTCAGTAACTAAAGCTGTGAAAATCCTGAAATTTTGTTAGTTGTTTATCGAGTTGGATTTAATAATCTGTAGGGAGTCGAGTCATGAATTTTGTACAGCAACTAGGTATGGAAATTTCCGGGCAACTCCCACTGGAATTTTGTTAATTGGACGATCAGTGATTTTTAAATAAATTCTTCCGTGGACTGCAGTCAAAAAGCGACGAATCTGACTGCAGCCTAGTATATTAATATTTGTGAATAATTGGTAAAGTATTAGGACTTGAAAAATTTATATAAATTTCTACAGTATAATTGTCACCTGCTGTAAAATAATAGGAATTTTTGGAACGTTAGAACTATTTTATAAAAATCCTAGAAAACAGCTGAATTATGAGTATGTAAGCTGAAATTTGATAACTTGTGATTGTGTGCACCAAAGTGTTGCATGGATTGGATTATGTTCATGATAAATTGTTTTGATTACTATGTTCACATGAGGATACTTGCATGCATGTTTGAGTGTTAGGTATTTTGTTGTGTGTATTACTTTGTGCGTAAATTACGTGTAGAATTTGTATTGGTGTGTTCACACACTGACTTGAAATCAATTGGTTTGTTAGGACGCAATTAGCGGTCCCATCCCTTACAACTTCTTTGCTACACTAACCGAGCAACTAAAGGTGAGTTCACGGCCCCTAATTTTATCCGGTTTTAAACAACAGGGGGAGAAACATGTATACACTCTTCAACTCAATCTCTTTACGTTATATGAAATTAACGTCACATAACTATTCGGTAACTAAGTTAATGTTAATGTAACGTTATGGTCACTAAGCAGCTATATCACTTAAGTCCTCGTCAATCTCTCGGATCGTTAGTATTGGGTTTTAATAGCGGGGGAATTATAAGTAGTACTACTGGGCCCGACAAGCCCCATCCGAGCTAGTCGCGCTAGCCGACCGTGTATGGTCAACGGGTGAATAATTTGGCCTAACTTCGCCATGGTCAGTGATAGGCCTGGCAACACGGAGGCACAACAGTCAGCTTCGATCGCGAACACTTACGTGACATGACTTTAGGCTAGCTACCTATATATGTTAACATTGAACTTAATTACGAATCAACTATATTATCCCGGGTTAGGGATAATGGAAACAACAACTTTATTATTCCGGGTTTGGAATAATGGAACCAACATTATTATTATTCCGGGTTGGGAATAATGGAACTAAATCGTTATCCCGGGTTAGGGATAACGGGGGAAACAAACTCATAACCGAACAAACGAATTTATGAAAACCTGTGAACTCACTCATCTTTAATGTTGACACTTGTTTCTTTACATGTTTCTCAGGACGCTAGGAGCTCTAGGTGCACTCACACGCATTGAACAAGACATCTTTTATCGAGTCTCATTTACAAACATTGTTTTGGGTTTTTCATTTGTTTTGGCGTTTATGTTGGCGCCCGTTTCACTACTTATCTTATGCTTCCGCTCAACCATAAAAACTAATGCTTCCGCTAAACATTGGTAACTAACTAAGACAACATAAAATCTATGATGAATGGTTAAACAAATGATTTTTGGAAAACGTATCATCAAATCATATAGAGTCGTTCGACGTACTAGTGTTTCAGATTCTGGTTTGTTCACACGCCTCGCGGTAAAACTCCGCAAGTGGAAATTGAGGGTGTGACAATCGGTTTGCCAGCATAGAAAATATGGATGAAAATCTTGTTTAATCGGTTTTAGTGGCATGTTCTTCATAGCTCTAGGTCTTTTCATCACCAACATAACATCTTTTTCTTTTGTCTCTTTATCAATCTTCACTCTACGTTTTGGAATGAATGGTTTCCAGAGTTTAAAACCACGCGAAGCTTCAAACTTTATCACTTTCCACAACCGTTGATCATTAAACTTCATTTGATAGTTTATGCTTTTTGTCTGTACCAATTCTTCAACATCCCAGAAAAGGTAAACTCTTTATATCATTCAGATATTGGAAGTATTGTACGCCAAATTCTCTCTTTATTGCATAAACATCCAGCTCACTGATCCATCCCCAACTTAAAATGTCTCCAAGCGATTTGTCTTTATCTCGAGTGAAAAATGCAAGTGGACATTTAAATTTCCTCCCTTTCGGCATTTCCTTGAACCATGATTTCTTCGCTTCAGCAATCTGTTTATTTGATAATCGATTAGGAAAACTACCATCCTTGACCACTTCATCGATCTTTCGCTTCAGTAAATCAACATCTATCTGACTCATAATTTCTTCAATCGTCGAAAAACTATCAGTATTCACCCCAGAATATTTCTCAACTTCATTATCAGAATCATCTTCAATAATAACACGAATCGTCAGCTTCTGGTACTTTCTTATAAACATAATCTTTTGGCTCGAAAGTACTTATGTTCACCAACTCTTCTTCAAAATCGAATTCGAAAGAATCAACATCAACCTTGAACATCTTTGCTAGCTCCTCTTTCGTGTAATTATGCACAAGTTCTCCCTCTTCAATATTCTGATCAAGCATTATCATCAGGGGCTGATGATCAGGAACAACTGTAAATGGTAAAGCTGTGAAGATTCCTGATTCTTCTGACTCATTTGGACCTATCTGCTCCCCCTTACTTTGTGCATCCTCAACATTAACTTCATCATTTAACACTGAATCGTAATCAAAATCATCATGAAGCTTTGCAGATTCAATTCTAACACCCACTCCACCCTGACCATCATTATCATCATCATCATGATTAGAATCGTCATCTTTATCATCGACAGGGTCATCTGTTTTATCATCATTTTTCATATCCTCATCCTCATCTTTTTCAGATTCAGTTTCAGCTCTTTCAGCTCGTAAACGTCTTAGCTCTGCAATTCTCTGTAAGATAGGATTGTCAACAATATCAACAACTTCACTTGCTATAACAACCCTCTTTCAAGATTTTCTTCAATAGAAGGTTCTTCAACAATCTTAGAACTTTCAGTTACCACTGTTTCCTTTTCAATTCCTTTACCCTTTCCCTGGATAGCCATCTCTTTCTCTGCTCATTCTTTCTCATCTTGAACTTCCAAGCGATTGTATTCAGCAATGAAATCTATACCAAGGTTGTTGGATAGAACACGTTGTAGCATACTGAATCTTTTGTTGTTTATGGCCTTTTTTTGCTTTAAGCTCTGTAATCAACTTCCTCAGCCTATCATTATCTGAACCAAGACTTTCAACGACTGCTTTCATGTAATCACGATCGTTTTCAAAAATTTTACGATGTTTTCTATTATTTCTTTCTCAGTCTCATTCTGTTTAACTTGATCTTCAAGGACTTTGATCCTCCTTTCTAATTCTTGAAGCTTTGACTCATTAAACATGTCAATCAAGTCATCAGAATAAATCTCATTATCGATACCGCCAGTAGTAAAAGGCATGTCTCCAAAAGCATATATAAAATAACTTTCTTGTCGTTGAGCAAAAGTTTGACTTTGAGGATTGTGGAGATATCGGCTGTGTAGCAACAGGATCTTGAGGAATTTGTTGTGGTTCTTGCACTGACACCGTTGGAGGTTCTTGAACTATTACATTTTGAGGTTCTTGAACTTCTGAAGTACGTGTAGCTTGTTCTTGCACTGAAGAGACTTGTGGAGGTGTAATAACTTTTTTCCTCTGACTTCTATGCTGTCTCTTAGGTAACTTTCTCCCTTTTGTCGTTGGAGAACTAGTAGCCTTTTTACCATCATCAGCTTTTGTTTTTACACGTTTAGACTTCTTTTTTGGTCTATCTTCTTCAGACTCTTCATCAACAGATGGCTCATACAAACCTTCACCCTGTTTCTTTAATATCTCTTCTTCCAACTTCTTTCTCATATTTCTTTTGGCGTTCTTCCAAAGAATCAACAGAATCTTCTTTATCAGAAGTGGCAGAAATAACATCATCACGATCATCTCCAGCAGTTTGAATTTCAAGATCTTGACTTTCGACATTCATTGTTGCACTTGAACCAGCTACATTTTCAACATTTTTAGGCTCATTTTCAGGTTCATCAATTAACATAGTTTCAACCTTCTTTGCAGCTCTTTTGCGTTTCTTTTTCTCTGGTTCATCCTTGATATACCAGTAGCATTGTTTGGCTACAAAATCTTTCAGCTGCTCTGCTTCAGCGATTTAATCAGCACTTCCATCTTTCCTCCATTTACCATCTAGTGGAGATATGTTATCTGCTATAACAATGGCACCAAACATTGGTTTAGCAGTTGGAGCAGAATCTTGTCGTTGATACGTTTTAAGCTTTTTCAAAGTGTCTTCGTCCATGTGGTGCAAGTAAAGCACATCATTTGAATCTTTCTTAGTGTCTTTGAATTTGTCGTCAATCATCATCTGGATGAAACGTGGATATAGCAGAATCTTATCTTTTCCCATGTTCTTCGACATATGATCAAATACAACTATAGAATAGTTGAATTTCTTGTTAAGCACCAACGGAGTAGCCATGCACATCATATAGTCTTGCATGTCGTCTAAACCCGTTCTTTGATGACTAAACGCGTGAATCAAAGCATGTAAGAAGAACTTGTATGGAAGCCCTAAACCACCCTTCTTGAATGACGAAGCGTTAACATGACCACGATATCCCATTATATAGAGGCAACCTTTAAACGTGCGTTCGTTAAAGCCCGTGGGATCCGATGCGTCGTCGTTAAACTCCAAACCCTCCTAATATCCACTTATGTCACTGTTATTGCTTTATCTTCTTTTCCAACACGAACAACAGATGTAATCACTTTATCTGTTTCGTTGTACACAGAGTTCCAAAAGAAGTTGACATGGGATCGATATACAATATGCTTGTCGGTGATCACCTTTGTAACTGGTATACGCTCCATAAACTCCAAGACTTCAGAAAACGGTGCTAGACTTGGATATAACTTCTTATCCAATGATATACACGTATTGTGGAACTTTGAATACGGAAGCTGCACGATTTGCTGCACGACAAAACAGCAAAACATTTAGAACAATTTACAACTTTTTAACAAAATCAAGCATAAGTTCGCACGAACTGGCATACCAAAAAAAACATTTTTGACCAATTTAAACACAAGTTCGCACGAACTTGACAATTGTACTTAAACAACTTTTGAAATTCAACAGTTTACAACTTCGCACGAACTGGTTAAACAACAATTTTAACACATTCAAGTTCAACTTCACACGAAGTGGTGTAATTTTGTTTTGAACAGAACCATGACAAGTTCGCACGAACTTTTCATCTTCTCCATTTAACCACGAACTTGTAAAATAAATTTCATGGTTTTACATTCAAATTGATAGTTTATCTATGATTATATGTGACGATAAACATTTTTCACCGATCAATTTAACACACAACCCCTAGATCTAACAGATTTGCACATATAAGTCCGATTTGTTAGATAAACATTAAATTCAAGGATTTTGTTCAAGGAATCTACCTCAGCCATTGAAATAGGTGTGCAAATCACCAAAATCAAGTGTCAATTTAGGGAGAGTAACAGTATTCACTTTGTAATAACAAGTTCGCTCGAAGTCGCTCTCTCTCAAGCACGGATCTGATAAAGAGTAACTCCGTCAAAGTCTCTTATATACAAATCCTTTTGAACTTCGCACTAACTTGTCAAAACATACACCTAAAATACTTCGGATGAACTTTTCTTACAACAAACCATACCCTTTCTTGTTACTTCGTCCAAAGTTGTACATTGGATTTTAGATTTTCAAACTTTTTTAACATTTTTCAATTAAACCTTGATCTTTAACACATTTACGAGTATTTGAAAATCCACTCAGTTGACCAGTCCAAGTTAATGACCTTGGTTATCCAATTTTTCTACCGAGTTCAAATTAATGACCCCGGTTTGACCCGTTATGAACAACCTGATGTTTTTGTCGCTTGTAAAGTTTCAAATTAATGAACTTTTAATCGTTTTGAACCATTCTTGATTTTACATATTAGCTCTCAACCCGTTGTCATTAGAATTCCCTGTTTTAGCACCTTTCTGAACTTCAAAGATCCGCTTTCCATCATTGGCTGTTGAAAACACGATAGAAACAAATTCTTCTTGATTTTTAGAAAGTTTATGCTAAAACACATTGAAAATCTTTTGGTTTTATTCTGTAATGAAATAAATCTATGTACAAACATATTTACAACTGATATTTACAGACATATTTTTATGAGTTCGTGTCTAAGGATCATATCAGTTGTTTGAGACATATCACCAGTACCGTTGACCTTTTGAATGACTTTAAGTTTTAAACAAATTTACCTTGATTGTCGATATGTTTGTCCACTTAAACTTTAACACATTTCTCAATTGTTCCAAGATATGATATGCAGGATTAAGAAACTTGACTTAACTATGGTTCCCATCTCAGAATATACTCCCGTATCAATATTACCTAGATTTCATCTTACATGTGAGTATAGCGTAATTTATATCTGTATATGGGTTGTGCAAGGCCTTGAGAGCTCAGGTTAATACCACCGTATCGACAAAGAGATGAAGGCTCAACTTTAAAGTGATGTTCCAATATGGAATCTTTTGACTGCAATTGATTGGATCTTACAAGACTTTCAATTTGCTGCAGTTTAGTGGTTTTTAGCAAAAGAATTATAGAAGTTCTAAGCCATTGCTTACGCAAAATCAGAAGAACTTGTATAATACCCCAGATATCAATCATCTATAAAGACCTCGTATCTCAGAATCAGGCAATCTTTCAAACGAAATTTCGGAGTACTAAGTCCATATATCCGAGAGATGTTAATCCACAAGCTAAGCAATTCTAAATTTAGTTTATATCTCGGAAACAATCTACTGGACATGTAAAGCCTATCGACACATCCACAATAAGACTTGTTTAACTCTTTTAAACTTTACAAATCTTTAGCATACTGTGATAGTCCGCTAATGTACTATCATTTCCTTTTTGACACAAAAAATCTTTTTGTGTTTTTCATGTTTTTGTACATTTTGCTTTTTATATGTTTTTGTATTTCCTCGTTTCATTTCTCCCGCTAAAATCAAAAACATATTTTTGGATTTTAGTTTTTAAAGAAATGTAATCCTAAAATGTAACAAACCAATGAGGATCACGAGAACTCGTCGTCCGATCCATATTCAACCTCTGCTTCCGCACCTGTCAAAAGATATTTTATACCGTTAAGCCTCATTAAGTATTTAAACCGTGTTAGACTAAAAGGTCTGGTATAAAAATCAGCTTTTTGTTCATCGGTGTGGATTTTCTCAATTCGTACCAATCTTTTTTCGTAGCAATCACGTATAAAGTGGTAATGAATCTCGATATGTTTAGTTCGAGAAAGATGAACTGGATTTTTCGTTATGTCGATTGCTGCTTTATTGTCTACATATAATGGAGTGTCAAGAAATTGCAATCAATAGTCTCTCATCTGCTGTTGGATCCATAGAAGTTGTGAACAACAGCTGGAAGCGGAGATATAGTCAGCCTCACAAGTCGAGAGAGCGACTGTGGTTTGTTTCTTGCAGTGCCAAGTTACGAGTCATGTTCCGAAGAACTGGCAACCGGCTGCGTAGACTTTGCGTTCAATTTGTCAACACCGAAATCAGAATCAGCATATCCCGTCAGATCGAAGTTGTCATTCTTTGGATACCACAAGCCTCTGCTCGGGCAACCCTTCAAGTATCTGAAAATTCGCTTCACGATCTGCATATGAGATATTCTAGGGACTAGACTGATATCATGCACAAAGGCAGATAGGATACATGATATCCGGGTGCGATGCCGTCAGATACATCAACGATCCTATCATCGACCTGTAGAAAGTCTCATCAACTTTGGTTCCAAGCTCATCGATGCAGATTCCATGGTTAAGTGCCAGTGGTGTTGATAACGGCTTCATGCTATCCATCTCAAACTTCTTCAGAATATCATTAACGTATTTGGTTTGCTGGATAAAGATACCATCTGGCAATTGATCAACCTGCAATCCCATAAAGAATTTCATCTCCCCATCGAGCTCATTTCGAACTTTTTCTTCATGATAGATTCGAATTCTTTGCAAAGATCGTCATTCGTTGAACCAAATATGATGTCATCCACATAGATTTGTGCGATCAGCAGATGATTTCCTACTTCTATGAATAGTATACTGTCCACTGTGCCTCTGATAAAACCTTTGCCGACTAGGTGCTGAGATAACATTTCGTACCAGGATCTCGGGGCCTGATGTAACCCATACAAAGCTTTATCCAGGAGAAATGATTTCTTCTTGTTCAGTGGATCGAAAAACCCCAGTGGTTGGCCGACATACACTTGTTCCCTCAGTTTGCCATAGAGAAAAGCCGATTTAACATCAACCTGGTACACTTTAAATCCTTTCTAAGACGTGAACGCCAAGAAAATGCGGATAGACTCTAATCTCTCAACTGGTGCGTACACCTCCGTGTAATAAATACCTTCTTGTTGATGGAATCCTTTGACAACAAGTCGAGCTTTGTTTCGCACAATTACTCCTCCATCGTCACGCTTGCACTTGAAGACCCATTTAGTATCAATCGCCTTTTGATTTGTCGGGAGGTCAACAAGCTTCCATACACCCAATTTATCGAATTGTAGTAACTCCTCTTGCATTGCGAGTACCCAATTTTCATCACCCAATGCCTTAGTGATCGACTTTGGTTCAATCTGAGATATGAAGCAGGTATAAGAGTAAAATTCTTGAATCGGAGCCACCTTTGTGTAGAAACAACTCAGCTCTTTATTGATTTGGCTTCTTGTTCTGAAGCCTGCTTGCAACTTACCAATAATATTATTAGATGGATGGTAAGAATAAGATCCCGGCATCACTTCATTGGAAACATCAAATGAGCTATCCAGGTTTGTAAGATTCAGATCTACCACCGACTCAACAGGAGGATTGCTAGAAGATGCTTCATTTCTAGAACTCGCCTCCATACTAGTTATCTGCTCAAATTCCTCATCAGAACTGGATTCTCCATCTTGATCAAAAGTCGGAGCCTCATCAGAATCAGAATCATGCATCAGTGAAAGAATGGGTTCTGTAGTAGCATTCACTGGTTCTATAGTAGGTGTCACTGGTGCATCTGGAACACTACTTTGACCTTCACCAGAAGAGGTGTACCAACAGGTGGTTAAGTAACCACTATCGGTCTTGCAACTTGCTCTTGATTAGCTGACTGATGTAAATGATACAAAATAGCAACTTCTTCTGCAGTCGGCTCTTCTGGGAGATTGAAAGATTTCCATAAGCTGTCATAGTTGAACAACCAAGCATCACCTGCCTTTTGAGTTGGCATTGTATATCTGCGGCATTCAACATGCTGTGCGAGAATCACCTAATTCATGCTAGGAAGATAAACTCGCCTGAGTGGACTTGCATAACCGACAAAGAAACCTTCTAATGATTTTGCACCGAATTTCAGGGAAAAGATCAATAACTGTGTAGGGACATCCAAAAGGTTCCAGATACTCCAAATTAAGTTTCCTTTGGTTTAGAAGTTCGAAACATGTCTTCTTGGTAGGTTTAATAGTTCAGACTTTGTTCAACGTATAACAAGCTGATGCAACAGCTTCACTCCAGAAACTGACAGGAAGTTTAGAATCAGCAAGTATGGTCCTTGCTGTCTCAATAAGCGTACGGTTCTTCCTCTCAGCTACTCCATTTTGTTGTGGAGTATAAGGAGCACTGAATTCATGTAAAATTCCTTTCTCGTTACAAAACTCGGTCATCCGTTTATTCTTGAATTCTGGACCATTGTCACTTCGAATACAGATTTTCAAGCTTTTAGAAAAGTATCATCAGATTCTGAAATGTCCCGTCTTTTCTTTCTTGAAAGAACACCCATGAAAATCTCGAGTAGTCGTCTGTAACAACTAAACAATATAGATCTCCTGAAATACTTTTGACATTCACCGGTCCAAAAAGATCCATATGAAGACGTTCTACTGGAAGCTTTATAGAGTTCAGAAGCTTTTTTGCAAGAGATTTTTTGATCTGCTTTCCTTTCCTGTAGTTTAAACAATTGTCGTTCATGTGAAAGCTCTTCAGATTAACTCCTTCCACCAAATTGTTGTGAACCAAGAAATTCATCTTTCGTAAGTAAATGTGACCCATCTATCTATGCCATAAGATCGATTCTTTTTCTGTGGCCTTCGTGACAAAACATTGTGCCGACTTTGATGTAGTTGTGGAAATACCCATATCAAGCACGTATAGATCATTCTTTCACGGGGCACACATAAGAATCCATTCTTCTGGAATATTGAAACCCAGCTTCAATATCATGCATTCCTTGTCATTGAAATGAGTAGTAAACTTCTTGTCACAAATCTGGGAGATACTCAGAAGATTAGTCTCCAATTCAGCAATGTAGTTGACCTTATCGAAAGATACCATGCCATTAGATAATTTTCCTTCTCTAATGATTCTTCCGCCTTGATTTCCAGCAAATCCAACGTAGCCTCCATTGATAGCTTTAATGGCGTATAATAAGTCTCGCATCCTTGTCATGTGCCGAGAAGCTCCATTGTCCATAATCCATTTTGATAAGATAGACCTTGGAATCCCCTGCACATGTAAAAGGGATTACTTAAAAAGAGAAACCCAAGCCTTGTCGGTCTTGGGTGGATTTGGGATATCAAAGGTTGGAATATTCACATCTTTCTTTGGAACCCACTGATTAGTCTTTGTTTGATTGTAATCTTTGGTTTAAACTGATCCAGTTGGTTTAATAGTTTCAGATGATGATGAACTCTTTTTCGGAATCCAGGATTGAGATTTCATTCTTGTTTTTTCACATAAAACTTTGAATCTTTAAACTCATTTTGCTTCGAAGATTCACCTATTTCAAAGTTAGAAAACTTTTCAATTTTAGATCTCTCTTCTGATTTCTATTCATTGTTTCTTTTCAAAATCATTATTGGAACAATCTCTGGTTTCATCTCGACACGCTGAAAATTATACCTGAAACACGCTCGAAAAAATTTGAAAATTTGATTACTATAACCACAACTTCGTACGAACTTGGAATGCACTACTTCGTGCGAAGTTGGTTAACAATTTTCAACAAAGTTTTAGACAACTTCGTGCGAAGTTCCTCAAAAACAATTTCAACAATTTATGTTGCAACTTCGTGCGAAGTGCCAAAACACAATTTAAACAATTTTGGTACAACTTCATGCGAAGTTGTACTAATTCATTTCGGACAAAGTGTCCCCTAAAGTTGGTTTTTTTGCAATTTTCGACATGAATTCATTTGATTTTAGGTCTGAAAGTCTCAGTGGTTTATCTTTAGTTGATTTGACATGACATATTCAAAATTTAGCCCATTTTGACCATGGATTCATTAAAAAGGTGAAAAAGTAGAAGAAATGGGTAGAAATAGAAGATGTCTTGTGTAAAATATCAACAAATCAGGCAACCATAGCTCTGATACCACTTGTAGGATCGAGTTCCCCCGATAGCAACGGTACCTAAGTTGTATCTAGTCCATATAAGCGGAAATTATACGAACTAGTGACAAATACACAAGATTAACAGTTTAATATTCAGTTTATTAATTATTCAAGTGTACATTCGAGTTCCAAACTGACAAGAGCTCCGTCGTCGACTTTGTAAAAACTGTTACAATGAAATAACCAAGATGACTATATATAGAGTTCCAAGTTCGCACCAAAAGCCACCAGGCCAAGTTCATACGAAGTGAGACTTCGTGCGAACTTGTCCTTCATACACAAGTTCATGCGAACTTGTCCTCCAACAAACATAAATATCTCGAAATCTCACAAATGCAAAACCTATACATACAGACTCGATCTAAAACTTAGACATTAGACATCGTGTACCAACACCTACATGTTAGCGCAGATTCGTCAGCCGACGCAACTGGTTCTCCTTGCCACATGCCACATATCTGTTGACGAGCGCAATAATCGGACAAGCCGAGGCATCGTAGGGCGGATTCGCCTCTCCATCGACGCATGAGGTTGACAATTTTGAAAAAAATCCTAGTCAGCTGCTAGTTTGGTAATTTTCCTTTTTTACCAGCTTTCATTATTTAAGCATCATATTGATTATTAGATAATGGATTCGGTTGATATATTTGTTATGCCCATGTATCTTCACATGCTTATGTTCCTTGACAAAAGATCAAATACAAATACCCTTATCACACAAAACGTACGAATGTGGTGAAAATGTAAAAAACGTGGTGGTATTTTTGTAATTATTTACTAGTAGTGTATTTATCAAAATTACTATACAAATGATCCTGTAGGGTAATTTTGATCTTGTAGAGTAATTTTGTAAAATGTTCTTGTAGCGTAATTTTGATCTTGTAGAGTATTATAATTACTCTACAAATGATCTTGTATGGTAATTTTGATCTTTTAAGTTAATTTTGTAGATATCATAATTACTCTACAAATGATTTTGTAGAGTAATTTTGAATTGCATGTTATTTGATAAACTTGCAGACTAATTTTGACACACTTGTAGAGTAATTTTGATGCTGAGTAATTTTGATACATTTGTAGAGTAATTTTGATAATTACTCTACAAGATCAAATTACTCTACAAGTGTATCAAAATTACTCTACAAGATCATTTTTAGAGTAACTTTGTTAATCACCCTACCAGCATTTATACGATAAGGCACTTTGTATATAAACTTAACCCTATGTTCCTTCATTTAATTCTTTTGGTTACTCGTTTGGATTATGTCTTTGTTAGACTCTTGTTCAGAGTTTCCGAGCCCTAGAGGTGGGCGGGGAAGACCCGGTCCAGGATACATTTTATTAGAGGGCGCATCTAAAAAAACAAGATATATATATATGTTATATATTTTTTAATAATATAAAACCAACATAAAGGAGTTAAATCTGAAACAAAATATTAATGATACAATGTAAGGTGTTTTCTCCCCTAACCATTTTTTTCCAACTAGCCATACTTGTCAAGACGAAATAGAAGACCAAGAAGAAGAAAGAAAATTCTGAGTGTAAATGTTATTGGAATTTGATGCAAACATTAGTTGGCAAATATAATGAATAGTAATTTTATTTTTATAATAATGTAACGTTTTTTATTATTTTTATTTAATATACTATAATAGTTTATTATTATATTTACTTTTTAATAACATATTTCTAATTTTTTTCCTTTTTTTTAAAACCGTATATTTCTCTTTTACCATGATTTTAATAATTTCTTTTTGTTTTTTTAGAACATATATTAATTTATCAATTAATTTGATACTTTTTTACTAATTTATGTTAATAACTTTTTTCTAAAAACTTACATACGTAGTTATGTTTTAATTTTTTTTTCTCTCAACATTCTGTTATAAGTTTTGTTAAAAACGAAGTTGTACTCAAAATAAAGTATTTATTTGGTATAATAAAATGGTACGATGATAAACTAAACTGTTCTAATGGTCTGACTTTATAAACAACATGCTTTATTTTCAAATCACGTTTGTTTTACATTATTATTTACTCGGTTTCGCTGCAACCCACGACGTAAAAAATACTCATTATTATTAAAAGGCTAATATGTCATACAATTTTTTCCTCAATTGACTTTATAAACAACATGCTTTATTTTCAAAGTATATATTTGGTATAATTAATATTTCCAGTGCAAAGCATTTGTCCTCTTTTTAACAATTTATAAGTACTCAACTTTATTAATTCATTAGCTTATAACCCCGTGTATTGGTTGCATAAATTTAGTTTTATATAATAAGCAATATAGTTAAATAATTATAATGAAACCGTTTAGCACATACGGTCGTCAAGATATGTATTTAAATGATAAATTCGATGTACGATTTACTTATTAAAATTTTAATTTGTTTTTTTATTTAGTATCAGCTTAGAAATATGTATATTACATCTAGTAGAACCAATCAAATATTAGATGATTATTAATAAGTGAAAAAAATAAAATAAATGGTAAATACTAAATAAATAAGAGAGATCCATGAAGTTTGTAATTTAATATAATTTTCTGATTTATGTGTCCTATTAAATTTATTAAATAATAATAGTATTAAAAATAATTTAACTAAATCTGATTTAAATGAGAATAAAAACTTATATATTTGTCTGGTTCTACAAAGAAAAAAAAATACTTCTATCTCCTACAGAAAATGAGAAAATACAAATTATATATTACAAAAAGTTATTATCCTTATCTAACTTTTTTTAACTACAAATTTGGATCACTGATGGACCACTGGACGTGCCACCAGCGAAAACTATTGTTTAATAGGAAAAAAATTAAAAAATAAGATAAGAAGATTATTAATTAAAAGTTTGTTAAAAAAGTTATTATCCGGATTTAAATGATATTTAGTTAAACTTTGTTTAATATTTAAGAAGAAATAAAAACAAGATAAGAATGCACCAGAGATGACACATGTAAAAAAAGAATTTTCATTTATAAGTATAAAAAGATTCAAAATAAAACTGCAACTACATTAATTTGTTTTTAATTTTGATTCTTTAACCATATTTTTAAAGGGTTTTTTTTCCTTAATCTGAATTTGTCATTGCAATGTACAATAATTAATCTTCGATTTAAGGAGACCATACTCAAAGAAAGCCTATTAATCTCGACTGAAAGTCAAGTGTTACTACCCTTTAAAAAAAATTTGGTTCCGTCAAACTTATATTTTAGGCTCATTTAAAACTATCAATCTCAAAAAAAAAATAACTTAAGCTAATTAGGTATTAACCCCATACCCATATAAGATTTTTACTGAAAAAAAATAATAATAGCAATGAACTTACATTATCTATTTCGTTAAGACCTTAGAGACACGTTTTTCCAAGCTCATACAAGACACCTGAATTCTTAAAAGTGCCCCTACATATTGATATGGTATCCTCAAATTGTGATCTCTTTAATGATCTTATGGTTTCTAAGATCTCATAAGGGGTTTGTTCGATAATTGTTTTTAATGATTCAACTTTTTTGTGATGAGGTTGCAAGTTTTGTTTTAGTGAATGTGTCTTTAAGTGAAATCTAATTGTCTAGATTTACATGTATTACGTTTCAACTTAAGTTAACTTAAGATATAAATAATATTTCAGTTCGGCTCTCCAAGCTCACATTGTACCTGCTTTTTCCCTCCTCAATAAGTGTGTGATAAGTTGTATTTCCATGTTGAGTTACATCATGCACGCTACACTTCTTTATCTAAAACTCTTTCAACTTTTAGTAAGTTTCTCTGTTATCTTATACACCGATTTGAATTTAGTTTATGGGACCCATTTTATATCTTAATGTTAGTTCTAGAATATCTCATTAAAAAAATAGTATTATATATAATGGATTTTGTTTCAACGAGTTGACACCAGCGTGTTGCTGCGAGATGTCGGTAATGAAAGTCTTAAGTATGTTGATTATAAATATTGAATTAACATGTTGGATTTTAAATAATTATGATAATTTGTAAATATCGATTAAATGGTTGTCGTTATTATACACAGAACATTCGATGGATAAATTTAGTAAATAATTATAACCATGAAAATGTTGTGTTAGTTATATAAAACTTTAAGGTTTAATATAATTATTAACAAACCATAGGGTGTATGTTGTAATTTCTTAGACCTTAAAGGTCAACTTAAAAAAAAACATAATGCACACTAATGTTTTGTGCATCACTTTGGTAACCCGCCACCTCTTCTTTCCAACTTCTTCATCACTTTCATAACCTATTACTTATCATCAATCCCTCAAAACCTTTTCTATTTCAAAAAAATCTGTAGACGTTTGGGAATATGATTACTTATCAACAATCCTTTATAAATTCTCAGACTTTCTATTCCGAATAGATTGTCGCACTTGCAGCCACCGTAGTACTACTCTGACTCACAACCACTACGACCGCCATCGTACCTACCTCGTTGTTCCAATATGAAAGGGATATGAACATGTTATCCTAGTTTTCATGTAGTACTTACATATAACTTCATTCTCTAAATACAAATTTATAAAGTAATTGTGATTCGAGAATGAAAAGAATGACAATTATGGAAAAGGTGTATCATTGAATCGATTGAACTAAGTTAAAACATTACCTTTAATGTCTTATGAATAGTTGGTTGCTATTAACGCATAAGAAGAACGGGAACTACTCTGCAAAGATCAGACCATTGTTATCAATATCAAAAACCGAAGGTTAACAGTTAGGAGGGGATGCGACAGTTATTTGTAGGGGATGCAAATGCTGCGTGGCGGTTTTTGGTGATGGTTAATGATTAACTGCAGTTATCCATAAGTGTAGCGGTTTGTGGTAAGCGGAAATTTTTGGATATAATATTCGTACGATTATTATTCGAGGTTGTCGTTAAGGTAAGGTACGACCCAAAGAGTTACATTTTGGCCAATGAACATTTAACCGTGTTTTAATCGTTAATCATCGGATCATGAAATAATAAGCGTAATAAAAGAAACGGCTGATTATTTAGAATAAATACGGAGATCCGAATTTAATATTATAATTAATTTGTTAATTATAATAATTAAGATAATCATGGACAAGTTGTGATTAGATAACAATTCCTTATATTTGTTTTAATAATAAAAGATATAATATATATCCACACTCCTCTGTTACGTAAAGAGATAATATAACGAAAAGGCACTTTCATATTTTTGCTCCATATAACTCTCAATTTTGAGATGCCTCCTAACCTCTTTTCGAGAATAAAAAAAAAAGAAGAGAGAAACAAAAGGAATTTGGAAGAGGCAAGTTAGAGGATACGGCTGTTCATACCCATACTTAAACATTATTGTTTTTCGATTATGAAAAACGTGAGTAAAGTTTAGAACTTTATTTTCTTTAGAATAAGGTTTTATTTGAAATCATCTTAAATAAACAAATCAGATTGCGTTATTAATGATTATCTAGCGAGGTCATTCGTTGAACCATGGTGTCTTTCTTGGTAGTGACGGTTTTTTATATTTATTGTTTTTAACCTATTTTGATTGTAAGGAGATCACTTGTGGAATTGGTCTTGAACCGAACCCCATGTACATGTTTCTGTTGCGTTCAGTTTGTTTGACAAGTCGACTAAAATTATTTTCACAAAAGTACACGAAATTGCAATAGAAGAAAGTGGTGGTGATTAACAGTGGTGGGAAAGAGGTCTTGGAGTTTGGATGGAAACCGGTGGTGTGATGGGTTATGGTAACGGCGGTGATGAATGTTATAGTTAAGTTGCTATTTGTAGTGTTATATAATATAATTTCTTATACCCAGGTGTTTATTTCCATTAAAGATCTATGGTTTAGTTGATACGTTGAGATTTATAGTTACGTTGATACAAGTGATATAAGAAAATGTCCCTAGAGTGATAACTAATGGTTATTTGTGTGACAAACGACCAATAACCAGTAAATCCGTACAATCTATTCACTATTTTTAGTACATAATCTCATGCATTTTAACGTAATTGAATTACGTAACTGAGTCGTACATCATATAACAAGTGTTAGGAAAAGTTAACTATACCATAACACATCTTGGTTTTCGTCATGACGAGAAACAAATAAAACTATGTCCTAAAAGTGTTGGTAGAAAGTGCTGGGCGCACAATTCACGGTTGCACTATTCATGGTTGCACTATTTATGTCACCAAAACCGCTGAACCGGATCTGAACGATGGATAACGACATACGAATGAAATAACTGAGTCCATATATATATAAAAACCCTAATGTGGGAATATATCTTGCAAAAATACATAACTTTCTGATAACGCTAGAATCACAAAACTATCCGAACTGACAATAAATATGATAATTTTAACGTGTCCGCAACATTTATTCAGCATGCAGTTATGAGACTCCAAAATATAAAAAAAAATAATGCCAAGTACCTTAAAACACTTTGAGGATATCAATGGGGTGTCCAAAACATAAACTTTTGGTGCCAATCGCAACCTACATAACTCGTCTGTTCTTGATCCGACGAGCTAGTAAACAATATTTCTGTCCCCATAACACCCAAAAGAATAACCTAATGAGCTAGCTAAGCATTATTTGGGATCCCAAATCCCTTCATACATCTCTTGGTTGCGGAATTTCAACTTGCGAAAACATTCGTCGATAGAATGCAAAAGTGTCGTTATCGAACCGACGCCTAACCGAAAGCCGTATAAGCTATCAAAACATAACTTATACTAGTCTAGTGAACTAGTTAATACCAATTAGTATTCTAAATCCCTAATTACCCCCTAATGGTGCAAGAAAACCCCAAAACACCATACTTATTTAATCACCAAAATATCTAATAAAATGATAATTTTTATAAAAATTTTACAAATTACACCCCCCCCCCTCTCTTTCATGAATTCGGTCAAAGTGGGTCCCACCCACTTGATTTGTGTTGAAAATGTGAAGATATGAGCATGGTCTTGAGATCTTGAAGTCTTGAAAATTATCATAACAATTCAGCTATTATCCTACCTCATCATATTTCATAAATCAAAACAATAAAACCTTTTAGAAACCCTCCCAAATTCGGCTCACATGCACCACCATAACACCACCCTAAAACACCATATTATCCTTACTTTCAAACAATTACAAGACCATTTATGGAGCTAGCAAGGATGGAGAATCATTAGAGCAATTTGTTGGAGCTTAATCTTCTTCTTAATCATCTTTTAAGCTTGTGCAAAGTTGTAAGCCATCATTTGCAATTTTAAGCTCCTTATTATGTGTAGATTTAAGAAGTAAAAGTTGATAAGTTAAAGAACAATCTAACCAAAAACCCTAATCTCAACATAATAATCTACTAAAAATAACTTATTATCTGTTGATGTAAGTTGTTTAAAGACTAGATTTATGATGATCTTGTTGTTTATTTAGTGTAGTACTTTGTAAGAATGATGATCTTACCATGAGACTTAAAAATATGATTTAAACATGTATATGCTTAAATCATACAAGATCATCACCTTCAAAAACTCATGATCTTCATAAATATATATGTACATAAAACATATTCTTGATTCTTGAAAGTTGATCTTGAAAAGAAGTTATATAAACATGATGATCAAAAAGAAGTCCATTAAAGTCTTGATATATTTTTGGTAATATTGAAAGATATAGGATTTTAGGGATTTCTAAAAAAATACAATTATTAACATAATCAAGTTTATATAAAATTGTTCTATAAAAGATTAACTTGAAAATGGATTATTTCAAAGTCTTGAAAGTTATGTATAAGTGATGCTCATGAAAAGTTGAAGGTGAAAGTATGTGATTAATGTTTGTAAAATGAATTTGGTGAAACTTGATAAATTGATGTTGATTTGGAAATTGCTTTGTGATTTAAACCCGTTTTTTTAAACGTGGGAGAACGTCATAGTTTAAGGGAAACTATGACGAAATTTTCTAAAAATCTAATCGCGATTAAAGTATGATTAACAGGGGATTAACGAAGTTAAACACGATTGGTGACCTTAATCATCATTAAGGAAGTTTTAATAAAAAGGGTTAAGCCCTAATCATCCAAGAGTTTTTATAAACACATACATATATTTTTACTAAGTTAAATGGATGGAAG